>CM039591.1:43250160-43850160 GCA_022457205.1 Saccharum spontaneum | reverse complement strand
TAAATTCATCTTAATGGTTGATTGCTTAATCCATTAATCAAATTACAAGATCATTGTTCTCAGTTCAAGCACTAGCAATAGCTACCCATATGCATTCCCAAGGTTGACAAGGAATCACGATAACAATCACTAAGTTATAATCTCTAAGGTTGTCAAGGTAAGCATATGCATATGTATAATAACTCAATGTATAGGTAACAAGGATAGTCCTGTGTTATACTTGCCTTGATCAAAGCTCTCCAAACAATACTGCTGACTTGGCTCAAAGTAATACTCCGAATCGTCCAAGTACTGCTCACCTTCTATACTCGATCATCAATCAACAACATACATGCATCCAATCAAACATACACGAAGCAAACAAATAGATATAATTAGAACAGTACACCAACAGTAACAAAACAGTAATAAAAGTTTATAAAACTCTTCTACACGTTTCTACGATCACACAGACGCAAAGATCACCAAAATCGGAGTTAAAACGTGAAAGTTATGAATTTTCTAAGATTTCCTATAGATAAATAAATACTTAATTATAAACTCGAAAAATAAATTATCAAAACTAACTGTACAACTACACTATCATGTAGAGTTCGCAAATACGAACCTAACGCAACTTGAACGGATCAAATCGGAGTTAAAACGAAGATTTTATGACTAAAACAGTTCTAGTGGCAAAACTGTAAATTGCTGAAAACGTATTTTTGAATAACCCGGAAGAGAATACGCTTTCAAAATGCGAAAACGTAATTTCAGCTTTACGTTTTGGACCGCGGGTTGATTCCCGGAAAACTAAGGGTCTCTTTAACAAATTTACCACCGAAAGGGTATGATCTAATCTCGGCCGTAGATCACAAGATGGACGGCTCGTGTTCATCTTCAAGTGCACAGTGTTCATCCGGTCACCATCTCCATCGCCGGCCGGCAACACCCCATGGCCGGCGGCCCTTCCATGGCCGGCGATCGTGGTTCTCCCCACCGAGACCACCATTCAAGCCCGCGTTTGATCCTACGGAAAGAGAAACTTCGCGCGAACTCAAATACACTAGAAGAAACTAACCAAGTGAACCACACGCGACTCACAGCCACAAGGGGCGGCGGCGCCATTGCCGCACCATCGGCAAGCTTCAAAACCTCGATTCGAAGCTTCTCTACATCAAAGAAGGGCACGGGAAGAAAGAGGAGGAGATAGCGATCTCACCAACACGAAGAAAAAGAGCCCGCACCGTCCCACAAGCTCCACCGACGACCAACCGAAAGTACCTAGGGTTCCGGCCTCCTCCTCTCAAACTCACGTGATAAAGCTCGGGTTTTAGATGGAAAACGGAAAATAGAAGGTCCCCTCTTCCTATTTATAGACTCAAATCACCGAAATCGGTTACCAAATCCCGGAAACAAAATTCGATTTCGTTTCGGTCGGTGGATGTTCAACTCCGGCTCGTTTACGAAAGCTTGAAGACGACTGACAAAACGGCCCCACCAGTCAGCGGTAGAGGGAGGAAAGGCGCGGCTGATGGGCCAGCTGGATCGGGCCGCGCGACTGCTGGGCTCTGGCCGACTTGGGCCGCTGAGCCGAACCGGGCCATGAACCCGAGATGGGCTGCGGCGCTGCTGGATCAGGCCTATCAGGTAAACAGGTAGTTTATTTCTTCTTCTTTTTTTTCTTTGTTTACTTGTTTTCAAAGATATTTCAAATACATTTTAATCCAAAATAAAATAAATCAAATCCACACCACACAATAAAAATAAATGCAACAGCATGGATGCAACATCAAACTTATTTTATTATTATTTTAAATTGGCCATTATTTATTATCTAAATTATTCAAAATTTGTTATCTCTAAAATTTGGGTGTTACAAATTCTACCCCCCTTAAAAGAATCTCGTCCTCGAGATTGGACTGCTTACTCAAATAACTGCGGATATGATTTCCTCAATTCATCCTCTCTTTCCCAAGTTGCCTCTGCCTCTGAATATCGATTCCACTGTACTTTGCACATCTTAATAATCCGACTTCGAGTAACCCTCTCAGCAGTCTCTAAAATCTTAATTGGAAACTCTTCATATGTAAGATCCTCCTTAACAGTCAACTCTTCCAAAGGTATCTGCTCCTCAGGCACCCGCAAATACTTCTTAAGTTGTGAAACATGAAACACATCATGCACCCCAGATAAATTCTCAGGCAACTCTAATTGGTAAGCAACTTTCCCACGTCTAGCAATAACTTTAAATGGTCCAACATACCTTGGTGCTAGTTTACCTTTCATGTTAAATCTCTTCACACTTCTCATAGGTGACACCTTCAAATAGACATAATCACCTACTTCAAAAACTAGATCTCTTCTCCTATTATCAGCATAACTCTTCTGACGAGACTGTGCCACTCTCAAATTCTCACGAATCACTCGCACTTGATCTTCTGCGTTTCTAAGAACATCTGTACCAAACACCTGAGATTCACCTGTCTGATCCCAAAACAATGGAGTTCTACACTTACGTCCATACAAAGCTTCAAACGGTGCCATCTTAAGACTCTGTTGATAACTATTATTGTAAGAAAATTCTGCATAAGGCAAACTCTTATCCCAACTAGTTCCATATTGCAATGCATAGGCTCTCAACATATCCTCTAATACTTGGTTGGTCCTTTCGGTCTGTCCATCTGTCTGTGGATGATAGGCTGTACTAAAATTCAACTTAGTTCCTAAAGATTCATGCACAGCTTTCCAAAAGTGCGATGTAAACTGCGTACCTCGATCAGACACAATCTTCTTTGGTACTCCATGCAAACATACTATTCTTTCCATATACAAGGTAGCTAATTGTACTCCCGTGTAATTAGTCTTGACTGGTATAAAATGAGCAACTTTAGTCAACCTATCCACTATCACCCAAATAGAATCATAACCTCTCTGAGTACGCGGTAACCCCACTATAAAGTCCATACCAACTTCCTCCCACTTCCATTTAGGAATTTTCATTAGTTGCAACAATCCAGCAGGTCTCTGATGCTCTGCTTTCACCCTCTGACAAGTATCACACAATGCCACATACTCAGCCACATCTCGCTTTAATCCAACCCACCAATATTTCTGTTTAAGATCCAAATACATCTTAGTACTACTAGGATGAATAGAATAAGCTGACTCATGAGCTTCGCGAAGAATTGCCTGTCTAACAGTTTGATCCTCAGATACACACAGCCTCTTTCCAAACCACAAAATTCTATTATCATCCATTCTAAAGCCTGGTGACTTACCAATCACTATATCTTCCGCTATCTTCTTTAGTTTCTCATCCTTCAACTGACCCTTATAGATCTCTTGCTCTAAAGTAGGCTCTATCACTAATTCCATTGTATTAGTAACAATTCCCAAGTTCAAATATTCAAATTCAGCACATAACTCACTAGTCATAGACAATGTTCTTATCTCATTGGCATAACTCTTCCTACTAAGAGCATCAGCTACTACATTAGCCTTACCAGGATGATAGTGTATCTCAATATCATAATCCTTAATCAACTCTAACCATCTGCGTTGCCTCAAATTCAGATCTGACTGAGTGAAAATATACTTCAAACTCCTATGGTCAGTGTATATATCACTCTTATGTCCAATCAAATAATGTCTCCAAATCTTTAAAGCATGAACAACAGCTGCTAACTCCAAATCATGTGTAGGATAATTCAACTCATGCTTTCTCAACTGCCTAGATGCATAAGCCACAACTCTGCCTTCTTGCATAAGAACACATCCCAAACCTTGACGAGAAGCATCACAATAAATAGAAAACTTCTTACTCAAATCTGGTAAAACCAAAACAGGTGCTGTAGTCAACCTCTTCTTCAACTCCTCAAAACTAGCTTGACATTTATCAGACCACACAAATTTGGCATTCTTTTCTAACAGAGATGTCATAGGTTTAGCAAGTTTAGAAAACCCTTCAATGAATCGTCTGTAATATCCAGCTAAACCCAAGAAACTGCGAATCTCGCTAACATCTGTAGGTGGTTTCCAATTCAGTACATCCTTCACCTTGCCTGGATCCACTGATATACCTCCATTAAAAACAATATGACCAAAAAAAGAAACTTCCTTCAACCAAAACTCACATTTACTTCGCTTCACATACAGTTTATGCTCTCTAAGCTTCTGCAATACCAACCTCAAATGTTCAGCATGCTCTACCTCTGTCTTGGAAAATACCAGTATATCATCAATAAACACTACCACAAACTTATCCAAATATTCCATGAACACCTTATTCATCATGTACATAAAGTATGCAGGTGCATTGGTCAATCCAAACGACATAACAGTATACTCATACAATCCATACCTTGTAGTAAAAGCTGTCTTTGGAATATCAGAGGCACGAATCTTCAACTGATGATAACCAGAACGTAAATCAATCTTAGAGAATACACAAGCACCTCTCAACTGATCAAACAAGTCATCAATCCGGGGCAAAGGATACTTATTCTTGATAGTTACTTCATTTAGCGACCGATAATCAATACACATCCTCTGACCACCATCTTTCTTATCAACAAAAATAACTGGTGCTCCCCAAGGTGATGAACTAGGTCGAATAAAACCTTTTTCTTGTAATTCTTTAATTTGTTTCTTAAGTTCTTCTAATTCATCTACTCCCATCCTATATGGTCGTTTGGCTATAGGTGCAGTTCCAGGTAATAATTCAATAAGAAATTCAATGTCTCGGTTAGGTGGCATACCTAGCAATTCATCAGGGAAGACATCCGGAAATTCCTCAATCACTGAATTCTCCTTAATAGTATCTTCAATCTGATTCACCACCGCGGTTGGTTGCTTCTGCATTGCTACATCCACATTGATTTTATCTCCATTAGGCGCAGTCACAACTACCACTTTCTGCTGACACTGAATCTCTGCCTGATTTTGCATCATCCAGTCCATACCCAATATCACATCAATACCAGATGTTCTCAACACTATAGGAGTTATCTTAAACTCTACCCCCCTTAATACCATACTAATTAGAAGACAACGATTGCTGGTTTGCATGGTACCTCCAGGTGAATTTACTAAGAGAGGTTCTTTCATAGCTAGCATGGGTATACTATGCATTTTAACAAAAATATTGGATATGAATGTATGAGATGCTCCAGAGTCAAAAAGAACAGTTGCGGGAGTGGAATGTACATTGAACGTACCAATCATAACTTCTGGTGCATCATGAGCTGTATCAGAAGACACGTGATTCACCCTTCCAGTACCGGATTGCCTCTGGTTGCTCTTCTGGCTCTGAGGAGTCTGTTGGTTCTGCTTCTCAGGACAATTATAAGACAAATGGCCCTCTTTACCACAGACAAAGCATCTAATAGGAGTGCTGGGAGTACTATTTTTCATGGGGGTAGCATTGGGATTTCCAGTGCGAGGAGTCTGTTGCCCAGTTTGTTGATACTGCTGACGCTGTGGATATGATGAACGCTGTTGCGACTGATTACTTTGCCAATTTTGGGACCACCTCTGATTTGAATTGCGATTCCACTGGCTAACAGGTCCCTGAAACTTCTGATGAAAACCATGCTGAGAATTTGTGCGTTGACGGTTGTTGCTTCCTAAGCCTTGCACCTTCATCTTTCTTTTTCTATCCATCTCCCTACGCTCATTATCAAGCACAATAGCTTTGTTCACCAGCTCTTAAAAACTAGCATAGCTATTCCCCTTCAGTTGCAAGCGAAGATCATAATAAATTCCCTTCAAGAAAAGACGCTGCCTGTCTGCATCTTCCCTAACTTCATTGGGAGCATAGCGAGCCAACTGGGTAAACCTATCATGATATTCACTCACACTCATCTGTCCCATCCTCAGGTTTCTAAATTCTTCCTGCTTCAGCTCAATTATACCTTCAGGAATATGACGAGCCCGAAAATCTCTAACAAACTCATTCCAAGTGATAGGAGGAGCATTGTTAGGGCGTGCAGCTTGGTACGACTCCCACCAAGTCTGAGCTGTCCCTTGTAACTGACCAGATGCATATAACACCTTCTCCATATCATTGCATTGGGCTATGTTCAACTGTTTCTCCACTGCCCTCACCCAATCATCTGCTTCTAAAGGATCAGCAGCATGAGAAAATACTGGAGGGCGTCCCTTCAAAAATTCTCCACGCTTATCCCTTACTTGAACAGGTGGTGGTCCTCCAACAGGGGGATTGTTCTGCATGTGCTGCATAAACATCTGCATCAACTGATTCTGAGTTTGCATGAGTTCCTCCATAGTAACGGGTGGATTAGCACCCCCACGACCTCTGCCACGACCTCTGCCTGACATCTGTTTCCAAAACACAGAAGATGAAATTCAGTACAATCCGAGATGATGTATACAATAGATAAACAAAATCTGATTTTCTGGGCGAACTCCAATTTCAGTAACTCAGTAAAACTGTCATATCTCGAGCTACAGACGTCCAAATCAGATGATCTTTACATGGTTGGAAAGCTTATAAAATTATCTACAACTCGTATTCACAACACTTTTTCTGATTCTGTCAATAAATTGGTCAAAAACTGAACTTAACAGAAACTGTTCCAGAATTCCAGACTGTGCAGTAACTCCAACTTGGAACAGGTATATCTCTTAACTCATAATAGATATTAAGGTGATTCTTGTGGGATTGGAAAGATATAGAAGTCTAATTATTCCCAGTAAAATTTCTTAAATTTCCCATGAACGGATTTTAAGTTATTCCTAAAACATCCCAGACTGATCCAAAAATCAGCAAAGGACAGAACTAAGTTAACCTCATATTCACTAATATATCTTGATCAAACTTAATATTCTTAACCATGGAACATGTAGGCATGTCTACAAAACTCCAGCACACATTACAAAGATCCAAATCATACATTATCATAATAACAATCCATCAATCACACAATTGTTCACACCACAAACTGACTCTTAAAACAATCCAAACTTAAAATTAACTCGCAACTACTATCGTTCTTATTACATAGGGATTTTTCCTATTTCCTAATTAAGCTTCTCATAAATCCTAGGACGACCTAACTCCGCCCTTAATTGATCAATCTCCTTATAAGCTTGCTCCTTAAGTTCTTTTTCCTTTAACAACTCATCCTTCAAATCCACCTCATGGAGAGCCAATTCACGAGCTAATGCCACCGTAGCTTGTAAAGTCAATGAAGAATCATCTGCAAGTGGCACGGTCCAAATACCCTTGTCATGAAAGAAACAAGGAAAGTGCCGAAGTGCACCCTTTAACGTCTTGTCCGAGCGTAGACCATGGTAGTAAACAAATGCATTGAAAGCGACATCCTCCATGCTTGTCTCCACGGTTGCCCGGCTCACTCGGGTAATGAACTTTGACTCCACCTTAGGCTCCTTAGTGGTAGGATCTCTTTTCTTGACCCATAACTCCGTTTCCCAATAGGACTCCATCCATGGATGACTATACTCTGCACTACGATACTCCAAAGTAGCTTCCCAGTCGTAGTAGTAGTTGTCCAAAGTTCTTGTCAACATATCATGGAAGAAAGCATCAGCCTTAGGAACCACGATATGAAACTTCGTAGTCCATCCCATAACTACATCCTCCATAGGTGTATCACCAACTCTTGATTCAGCATCGGATAGCTCTTGATCACTCTCTTCATTTGGCTCCTGGGATTTGAAACGGGCAACATATTGTGCAGCTGACAGACGGGGATGAGGATGCATCTACAAGATTTAGACATAGATTAGATACAATCAATGTATTTTCGCAATAGAATGAAGTAGAGGAAGCATAAAACTTTAGTAATTAACAAGGTGAAAAGAGGAAGCATGAATTAAGTGAAGTATGGATGTTATCAACGACCATTCTAACTAGGCTTGCGTCCTACAGTCAACACGGCTCTGATACCAATCTGTCACACCCATTTTTAAGAACAAAAATAGGATGCATAAATTACTCATGTGCGCCCCAGGTCATGATCGCACACATAAGCAGACAAATTACATAGTATCATCACAGTGCTTATTACATAGCGAATAAATACTTAAGACATAGTCTTGAACGATAAATAATAATATCTAATAATAATCTCCAGCGGAAACTCCACACAGGGACACGGTTGACTGGTTGACACCAAGACTAGTACTCATTACGATAATCTTCATCATAATCTTCATCTGTTATGGTGGAAATAGCAAGAGTGAGTCCATGTCGAACTCAACAAATATAACACAGGGTTCATGAGGCTCAAATGGCTAGACACTGTTTAACTGCGGTTAGCTTTTAATCATCATATATTTAGCAATGGAGTAGCATCAAGGTATTCCAATTCCCATTAATGAACCAATGATCAATTGCAATAATGATAACGAATAACATTAACAAGAGCATAATAATAATCGACAATAATTAAACATAATATAACAATGGTGATCATCTATTCCATAAGAATCCCCAAGGCCGCTCGTATCTGTGAGCACGGCTAGTATACCAGTTTTTAACTCTGCGCAGAGGTGTACACTTTCACTGTGAGTCATGATTTCCAAATGAGTGGGGAGATCAAGCCCAAACACTAGAGAACCATATAAAGCCACTCAAGAGTTCGTCTAACAAGTTAGGGCCATTAGATTCACTCGGCAGGCAGATGTAGAACCCCCCTTCCCTGTGGCACAACAACCGCAGCCTATACACACTAGGCCAGGGGCTCGCACTACACCCAACGTGTCAAGCCATTCTTACGCCATTTAAGGTAACCACTAACAAGCTAGAAAAGGTCTCTTGAACAACTAAAGCCAGAGCCATATAGCCCTCACAGCTGTACTGTATATCCCGGTTATCACTTACAGATAAGTCCTTATGGAGAGAAACCATAGCATCAAAATAAATACACATGCTCTAGCCCCCTTTTAACAGTAATAAATTCATCTTAATGGTTGATTGCTTAATCCATTAATCAAATTACAAGATCATTGTTCTCAGTTCAAGCACTAGCAATAGCTACCCATATGCATTCCCAAGGTTGACAAGGAATCACGATAACAATCACTAAGTTATAATCTCTAAGGTTGTCAAGGTAAGCATATGCATATGTATAATAACTCAATGTATAGGTAACAAGGATAGTCCTGTGTTATACTTGCCTTGATCAAAGCTCTCCAAACAATACTGCTGACTTGGCTCAAAGTAATACTCCGAATCGTCCAAGTACTGCTCACCTTCTATACTCGATCATCAATCAACAACATACATGCATCCAATCAAACATACACGAAGCAAACAAATAGATATAATTAGAACAGTACACCAACAGTAACAAAACAGTAATAAAAGTTTATAAAACTCTTCTACACGTTTCTACGATCACACAGACGCAAAGATCACCAAAATCGGAGTTAAAACGTGAAAGTTATGAATTTTCTAAGATTTCCTATAGATAAATAAATACTTAATTATAAACTCGAAAAATAAATTATCAAAACTAACTGTACAACTACACTATCATGTAGAGTTCGCAAATACGAACCTAACGCAACTTGAACGGATCAAATCGGAGTTAAAATGAAGATTTTATGACTAAAACAGTTCTAGTGGCAAAACTGTAAATTGCTGAAAACGTATTTTTGAATAACCCGGAAGAGAATACGCTTTCAAAATGCGAAAACGTAATTTCAGCTTTACATTTTGGACCGCGGGTTGATTCCCGGAAAACTAAGGGTCTCTTTAACAAATTTACCACCGAAAGGGTATGATCTAATCTCGGCCGTAGATCACAAGATGGACGGCTCGTGTTCATCTTCAAGTGCACAGTGTTCATCCGGTCACCATCTCCATCGCCGGCCGGCAACACCCCATGGCCGGCGGCCCTTCCATGGCCGGCGATCGTGGTTCTCCCCACCGAGACCACCATTCAAGCCCGCGTTTGATCCTACGGAAAGAGAAACTTCGCGCGAACTCAAATACACTAGAAGAAACTAACCAAGTGAACCACACGCGACTCACGGCCACAAGGGGCGGCGGCGCCATTGCCGCACCATCGGCAAGCTTCAAAACCTCGATTCGAAGCTTCTCTACATCAAAGAAGGGCACGGGAAGAAAGAGGAGGAGATAGCGATCTCACCAACACGAAGAAAAAGAGCCCGTACCGTCCCACAAGCTCCACCGACGACCAACCGAAAGTACCTAGGGTTCCGGCCTCCTCCTCTCAAACTCACGTGATAAAGCTCGGGTTTTAGATGGAAAACGGAAAATAGAAGGTCCCCTCTTCCTATTTATAGACTCAAATCACCGAAATCGGTTACCAAATCCCGGAAACAAAATTCGATTTCGTTTCGGTCGGTGGATGTTCAACTCCGGCTCGTTTACGAAAGCTTGAAGACGACTGACAAAACGGCCCCACCAGTCAGCGGTAGAGGGAGGAAAGGCGCGGCTGATGGGCCAGCTGGATCGGGCCGCGCGGCTGCTGGGCTCTGGCCGACTTGGGCCGCTGAGCCGAACCGGGCCATGAACCCGAGATGGGCTGCGGCGCTGCTGGATCAGGCCTATCAGGTAAACAGGTAGTTTATTTCTTCTTCTTTTTTTTTCTTTGTTTCCTTGTTTTCAAAGATATTTCAAATACATTTTAATCCAAAATAAAATAAATCAAATCCACACCACACAATAAAAATAAATGCAACAGCATGGATGCAACATCAAACTTATTTTATTATTATTTTAAATTGGCTATTATTTATTATCTAAATTATTCAAAATTTGTTATCTCTAAAATTTGGGTGTTACAACAAGGTGGAAGATGAGATGAGCTAGCTCCTTTCGTGACCTACAAATTTTTTGGTGAGGTTGTCTGGACATACTTCTTTTTTCAAACTGATGTTGATTTGTATCAAAATCTGACCTAGGTATATTTCTGAACCACGCAGGAATTTTATTTCCAGATGCAGTTTGCACAGTCATAACAATTCAAGGCGTTCGTTGCATCCATAACAATTTAAGGTATTCTGTTCGCTTTTCTCCCCTTCTTTTTATTATACATGTATTGTTTCTTATAATATTTCTATTGGCTAAAATGTGCCCACCACAGATGATATGCATCCTAGGCAAATTGAGATGCTCTCTCCGTAGCGTTTCTACTACAAGTGCACAGCCATGCAGACACTGCAGTTAAGATTAGACTCTGAATCCTGACATGGAATTTTGTCTGAACCAATCATTTATTTCTGTTTCACAGATATGTATGAAATTACTTTCAATATGAATATCCTTTTGCATTACTCAATATTCTGCCTACCTTATATTATATGCATAAAAGCACTATTTCTTAAAAAAATCTGGAAAACATAATGACAAAGACAGCTATCCACCTTTACAGATTCAAAGAACATGATATATATGTTAAAGTATGCACATAGTGTATTAAGAATTGTTTCTAACTTTGCAATTACAGGATGCTAATAATTGTTAACTTCACCTGAAATTGAGTTTCCTTATGCGTCTATACACAACGTACGTATTTCATGATTTTTAATATTAATACATTTGTGTAATTGCGAAAGTAACATAAGCACAGCTACATACATATTATTCAATGTTACGTTGGAAACACAGAATTATGCTTCTGCCTATTATCTTTCAGTGCAACCATCAACGGATAAATGTTTAGGGTACCTGCAGTGCTTTCAAGGTAGCTTCTAAATTTGCTTGTCTATTATCTTTACATATGTGCGTATCTATGCTGCAGTGCTTTCAAGCTAGCTTCTAAATTTGCAAATTTGGAAGGTGTTGAACAAAATGGTATCTCTGTGTGGGCTGCAATGAAAATACAGACCAATAAACTCAAATATTTCTCTGCATATTCTTGTTTTCAGCCGGCTTACTGTCATTGCACCCTGCATTTTATCTCTGTATGGGCTTACTGTCATTGCCCCCCTGTGCATCTAATTTCAATACCAATATACGTTGATTCCTTGATAAAATGCAATTAGTCTCTGCATCCGATTTGTTGTTACTAACACAGCTAACTCTGGTCGATCGATAGTCACATTATGACTGAAGTAAATCTCAACTGCATTTGTCCATGTTTTTGCTTAGCAATGTTTTCAGGTCGACTGGTCAAACCTGGTCGCCCTGAGACCGACTAGACGACGATTAATCGCGATTTATCGTCGACCAGGGTGATTAATCGACCCTAGTCGACCCTGGTCGTCCACCTAATCGTCCATATACAGCCGCGTATCCGCGATATCCCTCACCAGGCCATGACGTGCTGATTGCGGCCAGGACGTGGTCATCACGGAGAACGTACCACCAGGTGTGCCAATCCCTTCTCTTCATGATCAGCTGTGCGAAACAGAGCACCCTCGCGTGGCCAGGAGCCCAGGACATGGTGATCGCGGTCAGGACGTGGTGATCGCGGAGACGGACCGACTAGTAAGTCTAGGCATTCGGGTTACCCGATTAGTTCGGGTTTTGATAAATTCGGGTAATAGAAATTGTTACCCGATAACAGCCCCGAAAAAACGCTACCCGCAATTTCGGGTTCGGGTTCGGGTATACCCAATTTACCCGAAATATATAAAATCATAGCATACACTCAAATAGCACAGAATTTTGCATAGAACAACTTGACAGAATATTTGATAACTAATAAGTTCAAGTTTTCAACCGCAGGTGCTAACACAAAGATACTTAATAGTCTTGTGCAAATGCAACATGCAAATGCAAACCACGACACATTCAGTCATTCACAAATCACAGATCCACAGGTACTACCCATACTAGAGTACTGAGTACTCGACGACGACAAGATAAAAAAGTTCAAGGCACCAAGTGCCATCGCATCACACAAGAACAAAATGATGGTTCAGACTTCAGAATCTAGACTCCAGACGCTAGTCCTCCATACTCCAGTGGCAGCACCAGCAATCCAGTTCCAGTCCTCAGTCCATACTGTGCAATAAAAATTCATGGATCAAATCTGGGCACAGCAACATATTTGAAAAGCATACTGAAAACTCCATTCATACTTGACATTGACATACCTTAAGTTTTGTGCCGAGCTGCAGCCGTTGTCGAGTTCTTAACATTACTACTTGGTGTTTGTGACTTGGATGTGCCAACAGTCACATATGGCTGCTCATTCTTTCTTCATTTGCCGCCATATTCTTCTATCCACTCTATAAATGCACAACACAGTTACATATTTAATATTACATACAGTAAATTCACAAATGCAAAGCAAGAAAGGAAATATGATACCTTTTTCTATTATTGCCAATTCCTCCGTACTCTCTTTTATGTCAGCAGTAGGCCTTCGAAACAAATCCTGCGTACATACTAAAGCCTCTAACATGAATGGAGTAAGAGAGGTACGGAAGTCATCCAAAATACATCCACCTGTGCTAAAAGCGGACTCCGACGCTACTGTTGTGATGGGTATAGCAAGCACATCACGAGCCATGTGACCCAAAACTAGAAATCTATTTGAATTGACTTTCCACCATGCAAGAATATCCACTTTCGACTCTAGGTCTTCTGTTTCTTCAGCAAGATACTTCTCAAGTTCAGATTTGTTGGTGCTGGTGAACAATTGTTTAATTTCATCTTCTTGGCAATTTTTTCTTTAAGCATTCCTCCTGCAACTCTCTTAGATTTTTCAGCATCAACTACTTGAGTAGCTTCTTCATTTGGAGCATACATGTTCTTATATTCTTCAAACAGCTCTGTCACACAAGTATTAATTGCTGCCCAAACCAATTGACTTCTTTCCTCACCAAATATCTCTTCAACAGTAATCTTTGTGTACAAAGATAACTTGTACCTTGGATCAAGGAATGCAGCCACAAATATCAATAAATTGATGTTCTCTTTCTCCTTCCCCTTGCCCTTACTGCGCCCTTTATCCCTATCGTGCTCTTGTTGCTGCCCTTTCTCATTGTCCTTGCTGTTGGTGTGCCAAAGTCCCCAATACTTATCAAATTTCTCTTTCATTCTATTCCCCATTGAAACTTACAAATTATCTTCACTGCTCAGCCATTCTTGAATCAACAGACGGACTTCTCCAATCTCATGAAAGAAACTGTTACTAGTGACTTAGAGAGAAGAAGAGATACGAACAGTAGGATCATAGAAATGCGGCAGAAATTGCGCCATCTTCTTTGCATTATCCCAATCATCTTCATCAGGATGCACAAGACCATCTCTTGCTTTAAACAAATCAATAACATAATTTGTGTCATCTTCAGCTAATTTTAAAAACACTTTCTCATACACAATTGCAGCCTTCAACATCAAATATGTGTAATTCCACCTTGTTGGAACATCAAGTTTCAAAAAAGCTTTGTTGTCCACTTTCTCTTCCTCAGCAATTTCTTTGAACTTGACCAATCTTGAAGTCCTATTTTTTATATATCTAACAGCAGTACTAACACGCTTAACAAATTCGTCCACTTCTTGCAATCCATCTCTTACAATAAGATTCACAATGTGGGCTGCACCTCATATGCAAATACTTGCCTTTGGCAATATTGGTTTTCTGCAGTTGCTTCCTCAAATAATCAACACCACTGTCATTGGCACTTGCATTATCCACTGTTACAGTCATTACACTATCCAAACCCCAATCAGCTAAGCATTTTGTCAAGTTCTTCCCAATATCCTCCCCTTTGTGACCCTTTACTATGAAAAAACTTATCACTTCCCCATGACATGCTTGCAAGGTGCCTTGCTTTGAGTCCTTGTTGAAAATATGAGGATTGCGTTTGCATGTACCGAAGTGTTTCTTCAATGCAGATGTTGCATGTCCCCTTGTGTCAGCCTTGATTTCACAATGACAATATTTGCACCCTGCAGCCTTCAGACACCCTTTGTCATCCTTGATCCTGATAAAATGTTGCCACATCTCAGACCTTACTGCTATCTCCTTCCTCTCAACTTTTTCAGTATCCTTCTCATCCACATCAATGACCACTTTTTTAGTGCCTTTAGTTTTGCCTTGCTCCTGAGTCTCTATTGGCACCATTGCCATGGCCTGAGTCTCCTAACTTTCAAATTGAGCCCCAGTGTCTAGTGAGTCAATATTATCCTCTGGTTCTGGCATCTACAGAAATAAAAATTGAACACTACAATCAATTAATCATTCACTAATACAATAAGAACAAATCATAAGAAAAGATCATAAATCACAGGCCAAATCGAATACACAAATAACAGATGAACTAATTCATAGATCATATAAATAACAGATCAACTAATTCACAGATCATATAAATAGCAGATTATACAAATAACAGATTGAACTAATTCACAGATCATATAAATAATAGATGAACTAATTCACAGATCATATAAATAACAGATCAAGTAATTCACATATCACCTATCAGCTATCACCATATTGTCAACAACAGTTGACAGATCAACTAATTCACAGACACAGATCATATAAATAAATCACCTATCGGCTATCTCCATATTATCAACTAAATCACAGATCAAATCGAAATATCAAATAGATAAATAACAGTTAACACTTAACAGATGCACTCATCATCTCATCTTTCATCTACACAGATTTAAAATAAATACTAAGGGGAATAGGGTTAGGGATTAGGGAATACATACATTGCAGGACGATTCCGATGTGGCTGCCGTCCTTCAATCTCCAAGTCGCCGGCGGGTGACCTAATGGGGGCAGCGGCCAGCGGCGTCGTCCTCGGCAGTCCTCTACCGGCAGGGTGAGTGAGGGGCAGATGATAGTCGACAGAGGTGTGGATGAGGGAGTAAGGGTGGCGAGCAGCGTCGAGTAATTGAGGTCGCCCCGGGCTCCGGCCTCCATCTCGGCGTCGCGGCGTCGGCATCACGCGCGGCCATGCCCGCGCCCCTGAGATGGAGACTGGAGAGTGGAGACTGGCGGCTAGGTTTATGGAGGGCACAGAGGAGGTTAGGGGTCAGAAGCTGAAGAGGTCGTGGTCCTCTATTGAATGTTGAATTGATGGGCCACGTGGGAACTTGCTCCATGTCTCGACTTCTCGAGCAGTCCAGCACATGGCCGCATGCGCAAGGCGCCTAGGCGACACTACACTAGTACGGGTAGTTCAGGTACCGGGTGCTGCTACCCGAATTACCCAAACTAAATTCAGGTAATAGCATTCACTATCCGAACTAGACTTCGGGTACTGCAGGTTCGGGTTTTTTGGGTTCGGGTGCGGGTTTTTCGGGTTCGAGTATCGGGTAGCGGGTAATATGCCCAGACCAACTAGTTACCGCTTTATGAGAGAATGTGTGCATGCCACCGTCTATATCGCTAGAAATTAATTTTTTCTAGGTTTGTGAGGACGTACGGATCGTGCATGCATCATGTTCACTCATACATCTCATTCTTGCATTGTCCCTCCCTTATAATTGCTTATCCCAAATTATTATTTTCGTCTCTCAAATAACCCTCTCACAAGAAGTTGCATCGTTTTGCTACAGATGGTTGCACCTGGAACCCCTCCCCATAGCAGCACTTTTCTGAAGGACTTTGGCACACCCACCGTGCTCTGGTGGGTGCTTGGATTTGTGGGGTACGAGAAGGCTCCGTGTTACACTTGGGAGCATGAGCCACCTATGGGTAGCGTTCCTTGGTGTAGCGTGCAGCTAGTCGTGCCACCGCACCTCTCTTGGTCACAGTGGTGTGGTTGGACCATGACCACTGATGGACAGACACCATGGGAAGCCACTCAAGTGGCTACTTTGCAAGTTCTGATGATCATCTCACAGAAGCTAGGTGACGAGTTAGTGGGTGGACCAGCAGCATCCATCCCTCGTGTTGCTCCTAAGCAGGCAGAATGGCACCAAGCTGATGGTTGCGCCTTGGTCAGAGGCCAAGGTGAGCGAGCTGAGAGTAGCAGTGCAGAGATGAGTGCGATGATGGCAGTGCTGAAGCTAGCCAAGGATAGGCAGGATACCTATTCTAGCGTCATGACAAAGGCACACCAGGCCATTGATGACAAGCACAAGTTCCAGCGCCGTGCACGCAAGTACCGCAAGCAAGCGAAGGAGCTGGGCCAAGCCCAAAAGTATGCTGATGATTGCCGCCATATTGCTGACTTTCGCTTGGACCGTTGGCAGCAGGCTGTTCGTGAAAGAAATGAAAGCAATGCTCAGCTGATGCAGAAGACACGTGAGCGTGACCACCTTCTGGGGTGCTTGCAGCAGTTAGAGTTTGAGCAGACAAATTACCTGAATGAGCACATTGAGGAAGGTTTGAGCACCATCTTCGGGGTATTATCAACCCTATACTTCCTGCACCAGAGCCAGCTGTGCTAGAGGTTGGGCCACAGGTGATTGTGGCAGAAGATGATGGTGAGAATGTCGGTGCACCTGCCTCTGCACCTGCCTTTGTGGAGAACAATGGCGAAGATGAAGAGATGGAAGAGGAGCCTGACAGTGATCTGGAAGATGGAATGCTCTTCGATGAGGATGATGCGTAGTTTAGCTTGGCACTTAGCTAGATACGCTAGTGTGATCTTTTGCTAACCCTCATAGTCGAGCTTGTAACCTTATCTTAGTGGTGGTTGTGTTGTAATATCGAACCCTGATGTCTCTTTTGCATGTGTGGTCAAAACTTGGATGGTTGGATGTAACTTATCAGACATGCTTATGCTCCCTATGTATGTGAGCTTTTATAAAATTCCATCTTTGTTGTCGGTACAGTTTGTGTTTGCTTTGAATGCAACGTGTCTTTGCAATAAGTGATGTTATTGGTGATGAGATGTTGAAAATGAATTATTGTGCCACTGTTTGTTATATAAATTTATTCTCTCCAATAAATTCAGTTGGGCATAATTATAACATTCATTTGCAATTTTCTTCCTACATCATCAGTACTCACTGCACGTGCATTTTGCAGATGTCGCGAAATCTTCACAGTGGAGCTCGTGGCAATGAACACCAAGATCCACTGCCACCTCTGCCACCTCCCACGACTGCGGAGCTTTTTGCAGACTGTTGTGGAAGGCCAGCATGTCGTCGGTGAAGCCATCCGCCGTATGGCAGCTCGTGATGGTGGAAACGTACGCCAAGGACTAGAGCCGAACCAGTATAGCAGTTTCAAGGATTTCCTGGACACCAAGCCCCCAGTGTTCCGAGAGGCTGAGGAACCGCTTCAGGCTGACGAGTGGTTGAACACCATCGCTGAAAAGTTTAGTCTGCTCTGTGTCACTGAGGGGATGAAGGCCTCATAAGCTGCGCACCAACTGCAAGGTCCAGCGGGGATTTGGTGGAGTCACCACAAGACCACCTTCCCTACGGATGTGGAGATCGTCTGGTATCAGTTCAAGTCCGCTTTTCAGGGTCATTATATTCCACCAGGCCTTACAGTAATTAAGCATGCTGAATTCATGAAGTTGACCCAAGGTACCAAGAGTGTGAACAAGTATCTGCAAACTTTCAATAACCTTGCCAGATATGCTTCTGAGTCTGTGGATACTGATGATAAGAAGATAGCTAGTTTCAAGAGAGGGCTAAGCCCCAAATTGATGAAGACAATGGGTAATAGCAAATGCACTACTTTCAATGAGTTTATCAGTGACACTATTACTCAAGAAAACAATAATACCATCTATGTTGCGTCCAAGAGTCGCAAGAGGGCGTACGAGGCAGGGGCATCTCAGTCTAAGGCTTCAGTGGCATCCAAGCCTCCGTACCGTCCAATTGCAGCTAACATCAGATACCGTCTTCCTGTGAGGAAGACTCAAACCAAGACCGGTTTTTGTAAGGGATATACCATTTCTCTTCCAAAGAACACCTCCGGTCAAGGAAGCTCCAACCCACAACAATTGTCCGTGTTGGAGCTGTAGCCAACCGGGTCACTGGGCCAGGGATTGCCCTCATCCACCTAAGAAGACTAATCAGAATCAGGGATATGTCTGTCAGGGGCGTGTTCACTTCACTACAGTTGAGGAAATTCTGGCTGGGGAAGTAGTTGTTAGATGTTTAAGCAATTTCCATGTCAATTTAATCCAGAAAAATAACACCATAAAGATGATGACATATATAAAAATTAGCATAGTAATTATAACATCATATATACTTATATGAACCATAAAACCATGATTCAAAACATGTAAGCATGGTATATTTGTCATATAAAGCATACCAGCAAAGATCATGTAGCATATGAACAACAATGACATGATCCAAAGCATCAAAACATGGCATACCAGAGAGAACATATATAAATATAAAAATAAGAGTGTGTTTGTAGATATACCTAGAAGAGGGTCCCATGCCGAAGGAATGGGAGGCTCCATTCGCACTAGCATCTCACGAGATTAATGCCGGGGAGATCAGGAGATGGTAATTCACGAGATTAATGCCAACCCACATTCACCATAATGCAAAAGAGTTGAAACTCCTGCAATTATGAGAGGTGAGTGGCAAAATCAAGCCACGCCACGCCCGCTCGCCGCCTGCCTGCCTCGCCCATGCCGGTAGCGGCGGCGGCGCGCGCGTGTGGCACGCCTTTATCCTTTCCTCATCCTCTCAATATAGACAGATAAAATCCAACCATACAAGTTGTGTCAACGTTTAGTCAAACTCTCATACGGTACAAATCATACATCACATAATATTACGGACCATAGAGTTTATTGATTTATTAAATGTATTATGGGCCAAGCCCACAATAAATCCAACAGTAGTCACGGCTGGTAAGTTTTTGGTGAATCAGCATCTGTACTCTTTGATTCTGGTGCATCATATTCAATCATACGTTCTACTTTTGCATCAAGCACAATCTGAATACGCTTCTTGGCGATGGCTTTGAGTGGAGTAGCCATAGATATCACCATTCCAAACTTCTCTGTCATATCGATACCATTTTGCCTGGCCTCTTCAGGAAGCGTCCAATCGAAGTGGTGCAGCAGCGACGCGAGGATCAAATGCACCGTTCTATACGCCAGCGGCATGCCGAGGCAGATGCGGCGCCCGCCACCAAACGGGATCAGCTTACAGTCCTTGCTGGAGAAATCAGCGGTGATATTGTTTCCGTCGTCCATGAACCTCTCAGGCATGAATTTATGTGGATCAGGCCATACGTCGGCGTTCCTGTGAACTGCCCAAATGTTGAGTATTATGGTGGCTCCTTTAGGAATGGTGTATCCTTGGACTCCTACCGTGGCCTCTGCCCGGTAATACGTCATCGCCACCACAGGGTAGAGGCGAAGCACTTCTTTCACAACAGCTTGAAGGTATGGAAGCTGGGCGATATCAGACTCCTGGACTTCTGCTCTTGTGCCGACAACTCTCGTGAGCTCCCTCTTCACCTTCTCCATCACTTCTGGGTTCTCTAATAAAGAGGCCATTGCCCACTCAACCGTAGTTGAGCTTGTATCTGATCCCGCAACAAGCATGTCCTGTGATGCATTGATTAGCGTGTCACACATTATTGTGCCGGCCTAGCTACTCGAATAATAATTGACAACAGAATAATGGTCGATTAACAATGACAAAACAATGCTTTTGGATTGTTATTGCCTAATAAATTTGCTAATTATTACAACGCTAATAGCACATACTATATTTGACAATAAATTATATAATTATTAACTAATATAACTTTTTTCTATATATGCGTTTCATATACTGATAGTAAAAAATAGTTTAGTAATGTTGACGATCATTTGCATGCTCCAAACAATATGTTGCGAAAAAAATTCATGTAACGTTATATTTTGGGTATTAAGAAAAAAAATAAAGCTGTACGACCCTCTAGACTAGAAACTAGCAGCATTTCGCTTGGGCTGAAATATGGCTAATCTGACTGATCTGGCTAGTTTTTTTTTGAGAGAAAAACACTGTTAATGACTGACTGATCTGGCTGATAATCTTAAGAGAATAGGCTGTAGATGGTTTTCTATTCATTAACTAGGGTGTCAACTAAGCAAATGATGATGTGGCATTGGAATTAAAGAATAGAGAGGAGAAAACATTTTCTTAGATGAGACATTGTGTTTACACAGGAACTAAGATACAAAGAGATGTGATAGATAGGTGATGGCGGACATGTAATTGTACAAAATTTGATTTTTTAAAAAAACTATCCATTGGGAATATAGTTTCTAAAAACTCAATCTGCAGTGGCTAAACGGCCCCTGGGTATTCCAACTTAAGAAGAAGATCTTCTCACGCAGATCGAGAAAACCCCTGCCCCACTCATACACAGCGGCGTCGCAGCTCCGTGAGATGAGCTGACCATAGACCTATGCTTTGGATGTGAGGCAGACATTCTATTTGTAGTGTTTATACGATTTGGCATGTATACAAATTATCTCATAATTTTGGGTTAGGACTGCCCTTACTGATCCGCGAACTTGCTCATGGGTGTTGTCTAGCTCTCCAAGTTAACTAATTGCAAATGAAGCTCTCGCTCTCCATACTTGCAGTAGTTCCCTCGAGTTTGAATCACTCTAATAAGTTTAGGATCTACCTACTTGCATATTCTTTATAAGGCGCACATGCATATTAAGATTTAAATTTTAAAATCTTTGTCCAATACTTTAGCTAATAATTTTAAACTATTATAATACAAATTAAACTTTGTACGGTTAAATTGATGACCAAATGTACTATCTAACTATCATTAGTTTATAAAAATAAATAATATAATATCAAATAAATAAATGACCAAAGTATAATTTAAGAGACCGTTTGTCCTCGCCTTATAAAAGAAAATGGATGTAGTATGTGTTGTCTATGTCATCTAATTTTTTTTAGTACTCCCTCTGTCAAAAAAAATGTAGTCAAACTTTTTTAAGTTTCACCAAGTTTATATACAGCAAAAAAAAGATATACTAATTTGTTGTGAGAGAAAAACACTGTTCATTTTACTGAAATTTGGCTTATACTGATTATTGTAAGAGAAAAACGTTGATAGTTCGCTGAAAAGCATTGCTGAAAAGTATCGTTTATATATTGTGAGATGCTGTGCGTGCGTACAGCGTACCGTGAACAGCCCTTTGATTGTTGAACGATTGATGATAGAGGCCGCCCCCTTCTGCTGCCATTCATGTTCCTTGTCAAGCACCGCGTCTAGCATATCGTTCTTGGGTGGCTCGCCAGCCTCCCGCTCCAGCAGCCGCTGCGCAAACACCTCGTCCAACAGTTGATGCGAATGCGCGACGAGTGGCTCCATCCTGCGCCGCACACCCTGCAGGTCAGCAGCCGCGATCGCCGGGAAGAAGTCAGACACGTTCGGCTTCGCGGCCAAAACCGCGGCCTCCTGCACCGTATCGCGGAACCCAGCTGAGTCGAGGTCAACGGAGAACATGGTGCGCGACACAATGTTCATGGACGCGGTGAACAGCGGCTCGCGGACGGCGACGGGCTCTCCGAGCGCCGCCCGCTCGGAGACGTAGCGCACCAGCTCCTCCACCTTGTGCTGCCGCAGCGGCTGCAGCGCCTTCAGCCGGCTCGGCGCGAACAGCTCCGTTGCGCAGAGCTTCCGCAGCGCGCGCCACCTGACGTGCGGCGGGAGAAAGATGACGGAGTTGGAGCGGTGCCCGTGGGCGTGCCAGGCGTCCAGGACGGGGCGATCCGCCAGTTCCGCGTTGTGCTTCCTTATGAACTACAAGTACCAACAAAAGCAAAGCTACCACAAGCATTTGCTAATTCTCTGATGTCAGGGTGGAGGACATGACATTTGGAGATCCATTTTCTTTGAAGTGATATATTTTGTGCATGAAAATGACTGCTAACCACAAGTTATTGCCACCGCTTTCTCACAACTGCTCTAGTCCAAGTCGAGATGTACTTTCCTTATGAACCATAAGGAACAAACATGTCTGACGACACCCATAAAACTTAAAAACAAGGTGAGCTTGTTTCTATATATGTTTGTATGAGGATATAAATAAGAATTATATTTGTTGCTACCTAATGCCGTTAATTTCAATGTGCTTAGGAACAATGACGATTATGTGAATATGTGCCTCCCCTCAGCCCAGCCCGCCAGAGGCCGCCTCAGGCGCTGGTGGCCAGCACCACACCCTCCTCCAACCCCTTTTCCAGCTTGACTGCGCCCCTGGCAAACGCAGCTGTCGGAGGACGAGGTCGTCGTCGAGGATGCCTCCGACAGTGAGGATGGAGATGAAGAAGATGACGATGATGCGGTTCCTGCTCCCGCGGTCGATGCCAACCTTCACGGCAGGCACGCGGCGTGGGCGCTGCCACCGTCTCGACCGTGTCGCCATCTTCGCTGCGGCCAACTAGCGGTCCATCTCCGTGGCCGACAAAGTCCCTCTCCCCCCATGCTGTCCCCTTCCTTCCTGGTGGCAGCTCGGTGGGGCGCTCCAAGGCTTGTCGCTGGGCGGACGCTAACCACGGCGCAGGCAGCTCCGACGGCGAGCCCACTCTAGCTGCCACGCGCCCGTCGTACCTGGACGTCGCTCGCAAGGCACTCCGGACCACGCCTCCGCCAGTGGGTGACTTGAACGCGGCACAGGTTGCAGCCACCGTGGAGGGAACTCACCCGTTGTCTGCTAGGGGGAAGCGGCGTCGTTGGCGTAGGACCAGTGCGCCTGTTGGCCGTGGGACTCCGTCACCGCAGACCGCGTGAGTGCCTGCGAAGCGTCGCCTTGGCCGACAGCAGGCATCAAGGGTCTCGGTGCATCAGCTCCTCGGCCCGCGGCCTTGGCCATCGGTGCCTAGCGCGTCTCGGCAGCCCCATCGAGGGCCCAATGTAGATGTCGATAGCTTCCAAACTGTCGAGAGTCGCCGCAACCGGCGCTGCCTAGGAATGGCAGCACCCAAACGCTGCCGCCCTGTCCTGCCGGAGTTGGTGGGCCGTTGCTTCAACTGTCTAGCGCACGGTCACGTCGCCGCCCAGTGCCGCTCCCCGTCCCATTGTCTCCATTACCAAGGCACTGGCCATCGAGCCAGGGCGTGCAAGCAAGGTCGCTCCCCACCGCACACGTCGTTGTCCTCGGAGGCCGGGCATGGTCGGCACGCCTCTACGCCACGTCGCCTCAGTGGGCCGAGGCGACCATGCATGTCGCCGGGATGTCGCGCTAGGTCAAGCCAAGCACCACCTCCGTCGTCACCTCCTCGCGTGCAGCAACCAGCCCCACCGCCGACGTCGCCGCTGCAGCATCTCAAAATCATGCCGCCGCCATCAGTAACTCTGGGTGACACCAATAGCCGTCCCAAGGTCGACGTCGTCGTCATCTCTAGGAACGCTGGGCAAGTCCTGGCTGATGCGGACCTCTCCCTCATTATCATCGCGCTCGCCGGTGGAAACCGGCCAGCCATCTCGTCGGATGAGGTTCGGGCACACCTTTGTGCCTGGCTTGATTGCGCCAGCCGGGGTCCGTCCACACCACTCCGTCGCCGTTGTTTCGATGTCGCTGCCACCGATGGGCACGACCCCAGTGGTGCCCACGGGGTCGAGCTCGATGTGCCTGACCGCAAGGAGTCTGCGCCAGACCCGATGCAGCAGGAGGTAGAGCTTGCTGCTCGGTTGTTAATCGTGCCTCTAGTCTCGCAGGCCATCAGCCCGCCCAACGGTGATGATGAGGACAGTGCACCGACGATGGAGGGCCAGACTGCGATGGCGGACACGCATTCGCCGCCACGTATGGTCCAGCTCAGCTTCGCGGATGCTGAGGCGTCAGGGGTGGATAGTGACTCAGAGCTATTGTTAGGTGACGGGCTTGAGGCCCTCCCCTCGTCGCACACGACCGACATGTCGGCGTCGCGCACATGGGCCCCGAACGTGCTGGCGCCTGCCTGTGTGACTGTGGCCACTGCGGCTGCTACACCTTCCACTGCGCCTACTGTGACCTCCGTCGATGATTTCATCTCGTCGATCTCCTCCAACCTCAGCACACTGATCCTGATGTCGCCCCCCAGGCTAAGGGTGTCTCTGGTGCCGGACTACAGCATCGTCCCCAGGCGCAGCACCAAGTTGGCTAACAAGTCGAAGGTGTCCAACCCTGAGGTTCAGACCACAAATGTTATGCTCAAGAAGCTTGGCAGGGATGCATCACTGCCTACTTCGGAGGATTCCGGCACACGTCATTTTCGTGAAACGTTCTCCGGCCCCTGTCATCATCCATGAAAGAGGCCATGAGAGAGCTGTTCCTGGCACGCAAGCGGTTTGCGCCGTGTAGCTGCGTCCTTACCTCATCGCAATCCTGTGTTCATGGATCAAGAAAAGCTATGGTGTTGGAACATGCGCGGCCTCAACTCCAGTGAGATCGAGCGTTGGTCGCAGGCGGGGTACAACCATGCTGCGCTGTGGGCGTCCAGAGACACTGCCCCCCTAAAGTCACAAAATCTATCATCATGTAATCTTCTCCAGGTGCTGTGATCGTTATTTGTTGCAGGGTTACCTTTGTGCGGTCGCGGTGTGCCACTCGCATTCTAGGCCGTCCGGAGTTTACTTTGTAACAAAAACTTCTATTCCTTCTTAACGATATATATGCAATGCATGGTCGCGAAAAAAGAGAAAGATGTCTTCTTTAGCGTCTATAATAGATGGGGCATGGATACACCATGTTCAAGACCCATCTTGTCTCATGTGGTATACCCCCTTGAAAGGATCAAGATACTGAAGAGGGGGTGTAAATTGGCTAATGTAAAGTTCTCATGAAATTAAAACATATCACTGAGCTCATTTCACCTCTTGTGTCTGGTACTCCCTCCATCCCAAATTATAAGTCATTACAACTTTTTTGGAAAGTCAAAACATCTCAAGTTTGTCTATAGTAAAATTTATATGTGAAATACCCTACCGTGAAATTTTAGCTCCGCTATCGTGCCATGTCTACAGTAAATTGCCATGTCTAGTAAACCTTTACCAAACATCTCCAATGATTGTCGACAGGCAACAACTTCTGAATTAGAAAATGGTAGCAACGTGCGGGTGCCATCTTCTGGTGTCTGTCATGAGTGTCTCCGTTGTAGTACAAGACAATAGACAAGCATTCTACTATTCTAATATAAGTGACCAACTAACAACATTCCTTGCTTAACTACATGCATCTTACAAAAAGAAACGACATTTACCAAAACCCCACTTGTACAGAACATGCGGTCAATAGTAGAACTACATTTTATATGCACAAAAAGAACTTCTCTGGTCTAAACACACGTAATCGAAGGAGCCCCTAGTGCACAGCCGAGGCCGCTGCCGCAAGCCCCGCCTTCACCACCGTTGATCCCCCTTCCTTTCCTCTTGGGCAACTCGCGGAGGCCGGAGGGAGTGCGGATCCATCTCTCTAATAAGTTTTAAGTAGATCGAGTGTTGTTAGCGTTAGGATCTCTTCATGTTAAGCTTCTTGGTATCGGAGATTTGTCTCTTCCTGTCAATGCGGGACCCACAGGGTTCCCCAACAATATGACTACGAGTTGTGGACCCTGGTCTGGCCCACGAACAGAAGCAAGAAGAGGTGCAGTGCCCGCTACACCGAATCCAAGCAGAATAGGCCAGACTAGCCGGATTCCTATGGAAAGTAACTTCTGTATTTAGTTCATAACACTTTCTTTGGATCCGACTAGGAATGTAACCGCACCACAGCTGTCTCTACCGATATAAAAAGAGGCTGTGGGTAACCCTGTAAGAAGATAACACAATCAATCCAACACAAAGGCTAACGCTGATTGGACGTAAGGTTATTACTCGATCACGATCGAGAGCCTGAACCAGTATAAATCGACTGTTTCTGCGTTCACCGTTGAGTTCTAGCACGCACCGAAGCCCGAACAACTATCCCGGGTACCCCCGTGACAGGTTATCGGTGGTCAAACACCGACAGACCACTGATAGCAGCACAGCGGGACAACCCGGACCAAGCGAGACTCACAGACATCAATCTACCCAAGCCAATGTGATCCTGGATCAGACGCTGATCTACACCAAATAGTCATAAGGCAGTGTGAAAGGATCAACTTGAAGCTACTGGATGATGGAACGCATCCCACATCACAAGACTTCTTCCACCTGTCACCACGTACTACCTGGTACAATGCTGCCACGAGATTAGTCCATCTCTAATCTCGATCACAAGACTTCTTTCACTTGTTACAAGACTTACAAGGCTCACAACTTATGTCCGAGGGCTACTCTACTCCATAAACTATCATAATCATGGCTACGGAGGCTTCGGACTATACAACAAGACACTTGATGAATAGAAGCGGCACACTAGGAGGGTATTTATAGGCCAAAAAGCGGCGTACATAGACTGGGAGCACCAACAGAACAAGCCTGACAAAGGTCTTAGTAAAAAGACAGAAAATAGTAAAAAGAGGACACGCCCGTGAAGAAACAGTATTAAAGGACAAACATATTCGAAAGAATATACCAACACTGTACACATCGTGAATACAAAAAATTCAATCCAACCACCAACCACCACCGACATCGGATATAAATTTGGCTACCTAAGAAGACAATAGAAGACCCTCTATCCGAGTTCTTAACGATCGAAAAGAACCAGGAAAGATGCTCGGGGTTGCAAGGTACACATCCTGAGAAGAGATTTTCAGTTTTTTTCAACAACCAAGATTCAAGACCCTCTAACTTTTTATTTCAAATAGCAAGAGGTTCAGGGGCTACACTCAGTGAGTGCGCTTTTTCTTCGAAAAATCGCACGTCATTTGGAAGACTTCTTCAGAACAGGACTACTTCAAGGCTTCACGTCGAAAGAACACAGAACGAAGAAAGTCTTCGAGATCAACCATGAAATGCTCGGAGATTGTCGATGTGGGACCCACAGGGTTCCCTAACCATTGTTCGCCTAAACAGTCGTTTAGTCCGTTTAAACACCGTTTAAACGGTAAACAGAAGTCAGTCGTGTTGTTTAGGCCCTAAACGGTGAATTAAACGGTTAGACCGTTTAAACCCGTTTAAACCGTTCAATCCCGTCTAAACGGTCTAAATAAAATCAGATTAAACGTGATTAAATGAGCTAAACAACTATTTATTCCATAATTAAGTGAATTAAAGGACTACGTCTATCACAATCAACATGAAACTAATTAACATTGTAATTATATGAAGTGTTGTGGGATTTAGATTTCTTCCAACAAGAATATTTGGTAGAATATTTGATTTTTACATGTGTAAATATGTATGGGTTCTAGCAAATTTTATTTTTACCTACATAAATTTGTATATTTTATTGTTATTGTACAAAACCGTTTAGGCCATTTAACTCTGTTTAAACACCGTTTAAATGGTCTAAACGCTAAACGAAGGGTGACCGACTGTTTACTGTTTAGCGTTTAGAAAAACATTGTCCCTAACAATATGACTACGAGTCGTGGGCCCTAGCCTGGCCCACGGACAGAAGCAAGAAGAGGTGTAGCGCCCGCTACACTGAATCCAAGTAGAATAGGCCAGACTAGCCGGATTCCTATAGAAAATAACTTATGTATTTAGTTCAAGACACCTTCTTCGGATCCGACTAAAATTGTAACCGCACCATAGCCGTCTCTACCGATATAAAGAGAGGTTGCGGGCACCCCTGTAAGAAGATAACACAATCAATTCAACGCAAAGGCTAAAGCCGACTAGACGTAATGTTATTACTCGATCACGATTGAGGGCTTAAACCAGTATAAATCGACTGTCACTACGTTCACCGTCGAGTTCTAGCACGCACCGAAGCCTGAACAACTGTCCCGGGTACCCCGTGGCAGGTTATCGGTGGTCAAACACCGACACTTCCTCCTCCTCCTCCTCCTCCTCCTTTGCGGCGACGACGGGTGGATTTGGTTTCTTCATGATGACTCTAATAAAGATGAGGATGATAACTACGTCGCTACCAACTTTCTCGCCATGACGATATGCATAATTTGGTTTCCGCGCGGCAACATAAAGGCAGAGATGATGTTGCCGCCATAGAATAATTTTCCCTGATCTCTTGTCTGTTTTGCTATGGTTAGATCTGACCACGATGGACTAGTGAGAGTAAGTCTGCCCCTCAAGCTGATTAGTGGTATTGAGTTGTAAAGATTCAGATCAGTTTTCTTATTCTTCAATGGCAGAAGGAAGACACAAAAAAGAAGAAGTTTATGCTCAATTTCGCCTATAGGAATGTTGGCAGGTATTCATTGGGCACTTGTTCTTAGGTCTTTTGCCGAGTGTTTATCTATACGGTCATCCATATGAATCATCATACATGTTTGGTATTGAGATTTAGAGCTATATGAAGCGTGGATACAATGTAGATGAAGAACAACTTCTTCATATTGTATTCCAAAGTAGTATGATGATATACTCAGCTATAATTTAATATAATTCTTCTTTCATAAAAAAATAGTCTAAAACACGTACGTCCTTTACTTTTGGAAAAAAATGCTCCCTACTCCTTTTATCCCAAAATAAGTTAACATCTTGTATTTCGAGGAGTCATACAATTTTAACTTTGAACAAATATATTTTCAAAACATTAATATTTATTATACTGAATAAGTATCATTAGATTAATTATGTTATATATTTTATAATAGATCTATTTAGATATACAAATATTAATATTACTCCCTCCCTCTCAAAATATAAGTCACAATTTAACTTGATGCGGTCTTCAAAAACATATTTGACCTATAATTTATTTTATAATATATAATTTATAGAAATAAAGTTTGACCATTAAAAAATATTTCTAAATAGAAATCTACTGTAACTATTTTTGTAGTATAAACTTTTCATAAGATTAGGCTAATTATTAGTCAAAGATAATAAAGTTTTAATTTTGAAACACATGCAGGTCTTATATTTAATGACAGAAGGGGTATCTTTTTATAAATTTAGTATAAATTAAAATTAGTTGACTCTTTGAAATACGAGTTTGAGATATATCTTGGAACAGACGGGGTACTAGAAAACGCTTTTGTAAGAAGCAATGCTCTCTCGGATGGAAACGAATACGTGACGTAGACAGAAATTTGAGCACGGGCCAAAGTTTATGGGCTTCCAAAACTTCAGCCCACTACGGCGGCGGTTTCGACTTGAGACCGGTTTCGGCTCAACGTCCATGCCTCCATGGGTTCTTGTGGCCCGTTCTGAATGCAAGAGAAAACTATGCGTTTTCCAATTGCCATGCTCCAAACAACAAAGCTTTAAAATTCCATTTGAAATGAAAAACGAAGGAAATGTTGGATGTGCAGACATTTCTTTCACAAACAGTAGTATAGAAACAGTTCCTTGAAGCAGCCAAACAGCCCCTGCCAAATCCACCACCGCAGCCGTCACCACCGTCGTTGTTTCTTCCGGCCTCTGGCATTTCCCTAGATCGATGTATGTAGCATCCTCATGTTTGGTTGACTGTATGACTATATTAGATTAGCACATTCATTACTATGGTTGTTCGCTCTCTCACTATGCAGTTGCGCGCTCTCTCTCTCTTGCACGACGAAATGCTACCCTCAATCTACTCTAATATAATACACGTGGATCGGGAGTGACTTAGAGTATAGCAAAATAAAGGAGAAAAATTGAATGGGCGAGGGGTTCATCCCACAGACGGTGCGCCCCTGCACTCAATGGTGGACGCGTGGCAGAGAAACAAATCAAACGTTCACGGGAGCCTGGCTCCTCCCGATGCATCTCTATTCTCTCGGCTCCTTCGCGTTCATGTAGTGATCAGTGGTTCGGCTCGGCTCCCGAGTGCCTGGCCATGGTCGATACCGGCGGCGGCGCAACAGATCGAGCTAAGGGCGCGTCCACGGTGAGAGAGCTTCCGCCACCCGTCCGACACGCTCGTCCTGGGGCAGAACTTCACTGGCTCCACGCCGCCGCTCGTCTCCGCAAACCGCCCGTTCGCGCTGCGGCTCGGGAAGACGTACATGGCGCTGCACATGGAGTTCTATGGCGGCCGGACGACACCGACATACTGGCGGCACGGCAACGATGGCGCAGCTAGCGAACGCCACGGAGCCTCCGGTATACGGCCGCCTCGATGCCCGTGGGTTCTTTGGCCTGACGATCTGTACCTTGAGGGCGGCGGCAGCGGCCAAAGGATCGACGTGCTCTCGTTCGACATGCGAGCTGCCGACATCTCGTGCGGCGCGTACGGCCTATGCGTCCCCGAGATATGAGAAGGATGAGTGCCAGTGCCTCGACAACAGCACGAGCGCCGCCGCAACGCCGTGCCACGCCGAGGAGACCGCCGATCTGTGCGATGGCAACGGGCAGCAGCAGCCGAGCCAGGCACTCGGCGTGCGTTGTGGAATCAACGTGGAGCCGAGCCGAGCCGAGCCGAGCCGCTGTCCCGCTGACCACTACACGAACGCGAAGGAGACGAGAGATGCATCGGGAGGAGCCAGGCTCCTGTGAACGTTTGATTCGTTACTCCGCCACGCGTCCACCATCGAGTGTAGGGGCGCACCGTCGGTGGGATGAACCCTCGCCCACCCAATTTTTTTCCAAAAATAAAAACCTATTATAGTTTGGACCATTTAGTCGACGATCACGGATTCATGGCCATGTACAATTTTGTGCCAAAGCGGCCTTTTCCTTTTCCCTCTCAAATATTCAAACAAATTGCCACTTGCCGAGTCTGTGTCCCTTCTTTGCATGGCATCATTCTCTAGTCTTCCCTACTCACGTCACATATTAGTCACCTTTAGTTATAGAGCTTTTTACCCTGGAAAAAATGGCTCTTCCGTGTATGACTCTTTTTTTAACTTACCTCTATGGCCTCGAAATGAACTTTCATTTCTTCTATGACCTTCTGTCTAGTTTTGCCACTAACGGTGTTAAGTCAAGGGTAGAAAGACCGTTTTGCCCCTGGCGTAAAACAAATTGCAGAGTTTAGTTTGTTTGTGTTGACGTTGAAATCAATCAAGCCAACACACTAGCAAGGCCTTTGGACTCTCCTGATTCGGACTGCGAAAATCAGAAGTTCTAACATGGGGTCAGAAGTTCTGAGTTTCGCGCAAAACCAGAACTCCCATGCGAAGGTCAGAAGTTCTAGTAGAGGGTCAAAAGTTCTGGTTTCCGCACAAACCCAAAACTCCTACATGAAAGTCAAAAGCTCTGGTAGGGGGTCAGAAGTTCTGATCTTCGCACAACGGTCAATTTTGGTTGTCAACAGTTTGTTGTATATTTAGAGTTATATTAAGCAAATAAATTCACACATAACAGTAGGGCATATTTGGAGTATATGATACACATAACAATACATATTTGGAGTAATATTAAGCAAATAGGACACATAACAGTACATTATGTGCTCTAAAAATTTTCACACATGCATTGCAATTAACCAAGTCTCACATAAATAAGGTCTTACATAAATCCACCATAGTTTCAGTCACACATAAATAAGGTCTCACAGAAGAGTGCGAATTCAAATATGCATTGGTCTCACACACAACTAGCAAATTCAATAGGCATATCACAAATCAAAGACTGAGCCTTCTTTTGCTTCGCGTGCTCATGGCAGGGCTGCTAAGAAGTATTGTCTTGCTTCTTGTACCCATCGATGGGCTATCAAGTGGGACCTTCGGAATGTCTACATCTTTTTTCTTTGGAAGGCCTAGCTTCTTCTTGATGGGTGTCCGCTTCCTTCAACTTCCAAGTTTACTTCTCTATTCTATTCATTCAATTCCTTGATGATGTGGGGTAGAATCAATTAACATAAGGACAAAGACAAAGACTTACCATAATAGTGCAGTTGTCCTTAGTGGTAGAAGCAAATATCCATCATGGACAGTTGTCTTTGTCTCTCCTTGAACAATATGCCCTAAACCTATTTGGTGCACTCTTTGCAGTATTGAACTCAAACTGATTTTTATTGCAAGTTGAGAACTTGCCAATTTGAATATATACATATTAGCATAAGTGGAGTCTACTACCATTGGTGGATCTTCTGGATCATGTTCTACATTTGGAGCATAGTTTTGCTCATTGCATGGTATATCTTCCTCATCATGTGACTCATCCCCACCTTCACTATCATCCTCATTATCATCAACAACATAGAATGGGTCTTTTTGAATAGGGCTATGAACCACCTGTAGAGCATTGGGTGCAACAATATCACAGTACATAGTTTCCTCATCAACACCTACATGTTCATTCTGTGGTTTAGGATTCCTAAGGTAATCATCCTCATCTGCATCATCATTGTCTATATTGTCATTAGTTATGTTGTCCTTAGGTTGGGTACCCACACCAAAATCCCACTATGTGACAGGCTCATATGGATCAGAATGACCTCGATATACAACAAACATGATGACAAACTTTCTCTTCAAATGTTTATCAAACATAGACATCAACTCTTGGTCGGTTTTTACTTCTAGGAAAGATTTTAGACCTTCATCATAATACTGAATATGAGCTACTTCCAAATAACCAGGTGGGTACTTCTCTACCACTGATTCAACAAGGTCCTCATAATTTATTTTGTCTGAATCAACAACCATATCAAAGCAAAAACATTTCATATCTTGTCTACACTTTTTACGATTGCCCAACAATTTAACTTTCAGCTTGAAACTGGAATTTGGATCCATGCGGTTATTCAAAATCAAAATAGGGTTTAGGGTTTTGGTACATATGTAACTACTTCTAGGAGCAGAAAAATTGTGGACTCACCCTTGTAGCCAATCTTGATCGGAGTCGACGCCATACTCCGTTTTCTACGCGCTTCTGCAGGATGGGCTGGCCGCGATAGGCTGCTTGCGGGAGGGGCCGGCCGTAAGGGGCTGCTGCTCGCTGGAGGTGGAGGCCGTGCTGCTCGCTGGAGGTGGCGGCCGTGCTACTCGCTGGAGGGGTCGCGCCGGGCTGCTCGCTGGACGACGGGCCGCCGGGCTGGCCGCTCAATGAGGAGCCGCCGGGCTAGCCGCGCCGGACCAGCCCCGGCCACACGCGCTGCATGAGGCAGGCGGCGGCGCCTCCCCCACGGTGAGGAAGGACGGGAGCGGGGTCGGGCGGAGCCGGATTTGGCGGATCCGGGGCCGGAGATCCCGGCCGAGGCACCTAGCCGGCGGCGGCAGCGCACTCCCCCATCTCCCTCGTGAATCGCAGGACCGGGCAGACGCTCGATCTTTATTTTTTTCCCGATACGTGATGTTGGTCTAACTCGCTAGGCTCCGTGCGGCCCCTTCAGAAACACAGAAGGGCAATTTCGTCTTTTCGCGTATCCACCAGTGGATAAACTAACAAAGTTCGCTCAGACTTGACAGAAGGCCATAGAAGGAATGAAAGTTCGTTTCAGGGCCATACAAGTAAGTTCAAAAAAAATGGGCCATACAAGGAAGAGCTATTTTTTTCAGGGCCATGCAGGTAAAAAGCTCTTTAGGGTGTTTGATTTGAGCTACGCGGTAGTCTATCATTTTCTCACCTATTAGACTATTTCCAACAGTTTGATGAAACCATTTCCAATCTTAATTTTTTTGGCATGATAAATAAATATTTCTCCAATAGCTTCCTATTCTAACTCTCGGTCTATACGTGAATAGAAAAACAGAGGCATCCACTCATAGCATCCACACGCAAAGATACACGAACCACCACTACTCTGTCATGGTGCGGTGACTTTTTTTCTTTGACACTCCGTCGCACCGCCGTTGTCCGGTGATTCTTGGAATTGAATGTTTGGCCACTATTTTTAGATTTTTTTTTTTGCGACGAAAGAAGAATTATATTATATGATAGCTGGGTACATCAACACATTACAAGCGCTCTGGATTACAAAATAGTACCCACGCTGTGAATAGCACAACTCAAAACCTAACCTGTTAAATGCTTTGCAGTATGGATGACCGCACAGGCAAACACTCGGCAAATGGCCTGAGAACAAATGCCCAACGAACAACGGCCAACATTCCTGTAGGCGGAATTGAGGAACTTCTTCTTTCTGGTGTCTTCCTTCTTCTTCTTTCTGCCACCGAAGAGTGAGGAAGACTGATCTGAAAATTATTCTCCCTAGTCCTTCATCGTGGCCAGATTGTTGAGTTGACTTTTGAAAAGTTGGAAAGCCAATTATGAGAAAATGGGCTAAAGCTAAAAAGCACGATGAGAGAAGTTTTTCTAACTTCTTGTGTGCTGAAAAGGTAAACATTTATTACAAAAGCCAATAGCTAGAGCTAGAAAACTAGCTTTTGAGCCAAAAAGGCCAAAAACTACATACATGCCCTAAGAAGTAGAGCAGGTAATAGAGATTCTGTTTTGTAGGTTCTAGCTGTGAGTTAAGCTGTCATGGATGGCAGTCGCGGTTGCCACCATTGCCGCTGATGAGGTTTCGCGAGAAATGGATCTTCGACCATTGTTTTTCAAATCTAAGCCTAGAAGTAAGAGCAGGCAAGGAAGATTCTATTTTTGAGGTTCTGGGTGCGAGTTAGGGATGGCTAGCTATGGGGCAGCTTGCAGCAGTGACTGTGGCATGAGTGGTAACAAAAAAACCTTCAAGTAGGCTTGCTTTCCTTTTTTTTTTTTGAAGCAAATTATTGGATATATTTGGTCTTTCCACAATGCAAAACCGGATTTTTGGAATTATTTTTTAAGTATTATTGGAGATGCTCTTAATCTTTTTCTAGATCGAACATGTTTATCTATTTTTTTTCTCGAACAATGCAAGAGATTTGCATGTCATTTCATTAAAAAGAAAAATAGTACAGGGAGATATTAAGAGGCCTCTCCAAGTCCCAACCCCGTACAAAGCATCAACTCCTATTACAAAACCAAAACCAAAACCAAAACCAAAACCAAAACAAAAATATGACCTAGACCCGCGAAAACATCTCCTTTTGAGATAGAAAGCCCAGGGAGAGCAACCTAGAGAGGAGTTTGTTGAGAGCCGAGGCTCCAGCAGAGCACCAAAGGACATATTCTTCCTCCACTTTGTGTAGTACCATCTGAACACAGGGGCTTAGCTCCTTCAAAAACACAAGAGTTTCTATGCTTCAAAATTTCCCAGGGTACTGGAATGATCAATGTATTAAGTCCTCTCAGAACTTTAGGTAGTCCCTTGATAGCATTGCATATCACCTCATCCCATCACAGGCTGATAATTAGTACAAGCATTCCACCAAAATCAAAGAATGAATTCATCATGCACAGCCTTCTGATAGATAGAGTAGTGGTTCCACGTAAGTCCTAACAAATTGAAAGTACTTTTTAAGACAAATATATGCTTATGAACTTCAAATTTCTAAACTAAAAATGACGTGTAATTAAGTTTGTTTGACTACAAAACCTTATCCAAAACGTCAAGTATTTGCAAAGCAGATGAAGTATAGGTTTGGAACTTAAGTGGGACCATTAGAAGTTTTTTTTTATGATTTGTAAAATTATAGTTGAAAGCAGGATCAGATAATAGGAACTCCCCAAAATTTGATAGCCTTCCTTGCTTGTATTTGTTTTTCACTATTTTGGGTAATTTCCCTTGTTTGTTAGTTTCATGTGTCCATCAACAAGACAGTAACTGAATTGTAAACAGGAAGCAACCAGCCAACCAAGATGCCAATAGTGCAATTTGGAGGCAAGATTAAACTGAACACCAGTAAACCAAAAAATGGTAACATCCATAGCACTATCAATCGAATCATACATTTTCAACTCTGTACAGAAGCAGCACAAGAACAATAAAGCCTATAAAAAAAAAGTGTACAGTAGCTAAATTTTTCAGTGAAAAATGGTAAAATTCCATAGCTAACACAAACCTCATCTCATCCACCTACACAATGAACTCTATTGCCTTCAACAAACTAGGTCCAAACCTCGTCATGTTGAGCACAACATCCTGTTTGGTCATATAGAACTCCCCAACCTTCTCCCATCCACTGTTCCTTATGGTTTCTGGATCTTTTATCACCGTATGGTTCCCGCCATACTTCTCGAGTAGTGTGCTCTCATCTGGACTGATGCTGTACTGCACGTGTCTGAGGCCCATGTCCCTTGCAGGTGCACCGTAGAATCCGTTAGCCATGAACTCAATCCCGTAGGGTACAACGTGCACCAACACTGCGCCTGACCTCAGGAACACCATGTTAGTCAAGCCCGCACCGTGAACACCCATCATTGCATCACATGAGTCAACTAGGCGGACAAATTCCTCAAGATTAGAATCAATCCTTGGATCTGCCCTGACCACCTCGAAACCAAACCAATCAAGCCCTCGTAAAATATCAGGCATATTCATGAACCTTCGTGTCTTGCCGCGGTCAATGAGCATTATCCGGGGCTTCTTTTCAGGGTCAGCTTTGTCAGCCCTGTATGGTATATCCACTTCAGGTGCAGGTAATCCATAGGCTTCACGGACAAACAATCGGAAATCCATCATTGTGTAGTTCTGCGGTGTAGAGTTTGGATCAATACCAAGATCCCGGTGGCTCCTCAGACCAACAATGACATGTGGATAGCACCTGACCTCGTCGTCTGCATCAAAATCAATAATATTGTGCCTCGTGAGGCGATGAAAGATTGCTGAGTATTTCTTGATGAACCAGGGCTGATTATTAGTAATAAGTAGTTGGACATCTTGGTCAAACTGGCGGGCCGTAAGAAACAGAGGGACAAGAACATCACTGACGTCATGCCAGACATTCCCTGTAAACCCACCTAATGCAAAGACAATGGCTGGTATGGCATGCCTGGATGTGCATCTTGGCACCTGTTGCGAAGCCTTCAGGGTTTTGACAGTTACCTTCTTGATCCATGGAAGGCTTTTCCGTGACTGTGCTGGAATATTCCACTCTTCACCATTGGAAGTAAGGGACTGTGGGACATACATTACAGTGGAGGAGCGACCAATGGTGCGAGCATCACCGCAAAGCTCACAGATGTCGAAGCGCTGGTTGGAGAGATCACAGATGGTTGTTCCGGTTCGAGGTGTGCATCTTGTGTACTGAATTAAACCTGTTTGTCAATAATATGCAGCCGACAGTTTTAATGTTAGTACATGTAATTATCAAATAATTGATGGTTTCTGTTTTCTGAAACAATAGCGACTGTCATTGAGAGCAAAGATAGGGTTTGGCTGATACAGAGTTGTTCCATAAGGACTAAATTATAGGACATGAATATGGGGATAACACCACATCGTGGGAGCATCTAGGGAAAACAAAAGAGGAAATCAATTGAATAAGCTCTAATGGTATACCTATCATGCATGTAGGCTGTGACAACAAATGACCTGTGAATCTCAAAAAAAAAAGGACCTGTGTATGAATTGGATATGTATGCAGTTCAGGATAAAGTTACCATGTACTTTAATGGCCATCAAGCATCAAATCACATCAGAAACGAAATATCTGATGATGCATGATTTGCTTTCATTGTGCCATATCGTATAAGATTAGAAAATGCCTCAAAAGAATCATGTAGTGCTACTGTAAAACACAACCAAATCAAATCAAAATGTTCAGCTGGACTTGGATTGGATAAATACTTCAGGTACAAAATACATTTCATCTTCTAGATTCTGTGCAATGGAACTTCCATTTCTTGATTATTGTTATAGATCAAAATGTGTAGAAAAGTCATATGATATAAGGATAATATTAATAAGATCAACCTCAAAAGTACTTCTATATCTCTATGATTTTATTAATATTTTGTTAGTATATATTTAGATACAGAAATGGAGAAAAGTGATGAAGGGACTGTGTCCATCTCCTATAAACAAGCAAATAAAAATAACTCAAAATGCAACATCCTCTGTATACCACATTGCCACACCTTAAATCGTTAAGATATGTTTCGTTGGACAAAGTGGAAGGGTGTAATTATGTGAAGCCAGCATTGTTTCATTAAAAGAAATCAAATTTCATGGAAAGGCATTTTTCAAACTTTCCATGGTATACTTTCGAAAGTATAAGGCCCTATTTGGTTTCTGAATCATTCAGTTTAACTCCCATCACATCAATGTTGCAGCAAATGCATGGAGTATTAAATGTAGACTAATTGCATGCATGTTGGCACAGATTAGGAGTAATTTACGAGACGAATCTATTAAGCCTAATTAGTCCAAAATTGGAAACTTTTTGTCAAATAAGACGAAAGTGCTACAGTGTTTGTTAAACTTAACCAAACAGGCCCTAAATAAATTAGGAAACATTGCATCTGTTAAATACAGAAGCAGATCTAATCCAAGAAACCAGCAAAGCATGGGTGCTAGGGGGATACTACTAGCAGTAGTTGTAGTAATGTATTTTTGTTTCCTTCAATGAAGCACCATGCCTTTGTTTGATACAATAATAAATGTTCTTATTTCAGCACTTGAAACTTTGATGTCCTACATTTAGAAATAAAACAAAAAGAAAACACGATTCATGCTTTTCTGTGACATTTTTACAAAATAACTTCATAAAAAGCATATTGGTTGCCAATCAAACCTTTTTTGTTTTGTGGGAATTCATTAGTGACAGGTTAATTCTAAGCCCTCTGCTGTAAGCTAAGGTTTTGAAAAGACAACCTTTATGGAGGATCTAAGCAAATATAAATAAATGCAGTTATCATACTTAGTCCTCAAAGTGAATTAGTTATCACCCTCAGATAACATGCTAACAGGGTATATCTAAACTTTGAAAGTGTGATCCTACAGGTATACATAAAAAAGATGGTTGCAATCTTCACTCTGATTCTTTGTACCAATGTAGCCCAAGACTATGAAACTTTTAACTTGTTTAATTTTCTCAGATATTGCCCTCGAACAACTTTTGGAAGTTAGGAGCACAAGACTTCCAAACACATGGACCATCAGTACGAATAATTAGCTGCTAAATGTAAGAAATGTCTACAACAAAATGATAATTTACATGTGGTTCAACTAAAGCATATCACTAGCTTTTTATCTTTATCTTTATTCCACTGGAAGCAAGGGCTTTACTAACAAATCACAAGCACGCCATTTTTCCCTTTAACTGCCCCTTTTACCCTGTCAGTGCCGGATAGCACAGGTGAAGTTGGAACACTATCTTTGCTATACTAGTCCAGCCTTGTGGTACAGAGTTTTGCATTTACCCAACGGTGTATTCACAGCATAGAAACAAACAATGCAGATAGAGATGTATCTGCACAGTACCTGACCTAGCAGTGGTTTCTTCTCCTTCCTGGTCCTGTGGGGACGATTGCTTCTCTTCAGGTTCTAGATGTGAGTCCAGAAAACAAGTATAGACAGTGTGAGCTGCATTTGTAGCATCTAAAAACTACTTCATGAGATACCAGGGCGGCATACCAGATCCTCCAGTGCTTCTTTCTTGTTGGGCCGGCACTGCCGTTGCTGTCCCTCCCTCGCCTGCTGCAGGCATGGTGCCTTGGAAAGCTTGATTGGGCTCTACATTTCGCCAACTCACGAGATTCAGAACTTCCAATTAGCTAGTCACCTCGGATTGGGATATGAAATAGTAGTAAGAGAAGTAACAATGCCAAACCAGAATTTCCATCATCCATTTCTTGATCAGATGCCGCTGTTGCAAGATCCTCCTTGTTGGGAGATCCACTGGCTGCTGCACCTTGGAAACAAAATTATCAAATCCGACCAATCCGGTCCGGATTCCAAAACCCAAACTCCACCAACTAAAAAAAGAACTTTCTTGCTTTGACAAGATCTCCTTCCAGCCATGAACAAGTAAGACAAGGGAATAAGTTTTGAAGCCACATAGATTCGACTTTACCTGTGGATTGGATTCCGACTTATCGCGCACTGGCCGGGTGTTACCCACATTTACGGCAGTGAACTCCGAGGTGGCTACGAGTCCCAATAAACTCTAGTAAGCACACACATACAAATTCGGTGATAGGGGGGGAGAAAGCAAGAGAAGAAAGATGCACTAGCTGTCAAACTGTAACCATCGAAAGCTCACCGTTTGGATCCTGCGCGAACAGACCGGAGAATACGACGACGGCGAGGACGGCCGTGATAAGAACGGCAGCGAACAGCGCGACGAGCCGGTGACGCCAGATGCGCTGCTTCACCATGCTCTTGGCCGCCTTGGGCGACCCCATGCCGCCGCTACTTTTCCTTCCTGGCCTCTGGCCACCTCGCGATAGTCAACCTCTCGTGTTCTGTTCTACTTCCTGGAGCTGGGCCTGGGTCAATTAGCGATGTGCTTCATTAATCTCATGAGGCTAGTCTGGTTGCATATGCCAAGGGCATTTTCTCAAGCGAATTTCACGGGCAGCCTATAACATTATCAGTTCTCATCTGAATCGCAATACTTCAAAATATATATTAACGTCCCTAAACTATGTTTAAGACATATTTAGAACTGCTTCACAAACTCTACCGTAAAGCAACTCCACAAAATACTTAGAATTCATGGAGCATCCATCTAAGTGCTCTCACAACCTCACTTTTTTTCCTATAGCTGAGTTACATAGAGTTGAACTTTTGGCTAAAAAATATGAAGTGAAAGAAACGTGAAGTTGAGTAGTCCCGACACCCTCTTAGTGTGTCATACTAGTTCAAACACTAGCCCCTTCTAGAGTGCTGATGTCAATTTGCATAGGCATAAATGCTGAAACATCCCTTTAGTTTATACTTGCTCACTTGAGGCACTTCTCTCTATTTCTCACTCTCACACTCTCTTGCATCTTTGTCTCCCCTCCACCCTTTTGCTCAATTTCTAGCCATGGCTTTGATTTTTTTAAAGGTCATAGGGGGATGAACTATCTCCACCTTAATTTCATTACCACATATTTTGGCAAAAGCCGACAATAGTAGTTACACTGTTAAGTCATGAACCCAGAGTTACGAAGCAGGAAAAGACAAGAAAGAGAGTACATACACCGCCTCAACAACACCACATACAAAGGAAAAACAACCATCACCAACATCTACAAGGAGAAACAATAGACTCCCACGATAGAGACATGTCGACAATCGCCGAACATTGCACCACCAATAGATAGAACTCCGATGAACTTCACTCCACGCCTGAGTCAAGCTGACAGATGACAATCGTGATGTACATTTTCTATGGAGTTCATCCGAGATCCAATTGCCTTCACCTAAGCCCCTAGAGGGGAGGAAGCCTCAAGGGTTGGAGGACCGACAATTGGAGAATGAAGAAATCCAAGAGAGAGATCATGGTCCCGCTAACCCAACATATGGTAAGAAGATGCAATCAAGGAACCTGGAGGATGTCAAAGTAAGGACACTAGCAGCAGACACCATCCAACAACCAACTCATGCCCCACATAGGAGGTGCAAGCAAAAGATCCTGCATAAGAGTTATGATTAAGTCTCACACGACCCTTCACGCTGACACCTACAAGTAGAATGTGACATCAACGACCACTGCCACTGGCCCAGAGATTTGGAGCTAGGTTTTCACCTAGAGATATCCCACAATTACATAGGTGGATAGGCTACAATGACGCCTCCTAGGAGGTTAACGATACCCAAGGGCATCGCCGTCAATAGCATCGATAAGTCGGGCACGACTTTCGCCTAGGATCCCAAACCCATGAACCATAGATTGCCTTCTTAGAAAGAGGACGACGAATCAACAACACGACAGTGCACCACGCCCCTCCCACTACTTGAGCCCTTCACAGCTCACATATGACAGTGGGGAATGCCGCCACTGGAGGTGATGTGCCATGGTGACGCCATGGGGTAAAGGGGGCACGCAGACCACTGGTGTTCTAGGTCATGAACGAGTGTTCATAGCAACAGGATCGTGCCATTGGATCACAACGCGCTGGATCAGCCAAGGACGCATTCCACATGCAATTTATAAGTTTCCATGAGATCGGATGAGTTCCTAAAAGAAAACACGAAACACATCTCATGTAGCCAAAACCGGCTCAGTCCGAGTCCGGTTCTAAAATCGGCTTGCATAGGTTTTTACAGGGGGCTACGACGCCTCCTGACCAAAACCAGCCTGAGTCATTTTGTCCTACTTGGCCCGTTGAAAACAGTTTGGCCCAATTTTTCCTGTTGTCCGTCGTGTGTTGCTCAAATCGAATTTGACCGATTTTTGCTGGATTTCGTTTATCTTGCTCCAATTTGATTTTTTTTATTGCACGAGACTTTTTTTGGTGCATCTTCAACTCCCCAGTCATGTTTTGTCTGTCATCCCCCCGCCTCCCGCCCCCCCCCCCAACCCACCCACCCACCACACACACCTGAAAGAAAAGACAAAATGTCATATCTTGGCTGTCAACATCGTGGTAGAATAAAGAGCCACAGTGAACATGGTTATTACAATCTGAAAATTGTTGTTTTGATTTTACATAAAAAGTTGAATTATATGCTTTAGTGCAAATTGTTCGTGCCAGTCTCGTCGCCCGCCCAACTTTTGAGGGCTGAGAATTATCTCACTACAAGAAACTAGAATTATCTTGAGGGCTGAGAATCTTCTTAAGTGGCAAAATGAAACTATCAAAGAAAGTGTAGTTTTCTTGACGGTTTACATAGACCTCCAAGGAAATATGTATTCCTTGAGAGTTGACATAAACCTCCAAGGAATATGAATGTTTCCTCGGAAGTTTCCAAACATCTCCAAGGAAATTACACATTTCCTCGAGTGTACTTATAAACGGTCAAGGAAAATGACCCTTGAGTGTTATTCTTAACCGCCAAGAAAATATGTTTTTTCTTGAGGGTTATGTAATTTCCTTGGCAGTTGGCACCCAAGAAATTACAATTTCTCTAACCACGCATAAATTCATTTACATTACAAAAAAAATAGTAAATGAGTTCAAAAATTATTGAAACTCCTTCGTAATAACGTATATGTAGTCTATTACATTAAAAAATATATATTTAGGAAGAATAGCACAAAGTTGTAATGTTTAATAGCAGGAAGAATAGCTCAAGTTCCTATTTTTTTTACTCTTGGAGAACTGAAGCTTTGAGTTTGTGTACACTTGATGAATCCAATACTGCTTTATCTGCGTCATTCAATTATGTGCAAGGGAAGCTATGAATCATTGTCACGTATGGATCTGTTCTTTCACTTTCCTTTTGGAACCTTGCCATATTGTCATAACTTTCAAAAGCATTGGATAGCTTATATATATAACAAATTACAACAAGGCAATGTTTCATCGTCTGCCAACTCTTGGGCTGAAGCTATCGAACCACCCTGCTAGGATTGGAAATGACAAAGAGTTGATGATATCAGTACCAGTGGAAACTATTAGTGGCTTGTGTTATGATGAATGGACTTCATGTAAGCATGTATGATGGACTTGTAAAATTCTTATTGATGCCTTAAATCAATATAATGGTTGGGAACCATAATAAAATGATCTATGTGCATGCCATGTGTCCATTGATTTTTGGTGATTACAATCTTAGAATTTATTATGGCAAGCATTTTTTTTGCTGGCAGGATGCATTGCCTTGAGGGACAGCCTCCAAGGAAATCCCAACACCTTGGCGGTCAATGACAGTCAAGGAAAATCACAATTTCCTTAAGGTTAAATGCAGCCAAGGAAACAAGTATTACCTTGGTGGCCTAGACAATTTCTTTGGAGGTTGCTGGTCCTTAGGAAAATAATTTACTTGACGGTTTGAACATTTTCTCGTCCTTCTGTCGAATTAAGTAAGGTGCTAGGTTTTTTTGTTGGTCAGCCTCCAAAAAAATCATCCTTCAGTGTCAAAACCGTCGACGAAACTAATTTCCTTTGTCTTCTATCATTGAGTGAGTAGTTTGCTAGAAGGTTTGTGGTTAAGGATCATTACCTTGACGGTTTAGGCCCTTTTCACGGCGGTCTTTAGCACTTAAGGCAATTCGGGATTGTGGTGTCACCCACCGCTAAACTGGGCCAGCCATATCGGCCCAACTGCACCTTCTCTATTCTCATCACGTGTTCATTCTATGTGTGTTTTTATCATTATTAATTATTATATCTTCCTCTCTTTATTCATTCCGCTGCAAAAGATCCATCGTCATAACGAAGATAAAATATGGGATGGGGAAACCCCACCCGGAATGATCCAACATTTCTCATTCCAGCGACGCCAAACCAGGCCAAGCCGGAATGGAATTCACAAGGGGAATACATACGGCATTTTCTGTATAATAGTCTCTCCACAAAGCTCTACTGCTTCTGCTTGGTCGAGCAGGTGGCCACATGCCTGAGGAAGGCCTGCCCCGACTGCTGCGCGAAATGCTTCTGCCTCATCTGCACATACGGGTAGCACAGCGTCGCCAGGACGTGCGCTGGCTTCGAGAAAGAAAGCACCTCGTACCACACCCGCTCCTCCTCGTCCACCTGCACCGAGAACCGCTCCTCCCCAGCCTGCACACACCACATACAGAGTTCTCACTTCTCAGTTCTAGCACGTAGCAAAACCATGCTAACATATCTATCCTCCGAGTATGTTTTGTGTGTGTACCTACCAGCAAATGGCCCTGTAGAGTGCCGCTGCCGAACGCAAACATCTTGGACCTGTCTGACTCACCATCGGTCACATACGCTATCTGAAGCGGCAGCATCACCCAGGGGATCAACTCCTTGTAGCAGATGCAGAACCTTGTTCCTACCTTCACAGGAGTATCCGGTTCCACATTCGCCCACCCTAGCGCCAAGTGCCTGAAAAGCAGTTCCTGGAACGCTCAGTCAGGAGGCATAGCCAGGGACACAGTATCTGAATATGTAGCGAGAACGGATGATGAGAGCTCTGGTTCAGGCTCTTTATACCTCCATGAGAGGAGGGCAGATTTGGCATGGACAAAGGCATCAGAACCTGAGCCGATCAGAACACGCGATCGGTTCACAAAGAAGCCACGCTCGGTAAGAACCTTGTCGCTTGTTTCGCCACCAGCTTCGTCAGAGGTCAAGGTAGACACTGACTTTGGGTGTGTGGCGCCATGGAGAGCTGTGTCGTAGTTGAAGCCACCAGCGGCTGCAAGGCAGGACTTCTGTTGCTCCTGCGTGGGGCGGCCCATGCTCAAGAACAGACCTCCCCATGCCATGGACTCTTGCACAAGCGATGCCTCCTTATCCTGAAAAAAATGTTTGGGGTGGTTAATCGATATGGTGAAATCAGCCCCATCACATGGGGGCGGCTACTGGATCATACCCTATTTTAGCTGTGAGAATGTGAGATGATTGCAGGTCTTGGCAGATGCATAATGATTGTGCATAGCATAAACATCTGAAGGCCAATGGTGCTCTCTTCAACACAACACACAGGTCTTGGCAAGCAGGAATCTAAAACACTACAAACCAGACTTGAACACATGATGGGGCGTTAATTATACAATTTAGCTAATGTACCACTGTCATATGCTTTGGTTCACCGGTATGGACAACACATGGTGAATCAAAAGTCCAAGACAGGTAAAGGTCATTTCAGAGTATAGATGAGATAAACAAGAGCTGGACACATCTGCATCATTCACAGGCACAAGTGACTATTACATAGTTACGGCTCAAGGATAAGGTGTCTGGTTTGTGCTGCTATGGTTTGACTAAAAACCACATATGGGGTTGCTTGTTACCAAGTTTCAGGGATTTCGGGATTGATGGCCAGTATGGTTGTCTCATTCCTTCTGAAACTGACTGAATGCAAGCTGAGCTGATAAAAAGATTGGGAATTTTGAACTTATAGGTGCCTACTGGAATCACCCTATCTGTTATTAGAGCATCCAGATTTTCATTTGGCTATCCACTCCAAAAGATTCTGTCCATACTACTCAACCCTCCAGCAAACCATCCAAATCTCAGCCCTCTATCCTGTTAATCCACAATCTATTGGTATTTAAATTATTTGTAATGGCTATGGTAACTCTTATTATTTGCAACGGATTTTATTCTTCAACATCTCTAATTTGAACAGTTTAAATTGAAATGCCTATTTTCAACTAGATATATTACATGCATATATTACATAGTCTTGCATCCGATGATGATGAATCCAACAAACATTGCATAGCAAAGCCACGATGACTCGTTTCTGATATATGCACATGCTCAAGATAATCATGTTCAGTCACAGGGTCATCCTTTCTATGTTCTGTACGTGTGCAACCGCAAGATCGCACAAGGATATTAGATGAGGTGAGTTGTCGAATGATGTGATGTGAACTTCCTGGAAAGAAGGTGCTACTGACTTGGACTGCGAAAATTGATGAAAGCAAGACATCAAAATTGCAATCTAAAGACACTTCAGTAAGTAATGATACAGAGTTTTTCTCCAAATCAACACTAATTCCCATACAGCCATACTAATCTTGTTTTCAGCTTCTCATATCATAGCATCTAATTACACGACCATGAAGCTAGCACATCACATCCTAATAGAAAAAAAAAACCCAGACACGTTGAGCTGGCATTTTAGCTTGAATGGGCATTTCATCAAACAACTAGGCTACAAGCAGCAGCACTGAGCAGCAGCAGCACGGAGCACAGAGTACAGAGTAACAGCCACAATCAGAGGTAAATCAACACCCACAAGCAATCACATCAACCCACGGCAGCATGCAAGGACAAAGAGCAACGTCAGATACCTATTAGCTAGACCATGGCCGCCTGACCAAGGCCCAAGGCGGATGCTCCTAGTGCTACACCCATGGACCCCAAACACGAATTCAGTAATCCAAACCTTGGCACAGTTTCTTCTTGTTTGGCCTAGAACACGCAGAGCTAGAACAAACTCGCAACGTTATGGTATATAGATAGATAGTGAGAAGGGCAAGGGAAGGAGTGGAGACGGTGCCCAGGTAGTTGCCGTACCTACGAACTGCAAGGGTCCTCGCCTCCTCGGGGAAAGAGTCCTGAGTCGTCGGGGTGCGTATAGGAGATTGCAGACTCCCGTGGCCGGCCGTGTTGGAGATTGGAGAAACCTGGAGGGTAGGAGAAGCGGGCGAGGAGGGAGCCCGGTCACCTGTGCCGCCTGAGCGCGACCGGTGCTGCGTCGTCGCCGTCGAGAGAGGTGGCCTCTTCCAACCGTGTCGCGGCGGCAGGCCACAAGCGGAGAGGCAGGTGAGTTTTTGTTTTATTTTCTTTTTCTTCTGCTCCGGAGGTATATATGGCCACGCGGCTGGAGCCCGTTGGCCCAGCCCAAAACCCGGCATTTTGGCTCGGCACGAGCACAGCCCACCCCGGTGGCCAACGGGCCCGGGCTGGCCCGGCACGGGGCACCAGGCCGTGCCTGGGCTGACCCCCGGCACGTGGGCCGGCATGGCCCAGCACGACAAAAATAAGAGGCCCGGTGGCCAGAGAGGTCGACGCCGACCCCAAAGGCCAAACCGCCAAAGCGGCCCAGCCCACCATCCCAGCCCGCGCCCCACCCCGCCCGCATATATAAACCGTCACCAGCCTGTGCACCCAAACCCTAAACCTAATCCCCTCCACCGCGCGCGCAGTCGCTCTCGCTCTCAGCTCTCGCCGTCTCGTGCTCGCGCCGCCGTTGCCCGTCGCCCTTCTCTCATCGCCGTGGACCATCGTCTCCGACTCCGATGATCTCGATCCACATCTCGCAGCTCCCTATCTCGCCCTGTCTCCTCCGGTCCTTCCTTCCCTTCTTCCCTCTACTGTGATGTGAGTTGTGCCACTGTCCAGTCACTCCTCCGCCGCTCACCATCGTTGGTCCGCTCTAATCGGTGTCTCTGTCTGTCCTCAACACCTTGACCATCGTTATCTCCATCACCGGGCTCCGGTAGGTAAGTCGAAGAACCCTAACCCTAACCCTAGAACTATCCAGTCACTCCTCTGATCTGCTGTTTCTGACGTTTTTGTTTCGTTTTGGTTGAGCATTTCATTTGCAGGTCGGCGTCTGATGCTGAGTCGACCTCTTTTGGCATAGACATGGCCAGGCGACCGCGCTTGCCGTTGAGGAACGGTGATGGACGACGTGGTCAGAGCCAGCCATCTGCGGTTGGGGATGTCGTGCCAGATCCCACCACCGGCAACGATGGCCCCTTCGAGGACGAGCTGGAGGAGGTGGAGGACGACGACGACCTCCGTCAGGATGCTGCCGCTTTGTTCGGTGTCGATGCCGGCGACGGCCCCCTTCCTCCCATCGATGTCGATGCCCTCGATGGCGACGGCGGTGGAGGGACCGCGACACATATTGGCTCCACCAGCACTGCCACTCATGGTACCTCTACTGGTGGTAAGTGCAAATCTGCTGTCTAGGTGGATTTTCATGAGATCAAAGATGCTAATGATGTGAGAATTGCTGCTATCTGCAAGATGTGTAGAACTAGAATGTCTACTAGATCTGAATTTGGCACTGGGCATTTGATTAGGCACCAGAGGTCTTGTAGGAAAAAAAACTGATCATGCTAATAGGGTCCAGTCTAGACTTGCTCTTAATCCTGATGGTTTGAATAACTGGACCTATGATCCTGCTGTTGCTCGTACTGAATTGTGCCGGTTGATTGCTATACTGGACCTCCCATTAGGCATAGGTGACACACAGGCCTGGGAGGATTATATTAAGCGTGCTCATAATCCTTTGTTCAAAAGTGTGTCTAGACAGACCACAACCAGAGACATGGCTAAACTGTTTACTGAATGTCGTGATGTGCTTAAGAATTCTGTGTTGCCTGGTACTCATTCTGTTGCTTTGACTTCTGATATATGGTCTGGTAATGCTAAGGAAGATTATATCAGTGTTGTTGCTCATTATTTTAGTGCTAATTGGGAGTTACAGAAGAGGGTTGTTGGTTTTAGGCTGATTGAAGTCAAGCATTCTGGTGAAAACATTGCTGAAAGAATTGGTAATGTTGTTGAGGAGTTTGGTTTGATTGATAAAGGCTTTGCTGTCACTCTAGACAATGCTTCTTCTAATGCTAAGGCTATGGAGACATTGACACCTATGTTCTTTGGTTACTTGGGCTCTTATCCTGCACCTAGACCTTCTGATCCAAATAAGGTTAAGTATTTGCTGTACATCAACGTTGTGCCTATCATATCATCAACTTGATTATGAAATCTGGATTGAAAAGGTTGAAACCTTTTACTGAAGATGTGAGAACTGCTATTAACTTCATAAATTCCTCTAATCAAAGAATTGCAATGTTCAAAGAATATTGTATTGCCAAAGGTGTTAGACCAAGAAAGTTTGGCTTAGACATGGATATTAGATGGAATTCTACTTACCTAATGCTTAAGCACTTGATCCCATATAAGAATATCTTTTCTGTGTTCATTAACTCTCATTATGGTTTTGAACTGTTGACTAAAAATCATTGGTATGTTCTTGAAAAGATATATGGATTCCTAGAACTCTATTATGATTGTACTATTTCTCTGTCTGGTGTGTACTATCCCACTAGTCCACTGGTTTTGCATCATATACTTGGGATTGTTGAACATCTGCATGATTGTGAAAGAGATCAGAATCTTAGATATGTTGTTGGTCCTATGAAACTGAAATTTCTAAAATATTGGGAGAACATACCACACATGTATTCATTTGCTTTCATTCTTGATCCTAGAGCTAAGATGAGATGTTTCTTTAAAGTTCTGGAATTAATTGCTGGGTGCATGGGTACTGAGTACAGTGCATACTATGTTGATGTCAAAGCTGAACTTTATAAATTGTTTGATAAGTATGTTCAAAAGTTTGGTGTAGCTAGATATCAGAGGGTTGCAAAGCCATCAGGGCATACAGGTAAGTCAAAGCATGCATGGGGAAGGATCTTTGGTGGTGCTGGATCAGGTGTTGTTGGTCCCCACCCTGGCCCTGGCACTTCATCTTCATCTTCTCCTGGTGTTTCTGAGCTATCTACTTATTTAGACAGTGACTGTGTCACTTCTTATGGAGATGATTTTGACTTGCTTCTCTGGTAGAAAGACCACAAGCTAACCTATCCAGTTCTATGCATAATGGCAAGAGATATTATGTCTGTTCCTGTCTCCACTGTTTCTTCGGAGTCCTGTTTCAGTTTATCAGGGAGGATACTTGAGGATCGGCGACGGCACCTATTGCCAGAGAATGTGGAGATGTTGACTTGCATCAAGGTACTCTACTAACTTGCTTCTGTTATTTTATTACTTGCTTCTGTACTAATACTAACTAACTTGCTTCTATTATTATGTTAAGGATTGGGAACTAGGAGCAACAAGGGAACAACATGCAACCGAAGACATAGAGGGAGGCATTTGAGAAGCTGTACCTCGATGAAGAAGAAGGAAGTAGCGGCAGCGGGAGTGGTGATGCTGTTGATGCTTCTGGAACTTAGTGCATGTGACTTGTGAGTGAGATGAGTGAGTGATCTTTTGGCTTTTGCTGGCATGTGTTCCTGTGATTGTGAGTCTGTGAACTGTGACTGATGAGAGACTTACTGTAATTTTGGATTTGAGTGGCCATAAACTATGCCAGTGCCACTAGTGGTTTATAAGACATTAAGACCTATGACTATGAGCTGACTGCACTCTTTTTTCCTTTCTAGGGTTTCTCACAAGGATGAGTTTTACCTAGAAAGATTTTTAATAAGGCAGCATTGCACAAAACAGCTCAATTATAGTTAGTTCAGTTGTAGTTAGTCAGTTCTCACTTGTCAGTTGTGACTTGTGATTTGTGACTTGTGAGTTGTGAACTTGTGAGTGATTGTGACTTGTAAAATCTGAAATATGAAGTTGTGATGTGAATGTGATACCGTTGAGACTTGTGAGTTGTGACTGAACTTGTGAATCACTAGTGAATTTCAAACTATTAATGTGAAATTTGAAATCTATGAACTCAGCTGAGTTTGGTTAGGTGTTGTAGCTGTTACGGGCCACGGGCTGGCACGACATGAGCATTTTGCCGTGCTCATCGGGCCGCCCCGACACGAAAAATGGGCCGCGGGCCCGTGCCTAGGCCGAAGGCCAGGCACGAAGCATGGCAGGCACGGCACGAGCGGCCCGGTGGCCCGTTAAGGCACGACAGGTACTAGGCCGTGCCGGCCCGTTTTCGTGCCGTGCCGGGCCAGCCCGTTGGATATATATATCTGGAGGAGAGGGTGAGGGGCTGGGAGGATTTTTATATTTCAATCTTTTTTATTCAATATTTCAAAAATAATTTCATCTCAAAAATATTTTCAGATAGGACCCTTTTGGTCACGGCAGCGGCGCTGGCGCGACCAAATAACATTGTCGCGCTGGCGCCATGTTAGACGGCGTTTCCGATGTGGAAAACGCTCTCACGCCACTCCCGCTGGCGTGACAGTATTGTTTTGTCGCGCCACCGGGAGTGGCGTGACAAGACAAAACGTTCGAAAAATCATAACTCCTTCATACGATGTCGAATGAAGATGAACTTTATATGAAAATTATAGCCCTCGATGAAATCTACAACTTTGTATTTTTGAGTTTTTTCATTTGAAGACGTTAAGATGCTCAAAAAGTTAATAATAAAATTTCACGACCATAATAACCGCGTACACGTTCTCGTCGCATTAGAAAAATACTAGCATTTTTGTATGGCGTCAAATAAAGATACTTTCTACATGAAAGTTGTAGCCCTCAATGAGATCTATAACTTTGTAGTTTTGAGTTTTTGTATTTGAGATAGTTAAAATGTACCAAAAAATAATATAAAATTTCAGCAGTATAATAACCGTTTGTCACATTAGAAAAATGATATCGTTTTTATATGATGTCAAATAAAAATACATTTTATATTAAAGTTGTACCTCCTAGTGAGAGTTACAATTTTATACTTTTGAGTTTTCATATTTGAGGTCGTTAACATGCTCAAAAGGTAATATAAATTTCTAGCAGCATAGTATGCTGCTGAAATTTTAGATTATTTTTTTTCGCATCTTAACCATTTTAAATGAGAAAACTCAAAACTATAAATTTGTAGACCTCTCTAAGGGCTACAACTTTGATATAAAATATATTTGGAATCATTAATATTATTTGTTATCAACTTATCGTTACTCTATGACCTAAGGTGGTACACTTTGGTACCACTTGTGATACTTTCTGCTCAAAGGCGAACTTCTTCCATAGCCGAGAATAATATATGCCCTATTCGCTAGATTTATAAGCCGTACTTTTTCAGCCAATGAACAATGTGTTTCTCTCATAACAAATCAATGAAAAGTAGTTTCAACCATGACTTTTCAGCAAAACGAATAGGACGATAGTATATCGTTAGCAATCAAATGTCAATAATATCTAATGCTTGTCAATGATACTGTAAAAGAAAATTTTGAACATTAGACTAAGCAAAAATTTTGTTCATTCTGCTACTTTCTCAAGTTTTTTTTTCTCATTTTCTATTGGATGAAGAAAGATCCAGCATGCAAAAGCCAAGATCAGCAACAGTAACAACCATACGAGGTAAAGGAAGGCATATCTAAGTCTAGAGATAGGACGCCTCTATCTAAGTTGTCCTAATTCTCTGGCTGTCATAGAAATTGGCCTCTCATGGTTCACAGGCCTCCGACTACAAAAGAAATCTACCTCGGAGAAAAGATTGGACAACATTAACGATCAATTCCATGAATGAAATAATTGGGTGCACATGATGCAACACAAAAAGAGGACAGGCTGTGCTATCACAACACAAGAACAAGGCACAAGCTATTGTGACATACGTACTATTTGTAGCACAGTGTTTAACCTATTCACCAGATGTGTCGCTCATGTTTCCAAAACGAGAATTCTAGGCATGAACCAAGCGCAAGCGAGGATTTGGCCAAAAAGTCTTCTAGGCGAACTGAGCCACGATCATTTTGGAACAAGCTTCTTCTACAGTTTTTATAGAGTTAATGCAGTTCAAAAGTTGCAGCTTCTTCTCTAGTATTTATACGGGCTTGCAGCGGCAGCGAGCACTCCCGAACATATTCTAGAGCAATTTTCAATTGAGTTGATGGACACCCATTTATTAAGAGCCTTGATCTTAACAAATTATTCTATGGGAGCAGTGCCTATGCATGAGGCGTGCATATTTGTTGCGTACGAGATCTAGCCTGAACGACTGCAACACATATAGAACTAGAAAACCTTGGGCGCGCGTCGCCACGCCATTTTGGAGCAAACCAGCAGTGAATTAGCGTGGAGTCTATGAGCCTTAGAATTTGATGATGAAATAATTAAGTTTTGAAGAGAAGTCTTGCTTTAATGATAGTAAGCATATTATATAGCCAGTTTGGTTTCAAGAGTCATATTAATAGCATAGATAGCTTTGCAAGAATGTATGGTGATCAAATGTGTACTGTCAAACTTTTGCACATCTCATATTCAAATATGATTTCAGCTTTAACACTACGAATCTTGCTTTGCACATGGTCTTTGACAGACTGTTGTGCCCAGTAATTGTCTTCCTGCGTGAAGTGATTAAAATTGAACAAAATAGCAGTGTTTGTCATCTGGTTGCAGCTGCAACAGATTCTGTTTTGATGAACACTTCGTTGGTATGCATGGCATTAGGCAACAATAACAGCATTGGAGAAGGCAGAGGACAGAGGACAGAACTCACATCTTTCCCGTGATGTAAATCTCTGCGGATCCTCTTAATATAAATTCACGACAGACCTTTTGTTGTTCTTCCAGGAAAAAAGAAAGGTAGACCTTTAATAATTGACAGACCGTTCAAGTACGCTTACTGGACCTTTAGACGCTGAGCCTACTATTTTGTGTCTCCCACTTCTAAAAACACATGTGTCGGCGTTCGGTCCCGTGAGGGTCCAAAGCCAACGAGTGAATTTGTGCTGCGTGTCCCTAATCTGAATGGTGATGCAAAGAGAATACACGGGGGTTTATCCTGGTTCGGGCGAAGGAAGGCCCTACGTCCAGCGGGAGGGAGAGGTATTGTATTTCCTTGCACCTAAGTGCTTGCGTAGGGGTTACAAGCTGTGAGAGAGGGAGCCAATCCCAGGTCTCATAGAGAGAGTACAAAGGAGATTGCTTAAGATGTTGATCTTCTACGGTGGGGTGATGACTTGCTTTGCCTTGTCCGTCCCCTTTTTCGTAGAGTCCCCTGCCTTCCCTTTTATAGGGTCGAGAGGAGGCAGAGACGCCGGGGGATGCCTTAGAGATGAAGTTTTGTCGAGTCCTGTGGAAGCCGCTGTAGCGACGTGCTCCGAGAATGGCCGGCCATCCCCGGACACTATGGTGACGTAGAGGATGAGACGATGAAAAGACCCCGGATCCTATGGCACACAGGCCTTGCTTCTTTGTTGACCAGCGGTTGGTCGAGGCCAGGTCGAGGCCGGGTCGAGGTGGGTCGACGGGGAATAGATAAGGCCGAACCCCGGGAATTTTAGGGTACGACGCTCGTCGTATTCTGCCTCGAGGGGGATCAGTGACGGAACAGTGCCCGACATGGCGTGTACAGTGACAGGTTTTCACCGCCCATCCCGGGATAGGTAGTAAAAAGTGAGATTTGATATTGGTACTGCTTCCATGCTGGTATTGCTATAGCCATGGGGGTAGGAAGTGGTTAGCGGTTGCATTAAATGCTTTGACTTTTTGTCTCAGAGTTGGTGAGTGAGGTGGGTCGACCGGCTCAACCCAGGGTCGTACGATTCGGAGATTTCCCGGTAGTCAAGGCGTCCCGTCGAGCAAGCCTCGTACGAGTTGGAACGTGGTCGAGGCGTTCCGTGCGTGGTTTTGGCTCATTCCACCTTTGTGAGCGGAGCCTTTGGCGTGGTTTTCTCAGGGGTTTGTCTTTCTTAATCGTTGATTGTGGATACCCCTTGATTAGGTACCCGACAGTAGCCCCCCGAGCCTTTGGGTGAGTGTGGTCACTCTCGCAGAGGCTCAGTGAGTCATGAACTGTTGTAGCATTGTAGCCTTTCCGGTGGGTGCGCGCGAGCGCACCCGCCGGGTGTAGCCCCCGAGGCCTCAGTGGAGTGTTTTGACTCCTCGGAGGTCTTTAGTGCGTTATATCGAGGAGTGTTCTCGCGTTCGAGTTCTCATGGCGTGTTTGGTCCTCTTTGAGGTTTAGCCTTTTGCGGTCGAGCCCCCAAGCCTCGTGCGCACGAGGTCGATCAGGGTCTTGCCCGTCTTCATTAAACGACCCTCACGCTCCTTTTAGGAAAGGAGGAGGGGTGGGGAACGTCGTACTACCCTCGTCGGGCGAGTTTCGACGATCTCCGGTGAGCTGTTAGCGGGGAATTCGAGTGGGAGCCCGTGCTCCATTCGGTAGGAGTCGGCTGGCGGCCACGGAGCACTCTCCAAAAATGCCAAAAAGTAGTCGTGCGGATCTCGGTTCCATGCGATAGGATCCCAGGGCTCGATGCCTCCCTCCGAGGGGATTCCACCGTCGACCTCTCTTCTAGCCTCGAATACGTCTGGGGGCGCCTCGAGAGAGTGGCTCGATCCCTGGTCTTGTATGGATGTGTCCCCAGTTGTCCCTGACTCCGTTACTCGAGGGCAGCTGTCGAACCTTGGTCGAGGGCTAGCTTTCGATCCCTCGAGGTTTATACTGGGCTCGGAGCCCGTTATGCATTCGTCTGGAAATATCCGTCTGCGGATCCCCTTCCGGCCCGTTGGGGCATGTCTTTTTAGGAGGAGAAGCGAGAACGGCGTGGTAGTGGGCGGCGTGGCACGACGGTTACGAAGTGAATGGCGGACACGTGCCCTTACCCGCGGGTTTCGAGGGAGCGGTTAGGTAAGGACATTGAATGTGGGAATTGTTCCTACCTTTTCACCGGTTCTGCCCGTTGGTCTTCCATCGGGGTATAAGTACGGGGTCTGGGGTTCCGTATGCCCCCCACAGGCCGTTTGCATTTGCCCCTTTTTTCCTTGTGCGCCCTTCAGCCGCTCTTCACCGCCACCGTCACCTCTTCCCCTGTCGCCGCCGCACGCTGTTCTTGACAACCATGGCGGGAAAGAGCCAGATCCTTCCCGCGGACGCGTGGGCTCGTTCCTCAGTGACGGAGAGGAAACTGGATGAGTTGGTCCGCGACGGTCTTCTGTGACCTGTCGCCGTCCGACCACTGGGAGCCAGCGCCCCCGGCGTGGTGAGCTTCGTTGCTTTCCATGAGAGGGGGCTCAGGATGCCACCGAGCCGGTTCATGCGGGCGCTTCTCCACTACTACAAGGTGGAGCTTCATCACCTCGCCCCCAACTCCAACTCGCATGCTACCATCTTTGCGGCGGTCTACGAGGGGTATTTGGGGATGGAGCCGCACTGGAACCTGTGGCTTCATCTTTTCAAGGCGGAGCACTTCGCCAAGAAGGCGGGTGAGCGAGGAGTGCGGCGCACGGTGCATGCTGGGAGCTGCACCCTTCAAGTCCGAGTGGGTCAAGGCGAGCAGTACATCCCGGCGCAGCTTATCTCGTCGAACAGTGGGTGGCACAACGGGTGGTTCTACCTGCACAACAACGACGACCAGCTACTGAAGTTTTTCGGCCGGGTCCTGATGTCACGCGAGGAGAACTAGACGTACAGCGTCGTCGAGGAAGAAAAACCGAAGCTGCAGCCGCTCCTCGACGCGTTAAGGAGTCTTCGACAGCGTGGGTTGACTGCGGGGATGGTGGCCGCCGCGTTCCACCGTCGGAGAGTGCTACCGCTGATGTAGCGTCGACTCTAGATCGACGAGATGACGCCGGAGGTCTCGTTGGAGGGGAGTCGAATGTCGCACGAGACCCTCCCCCTCGATGAGGTTGCCCGGCACACACGGTGGATGGTGGGGAGCTTCAAGTAGGAGGACATTGACAGGGTCCCGATGCGACCCACCCAGGGCTTCGAGCCTCTAGTAGTCGTCGTTCCAATAGCCTCGGGTCCTTTTGCTTCCCAGTTCTCTTGACTAAGTTTGGTGAGGCTTCCATGCAGGATCTGTCGGCGATCAAGGAGTCGCGGCCGCCGGTTCCGGAGGATCGGGCTTCTCGAGAGGCGAGACGCCTCTCGGTGGCCCAGAAGAAGGGAGAGAAGGACGCCGCGAAGAAGCGTCAGGCCAGGATGGCCCTTGAGCGCGAGGCGTTGAATAAGCGCCGCCGCTAGCAGAGTCTCAAGGGTCTCCCTATTAAGGAATCCCCCTCTGAGACGGTCTCGGGGGAGGATGAGGATAGCGGTGACGACGACACCGGGTCATGGTACGATACCACAACTTTTCTGGCGCACCTCCCCGACGTGCGGCCTCTGCTGGAGCCTATTGGGGGGTCGACCTTCTAGGCATCGAGGGAAGTCTCGGCGCCCGTCGAGGGGGAGGGAGAGCCAGTAGAAGGAAGAGCCCGAGAGGGGCCTTCAGAGAGGGGATCTACCTCGCCTGGGATTCCACAGGGGAGATCGGTGGCGCCGCGCCCGCGAGTCCGATCGCCTCAGACTTTGTCAACGGGCGGAGCAGCAACGTCGATGTCTAAGGCCAGGGCGCCTTCGTCGGGCATGAGGACTCGAGGCCAGATAGCCTTATCAGCGCAGAGGGCCTCAGGCGCCCCGTCAGCCCGGGCTCCAAGGAGCACCAGGCCAACCGGAGGCTCAATGGAGGGGCCCTCGCAGAAGTCATCGGGTGGCTCGGGGAAGCCGGAGTCTAGGCCCTTGATTCCGGGTAAGTGCCTCACCTTGCCTTTTCGACAAAGTCATATCGCTCTTTATTCTGACGCGTTTGTTCACTACTCAGCCACAAGCGCAAGGTGGAGCTCGCGGCTTTGACTCCCGTCAAGGCGCTAAAGTCTGGTGCCGCCCTGATGATGCAGACGCCCGCCGACGATGCCGCCTAGGTCGCGAGGTACCAGGCTACCACAGAGCGTCTCAAGATGAAGGAGGCAGCCGCCAAGGCGGGAGCAAGCGCTTAGGAGGTCGCCAGAGTTGGTGATGCCACACGGGAGCTAGAGCCGGTCGAGGCAGCCCCGGGCGGTGCCAGGCTCGACGTGCCTGGTGTTGGTGGGCCAGAGCCTGGGTCGACCGCGAGGACCTAGGCGACCATTGAGGCCGTTGAGGCTGAAACATCCATCCGCGACGCGGGGGCGGGCGGATGTTGAAGAGTCAAGAGAGGTGGTGGAGGCCCCGCCGGATGTGGGGAAAGAAGCGGAGCAGCCGGAGTCGCAACCGGCGCGGGAGGAACCGCGGCCGCAGCCGCAGCAGGACCAGCCAAAGGAGCAGGCGACCAAGGCGGAACGAGGGGTGGTCGTGCCACCGCCCAATGTGCAGGCGGTGGCGCCAACAGACGAGAGGCCAGCCCCGCCCCAAGGGTCGATTCTGGTTGTAATCGATCTCACCATCAACGACCCTTCTTCCGACAAGGGGAAGCAGAAGGCGGATGCCGAGATGGTCGATGCCCCGGATCGGCCCGGTACTTCCATAACATCGGGGGACGACGTGGCCGAGGCGTCTGCCAGGTGGCCCGATTTCACAGGGCTGGTGCTTGCACAGGCGGAGGAGGAGCTCCCATGCTAGGGTCAGTCGACCCTCGAGTTTAGGGATGCGTCTAACCCCAACGTCGAGCCCTTCTTCGCCCTCGACAACAAGGATGAAGCGCAGCACTGAGAGTTCATCAAGGGACTCCGTAAGCACTCCGTGCAGTCTCTGTGGATGGTCGCAGACACCATGGTGCGGGGTATGTCGGAGGCCTTTGAGGTGAGCCGCGTCTGTTTGTCTTTTCTGGCGTATATCCCCCTTTTCTCCTTGGTTCTGATCTTAGGCTTAACTGTGGTCAGGAGCTCAAGGAGCGATCTCGCCGCAAGTCACTCTTCATTCATCATGAGAGCGGCGTATGGGCAGTGCTTGCTCGTCAACGGGCTCTAGTCGAGGAAGCCAATAAGCGGCTATCCAAGAAGAGTGCCGAAGTGGACAAGCTTCGCGTCATCCATGCAGCGGTCAGGGAGGAGGCGGCGCAGGCTCGGGAGGCTGAGGCCAAGGCGCGTGAAGATGCGGCCAAGGCCCGAGAGGAGGTGGCCAAGGCCCATGAGGACCTCGCGCCGCTATTAGCGTGCGTGAAGGAGCTCGAGGAGGACGTCGCTTTAGTCAGCGGCCAGCGTGACGCCCTTAACGTCCAGATCGGGATGGCGTCCGCTCGTGTCAGGACCTTGGAGAACGAGGTCATGACATTGAAGGGGATAGTCCGAGAGAGGGACGAGGCTCTCTCAGGCACCGGTTGGGAGATCGAGACGTTAAGGGCGGCGGTCCACGACAAGGATGAGGCTCTTCAGGCGACAGAGAAGGCACGCGAGGAGTTGCGTGATGAGGTCATGGGTTGGCAGACCCACGCTGAGGGTAAACCCTTTGTCGCATTTTGACCTTGGCCTCGAGGTCCCAAGTCTTTGCTAACTTAGTGTTTGCATTTCAGAGCTAGAGAAGCAGCAACACGTGGCCCAGGCGACGGCTACCTCATTCCAGAACCTCTTCGAGGCTGAGGCTGGGCGGACTCAACTGCTCTAGGGTGTGATCACCTCGGTGTGCGATGGTCTAGGGGTCGAGCCCGATGCCGATACCGAGGAGGATGCGCCAGGGAACTCGTTTGTTCACCGGATGGCGGCGCTAGGTTGCCTCGTCCGCGAGAAGATACGAGGCGGACTACATCATGGCGCGAAGAGGGCCATGGCGGTCATCCGGTCTGGGTTCGAGTATGACATGGGGCTCATCACTGATGGCTTCATCACGGATCCAGACCAGACTGACGAGGAGAATGAAGCAGCCTGTCTGGATTTGATTGAGGCTGCGGAAGAGCCCGAGGGTCGTCTCACGAAGCTATTTGAGGTTGAGGTGGTCCCGCCTGCCGACGACGAGGGCCTGTAAGCCAAGTCTGGGCATGAAGGCCCATGTAATAGGGTAGTTAGTATTCGTGACTTGCGTTGTGATGGCCTTAGGGGCCCTGAAACATTTATATGTATACTAAATGTTTGTTTTCGTTTGAGTCTTTTCTTCCTTTTCTTGCTTGAATCGTATTCTTGCATATTTTTCTTAGCGCGCGGTTGCGCCCCTTGGCGTGAGGGAGCGAGTGGAGGTACCGTAGACTCGGAGGCGTAAGCGATCTCACGGCTCGGCAGCCCTCGAACCTTAGGGTGCGTTTGCGGCCTCATGGATTATGTAAGAACTCGATTCGAAGCGTATGGGAATGTTAGACGTGAGCTTTTTCAAAATCATGAACTTTTATTAGGTCTACTTAGCGTGCGGTTGCACCACTTGGCGTGGGGGAGTGATTGGAGGTACCATAGCTCGGAGGCATAGGCGATCTCGTGGCTCGGCAGCCCTCGAACCTTAGGGTGCACTTGCGGCCTCGTCGACTTATGTAAAAGTTCTCTTGTTTTTGAAAAAATGCGAGCTTTTTTGGGACACAGGGGGGTTCCTCCTTGCAGCCCCCGAGTGAGGTTCGACTCTGAGAAAATAGGGTCGATCCTTCCTGGTTTTTATGAAAGAATGTTTTGAACACCGATGTATTCTTTATTCTATCATGGGATTGCAAAACAATTTACAGAGCCTCGAGGCTTTAGGGGAAAAAGCGACGTAGCTGTTCGATGTTCCATGCGTTGGTGAAGATTTCACCTTTTTCATTTGATAGTTTGTAGGTGTCGGGCTTCAATACTTCCACGACGATGTACGGCCCTTCCCATGGCGGAGTAAGCTTGTGTCGTCTCTTGTTGTTCTGGCTTCGCCGGAGCACTAGGTCACCGACGTTGAGGTCCCGTCTGCGGACGTGTTTGTCGTGGTAGCGTCGGAGACTTTGCTGATACCTTGCAGAGTGTAACAGAGCCACATCGCGAGCTTCCTCGAGCTGGTCGAGGGCGTTCTCTCTTGTGGCGTCAATGTTTTGCTCGTTGTAGGCTTTCAGCCTCGGGGATCCATATTCTATATCGGTTGGGAGTATAGCCTCGGATCCGTAGACTAAGAAGAACGGAGTGAACCTCATGGCTCGACTCGGCATTGTTCTTAGGCTCCACAGGACCGAGGGGAGCTCGGCGGCCCATTTTTGCCATGTTTGTTTAGTTTGTCGAAAATTCTCGGCTTTAGGCCTTGTAGAACCATGTCGTTGGCATGTTCTACTTGGCCATTTGTTTTTGGATGAGCTACGGCCGACCAGAGCACACGGATGTGATGGTTGTCACAGAAATCCAGAAACTTTTTGCTAGTAAATTGGGTGCCGTTGTTCGTGATGATGCAGTTAGGAAGCCCAAAGCGGTGGACGATGTCGGTGAAGAATAGCACGGCTTGCTCAAACCTGATGCTGGTGATAGGACGGGCCTCGATCCATTTGGAAAACTTATCAATGGCGATGAGGAGGTGGGTGAAGCCACCAGTTGTCCTTTTCAAGGGTCTGACCAAGTTGAGCTCCCAAACGGCGAACGGCCATGTGATGGGAATCGTTTGCAAGGCGTGAGCTGGGAGATAGGTTTGCCTTGCATAGTACTGGCATCCTTTGCAGGAGTGTACTAGCTTAATAGTGTCGGAGACCATGGTTGGCTAGTAGAAACCTTGTCGGAATGCGTTTCCAACGAGAGTTCGAGGTGCCATGTGATGACCACAAGCCCCCGAGTGTAGATCCTTGAGCAGGTTCTTGCCTTCCTCGTTTGTGATACAGTGTTGTAGGATGTGCGTGGGGCTGCGTCAATAAAGCTCTTTGTTGTCACCAAATATCACAAGGGTCTTGGCCCGGCGAGCGATCCGTCGAGCCTCAGTCTTATCCAAGGGGAGATCCCCTCGAGTGAGACAGTCGAGGTACGGAACACGCTAGTGAGGCTCGAGGTCGGCTGGTATGGTCGAGCCTTCCGCCTGCATGACTTCAGCCCCGGTCGAGGGAGCTTCTGCCTCAGGTGGGGGATCGAGTGATGGACCATCTGTCCCCCCACCTACCCTGGTGTTGACGGACGGTTGATGAAGATCCCTCGCAAAAACGTTAGGTGAAACCGTGGCTCGACTAGATGCGATTTTCATGAGTTCATCGGCAGCTTCATTATATCTGTGTGCAACGTGGTTGAGCTTGGGGCCGTGGAACTTGTCCTCAAGGTGTCGTACCTCCTCACAGTAGGCTTCCATCTTGGGATCATTGCAGCTTGAGCTCTTCATGACCTGGTCGATCACGAGCTGGGAGTCACCACGAACGTCGAGGTGTCGGACCCTGAGTTCGACGGCGATGCGTAGGCCCGCGATGAGCGCCTCGTACTCGGTGACATTGTTGGAGGCAGCAAAATGAAGCCGGATTACATAGCGCATGTGGACTCCGAGGGGCGAGATGAAGAGCAAGCCCACACCTGCTCCCGTTTTCATCAGCGACCCGTCGAAGTACATGGTCCAAAGCTCGGCTTGGAGCTGAACCGGAGGAAGTTGAGTGTCGGTCCACTCCGCTAGAAAATCTGCCAGTACTTGGGATTTGATGGCTTTGCGTGGCGCATAAGAGAGGGTCTCACTCATGAGCTTGAACGTCCACTTTGCTATCCTACCCGAGGCTTCCCGGTTCCGGGCTATCTCTCCTATGGGGAAAGAAGACACCACGGTCACCGGGTGGCCTTCGAAGTAGTGACGAAGTTTGCGCCGCATCAAGACGATGGCGTATAGCAGCTTCTGGATTTGCGGGTAGCGAATCTTGGTCTCCGAGAGTACCTTGCTGATGAAGTAGACTGGCCTCTGAACGACCAAGGTATGTCCTTCCTCTGCCCTCTCGACAACTAAGACCGCGCTGACCACTTGTGTTGTTGTGGCGATGTAAAGCAGGAGGGGTTCCCCTGTGGCCGGAGGGACGAGGATCGGAGAGTTGGACAACGTAGATTTGAGCTTCGTAAGGGCTTCTTCTGCCTCGAGGGTCCATGAAAAGTGTTTTGATTTCTTTAGGAGACGATACAGTGGTAGCGCCTTTTCGCCGAGGCGCAAAATGAAGCGACTAAGGGCCCATTTTGGTTATTGCAGCGATTTTTTCTAGGTTGGATTCGATGCCACGTTAAGAAACGATGAACCCTAAGAGCATGCCTCGAGGGACACCGAAGACGCACTTCTCGGGGTTGAGCTTAATGTTTTTTGCCTTAAGGCACTTGAACGCAACGTCGAGGTTGTTCACCAAGTTGCTGACCCTCTAGGTTTTGACAACGATGTCGTCAACGTAAGCCTCGACGGTGGGTCCGATGTGCTCCCTAAAAATGTGTTGCATGTATCACTGGTACGTAGCACCTGCGTTCCATAGACCGAAGGGCATAGTAACATAGCAATACATGCCGAAGGGGGTGATGAATGAAGTCACGAGCTGATCGAACTCCTTCATTTTGATCTGGTGGTAGCCGAAATACGCATCTAGGAACGACAGAGTTTCACATCCCGCAGTAGAATCAACGATTTGATCAATGCGTGGCAAAGGAAAAGGAACTTTCGAACATGCTTTATTCAAATTAGTATAGTCTACACACATCCTCCATTTCCCATTCTTTTTCTTAACTAATACAGGATTAGCCAACCACTCGGGATGATAAACCTCCTTGATGAATCTGGCCTTCAACAGCTTGCGGACCTCCTCGCCGATGACCTTGCGCTTCTCCTCGTCGAAGCGGCGCAAGCGTTGTTTCATCGGTTTGGAGCCGGCTCGGATCTCCAAGGCGTGCTCGGCGACTTCCCTGGGTATGCCCGGCATATCCGAGGGACTCCACGCAAAGATGTCGATGTTTGCTCAGAGAAAGTCGATGAGCACTGCTTCCTATTTGGGATTGAGGGTGGCACTAACGCTCAACGCCTTTCCGTTCGGGTCGGTAGGATTGAGGGGTATGAGCTTGACGTCTTCCGCGGGCTCGAAGTTGCCGGCATGGCGCTTGGGGTCGGGGATCTCTTTGGCCAAACCGTCGAGGTTTGCCACCAACGTCGCCTACTCCAGGACGGCTTCCCTGTGCTCGACGCATTCTGTCGCACTCGTAGGCATGCTCATAGGAGGGCCCGACAGTGATGATACCGTTGGGGCCCAGCATTTTGAGCTTGAGGTAGGTGTAGTTCGGGACCGCCATGAACCGGGCGTAGCAGGGGCACTCAAGAATGGCGTGGTATGTCCCATGGAATCCAACCACCTCGAAAGTGAGAGTTTCCTTCCTGAAGTTGGTGGGAGTACCGAAACAGACAGGCAGGTCGACCCGCCCGACGGGCTCTGCTCGTTTCCCCGGCACGACTCCATGGAAGCCCCCGACGCTGGGTCGGAGGTGCGTCCTTGTGATTCCCAGAAGGTCGAGGGTCTGGGCATAAATGATGTTAAGACAACTGCCTCCGTCCATGAGCACCTTGGTGAGGCGTGTGTTGGCGATGATGGGATCGACGATGAGTGGGTAGACTCCAGGATTGGGGACGTAGTCTGGGTGGTCATCACGGTTGAAAGTGATGGCCACCTCGGACCAATCAAGGAAGAGGGGGGTCGTGAGTTGCATGGAGAAGACCTCTCGACGTTCCTGCTTGCGCTGCCGTGTTGAGAGGCGCGTCGAGGGTCCTCCATATATCATGAAGCAGTCATGAATCTCGGGAAACCCCTCGTCCTTGTCGTCTCCCTTAGGATCCTCCTTCTTGTCATCTTTCTTGATGCCTAGGCTTTCAAAGTATCTCCGGAGCATGTGGTAGTCCTCGAGATTGTGGTTCGTGGGCCCTTTGTGGTAGGGACACAATTCCTTGAGCATTTTGTCAAAAATGCCCCCGCCAGGGGGTCCTTGAGGCTTCTTACGATCAGCAGCGGCGACAAGATCGTCGGCCGGGGCCTCTTGTTTGCCCTGCTGATTCTTCTTCTTGTTGTTGTTGTTCCTCTTCGAGCCCCTGCTGGAGCTCGTGGGATCGTCTTCCTTGCGCTTCCCTTTGTCCTGGTTGCTGCCAAAGATGGCACCAACCACCTCCTTGCCGGCGACGAAGTTGGTGATGATGTCCATCAAATCATTGGCAGTGATGGGAGTGTTGCGGCCCAGCTCTCGGACCAACTCTTTGCAGGTGGTACCAGAGAGGAAGGCCATGATGACGTCGGAGTCGGTGATGTTGGAAAGCTCGGTGCGTTGTTTGGAGAAACGTCGGATGTAGTCCCGGAGGGATTCACCCGGCTTTTGTTTATAGCTTCGGAGGTCCCATGAGTTACTAGAGCGCATGTAGGTCCCCTTGAAGTTTCCCTCGAACACTCTCACCAGGTCGCTCTAGTCATGGATCTGTCGAGGTTGGAGGTCCTCGAGCCAGGCTCGAGCGGTGTCCGATAAGAACAGGGGAAGTTGTCGAATTATGACCCGATCATCGGTAGCCCCACCCAGCTGGCAAGCCAAACAAAAGTCGGCGAGCCAAAGTTCAGGTTTGGTTTCGCCATTATACTTGGTAAGGGTCGTGAGAGGGCGGAACCGAGCCAGAAGTAGTGTTTCACGAACGGCCTTGCTGAAGACCCGAGGGCCTAGTGGCTCAGGTGAAGGGCTTCGATCTTCCGAGCTGTCGTAGCACCCGCCCCTGTGCTTGTGGTAGCCTCGAGCTGCCCTGTCACCGCTCTTACGCCTTCGGCGCTCATTGATGTTGTCACGGGCATCTCGAGGTTCGCGGTTGTCGACGACGCGTTCACGGACAGAGGCCGCCTTGTTCCGTTGGGGGGTGGGCTTGGGATGAATCGAGGCCTCTCTCTCCTATCGGGAGGGCTCCGCAGGCTGCTCCAAGGCAAGCCCACGTCGCCTCAAGGCGGAACTCTCGGCTTGTTGCATGGCAGCAGCCTCGAGGAGTCTTCGGATTTCATCGCAGGCCCGATGGGCCTTAGGGTTCGATGGCTCGGGCATGTTACGAAGGAGCATGGCAGCTGCAACAACATTCTGGCTGGCTCAGCCGAAGACCGGGGGTTCGCCTGCCCGATCCTCGACGATGCGATGATTGACGTCGCGAGCTCTCTCTGAGCTCCTCCGCCGTGTGCGCGTGCCGCACGCTCATGCTCGAGGGTTTGTTGAAGTAGGCATAGATTTTCTCGTTCCTCGTCGAGCCTGTCCTGCAATTCATGAATTTGCTCGAGTTGCATTCCTTGGTCCGCAAGGAATTTGAGCTTCATCCCGTGCAGCAGGGGGCTCGACCTGAGGTGGCGTGGCGTTCCTTCCTCCAACGGCTGCCTCATCCTCCGAATCCGATGCGATAGCCCCATCGATATTGAAGCATTCACGAGTCGGGTCGTAGGTGTCATTGGCAGAGTCAGAGTCCGGAGTGCTGAAATAGTAGTATAATGGGTGCATGTGAGGTCGTGCATCTCTGAGGTTGTGACGACGAAAGGCAGTCGCACGGAGCTCCGCATCCGGGGTCTCCGTGGAGTCTAGGTACTCGGAAGCTGGCGTGGACGCGACGAGGTCGAGGGTGGAACGTAGATGGTGTCCGGGGAGTTCCTCGTAAGCGCTCATGCTGGTGCTCACAGAAGAAGCATATGTCCAGGCAACCGGGTCCAGCCCATACGGGAATGCCGGTGGGGGCATGGTTCCCGGTACCGGAGCAATCGAACTGGCTGGCGGTGGCGCCGTGCCGGGCGGTGGAGAGACGGGACACCCCGTTGGCATCTTACCCTCAGCCAAGCTCATCCTACATAGATTCTTAGTGAGGAAATCCATGTCGGCGTCCGGCTGAGGGGCGTCGGATCAGGGAATACCGGTACCCTCCGCGAGGCGATGATGGCGGTTGCGCGGGGCACGCCGTCGCCTGGCGGCATGTGCCTGACGAGAGCGATGGTACCGATGCAGCGCTCCCCCAGGCTGGGGGAGCTCATGGTCGCCATCGGTTGGGTGCCTATTGATGGTCCTTAAGTACCAAATATAATTATCAAATAAATAAAGAAAAGGATCCAAATGCAACCAACACCTAGACTTAGGGTTTTATTTGACAGAATTCCACGAGTTTTGGTGTTTGTCTATTTCTGCAGGGGGTTATCAGAAAATATGGAGGAAAGGCCCATACGTCGGGTTTACATAGAGATAATAACGTGTTCACCGATTTTCTATCATCTAGAAGACTCCAGAAGCCACGAGATCGAACGGGAGGCCGAACGGGCCCGGAGGCAGGGCGCCCGTCCTGCTCCCTAGGGCGCCCACCCTGGCCTGAGAGCCAATCAGGCTCTGTCTCGCGGATTATGCTCCACCAACCTAAGGGATCAAGGAAAACCGTGCGATTAATGTCGGTTTGATCCGACGGCCCACGTTCACTTGAGGGGGCTATATAAGCAGGACCCCTGGCCCCTGGAGGAGGCACTCTCTCATTCTCAATTCCTCAAACCCTAATCTCAGGAGGAGAGTCTCTGATCAAGCCCTAGAGCCATCACATCAACTAGATCTCTAGTATAGCATAGCTACATAGGATTAGAACTAGAAGGAGTCAATCTTCGATTGGTTTCCGGATCTGTCAAGAGGATTCTTGGTAATTTCTCTACTGTTCTTCATTGTTCATCATTGTTCTTCAATATTATGAATACAACTTTGTTCTATTTCAATATATTGATTATGACTATGCTCTACTTGTTTATGTTTGTGATTATATTGTTCTTAGTTTATCGTAGTTATACGCTTGGCTTAGTTAGATTGGAATTATATACATGTTTAGGATCGTATAGCGTTTATCCATTGGATCCATGGGTAAATGATAAATATTGTGTAGGCGTGGTGCTTAGACCATATTTATCTGCGATTGCACCTTATATGCCGGATCGTGGGGTGGTCCGCGATGGTGACAACTTTGTTGGTTCTTATATAGTCCCCATCCCGTGTGTAAGGCAGGCAGAGCAACATTATTACGGGGGAGTGATTGCTATGTTTCTCGTCTTCCTTGATAATATCACTATGCATGGGCGTAGTCCTTTCTCGCAATGATTGCCAAGTGTACTTGCACTAACTATGACATGCTAGACTTTATAGTTAAGAATAACTTAGGAAATATCCTTGTAGTTCGTCCTAATACCATGCTAATGACTTGTTAGAATATCTGTTGAGGTGCTTATCATTATTATATGTGGCTAGCTAATTAGATTAATTATCTTTGTCACCATTCATACTTTATCTATATTTTATGTGACACTTACCCCTGTATGCAAGAGATAGATGAATGCTCTCACTTATACATGCAATGATTGATACTCATTCCTATATTCCATTCCATAATCAACATTGATGTTAGTAATCCCTTCCCAGTGGTAAAAATATAAATAACGATACCTGGAATACTTCTCGGTTAAAATGCTACATCGGTATTAATCTGTGCGCTTGCAGATCTTATTTATTATTTATTTAGAAGAGCAGTTGCATATTTCAATACCGCGTCTCTCATGTCATGCTGGGGATGACAACTTGGCTTAAGTGGCATGAGGGATAGGTTCGGCATTTTTGGCGCTGTTATCAGAATTAGAAAACTAAGTCTACTTTTGGTAATGACGTTAAGAATGTCCAACAAGCATTTTTGGCGCCGTTGCCGGGGAAGGTTGATTTACTAACAAGGAAAGAATACGGAATTTGAGTCATCATTCGCATCATTAAGTGATTGAGATCATCAATTCTCCCATATAGATTTACCCCTGTATTTTTCCATTCTTATTGTTTTGCAGGGTGATGTATGAATAGAGGACATCTTCCAGAAAATTTTGTTGACAAACCCGAAGCATTAATCAGAGGGGCAAGAGCCAAGCTCAAGAAGTCAACACTTCAACACAACACTTCATCCAATCCAGAAGACCGCCGAAGTTTCATCCGGAATTTGTCAACAGAGTTCGCAGCCATGGCGAACAAGACGATCCGCGAGTTCTCAGCTCCCACTACGGACAACATCCGCACTGGACCTGCCGCGGCCATCGACAAGAACTTTGAGCTCAAGCCAGGGCTCATCAACATGGTACAAGCCAACCAGTTTTGTGGGAAGCCGCACGAAGATGCAAGTGCTCATCTCCAACACTTCCTAGAGATTTGCAGCACATTCACTTTATTAGATGTTCCCAGAGACGCCATACTACTTCGCCTTTTCCCATTCTCACTATTGGGGAGAGCGAAGCAGTGGTTCTACGCGACGAAGGATAAGAACACTACGTGGGCACTCTGCTCTATGAACTTTCTGGCTAAGTTCTTTCCCATGGGCAAGACCAATGCTCTCCGTGGGAAGATTACAAGTTTTCAGCAACAACATGATGAATCCGTTCCAGAAGCATGGGAGCGCTTTCAAGATTACATCCTAGAATGTCCCCATCATGGAATGGAAAGCTGGCTACTTATGCAGACTTTCTATCATGGGCTCGTCACTAGTGCTCGTGAGACCATGGATGCTGCAGCTGGAGGCGCATTTCTATCACTCACCATACCACAAGCTACAGCCCTTGTAGAGAAGATGGCGTCCAACCAAGGTTGGAACGAAGAGAGGACTCAAACACGCAAGAAGGGTGGAGGTATGCACCAGCTCAAGGAGGTAGACATGCTGTCTGCAAAGCTAGACCTACTCATGAAAAAGCTCGATGACAAAGCTGGAGACAAAAGAGAAGTCATGAACGTCTACGACTCTCACATGACTTGTGAGGAATGTGGAGATAATGGACACTCAGGCAATCACTGCCCTGAGATGCTTGAGGATGCAAGGTACATCAACAACAACAACTACTACAACCGTCCTCAACAAAATCAAGGTTGGAATCAACAGAGGCCTAACTACTCAGGTAACTACTCAGGTAATTATCAAGGTAATAACTCTTACAACAACAATAATAATTTTCCACCCCTGAGAGAGTTAGTGTCTAATCAAGGAAAGCTAATGGATAACTTGTCTAAGAAATTGGCATCCAATGATAAAATATTAGAAAACATAAATAATAGAATGGATAATTTCTCTACTGCCATCAAAAACCAAATTAGCTTTAATAAAATGATTGAATCTCAGTTAAATCAAATAGCTGCTGCTGTTCCTGCTACTAACCCCGGTATACCATCACAACCGGAAGGATTAGAATCTGCAAATCTTGTAGACATGTTTGATGCAGGTAACTATTGGAGTAATCCCGCTGTCGGAGTACACAATGACCTTCTGCCAGTCAAGAAAGGCGATCCAGGACGCCCCGTCATCCCGATCTCCATCGGCATGGTGGACTTCCCAGAAGCACTCTGCGACTTTGGCTCCAGCGTCAACATTATGCCCAGGGTACTTTATAAAAAATTCTTTACATATCCTTTATCAGAAACAACTATGTGTTTGCAGCTTGCAGATCGGACACTAAGCTTTCCTAAAAGAATATTAAAGAACATGTGTGTCCGAGTTGGTACCTCGTATGCTCCAGCTGACTTCGTGGTGATAGAGACCGGGTCCGATGAGAGGTCACCAGTTATTCTGGGAAGGCCATTCCTGAACACCTCGGGAGCTGTCATCTACGCCAGCGCTGTGAAGATCAACTTCAACATCAAGGGGAGGAAGGAGACGTTTTCCTTCAAGAACAAGATTACACAAATCCCAGAGCAACCCCAACATGAACCAAGGAAGAGGACCAACAGGAGGATCAAGCAGAACAAGAACAACCAAGGATGGACCGAATCAGCTAAGATGGTCACTGCAGTTCAAGGAGGTCAAGATGGTCAACTCAAGTCGCCCTTCCTGAACAAGAAGGACGACCCAGGTATGTCAAGCATTGAGTGTTCAATCAATGGATACTCCTTTCAGAAGGCGCTCTGCGACACTGGATCAGGCGTCAACATAATGGCTACAGTCACCTATCAGCTCTTGTACGGGACCATGCCCTTAAAACCAACATACACTCAGCTCCAGATGGCAGATCAGACATCCCGAAAGGTCGAAGGTATAGTAACCGATGTCCCTGTTAAAATTAACGATCATTTTGTCTATACAGACTTTCAGGTCATTGACATGGGAGACGACGAGTACGATCCACCCATCATCCTAGGAAGACCGTTTCTAGGCACCGTCAAAGCAATCATCTACATTGGAACCGGAGAAGTCCATATGTATTTCCCCTCTGAGAAGGTACGCCGCTACTTTAATGACCCTAACTATATAGTTAAAGATTCTAAGCAGGTCAGGACAAGAAGAAGGCGACGTAACCGTAACCAAAGGAGGCAAACCATCTAGGACGTATGGGCAGACTATGAAGGAGAGGTCATAAGGCCCGAGGATACACAACAGGAGACCGAAGCACCAAGTCGGGTATAGAAAGCGAAGACAGTTACACAAGAAGAGGAGGCGCTGCCGGAACCACCGTCTACGCCACCCAAATCCTAGGACAACTAAGAATAAAAGAAGTCCTATTCGGAGGACTTAAAAACACCGAACGCCGTGCCAAGAGGTAAACTTGGTAGTTATCATTTTCCCTTTAATTATTGCTCAGTTAATCATGTTTATTCTGTCTAAAAAATATTGAAAACAGTAAGCCCCATGTGAGTATGCGAGTGGCATAAAACCCATAAGTACATTCACTATGGTGGCATAAAAAAATATAATAATAATAATAATATATATTTTTTCTGTTCTATAAAAATGAAAATACAAATAGAGAGTGACATTTATCAAGGAAGCTCAAACATGATAACGGCTAGATATTTATGCTAACGCTTAATCAAGTTCTACGAAGCTTTGTTGTCTATTTGAGCTCCACAGAATTCAGGAAGACTAGCAGATGGAGGACATCCTAATCGTTATCAGGGTGCTGCCGACATTCAAATACACCTCTGCACCTGCTAGCTACATCAGAAGAAATTACGTCAAGATCCAGCTTGGGGGAGAGCACCCCCATTTATCCCGATAAATTTTTTATCTACATTTATACCTATGTTTTATTAAAATAAAAAGATGCATAATCATGAAAACCCAAATAAATATTTTGTGTTTATATATTTGCTTAGTTTAATAAATAAATAAATAAATAAAGTAGCTATGCTAAACTGAATCTTGAAAATAAAACTCTAGCATGGATATGATGAATAGTTGCTCTGCCTAATTTTCAAATTTGTTCTCTCTCTAGTTTAGACATAACTGTTATAATTTAAAACTGGCTCTAAACCTGAACTAGTGGGAAGAGAACTTATCTGAAGTCTAAGTTGTTAGCGGATATGATATGGGAAGGTTGAGCTGCTGTTTATCTGTTCCTAGAGATGCTAGAATTCTGGAGAATTTTATCTTTAAAAATCTTTAAAATGTTGCATGAGTTCCTGTATGATGAGAGTTTAAATTCCTACCACAGCCATATATACATGCTTGTTAGATTAAGAGCCGCACTTTTACTACTTACTGCTTATGGGCATTGAGTGTGGTCAAGCTGTGTAGACCCTTAGGAACTTGTCATGTGGTTAAAATCAAGATTCACTTGCACGTTCACTCATACATGCTGCTTCTACTCCGAAAGTACGCATCCACATATATCCACTCATTTCCATCTCCAGATTCACCCAAAATTATTCTACTCCTGACCCGGGAGAGAATAGCCAAAAACATTATCCCATTCCTGTTATTCCCTGTGAAGTTAATGCTCAAGTCATTTCTACTACCACTTGCTATATTTTCAAAAGAGGGAGATTGCTCTATAAAAAAATATAAATACGAGGAAATAAAAAGGAGCAAGTGCTCGGAACCTCGAAGAAAGAAAAAGTGAGACGAGAGGTAAAAATGGACAAGTGTCCGACAGTAGAATTAGGGGTACAAGATACCCACCTGAGAGAAAAAAAATAATAAATAGAGCATCTCATTCCCCTCAAAAGTTTTAAAAAGCAAGAAAAGTATGTATTCCCTCAAAAAGAGCATTAGACTTTTGTTATCACCATCATCACCATACACCACTCATTCACCACACATGCACATCTTGATTTGACTTATTGACTTGTTTCTCTGGATCCATGGTTTGACTATGCAATAAATGTTCTATGAGTATGTATACTGTATCTCCCACCTATGAGCTCCAGATATCAAAGCCTTATTAGAGTAGGGTGAGAGAGAAGGCAATGTCACTACGCCTTATACCATAAATACCACATACTTTGAGAGAGAAGGCATATACCATTACTGCCTTGGTAAGGATCCAGAAATACCACAAAAGAGAGACCCGAGAAAGTCATACAAGGAATCTCTGAGTTTTATTTGAAAAATTTGCAAAAACTCCAGAGCTATAGCTGATCAAGAATAAGAGACATGGCGTTTGACTAGACCGTTCTATCTTTTAACCACTCAAGATGCAGGTGACGGTTGCAAGCCCCATGGTGAAAGGTAAAATGAGTAAGTTTTAAGTCTTGACAGTTTACTCTAACTCAGGGATGAGACCTTATTCGAAAGCATATGTACCGTCAACGTTCAAAGGCGTTGCAGCAACTTCTGATCCATAATGAGTCTATCCTTGCTCAGGGACGAGCAAGAGGTAAGCTTGGGGGAGTTTGTTGACGGTCCTTAAGTACCAAATATAGTTATCAAATAAATAAAGAAAAGGATCCAAATGCAACCAACACCTAGACTTAGGGTTTTATTTGACAGAATTCCACGAGTTTTGGTGTTTGTCTGTTTCTGCAGGGGGTTATCAAAAAATATGGAGGAAAGGCCCACACGTCGGGTTTACATAGAGATAATAACGTGTTCACCGATTTTCTATCATCTAGAAGACTCCAGAAGCCACGAGATCGAACGGCCCCTGGAGGAGGCACTCCCTCATTCTCAATTCCTCAAACCCTAATCTCAGGAGGAGAGTCTCTGATCAAGCCCTAGAGCCACCACATCAACTAGATCTCTAGTATAGCATAGCTACATAGGATTAGAACTAGAAGGAGTCAATCTTCGATTGGTTTTCAGATCTGTCAAGAGGATTCTTGGTAATTTCTCTACTGTTCTTCATTGTTCATCATTGTTCTTCAATATTATGAATACAACTTTGTTCTATTTCAATATATTGATTATGACTATGCTCTACTTGTTTATGTTTGCGATTATATTGTTCTTAGTTTATCGTAGTTATACGCTTGGCTTAGTTAGATTGGAATTATATACATGTTTAGGATCGTATAGCGTTTATCCATCGGATCCATGGGTAAATGATAAATATTGTGTAGGCGTGGTGCTTAGACCATATTTATCTGTGATTGCACCTTATATGCCGGATCGTGGGGTGGTCCGCGATGGTGACAGCTTCGTTGGTTCTTATATAGTCCCCCTCCCGTGTGTAAGGCAGGCAGAGCAACATTATTACGGGGGAGTGATTGCTATGTTTCTCATCTTCCTTGATAATATCACTATGCATGGGCGTAGTCCTTTCTCGCAATGATTGCCAAGTGTACTTGCACTAACTATGACATGCTAGACTTTATAGTTAAGAATAACTTAGGAAATATCCTTATAGTTCGTCCTAATACCATGCTAATGACTTGCTAGAATATCTGTTGAGGTGCTTATCATTATTATATGTGGCTAGCTAATCAGATTAATTATCTTTGTCACCATTCATACTTTATCTATATTTTATGTGACACTTACCCCTGTATGCAAGAGATAGATGAATGCTCTCACTTATACTTGCAATGATTGATACTCATTCCTATATTCCATTCCATAATCAACATTGATGTTAGTAATCCCTTCCCAGTGGTAAAAATATAAATAACGATACATAGAATACTTCCCGGTTAAAATGCTACATCGGTATTAATCTGTGCGCTTGCAGATCTTATTTATTATTTATTTAGAAGAGCAGTTGCATATTTCAATACCGCGTCTCTCATGTTATGCTGGGGATGACAACTTGGCTTAAGTGGCATGAGGGATAGGTTCGGCATTTTTGGCGCCGTTATCAGAATTAGAAAACTAAGTCTACTTTTGGTAATGACGTTAAGAATGCCCAACAGTGCCTAGACGGGAGGAGGACCATGTCGTAGTCGTGGCCAAGAGATATGAACTCCAAGCTCCCAAACCAGATCACCGTGGCCAACGGAAGTGGAAGTTCGGGGTCATCCATCCAGAAGAATGGTGGAAAAACGATGTTGGCACGCAGTGGCCCCTACTTGGCACGCCAACTGTCGGCGTTCGGTCCCATGAGGGTCCTAAGCCAACGAGTGAATTTGTACTGCGTGTCCCTAATCTGGATGGTGATGCAAAGAGAATACATGGGGGTTTATCCTGGTTCGGGCGAAGGAAGGCCCTACGTCCAGCGGGGGGAGAGGTATTGTATTTCCTTGCACCTAAGTGCTTACGTAGGGGTTACAAGCTGTGAGAGAGGAAGTCAATCCCAGGTCTCAGAGAGAGAGAGTACAAAGGAGATTGCTTGAGATGTTGATCTTCTATGGTGGGGTGATGACTTGCTTTGCCTTGTCCGTCCCCTTTTTCGTAGAGTCCCCTGCCTTCCCTTTTATAGGGTCGAGAGGAGGCAGAGACGCCGGGGGATGCCTTAGAGATGAAGTTTTGTCGAGTGCTGTGGAAGCCGCTGTAGCGACGTGCTCTGAGAATGGCCGGCCATCCCCGGACACTATGGTGACGTAGAGGATGAGACGGTGAAAAGACCCCGGATCCTGTGGCACGCAGGCCTTGCTTCTTTGTTGACCGGCGGTTGGTCGAGGCCGGGTCGAGGTGGGTCGACGGGGAATGGATAAGGCCGAACCCCGGGAATTTCAGGGTACGACGCTCGTTGTATTCTGCCTTGAGGGGGATCAGTGACGGAACTGTGCCCGGCATGGCGTGTACAGTGACAGGTTTTCACCGCCCATCCCGGAATGGGTAGTAAAAAGTGAGATTTGACATTGGTACTGCTTCCATGTTGGTATTGCTGTAGCCATGAGGGTAGGAAGTGGTTGGCGGTTCCATTAAATGCTTTGACTTTTGTCTCAGAGTTGGTTAGTGAGGCAGGTCGACCGGCTCGACCTAGGATCGTACGAGTCGGAGATTTCCCGGTGGTCGAGGCGTCCCGTCGAGCAAGCCTCGTGCGAGTTGGAACGTGGTCGAGGCGTTCCGTGCGTGGTTTTGGCTCGTTCCACCTTCGTGGGCGGAGCCTTTGGCGTGGTTTTCTCAGGGGTTTGTTTTTCTTAATCGTTGATTGTGGGTACCCCTTGATTAGGTACCCAACAACATGGATGCAGAAACTCTAAAATTCAGCAAGTCATTTGAGTAGGCAGTGCATATTAAAAAAAATAGGCGAAAATGTGTAGAAATGCAGCATACTGGAACATGCAAGTGTGCTGTAGCGCACCATAATTTTAGCAATAATATTGACTGACTGAACAAATGAAGTACTCAACTTTAGAAAAATGCCATTGAATAGATTTGAACTCAGCCAAAGGTGTTCATAATCCGAGAGGATTAAATGACCGAAAGGACTTTATATTGCAGAGTGCTCCGTGGTCCGTGCATCAAAAGTTATGTAACAACTATAGAATGCAAATAGAAAAATGGACTTCACTAACAGTACAACTCGAGAGGATTAAATGACCGAAAGGACTTTATACTGCAGAGTGCTCCGTGGTCCGTGCATCAAAAGTTATGTAACAACTATAGAATGCAAATAGAAAAATGGACTTCACTAACAGTACAACTCGATACTTCATGAGGCAGCAAAGACAATTAAATTGATGCAAATATCCAAATATACAATTCGAGAATGTATATGCATATAGTGTAACACCTCGCGTCCAAAAACTGCTTATATGGCCTAGCTCCTCACGTGGAACGGGACTGCATACACGTAGCACCTCGCTTACACTTTCGTCCTTGCTTCATGGAAAAGGGTTAACCCGGAGGTACTGCGTTTGGAACAATAAGGCTTATAAGCTGGCCCTCGTCCTTTTAAACTTCCAAGGTGGTACTAAACTCACCAACCACAACCACACATAAGTCACTTGGGCTACATGGGCCAACTTCACTACTAATATAGGCTACTAACGGGCTGGGGTGTTACACATAGACAAGGGCTCTAGATTGTGAGATAAACCAAACTTTGCTAATGGAACGTTAGTCTCTTCCATAGCCACGGTACATCTCAGCATTTCGCTGAGAAGTTGGTGGATGTCCCTTTAAATTTCCACCAAAACACTCAGCTGGCTAATCCAAGTTCAGATGGCCATCTTAAAGACAAGAACATGCCGCAAGTGTGGAATGATTCTGCATTTATGCATAGGTGGTTTCACCCACTAATTTCAATATGGGATAGAATCTGCTGCCAGCCACTCGTCTCTACCTACATGCACCAGTAGGTCAAGTATCCGCTCCATCCGTACTCGTCAGCAACGCTCGCCCAACCAATATCCAGCCATGGTTGCGCGTGTGGCGTGCGATATCCACCGAGGCGTCGCGCCCTTGGCACTGGCTGCTCCGCGTCACGGCGCTGCGAAGGTGGACGGGCGCGCGCATGGGGGCGGCGTGCGGCAGCAGCTCCTGCAGAGCGCCAACGTGCATGGGCCGGGGTCGGGGGTGGCGGCGGCTCAATGCTCGCTAACCCGCTCGGAAGGTTCTTGTCCCTCGACTCGGGCACTCGCGAACGTAGCCTCCGCGGGACCGCGGCCGCCTGGCTGGCTGCGGCGGCGCGTGGACGCGCTGGCTGCAGCAGCGCGAGGGAGCAGGGCCACGGCCGGGCTGCGGACACGCAACTGTCACATCACCTTCGTCTTCTTGTTGTCGGCGCTACGCCCGTGGCTAGAATCGGCTGTGGGCCTATGGCTGGCCAGACTCTTTCTTTTTTTTTTTTTTTTTTTGAGACGGTGGCTGGCCAAACTCTGGAACCTAGCTGTGAACAGAAGAAGCAACCGTCGAAATTTGAGCGTTAGCACGTGAACGGATGGCTGATGAAATTTCAGGCGACGTGGCCCAACGAGGGGCCAGAGTCTGTCCTGCAGTTTCGTGTTTAGAAGAAGATTACCTAAGTAAAGCCAATATCTTATTTTTTTTGAGAACATGCTCCGTTCGTTAAGAAGAAAGTGGAGTTTATCACAAGCAACCAAGCGCGTGAATAAAGGTTAAAACGTGCAGACAGAACACCGGCTTCAAGAGAAACAAAACACCTTGCTAACAAAGAAACAGAGAAGAAACAAATTGGCTCCAAAAGATTCAGATTTTTTTTTAAATAAAATGTTGCCGCCCAAACCCATCCAGCGATGCATAACCAAAGCATTGATAAGAAACTGTACGATTAATTCTTTAAATTCTGACAGGAAAAGAAAGATCATAACTAAAGCAGAGATAAGACTTGCAATTGATTCTTCAAATTCACACAAAAAATCATGAGGTGCGCGGACTAGTACTATTAGCCTTGTTAAAAAGGTGGAATAACCAAGCAGAGAGATAGTGGCACTACATAATGGCATAACCCAACTGGTAATCTAATCTAACCATTTACCCTTAGTTTCCAACAACATTTACTGATCCCTCATTTGGCCACGTCGATGTCTTTCCATGTCCGTCAGATTTCGTTGCAACGGTCGCAGCTTCACCGCCTGTGCTGCTTCCTGAAACCTCTTTACCAGGACCGATGAAAAATAGTCCCTGCCCCATCTCCGCCGCCGCCGCCGCATTCGCGTCCGCGGGCTCCCACCGCCTCCCCTACCCCCATCCGCATCTCCTCTGCTGGCTGCTGTCCCCGTCCGCATCTCCTCCTCCGCCGCCGCAGGTCGGTCGCCCGTCGCGCGCCATCCCCGACGTCCGTCGCCGGGCCCCCGCGCGGCAGCACCGGGGCGAGCCCTGTCTGCGTGGACGCCTCCAATCCTCCATCACCGCTCGACCGTCAGGAAGACGGATCTGTCCTGGGCCCCTCCGTCGCGGCATATGGCCTTACGAGCATGAGGGCGGCCAGCCGTGAACGCCACCCATGGCCTTGCTGGTGCCAGCAGCGCAGGTAAGTGGAAGCTTTCGATTTTGTTTAGGTCCATCTAGGGTGCCATGATTCTGGTACCTATGACAAGAATATTAAGGAGTCGCCACGATGCTGAGTTGATTCATGGAGCCAATTATGCTATTTTCTATTTTCTATAGTCTAAATTTCTTATACTGTCCAGGTGAGTAGTAGCTTGCAGATTTTGACTTTTGATTTTCACAGGAATGATAAATGCATTTAAGCTTATCCAACCTATGAAGGACAAATACCCAGGTATCACTTACGCTGAGTTGTTCCAGTTAGCAAGTGCTACGGCGATTGAGGTCATTGTCCTTCAGTCATATGTTTGGTCAATCGCCTGATATAGGGAGTTGCTGATCCGAAAATAATTCCAATGACAAATGGGCGGGTTGATGTCACGGTAGCTCAGCAGTGTCCACATGAGGGGAGGCTTCCTGGTCAGTGTTTCCACTGGGTTCTTCATTCCATATCAATGTCTCCTTATTGTTTTGTTCAGTGTTTGAAATGTGACTTATGAGAGGTACCTATCAACGTTCACTAAATTGTTGCTAATGTACATGTTCTGCAGATGCTGGCCCATGTGATTCTGCTGAACACCTTCGGGAGGTATTCTTATACAATGGCCCTTGATGACAAGGTGTGGCGGTTTTGAAACTTACTTATCTGTCTATCTGTATTTTGTTGACCTATGTCATTTAACTTTCAGGGTATTTGTGCAGGAAATTGTTGCACTATCTGGAGCACACACACTTGGGAGACCAAGGCCTGACCGGAGTGGCTGCGGAAAGCCAGAAACAAAATATGTCATGTGTTTTTATGGTCTGCCTGCTTCAGTTTAAATACTAAACAATAGGTTATTTTCAGTAGCACGGAGTTTTTGTCCATGCTCGAACTGTCTGCTGTCCATTATTCTGTATTTTGAAAATAGAATGCACACTTTGCTATCATACTGTGACTTGCAATTCCTGTGTTACTTTACCTTACAGTGGAGTTACTTGATAAGACTTGATAACTCTATACTCTTTCTCCTTTTGCCATGTTTAGTGACAAAACATAATCAGGCTGCAAAAACTTACCTGATAGCCTATCCTTAATGTTCTTCATAAATATTGCCGAAAAGTCTAAACTTAAATTAATCTGAAATATGAGGAAGCTGTGATTGGTTTGGGCTCCCAATAAAGCCTTTAATTTTGTGATGCTGAAAAAAAAACTTGCAATTAAAGAATAGTTTGTACACAATTGCTGGAAAATTAAGGGAGGATGCTTCTAACTTTGCACATTCATGTGCAGAATACAACAAATCAAGTGCCACAGACAAGGAACTCAACTTCAGTCAGTTGCATATGTGAAGAGTTTGAGATGCATGCAGATCATTGCTAATCTCTCAGTGTTTTATATCACATCAGCAGGTTCGATGTACCATTTTCCCAGTATATACACTTCATAAATCTTCTAGCGTTCACCAACCTTTCTATACAACAGCCTATCGCACTAAATTTTAATTGAAGTTCTGCAAATAGTTCAGACAACTACAAGTCTAAAGTGCATTTCCTATTAAAATCAGATGTGCGTTATCACATTATCATGAAAACCATATAGTGGGTAACTCTGTCGGTATAAGTGATGATTGGGTGCAAACAACAACAAAAATACACAAATTCTTTTGTCTTTTGGTAATGTGTTTTAAACATGGCATACCTTTTCTTTTGGTATTCATAGGTAACTAAAATATATGATTCAATAGTTTAAAAAGCACAGAGCTCTGCATCAATCGTTTAACTTTTGTTTCTACTAACTTTCTAGATGTGTCCATCCAGATTGTGTTGTGAGTTTCTCCATAAATTAGTTAACAAAAATGCAAAGGTGTCCATTTGGATTTTTTTTTTGTCTTCTGCTAATATGTTTCAAACATGGCATACCTTTTCTTTCGGTATTCATATCTAACTATGATCCAACAATTTAAAAAGCACAGAGCTCTGCATCAATCGTTTAGCTTTTGCTACTACTAACTTTCAAGATGTGTCCATCCAGATTGTGTTGTGAATTTCTCCATAAATTAGTTAACATAAATGCAGAGGTATCCATTTAGTTATTGACTACAGCTTCCTTTTTCACCATGGCAGTTGACCCAAGTTGTGTGCTAGGTGGACCAGCTTAATTTGGAGCATTCTACGATGCTTACCTAATGTTGCTTCAGTTCAATGAATACTAATCCAGGTATGTAAAGGTTATTGTTGTTGCTATATTCCTCTAGATTGCCCAAATGTATGCCTTCAAGGAGAGATGTGAATATTGTTTCACTTACAATGAAATTTGAATCACACTTTCATGCTTATGATGATGATAACTGCGATAGAATACAAGTTGTTATTTCATCTCTTTTTCAATTGGATTAGATCATCTCAATATATATGACAAATATTTACCTAAAGTACATATTTTCAGCTCAATTATGTTGCCTTGATAAAAGTTGTTTGTTACAATCACATATATTGCTGTCATAGCACCCGCGGCAACGGTGTGTGTATATATATATATATATATATATAATGGTAAATTTTTTCTACTCCTTAGGAGTAGTTACTCCCTGCTCTTAATCACACGCAGATACACCCGTGGAACCTTCCCACGTTGGTTAGCGGGTTAAAGATCAGACCCGTTAATCCAGTATATAGAAGAAACGACCACACCCATCTCAAGCCGGAGCCCCATCCGACGTGTCTCGCAGTCGACGCCGCCGCCGCCGCCACCTCCTCTTCCCTCCCACCTTCGCCCAGTCGGAGCTCTGCACGCCGCCATCGTCGAGCGGGCGTGCCGGGCTGCGCGAGCCCTTCGGAGTCCAAGCTCCGTCCCCGCCGAGCAGGTCCGTGCCATGCGCCATCCTGTCGCTCGAGATACGGCACTGCCTGCATCGTCTCTGCAGAACACCTCGCGCTGGCAGCGTGCGCCGTCTCCGCCGGGCGGGTGGCGTCGTTGCCCGCGAGCACCAGGCCGTGTGCGCCGTCTCCGCCGGGCGAGGCGCATCGTAGACCATAGTGCCGCGCTGGGATACCGTGTTTGGTTGAGACCTGAGAGTTCTAATCTTTCCTGTTGTGATCTATTTGTTTATTCCAATCAAATCCCCTTGCATCTTGCAGATCCGGGACAGTTGATTCCATTGATCTGGTTGCTATCGCAATCAAATCACCTTATTTTGCATTGAGGCGTTTCTCTCCTTTCTGGTGGCGGCGCCCTTTGCCTCTCGCATTGTCGTCGACAAATCTGCATGTTACCGGTTTGTAATCTTGATTTTTTTCGTTGGTGTGTGATGTGTCAGATTAGATCAGAGACCCATTGATTGGAGGATTTGATTTGATCCGGTCCCTTTTAGGCTGTGGAACTACCCGGAGAAGATCACCAGGCATGTCATCGTCACTTTATCGTTGTATTTTTTTATTCAGATGATGCGAGTATCACCTGATATACTGTTTTCAGATTAGAGTATCACCTGATACCTGCATTCCTGAATATGACATTACTTCTTAGAGAGATAAATCTGTCAAGGTGTTGATTGATGCTTCGAGAGAATGGCGGGCAGGATGAACGCATGATTCACTCTGCATAATTATTTGTAGTTAGTGTCGCTTGATACTTTTAGATTTGAGTATCCTCGGCTACTTCCTTTTTTAGATTGAGGTATCACTTCATACTTTCTGGAATATTGTTTGTACCACTAGATACTTTTTTCAGATTATAGTAGCGGCAATTCATACATTGTTCTACATTTTCTCCTTGTATCTGATCATACTCTTTTGGTGCAAATATTAGTACATACTACTACAGTATCTTGACTAGTATTAGTTCATACCAGTTTTTCTCCGGATAATATTATCACATTACTCAGTTATGTACGTTATATACTCAGCTCATTTACAAGTCTTGCAAGTTCGGAATGATACAATATCATATTTTGGATTTTATACTCTGCTTCGAGTCACATATGTTCTTTTCTGAACATACTTCTTTTGAAATAAAATAATTCTCGTTTGCATGTATCCATACTCACGTTGCTCTCTGCTCACACGTATGTATCCATACAATAATCACGTATGTACTCATACTCCCTATAAACATGTACGGTTTCATACTCATAAACATGTACGTACTGCATGGTGTATGTACTAATACTCTGCCAAAAAGTTGTACACAAGCGTATTAATTTTTTTCCTTGAAACAAATGCCGGTGAAAGTACATACTCTATAAGATAAACACTAAAATAATCCCCAAAGTATATGGATATACTCCCAGGTACAAGTATATAAATATATACTCATTTTCTTATTAAAGTATATGTCCATACTTTATTCACACAAAAGCATATAAAATTAAGTATCCACTTTATTTAAAAGAAGCTAACAAACTGACGCCACAAAATATGGATGTGTAACGTCTACTACCCTTTACGGCCGCATGCAATTAGCGCAAAAGAGTAGCACTTAACGGGTTTTGATAGTAGACATATACCCAATAAGCCTAGTGGGAGTAACTCCCATGAGTATAGAAAACTCACCATATATATATATATATATATATATATATATATATATATATATATATATATATATATATATATATATATATATAATATATAATATATATATATAGCATTACAAGGGTACCCAGTGAACATTGGAGGCCATAAACGAAACGAAAGGCAGATTAAACTTACTGTACACAACGTGAGTCAATCCCTATAGTTAAACATAGTCGATATGCTGCCGCTTGATTGGCAAAACCCGAAAACCCTATTACCGCCCAGGACTCCAGTGTCCTGGCTGATTGCATTTGAAGCACGGACCCTGCCTAGCATTGCCAGCAGCAACATATCCATCAGTTGCCACCTGTAAAGCCTCCAAATGCGGCACCATTGTCATGTGCCTGGTGCTGGGGGGCAGTAACCTGCCTCGGGCAGTCTCTGAAATAGTGCCCAGGCTGATTACACTCGAAACACACATATGATCTGGCATTGCCAGCAGCAGAGCCATAGTTGTTGCCTGTGAAGCCTCCACCCGTTGGTGTAGTAGACACCCTCCCATCTATGCTTCCTTGCTGCCCAAACTGATTTGCGCCACATATATTGATGGCACTGCGACCACCTGGTGAATTGCTGAAACCAGCTTTAGAGGCAATGTTGCCCTGATCTCCTGGGCTTGGGCCTGATCTGCCCTGCATATGTCTGTCAATGGCTTCAAAAAGGATACTACTCTCTTTGGATGGATCCAACTTTTCAGCATTAACTATGGTACATCCAATACGTTGTTCATCGTTGTAGCCTATGTTACACGGATACTCCAAGGTACAGGCGTATCGTGTATCCGATACGTATCGGATACGGATACGCGTCCGATACGCCACGGATACGTATCGGTGGAGTATCAGAATTTTATTAATTTTACGAAATTCCGATACGCGGGACTGATACGTATCAGTGTTGGGGATACGCGTATCAGCGTTAAAGGATACGGCCCGGCCCAATTACAGCAGAGTATATCCCGTCATCCCGTCGCCCTAGCGCGTCGCACTCCTGCATCGCGCCGCATCCCTTCGCCCGCAACGCGATTCCTCCCCCGCGCGGTGACGCCGCGAGCGCTGCTCTCCGCCCGCCGACCACCGGCGACGAGCCTCCGCTCGCCGGCGACAAGCATCCGTCCCTGCTCGCCGGCGACAAGCATCCGTCCCTGCTCGCCGGTGACGAGCTCCGCCCCTGCTCGCCGGCTCCGCCCTTGCTCGCGACGAGCTCCGCCCCTGCCCCTACTCGCTAGCGACGAGCTCCGCCCCTGCTCGGCTGCGTCGGTGAGTTCCCTTCCCCATTCTCGATCTCCTCTGCTTCAGTTCGTAGTCGTAGCTACTTGATTTGTTCGATCCCTACCTCATCTTCCTCTCCCCATTCTCGATCTATGCAGTAGATGACGTCTCCCAATTTGAGCACCGCTAGTGGAAGTGCAAGTGCAAGTGCTAGTGTAGGATCTGCAGCCACAAACACAACCTTCAGACGTATTGCATGATTTGCATTATTATTATTTTTATTTTATTTTTTAAAATATTAAACGTATCCGCGTATCGGGTTTTTTTGGAAATTGGCGTATCCGTATCCGTATCCGTATCCGATACCGATACACGTATCCGTATCCGTGTAACTTAGGTTGTAGCTTTCCTCCCTAACTTTCAACTTGAATAGATTTAGATGCCAACGGGCTCCTTCTATGATCTCTGTGAATAGTGCTTCGTCATGGTAAACATTTCTAATTGTGCGAAGTTCTTGTGCAGTGCGGCCAAATATCTGCTCACCAGCCTCCTGGAATGCGGTAGCGTTGATAGTGCTGGTGTGATCTTGGATTTGAAATTTAACCATGTACCTGTACTCACAGCTTCCAGAGCTCTTATCACATCTTTCACAAAACCACATCCCATCACCACTATGACCTTTTTGTTGCATGGCTTCTCATTAAAAATAAAGGGGCATGCTGGATAACAAAAATTTTCAGTCTGCACATGTGAGATCGCAGCCTTAACAGTGATACAGTCTGTCTTACCACGTCCCAAGGTTTCATCCTTGATTTGTGCAATTGTTTTGCGGACATCAGCCTGGACTGAATTAAACTGTTGCCGAGATAGAGAGAGACAAGCAGTGGCCATTCCTTCAGTTACATACCACTGTCTCAGCCTTTCAGCATCAGGAAAGTCTGGGTTTATTTTCAACTGGGTTGACCCTATTGTACTCACCGATCTACCACTGAAATCACTGATTCGGGCACCTATCAAAGCAAGTGTAGGATTGAAACTAGAATCACACTGCAGCTGTAACTGCTGCCCTTCAACATCACAGAAGTTTCCCCAAAAGGTCACTCCCACACTCCGACCAGACATGTCCCTCAATTGAAGGGTTCTTTTCTGGGTTTGGGTGCCATCCTTCTTTGTCATCACAACAGAAGGACCAACTGATGTAACAACACCAAGTAAATCTACCACAGTATGATTATCCATGTTCTCTATTTCACTGATCTGCCGAAAACTGTACTGCACCTTAGGAATATTGAAATCATCACTAGAACAAATCTCTACAGATGACAGTAAGGCGTCCAGAGTTATTTCAAGATCATTACTCAAAGGATTAAACCGCTTCTGTGAAGGTTTCACTGCTCCTCTAGATATCAAGTACACCTTATCAACCTCAATTAGATCATAAAACCGATCAACCGCTTCTTTGAAGCATACTGCACGAATTTGTCCACCTTCTCCATCAAGGAGATCAAATGAGAAAAGTTTCCCTGTACCTTTGGCATTGTTCCAATGCTTGACAACAGTCTTAGCAGTCACCCTGGCCTTGATTGTCCATCTAGTCTGGTAAACTTTCAATGAAGAAATGGGGACAACATGGGATGTCGGTTCACTAGCAACTGAAGCTCTATTGATATACCCTGAAGGTAGCTGCTGATATGAATGCTCATGGCGCCGGTGAGTATTGCCCGGAGGGGTCAAGGCCTCACCTGTGCCAGTAACTGCAAACCCTTGGTTTTGATGAGAGATCAGAGAAGGCTGCTGAAATCTTGGCTCCACCATATTTGCATTTACTGTGCTTTGTGCTGACAATGTACCATAAGAGCCTCCAGTAAACACATTGCTATGATCAGGTTCTACTGTCCGGCCAATGGAAAAACCTACCATGCCTTGAGCATCATTAAAGGGTCCACCATATGACAGATTGTTAGAAGCTTGATCTGCTCTTAGAGCAATAGAAGACTCCAGCATGCCTGGGGCACCAGAATTTTGAGCAGCAATGGCCGATAAGTTGGGATCTTGTACCTTCTCTAGACTTTGTGCCGTGTAGTTTTTGGGGTTCCCGATTTGGGCACATGCAGTTTGCAGAATTTCAATTTTCACAATAATGATGATCCTGATTACGGAAGGGAAGAGTTGTCAGCTGAAGTGATGTGTAGTAATCCATTTAAAATAACAATCAACACTCAATAGTTAGGACATTCTTTCTTCTAAGAGTATTGATCAGTTCTCGATAGCATCAGCTAAACAGATTTGCAGGAGAAATGAAATCAAGTTGATGAAAGGCAAGGAAATATAAACTTTCTTAGACATACAGAGAAGATGAGGTTGCATGATTTATATATTTTACAAAGCATCCACAATAAATGCTGGAAAGATTGATTATAACAAATAAATGAATCTACACCGAACTCCATTTTAACGAGGCCTTAGAAATATGCTCTGCGTTCTGCAAATGCCAGAGGAGTACCGCGTCCTATCGCCAGGCAAATTCCCACACACGCTCATCAACTATATAATTCGGCAATTTCTGCACTAACTTGTCTTCCAAATAATGCAAACCAAAGAACAGTAACCTTAAATCCCCACCTAGCCAAGATCCAATCTGTACAGTAGAACCGTGCAATCCAACTACTAAGTTGTAAGCAGGGCAGACGGGCGGTGGCAAGGACACACTCACTCACCTTTTATCTCGGATGGTGTCGCATATGAACTCGTTGAGGTGGACGATTGTGCCCGCGCGTAGGGTGCCGTCCCTGACGAATGGGTTGAAGGCGGTGGCGAGGATGGCCGGGTGCGCGTTGACGCCGTCGGAGAGTATCAAGCGGTAGCGCTCCCGCTCCGAGGGGATGGGGTTGGGGTTGGCGCTGGCGTTAACGCTCTTGGCGGTGGCGATACGGCACAGCTGCAGCACCTGGAGAACCGGCTGGAGCGCTGCGGGCACCGCCCCGTTCGCGATCGCCTGGATAGCGCCCGGCGTCAGCTGCGCCGCGGCCTCCATCGAACCAGGGGACCGCCTGCCGAGGCGATTTGGATTCGAAATAGGGAGCGGTTTTCTTTTCCGCTCGAAATGGTGGGCATAAACCCCAGAGCCGAGAAGTTTAGGCTTGTGAAATTAGCTCAGGGTGTGTTCACTTTTCATGCAAACCCAAAATATTTCCTCTTCCATCCATCACATCGAATCTTTGACACATACATAGAACATTAAATGTAGGTAAAAAAGATAACTAATTGCATAGTTTGTCTGTAAATGTCGAGACAAATTTTTTGAGCCTAGTTAGTCTATGATTGGATAAATTTTGCCAAATAACAACGAAATGTGCTACAGTAACATTTCATCCACTTTTCACCAACTAAACACACTCAGGATAACTCCAACTAATCCCTCAAAATTTGGCCCCTGCTCTCACAAATGAGGATCCTTCGTTCAGATCTCAGCCCTCATTTCTCTATACACTTCAACCGAGCTTTCATTTCAGCCTCCCTAATTTCTCTCACATATATTTTATACATAACCTCTAACTATCAGGTCTAGTATTTTATATCTAAACCGTGTTAGTATTATTGGAATGGATATTCGTTAACAACAATTTTTTAGGGCTAAATATTAGAGGAATTATTTTTTCTCTCCTCACGCCACTCTCACAGCTCCCTCAACACTCCACGCTATTACGGGTGGGGCAACGTGGGCTGGTTTGGAGCAGCGGCAAAGCTTGATTAAATAATGCCAAAGCTTGCAGGGCTGGTTTGGAGCAGCGGCGGCCGTGCGTACAGGTGCAGCAGCGGCAAGATGGGGCTGCACTAGGGCGCGCCGACGAGCTGGCCTCCGCGGAACGAGCGCGCGTGCAGGAGATCCGAGCGTGGCCGGCGCAGCCAGATCCACAACGCACAGGTTCTTCTCCCTCACTCTCTCAATGAATACAAGTCACCCGTTGCCCTTGAGCGCCACAGGTAGAAGAAGGAAGCAGCTGTGCGCACCTAGATGAAAAACTCCGCGGCGACGCGGGAACCGGGCCGTTGGTCTCCCAGGCGGATGAGGGATCGGTTAAGAGTCCCGCACATCTAGGAGATGAGGAGAGAGAAATAGGAGACCCTCATCCATCGGGGTATGGATGAGGGATTGGTTGGAGATGAAATTTTGTGTTTGAACTCACGGAAATAAGATAGGAGTTGAGATAGAGGTTGGTTGGAGTTGCCCTTATAGACGAGGAGAGGGGAATAGGGGATGACAGAGGAGGCCGCGCTTTCGTGGGATGTGAAGCAGTTTTGAGGGTGGAGACGAGGTGTACAACAGGATGGGGGTGGTGTTTCAGCTTTGGGTTGCGCGCCTTGAACAGGTGGTAGTCATTGAGAGAAGGGGGTTACGGTTTTTCGATGAAGAAGGGGGTTACGGTTACAGCAATGCTTTTGTCTATGTTCCTTCCCAGCGAGACAGTAGGGGCGTTATTGATAGGGTGGCCCGACGGCTCGGTTGTGCTCTTGGGCTCCCGTGCTTGTGTTTGGTGTTGCTGGCCCGGTCTGGGAGTCTCCGCTGCACGAAACTTAAAGCACCTTGGGCCAGGCTCCTGAAAAATGAGATTGGGGGTTCGTTTTTTTGACGGCCCGGCTCGCTGCAGCGCGTGTGGGCGCGCGTGGGCGAGGTAGCGTCACCTCCGACTCCTCTGTCTCTCACCCATCGGCCACCGCTACCTTTTCCGTGACTCCCAACCCCTATTTTAAATAGCGCGCTATAGCGGACGCTATAACGCTATATAGCGTATAGCAAGACCACCGCTAAGCTATCAAGATTTTAACACTAAGCGATTTTTTCCGCTATTAGCAGCTAATAGCGAGCTATTTTCACTAATTCGTGGTCATTTAGCGCCGCTATTTGTAGTGGGCTCATTTCCGTCGGCCCAATTGAATGGCAGGCCCAAATCGTTGGGCTACCTCTAACCGATGGGAAGCTGTCCCAGCCAACCCTAGCCATTCCACACATTTCCTCCCGAGCTCAAGTGAGTGTCGGCGGCGGCGGCGGCGGCGCCGCCTGATGCTGCTGCTGCTGTGACCGGTGCGGGTGCAAGCTGCAAGACTGGCGAGCAAGCTGTGATAGAGCTGCCTGTGCAAGAGACTGGTGCGGGTGCAAGCAAGCTCCAAGCAAACTCGGAAGTCGGCGACGGCAAGCGACGGTGCCTACTACTATTGCTACGACGGCCATGTCCCAGTCCCAGCCAGAAGGCAAGATTCTTCAAATCTTCTCATTTTCCCTCTGTTATGTAGTGAGTAGTGACTAGTGAGTAGTGAGCATCTCTTTCCCATGAAGAAAGTAGAGTTTTAGATCTGTTCTAGGTTGGTGCAGTAAACCTGACATTTTTGTATCTCATATTAATTTGGTTGGTTAGGTGCCCCATCAGTAGAACAATCAGCTTCTACCAAAGTTGCTATCAACTCAGATGACCCTGCATGGAGTCATTGTTATTGCCCAGACCCAAAGAAGAAGTATTCACTCGTGTGCAACTACTGTGAGAAGTCGATGAAAGCAGGAATTACAAGAGTGAAGTACCATCTTGCTCGTATTGGTGGCTTCGGTGTCTCTAAGTGTGACAAGGTTCCGACTGATGTGAAGGAAGAGATGCTAGCTTTGATTAACAAGAAAACTTGTGTAAAGGAACAAAAGCAAAAGGAAAAGAAAAGGGCCAGAGAGGTAATTGATCTCCATCACTCAGAAGGTGAAATGTGCAGTGAAGACTCTGACCATGGGAATGAGGTTATTGTGCTAAAGTCATCAAAAGGACCTAGTCATAGTGTTGTTTCTTCATCTGGTAGTGGATCTATCAAGATGTTCTACAAGCCGGCTTCTATAGAAGAGGCTGTTCAGAAGAACCAGAAAGGAGCTTATGTCAGTGAAAAGGTTCAATCAAAGTTAACAACTCAAAAAAGAGAAGAGCAGAGGGATAGAGGTTGTGAGTATATATGTCAGTTTTTTTTATGAAGCTAGCATTGCACACAATACAGTACTTCTTCCTAGCTTTGCCAATATGGTTGAGGCCATTGGAGCCTTTGGTAGAGGTTTGAGAGGGCCTAGTCCCTATGAGATGAGTGGACCATTTTTGCAGAAAAGGAAACATAAGGTGTTAGATGGATTCAAGGTCCATGAGGAAGCATGGAAAACCTCAGGTTGCACACTTATGACAGATGCATGGACAGATAAGAAGGGCAGGGGAATAATGAATTTGGTCGTGCATAGTGCTCAAGGGGTCCTTTTTTTGGATTCTGTGGACTGCTCTGCTGTCAAGAAAAATGGTAAATACATCTTTGACCTTGTGGATAAATGCATTGAAGACATAGGTGAGGAAAATGTTATCCAAGTGGTCACTGACAATGCTAGTGTTAATGTAGCAGCAGCAAGTCTTCTAGCAGCAAAGAGACCCAAAATATTTTGGAATGGATGTGCAGCTCACTGTCTAGATCTCATGTTGGAGGACATTGGGAAGCTTGAACCAGTTCAGGAAACAATTGTAAATGCAAGACATGTGACTTCATTTCTCTATGCTCATACAATGTTGCTGGATTTGATGAGAAAATATCTTGGTAAGGACTTGGTTCGCTCTGGAGTTACTCGATTTGCCACTGCTTATTTGAATTTGAAGAGTTCGCAAGACAACAAGAAGGAGCTCAAAAGGCTCTTTAGAGATAATGATCTCAATGAGATGGGTTACTTGAAGAGTGCTAAGAGGAAGAAGGCAGAAAAGTGGTGAACTTTGAAGGTTTTTGGAAAAATGTTGATATTGCTGTTAGTTGTTTTGAGCCATTGGCTATTGTGCTGAGAAGAATGGATAGTGATGTTCCTGCAATGGGATTTTTGCATGGATATATGCTTGAGGCAAAGAGAGAAATTGCTGTGAGGTTTGACAATGATGAGGAAAAATACAAACTTATTTGGGAAATAATTGACAAAAGGTGGGACAGCAAGTTGAAGAGTCCACTACACTTGGCTGGGTACTATTTGAACCCTTATTATTATTACCCAAACAAGACAAACATTGAGAAAGATGGATCATTTAGAGCAGCTGTAATTGAATGTGTTACGACGCTGATTGATGATGAAGAAATTCAAGATAATATCATTGAAGACCTCAACAAATACCAGGAACAACAAGGATCATTTGGACATGACATTGCCACAAGGCGGAGGAGAAATAAAGACTTCAACCCAGGTGAAAAATGTGAAACTAATGTGATTGATAAATTATCCAATATAATTGTTTTTGCTATCACAAGAGTTTAACTCTTTGCTTATTAATGCAGCAACATGGTGGCTGAATCATGGCACAACTACACCTAATTTGAGGCTCTTGGCAATAAAGATTCTAAGTTTGACATGTAGCTCCTCTGCCTATGAGAGGAATTGGTCAGCATTTGAATAGGTATTAAAAATAATTCTACTTCCACAACTCACCTACATGAATTTATTTTGCATTGCTGCTCATTCCTTGAATTTTTTCCACCTGAACAAATCTAGGTACACACAAAGAAGCGCAACAGATTACTTTATGAAAGGATGAGAGACCTTATATTTGTCAAATTTAACTCTATACTAAGGCAAAAGAAAGAGAACAAGAGTAGAGATCCCTTAGAGAAGGAAATTAATGATGTGCTAGAGGATGACAATAATGAGTTCATTACTGGAGTAGAACCAAATGCAAGTCCAGAAGATCAGGGATGTACAGAACCATCAGCAAAAGCACAAGACGCATCAACATCTCAAGCAAAAGCCAAAAGGATGAGAGCTCTGTGCCCTAGGAAGAAATTCAGGACCCTGTCATCTCTGATGTCGCCTCAGTCTGCATCCTCAGCTTCTGAATCAGAGGAAAATCAAGATGCTATGGTATCTACTGATGCTGAAGATGATTAGGTGAGTACACCAAACTATTCGATGCTGAAATGCATGTGTGATGTACTGATTATGTGCGAGACTATGGCCTATTGCTCCAAGCCTTTTGTTTGTTTGTCTAGCTGTCTGTTAACTTTGAACTTTGAACTCATGTATGTCCCTATGTGATGTATGATGTTATTGATGTATCATGTATGAACTACGACCTTGATGTAACGTGTTAGTAAGACTTTGAACTATCTATCCCTATTGGTATTCATAATGTTTTCATCTGTATTATGTGTAAAATTACATGATGTTCGGCATATTTTTTTGCTCGGCTGCTAAATGGCTTAGCCCGCTATTAGCGCGCTATATCCTTTCTTAGCCTTTTGGAGAGGCTGCCACTAAGAGGCTTAGCCCGCTATTTAAAACAGTGCTCCCAACCCCTTATCTCATCGTGCCGCTGCTGCGCTGAGCCGTCCGCGCGCGGGCGTGGTACCGCCGCCAACGCCATGCCGAGCCGACCGCGCTCGTGCTGCCCGAGACGGCGTCCGCCGCCGCGGCGCTGGAGCAGCCGCCGTGGTGCGAGCAGCTGACGGCGTGGGGAGCTGACGGTGTGAGCAGCAGCAGCCACGACAGCGCAAGTAGCTGACAGCGCGAGGAGCTGATGGCACTGGAGCAGCAGTCGCGACACGGATAGCCAACGGCACGAGATGCGACCGGAGCCCGCTGCTCCTCCATGTGGAGTTGCCGCTGCCTGCCTCGCCTTGCCTCCATGTGGACCATGGCAGTGGCGTTCATGGAGACGGACTTAGCCATGGCGTGGAGCAGGGACTCGTCGGAGAGGAGGAAGCGCACCAGTCATGGCTGCTCATGGAGATGGACTCAGCCATGGCGTTCATGGAGGACGCGCACCAGTCGCGGCTGCTCTACGAGCTTTGCGAGCTCCTCCTCACCGTCCTCTGGGCGTCGCTGGACATTAGGGCGGTGGCACGGCTGCTGCTGCTACGGCAGGTGGCACCCGTCGGGGTGGCGTCCATGCTTTTGGGCGCGTCCATGGCGCTAATGCGCTTGTGCTCGGCGACCCGCAACTTGTGCTCCTGCTCGGTGATGGAGGACGCGACGTGGAGGCCCGCTGCTCTTCACCGGCGAGGCCTCCTATGCCGGTGCTCAAGCTGGGCATGCGATGGAGTATCTACTGGAGCTGCGGCCACGACGAGGATGTCTCCGGCGATGGCTGTGGTGGAGGAGCTGCTGGAGCGCGATGCCTGGCAAGTGCTCGAGGGAATGCCAACAAGAGAGAGAGGTAACGTCACCTTATTCCTGATGCAAGGTCACCGTATCCATCTGTGCACATACATCAAACACGATCCCAACTCGGCCTGGCTCAAAAGGAACGGGAGATCAAACAAGCGATGCTGCACCGTTTGAGCCGAGCTTAGGCTAGCCACAGCTAGACCACTCGGTGAAAGTCCTATGTTTGGTGTTGGTAATTAGTGACAATGCCTAAGTGTTAATCATATGCATAAGAATATGTGTAGCAATGATGATTGTAACACCCAAATTTTAGAGATAACAAATTTTGGATAATTTAGATAATAAATAATGGCCAATTTAAAATAATAATAAAATAAATTTTGTGTTGCATTCATGCTGTTGCATATATTTTTATTGTGTGGTGTGGATTTGTTTTATTTTATTTTGGATTAGAATGTATTTTAAATACTTTTGAAAACAAGTAAATAAAAAAAAAACAAAGGAAAGAAGAAGGGGCTTACCTGCTGTGGCGGCCTGGAAGCCACCGACCGGCCCGTTCGGCCGAGCCAGCCAGCCCAGTTCGCGCGGCCTAAGTCGGCCCAATCCATGCGGCCTCAGTCGGCCCAGGCCGGATGAGCCGCAGCAGCCGTTCCCTTTTCTCTTGAGCCGCTGACCGATGGACCCCATCTGTCGGTTTTCTCCTACCTCCAGACGTGACCGAGCCGGACTCGAAGTCGTTCGTTCAACCGACTTTGATCGCGAATCTTTGGTTTCTTAGCAAGATAGGGGATGTGGTCTTATAAAAGGGTAGCCGGGTACCTCTAGTTTCCGTTTTTCAACTAAAAAGCTAGGGTTGCCACGGGAGAATCGAGTTTTAGGGTTTGAGTTCGTTGGAGGCCGGCGGTAGATTGGGGAGGGAGCTTTCGGGAAGAATCGAGGCCGATTTCTCTACTTGGGTGAGTTTATTTTCTTCTCCTCTTGCTTTCCACGCTTTCAATTGAGGTTTTGGTGAGGTGAATCGAGGTATTGGAGCTCACCGTCGGGTCGGCCATGGAGCCGCCGCCCCCTTGTTGTCGCGTGTTGTGTTCGGGTGATTGTAGCTAGTCTTTACTGGGTAGATGAGATCGCGTGGAGTTTCTCTTTCGATTGGACTAAGTCGCGGGTTGTTTGGTGGTCGGGAACGACGTGGTCGATGGACTCCGGCGAGGCGGCCATGGCGGGCATGGCGGCCGGTGGCCGGACTTGGAGGTGGCGGCCGGAATTGTAACTGTGGAGATGCAGGTGATCGTGAGCCGTTCGATTTGAAATCAACGCACGAGATTAGAACTTACCCTTTCGATGGCAATCTTGTTAAAGAGCCCCTGCATTTTCTGGAAATCAACCCGCGGTCCCAAGGCGTAAAGCTGAGATTACGTTTTTGTATTTTGAAAGCGTATTTTCATCCGGTTAAATCAAAAATACGTTTTCAGCAATTTACAGTTTTGCCACTAGGATTGTTTTAGTCATAAAATCTTCGTTTTAACTCCGATTTGATCCGTTCAAATTGCGTTAGGTTCGTATTTGCGAACTCTACATGTTAGTGTAGTTTTACAGTTAGTTTTGATAATTTATTTTTCGAGTTTATAATTAAGTATTTATTTATCTATAGGAAATCTTAGAAAATTCATAACTTTCACGTTTTAACTCCGATTTTGGTGATCTTTGCGTCTGTGTGATCGTAGAAACGTGTAGAAGAGTTTTATAAACTTTTATTACTGTTTTGTTACTGTTGGTGTACTGTTCTAATTATATTTATTTGTTTGCTTCGTGTATGTTTGGTTGGATGCATGTATGTTGTTGATTGATGATCGAGTATAGAAGGTGAGCAGTACTTGGACGATTCGGAGTATTACTTTGAGCCAAGTTAGCAGTACTGTTTGGAGAGCTTTGATCAAGGCAAGTATAACACAGGACCATCCTTGTTGTCCTATTCACTGAAATTATCATACATATGCATGTGTCTTCCTTGACAACCATAGAGATTATAACTTAGCTTTTGATATCTTGATTCTTTGTCACCTATGGGATTATGCATTTGGGTAGCTTGGCTAGTGCTTGATTTATGAACATTGATCTTGTAATTTGACTAATGAATGGTGCAATCAACCATTAAGATGATTTAATTCCTGTTACAAGGGGACTAGAGCACTGTGTTGTTTGTTTGTTGCTCTAGTTACTCTCCATAAGGACTTATCTGTAAGCATTAACCGGGATTGACAGTACAACTGTGAGGGCTATATGGCTCTGGCTTTAGTTGTTCAGGAGACCTTTTCTAGCTTGTTAGTGGTTACCTTAAATGGCGTAAGAATGGCTTGCCACGTTGGGTGTAGTGCGAGCCCCTGACCTAGTGTGTATAGGCTGCGGTTGTTGTGCCACAGGGAAGGGGGGTTCTACATCTGCCTGCCGAGTGAATCTAATGGCCCTAACTTGTTAGACGAACTCTTGAGTGGCTTTATATGGTTTTTGGGTGTTTGGGCTTGATCTCCCCACTCATTTGGAAATCATGACTCACAGTGAAAGTGTACACCTCTGCGCAGAGTTTAATAAACTGGTATACTAGCCGTGCTCACGGATACGAGCGGCCTTGGGTATTCTTACAGAATAAATGAACACTATTGATATATCATGCTTTATACTGATGTTGTTATTATTATATCAAGTTAATGCTATTTCATTATTCTTATTACAATTGATCAATTGTTCATTAATGGGGATTGGAATACCTTGATGCTACTCAACTGCTAAGTTAATGATGACTAAAAGCTAAAAGCAGTCAAACAGTGTCTAGCCTTTTGAGCCTCATGAACCCTGTGTTATATTTGTTGAGTTCGACATGGACTCACCCTTGCTATTTCCACCATAACAGATGAAGATTATGAGGAAGATTATCGTAATGAGTACTAGTCTTGGTGTCAACCAGTCAACCGTGTCCCTGTGTGGAGTTTCCGCTCCTGCTCGAGACATGGTAAAGCATGGTGATCAAGTAATGTGATGATGAAGTGCTTACCATGATGTGGAGTTGGAACAAGGTGCAACAAGTGATGCTCAAGGTAAACGTATCATGTTGGGATTTTCATTTTGCATCCAAGACACCATAGAGGGTGTGGATAGCTTAGGATTGATAGTCGTACTATAAAGAGGAGAATTTTCGGGGCTATTGATCACTTAAGTGCCACTAGATGAAGATTTATTTGCATATGCATTTAGATCTAGTGGAGAGCTAACTTAACGCCTTGAAAATAATTGTGAAAATGCTAACACACATGCACATGGTGATGTACACTTGGTGATGTTAGCACATTTGCGAAGGCGGTGGAGTTTCGAGGAAATGAAATGCCTTTTTTCCACTGCACCGGAGGTGGAGAAACGGAGGCGAATGGAGGTCACTAGGGTGACCGGACGCTAGATCGGACACGGTCTCTGATTGACCGGACGCGTCCGGTCAGTGCTCAGTGTTTGTGCGCGTCTTGATCTTGTGATCGGACGAGGTGGCGCGTCCGGTCATGATCAACCGGACGCATCCGGTCGCGCGTGGAGGCTTACTGGAAATGACCGGACGCTGGCACTGTGGCGTTTGGTTCGTCAAGCGTGCGCGTCCGGTTTCAGACTCGCTGGAGCACTGCTCGGCTTGACCAGCGCGTCCGGTCGGTCACGGGACCAGTGCGTCCGGTTGTGCTTCGCGCGTGGGTGGTGTGCGCACCTGCGTGTCCGGTCAGTTCGACCAGCGCGTCCGTTCAGCGTGACCAGCGCGTCCGGTCAGCGCGACTGTAGCAGAATCAAGTGCCTAACGGCTATTTCTTGTTGGGGACGTCTATAAATACTTGTTGGCCGGCTCTTTGGAGGCTCTCTTGGCTTGTTGATCATTCTAGCACTCCTTTGAGCTGAGCACACACCCTCCACTCTTTCTCCCTTGCTTGATTGCCTAATCAAAGTGAGATTGAGTGATTTCAAGTGCATTTGCTTGTGAGTTTGCATCTAGTTGGCGCTTGGGTGTTCTTTTGCTGCGGGATTCTTGTTTCTCTTGGTGGTTGCCGCCACCTAGACGGCTTGGAGTAGCGGTGGAGGTCCGGCATGTGTTGGTGATTGTTCGTGGCCGGCTCCGGTGAGCTTGTTGTGAGGGGTTGTTATGGTTCCCCGGCGGAGCGCCGAATTCCAACTCTAGTGGATTGCTCGTGTCGAAACTTCTCTCCATTTGGTAGGTTCTTGTGGCGTCTTTTGAGAGGCCCAGTGTGTGATACCGATTAGCCACCAAACCACGTGGTGTAGGGGGACACAACGGGGACTAGCATGCTGGCAAGCACGTGAACCTCGGGATAAATCTTGTGTCTCAATTGTGTTTGATCAATTGGATTTCATCCCGGTGATTGGTTATTTCTTTGGCTATCTTGGTATTCACTTTGGTTGGCTCAATTATCGCCCCTCGGTATAACATTCCAAATCCCCTCTTGTATTTACTTTGCTATCTTCTTGTTTAGCTTGTTGTTGCTCTTGTTTAGTTGCTAGCTTGTGAAGTTCTAGTTGTAGTAGCTTTGTAGCTTTGCTAGCTTGCGGTTTGTCTTGTGACGGTTGTGTGAATCAAACTAGAATTGTCAATTCGATAGGTGGCTTGCATCACCCCACTAGGCTAGGCAAAACTCGTATCTCACCATTTGTGTTACTAATTAAATTGTTTGAGTGATCTTTGTAGAAAGTTTTATTAGGCTACTCACCCCCTCTAGCCATCAAGACCTTTCAAGTGGTATCAGAGCCGTGGTCACCATTTGCAAGGCTTAACAAGCTCGTGTGAGATGGCTCAAGTTGTATTCAACCATGTTGGAGGCAAGCCTCCATTCTTTGATGGTGTCACCTCATTTGATCATTGGAATAGAAAGATGAAGCGATATCTTGGCTCCATTCATGAGAAGGTTTGGAATGTGACATGTCATGACTATGCTATCATTGATCCCGACAACCTCACCGACAATGACCGCATCAATAACCAATGCAACACTATGGCTCTTAACACTCTCTACAATGGGATTGATGCAAAGGTCTTTGAGCAAATCAAGGATCTTGAGATGGCAAGTGAAGTGTGGACAAGATTGGAGGAAACATATGAGGGCACTTCAACGGTAAAGAGTGCCAAGCTCTGTATGCTCAAGGACAAATTTGCAAGCTTCAAGATGAAGGATGATGAGTCCGTACCGGAGATGTTCTATAGGCTCCAAGTCATAGTCAACGATCTCAAGAGCCTAGGAGAGGATGTCAAGGACAAGGACTTCTCACACAAGTTATTGATGAACTTACCTAAGAAGTTTGCTATCTTGAGGAAGATAATCCAAAGAGAGGGTTTGGACAAGGTGACTCCAAACCAAGTGCTTAGGGATGTCATGACCGATGCTCAATATGATGATGATGAAGATGAAGATAAGAAGGAGATCAAGGTCAAGCAAGAGAAGACCACCGCATTCAAGGCTTCTTCCAAGGGCAAGAGCAAGGTTGTTGATGATGATGATCCCTTTGATGAGGAGACTATGGCACTTCTAGTGCAAAAGATGGGTCGCTTCATGAAGAAGAGAGGCTATGGTGCAAGGAAGAGAAGTGACCACATGAAGTCTAGAGAGATGCTATGCTACAATTGCAAGAACCCCGATCATGTGGTAGCCGATTGCCCCTATGAAGACAAGAGGTTTCATGATGGGGAGTTGAAGTTGAAAAAGAACAAGAAAGACAAGAAGGAGAAGAAAGAGAAGAAGAGCTTCACTATCAACAACAAGAAGAAGGGTGGTGGCTATGTGGTCACTTGGGATAGTGATGACTCCGATGATGACAATGATGATAGCTCAAGTGATGATGAAAAGCCCATCCGGAGAGCCATTGCAAGCATCGCCCTCTCCAACAAGCCATCCATCTTCGACACTACATCGACATGCCTTATGACAAAACCCACCAAGGTACAATATGATGATAGTGATGATGATGATTCTTGTGCTAGTGATGGTTGTAGGAGTGATGATGATGATGAGGACTACTTCAAGGATGATCTCATGGACATCATTGACCAAATGAGCAAGGGCTACAAGAAGATGAGCAAGAAGAGTAAGATGTTAGAGCAAGAATTCATTGTAAAGAGCAATGAGAACAATGCCTTGATGGAAGAGCTTGAGGCTCTTAAGAAGAGTAAGGAGTGCAAAGGACTTGATCAAGAGCTCAAAGCTCTTAGGAAATCCTTTGATGAGCTTGAAGCTTCTTGTGAGTGTCTAAAGGAAGACCACGAGGATCTTGAGATCTCTCACACTAGGCTTAAAGAAGCCCACTCCACTCTACTTGAGCTTGTCAATGAGAAGGACATCATGCTAGAGAAGCTCAAGAAGCCCGTGGAGGAGCAAGTCATTGTGACTTGTGATATTGGACTAACATGTGATCTTATTGATGAATCTATTATTGTTGAGTCCACTAACCCCTCTTGTAGCACTTCCACTACTACCTCTACTATTAGTGATGGTTTCACTTGTGATGTCTTACTCATAGTTGAGAGAGACCCTCAAGAAGGAGGTCAATGAGCTCAACCGTGCCTTAGGCAAAGCCTATGGTGGCGAGGCCCGCTTGCTAAAGTGCTTGGGTAGCCAAAGATTTTCTCTCAATAAAGAAGGATTGGGCTACACCCCTAAGAAAGGCAAGGTGGCCTTTACAACTCACAAGCCTAGCTTTGTGAAGAGTGATAGTCAGTTTTGCAATAGATGCAAGCAAGTTGGGCACCTAGAGCATAATTGCAACAAAATGAATAAGAACTAGAAAAATGCTAATGTACCTTACATTCCTTTTGATTCTTGTTATGTACTTACCAAGGGTGAGAAAGGTGTACATGCTAAGTTTGTTGGTACACCGATTGTGGGCCCAAAGAAGAAGGCCATTTGGGTACCAAAGAGCTTAGTGACTAACCTCCAAGGACCCAAACAAGTGTGGGTAGCTAAGAAACATTAATTTGTTTTGTAGGTCAATTACAAAGCCGGAGGAAGGCATTGGGTGCTTGATAGTGGGTGTACTCAACATCATGGTTTTAAATAGCGAGCTAAGGCTAAAGTGTTTAGCATTTTATAAACCGTAATTAGCGGACTTTAGCGGCAAAATAGCGATAAAATTGTGCATGAACGCAAATAGCGGCACAATTTTTTTCAAGCTATTTCGGGCTATAGCGGCAAAAATAGCGAGCTATTTAAAACCATGCTCAACATATGACCGGTGATTCAAGAATGTTCAACTCAATCAAACCCAATGATAGTGGCATTGAAAGTATCATATTTGGTGACAATAGTAAGGGTAATGTGAAAGGGCTTGGAAGGATTGCAATCTCAAATGATCATAGCATTTTCAATGTGCTCCTAGTTGAAAAGTTAAACTTCAATCTTCTCTCGGTTGCTCAATTGTGTGATCTTGGCTTCAAGTGCATCTTTGGTGTTGATGATGTGGAGATAGTTAGTGTTGATGGCTCAAATTTGATCTTCAAGGGCTTTAGATATGAGAATCTATACTTGGTTGATTTCAATGCTAGTGACACTCAACTTTCAACATGCTTGCTCACCAAATCAAGTATGGGTTGGTTATGGCATAGAAGACTTGGTCATGTTGGCATGAAGCAATTGAATAAGTTAGTGAAGCATGACTTAGTTAGAGGCTTGAAGGATGTCACATTTGAGAAGGACAAGTTATGTAGTGCATGTCAAGCCGAAAAGCAAGTGGGCAACACTCATCCATTAAAGAGCATCATGAGCACTTCCAAGGCATTTGAGTTGTTGCACATGGATCTATTTGGACCAACAACATACACAAGCATTGATGGTAACAAGTATGGCTTTGTGATTGTGGATGATTTCACTAGATACACATGGGTATTCTTTCTTGTGGACAAGAGTGATGTATTTGACATATTCAAGAAGTTCATCAAGAGAGTTCAAAATGAATTTGAGACCACAATCAAGAAAGTGAGAAGTGACAATGGAAGTGAATTTAGAAACACTAGAGTTGAAGAGCTATGTGATGAGCTTGGGATCAAGCATCAATTTTCGGTTAAGTATACACCTCAATCCAATGGCCTAGTTGAGAGAAAAAATAGAACCTTGATTGATATGGCAAGATCAATGTTGAATGAGTATAATGTGAGTCATTCATTTTGGGCCGAAGCAATCAACACGGCTTGCTTCTATAGCAACCGCCTCTATTGCCACAAGTTCCTAGAGAAGACACCATATGAGATCTTGAATGGAAGAAAGCCCAACATTGCATACTTCCGGTATTTGGTTGCAAATGCTACATCTTGAAGGAGGGCACTAAATTGAGCAAGTTTGAGAAAAAATTTGATGAAGGATTCCTACTTGGTTACTCAACTACTAGCAAAGCTTATAGAGTTTGGAATTTGGCTAGTGGTCAACTTGAAGAAGTGCATGATGTTGAGTTTGATGAAACCAATGGCTCTCAAGATAAAGAAGATAACTTGGATGATGTGAGAGGAACTCAATTGACCAATGCTATGAAAGAAATGGATATTGGTGATATTAGGCCAAAGCAAGTGATTGATGTGGATGACAACAAAGATCAAGTGCTCCAAAGTCCTATTATACAAGCAAGTGGTTCTAATGTGCAAAATCAAGCTAGTACATCATCTCAAGTGCAACAAGATCAACAAGTGGCTAGTTCATCATCTCCAACTCATGATCAACATCAACATCCAAGCAATCAAGTCCAAGTGCTTCAACCAACTAACATTGCAAGAGACCATCCATTGGATTCCATCATTGGTGACATACAAAGGGGAGTTCAAACTAGATCGAGATTGACATCATTTTGTGCACATTCTTCTTTTGTGTCAATGGAAGAACCCAAGGACATTGATAAAGCATTGAGAGATCCAGATTAGGTAAATGCAATGCATGAAGAGCTCAACAACTTCAAGAGAAATGAAGTATGGGAACTAGTTGAGAGGCCTAAGGATCACAATCTCATTGGAACAAGATGGGTCTTTCGCAACAAGCAAGATCAAGATGGGATAGTAGTAAGGAACAAAGCAAGACTAGTGGCTCAAGGTTACACTCAAATAGAGGGTCTTGACTTTGGTGAAACTTATGCCCCAGTTGCAAGATTGAAAGCAATTAGGATACTACTTGCCTATGCTTGTGCTCACAATATCAAGCTTTACCAAATGGATGTCAAAAGTGCATTTCTCAAAGGGTACATTCAAGAGGAGGTGTATGTAGAGCAACCTCCCAGTTTTGAAGATGACAAGAAACCCAACCATGTCTACAAGTTGAGAAAAGCTTTGTATGGATTAAAGCAAGCACCTAGAGCATGGTATGAAAGATTAAGAGATTTCTTGCTATCCAAAGGATTTGTCATGGGCAAAATTGATACAACACTATTCACCAAAAAGATAGGCAATGACTTGTTTGTGTTGCAAATCTATGTTGATGATATCATCTTTTTTTCAATCAACAAAGATTTTTGTGATGAGTTTGGAAGCATGATGGCAAAAGAGTTTGAAATGTCAATGATTGGTGAGCTTAGCTACTTCCTTGGACTTCAAATCAAGCAAATGAAAGAAGGTATATTTGTGAGCCAAACCAAGTACATCAAGGATATACTAAAGAAGTTTGGCATGGAAGATGCAAAGGGTATTACAACTCCAATGGGCACTAATGGAAGCTTGGATAGTGACAAGAGTGGCAACATGGTGGATCAAAAGCTATATAGATCAATGATTGGTAGCCTACTCTATGTGACGGCATCAAGGCCTGATGTGATGTTTAGTGTATCATGTGTGCAAGATTTCAAGCCTCACCAAGAGAAAGTCATTTGAAGACAACAAAGAGAATATTGAGGTACTTAAAGCATACACAAGATATTGGATTGTGGTATCCCAAGGGTGTAAGCTTTGAGCTAGTTGGATATTCAGATTTTGACTATGCCAGTGACAAAGTTGAGAGAAAGAGCACCTTCGGAACTTGTCAATTGTTGGGAAGATCACTTGTCTCATGGTCATCCAAGAAGCAAAATAGTATTGCACTATCTACCGCCGAAGTCGAATACATCGCCGCAGGTAGTTGTGCACAAATCTTGTGAATGAAGGCAACATTGAAGGATTTTGGAATCAATTTCAAGAATGTGCCATTGCTATGTGACAATGAAAGTGCCGTGAAGCTAACCAACAATCCGGTTCAACATCAAAGAACAAAGCATATTGATGTCCATCATCACTTCATTAGAGATCATCAACAAAAGGGTGACATTGCTATTGAGAGTGTGGGCACCGAAGATCAACTAGCCGATCTATTCACCAAGCCACTTGATGAGAAGAGATTTCACAAGCTCAAAAATGAGTTGAACATACTTGACTTCTCCAACATGAGTTGATGCACCCCATATATGACATGCCTCTCCTCCAAGACAGAGCAAGGTACAATTGGTTGACATGTCATACATTCTATGCTAAGGACTTGTTTAGTGCATCTAGTCATGATATACATGTTCTAGGCTCATTCATGAAAATCAAATGTTTTTTAAGGTTTATATGGTGCCACTATTGTTTCTTTGTCTTGTATGATCTAGTGGTAGCATATAACTTGTTTGAGAGCTTGTGATCCTAAGTGTTTGATCTAGATAACTTATTTAAGTATTTGCTTCAACATGGTGCATGATAACCCTTCTAGTGAGGTGTGAAGAAGCTTGCCCTTCGATCAAACCGAAGCATTTCACTTATGCAAGAAATCTAGGTTGAAGCACAAACTTGACTCTCACCCCATAATTCAACATGATAATCTATCTAAAATTTGCTCCTTGTGGTCATTGGTGCCAAAAGGGGGAGAAATGTTGTTCACAAAGATAGAACTCAAAGGGGGAGAAGCACAAAGGAGGAGAAATAACAAAAGAGAGGGATCAACTAAAATTTTGAGCACACAAGTAGGGGGAGCAAGCTCTTAAGCATGATTGTTGCATTCTCATGTGCACATCATATGTTTGTTGCAGTGTAATACATTCTTTTCTCTAATACCTTGCTTGTGTGGTGACTTGCTAGTATACAATTGAATGATGTATTGAAGTACTAGCATGTGTAGGTGTTAGCTAGATATGTACTTATTCTTGTTTCTTTAGCTTCACTAGAACTCTGTTTATATTGTTGATCTCGCCGGATTTCTAGTGCTTTCATGTTCTTATTATTTGGTGCTTTCCAAGTGGTATCTAGCTACACAAGGTGCTAAGATGATGTTTATCGCTACTCCGATGGTATCACACTTCAAAGGACTATAATCTTAACACTTAGCACCTATTGGTAGTTAATGCTCCTATGCTTGCCTATCTAAACATGTATGCTTCCTAAATCCAAACATATAGCATACATGTAGGGGGAGCCATTGCTATCAACTTGATTTCATAATCACTTGTCCATACTTCTTACACATGGTAACATATTTGGGCAATGTGACATGAAGTCAATCAAAATTTTATCATAACATCTTTGTGAAAGGTTTGTCACCAATTACCAACAAGGGGGAGATTGAAAGTCCTATGTTTGGTGTTGGTAATTAGTGACAATGCCTAAGTGCTAATCATATGCATAAGAATGTGTGTAGCAATGATGATTGGCACGAGACATGGTAAAGCATGGTGATCAAGTAATGTGATGATGAATTGTTTACCATGATGTGGAGTTGGAACAAGGTGCAACAAGTGATGCTCAAGGCAAAGGTATCATGTTGGGATTTTCATTTTGCATCCAAGACACCATAGAGGGTGTGGATGGCTTAGGATCAATAGCCGTACTATAAAGAGGAGAATTTCCGGGGCTATTGATCACTTAAGTGCCACTAGATAAAGATTCATTTGCATATGCATTTAGATCTAGTGGAGAGCTAACTTAACGCCTTGAAAATAATTGTGAAAATGCTAACACACATGCACATGGTGATGTACACTTGGTGATGTTAGCACAATTGCGAAGGCGGTGGAGTTTCAAGGAAATGAAACGTCTTTTTTCCACTGCGCCGGAGGTGGAGAAACGGAGGCGAATGGAGGTCACTAGGTTGACCGGACGCTGAACCGAACGCGGTCTCTGATTGACCGGACGTGTCCGGTCAGTGCTCAGTGTTTGCGCGCGTCTCGGTCTTGTGATCAAACGCGGTGGCGCGTCCGGTCATGATCAACCGGACGCGTCCGGTCGCGCATGGAGGCTTACTTGAAACGATCGGACATTGTCACTGTGGCGTCCGGTTCGTCAAGCGTGCACGTCCGGTTTTAGACTCGCTGGAGCACTGCTTGGCTTGACCAGCGCGTCTGGTCGGTCACGGGACCAGTGCGTCCGGTTGTGCTTTGCGCGTGGGTGGTGTGCGCACCAGCGCGTCCGGTGAGCACGACCAGCGCATCCGGTGAGCGCGACTGCAGCAGAATCAAGTGCCTAACGGCTATTTCTTGTTGGGGACGTCTATAAATACTTGTTGGCCGGCACTTTGGAGGCTCTCTTGGCTTGTTGATCATTCTAGCACTCCTTTGAGCTGAGCACACGCCCTCCACTCTTTCTCCCTTGCTTGATTGCCTAATCAAAGTGAGATTGAGTGATCTCAAGTGTATTTGCTTGTGAGTTTGCATCTAGTTGGCACTTGGGTGTTCTTTTGCTGCGGGATTCTTGTTTCTCTTGGTGGTTGCCGCCACCTAGACGGCTTGGAGCAGCGGTGGAGGTCCGGCACGTGTTGGTGATTGTTCGTGGCCGGCTCTGGTAAGCTTGTTGTGAAGGGTTGTTATGGTTCCCCGGTGGAGCGCCGAATTCCAATTCTAGTGGATTGCTCCTGTCGGAACTTCTCACTATTTGGTAGGTTCTTGTGGCACCTTTTGAGAGGCTCGGTGTGTGATACCGATTAGCCACCAAACCACGTGGTGTAGGGGGACACAACGGGGACTAGCATGCCGGCAAGCACGTGAACCTCGGGATAAATCTTGTGTCTCAATTATGTTTGATCAATTGGATTTCATCCCGGTGATTGATTATTTCTTTGACTATCTTGGTATTCACTTTGGTTGGCTCAATTATCGCCCCTCGGTATAACATTTCAAATCCCCTCTTGTATTTACTTTGGTATCTTCTTGTTTAGCTTGTTGTTGCTCTTGTTTAGTTGCTAGCTTGTGAAGTTCTAGTTGTAGTAGCTTTGTAGCTTTGCTAGCTTGCGGTTTGTCTTGTGGCGGTTGTGTGAACCAAACTAGAATTGTCAATTTGATAGGTGGCTTGCTTCACCCCACTAGGCTAGGCAAAACTCGCATCTCGCCATTTGTGTTACTAATTAAATTGTTTGAGTGATCTTTGTAGAAAGTTTTATTAGCCTATTCACCCCCCCTCTAGCCATCAAGACCTTTTACTCGGCCAGGCTGGGCAGAACCAAGGTAGCAAACTTGCCCTAGGAGTGGCCCTTAGCTCTCGTTTGTTGCGGCTCCACTAGCTCTGGTGCCATTGGAGGAGACGATGTGGGAGCCGCACCAAACGGAGTACTCGGGAGAAACGCTTCTAGCGTTGGATGGAGGAGCCGAAGCCCTTTTCGTGAGAGGAGCTCAAGCCCAAAAAAGTGGCTTTGTCTAGGTGCTATGGCTCCGACAGAGGAGCCGCGCGAGCAGTGGCGAATCCATAAACGGACCACGGGGGGCTAAATAATAGAAACGTGGTCCTGGCGACTTTGGATCTAGAGTCGGTCCTTCAAGACCCCCTCAAATCAGATGAGGAGGGGTTGAGGCTGGTGATCGGTGCCCTCCTTTGCCCCTGGAGAGGGAGGAGAAAAACGACAACATTTGTTCTATATGTGTATGTGCATGGGGCGTTGCCCCCAGAACTTAGATTCCTTGTAAATAATGAGCCATGTGTTCCTATTATTTACCACTCTTTTTTTGTCTTTCGGCCATTTTTTGGGTTCCCTTCGTCGTTTAGGGTACCCCCTGTGGACTTCAGCCTCATCCTCATTGGCCAGGGTTGGTCCTCTTTCTTTAGGCTTAGGTGTTGGCACTAGGTTGTAACACCCTGGGTGTTAGCTCACACAATTGTATTTGCATGGCATAGCATGATCATGTACATACCTCATTCATGCATAGTCATGAGCATCATTCATGAAACAGGTCAATGCAATAGGTGAAACATGCAACTAAAACCCATGAAATTATGTTTCAAACACTTGTTATTCTATGTTTCAGTACATGAGCATTTGGCTTGGGAGTTGGGATGATGCAAATATGTGCAAAATGTCATATTAACACCTTAGTCATGTTTAGAATACCAATTGAAACCAAGTTTGTATTGGTAGTGTGGTCAAATTCAAATTCAATTTCAAGTTGACCTTGTTGACCATCTAGAGTACCTTAGTTTGACCCAAATTGAATGTTGACTTAGAGACTTTGCATGCAAGTGGCACCTTAACAAAAGTTGTAGAGAATTTTACAAGTAACAAAAGTCATTTAGTTACCTTGAGCTAGTTTTGTGCAGAACCTGTTCAAAAAGGGCCCACAAGTCAGAATCAAGGCTGTTTGACACTTAGCAATTTTGCTAAGTCTTAACTGACATTTCAGTTTCAAGTAGCCATGTTTAGCAGCTCATAGCTCCTAATCTAGGCCGAACTGGATCATGTGCCTATGAACAAAATTGTAGTCCGGGTGTAGATCTCCAACTTTGATCACTGGAGTTTTTGCTAATGACGCATGGTTCAGGAGATATAGGAGCCAGAACTCACGCTGTCATGCTGCCTACTCGGCCTAATGGCCAGACTCGCCGTGTCGGTCATGGCCGACCGACTGCAGATCGTGGACACCGTGTGGCTGCCATGCTCCAGCTTCGCCCCCACTCGCGCGCGCTGGCAAGCTCAAGCTGACAGCAAGCTGCTGCTGCTGCCTCTCCACTCCCTCCATTTCTCGCTCTCGCGTCATTCCCGCTCGAGCAGCCGAGGCAGAGCCGCACCGCTCGCCATTGCTGCCGTGCTCTTCATGGCCGCGCAGCACCACCATCGTAGCCCCCTTTGCCGAATCCACTGCGCCACCAGTCGCGCCTCGCCCCGCTCTACCACCTCCCCCCACCAGCGTCGCCATCCAGACTCTGGTAAGGCACAAAAGTGCATTGCCGCCGCCGCGTTGCTCACCGGAGCGCCACCACGCATAGGCTCGCCGTGGCCAGCCCTGCTCAGAGCTCCTCCTCCCTCTCTGTCTTGCGCGTCCGAGTCACCATGTAGTGTAGATGCTCGTGCCGCAACTAGTTTAGGTGCTACAGTAGTGTGCTCGCCGGAACGTGCTTGCGCACCGCCATGCCATGGCCGCCGCCGTGGTGTGCTCGTGGCCAAGCTCACCGGCGTCACTTCCGTAGCCCTAGGTTGCCTAGATTGGTTCGCTTCGTCACCGTGAAGGCGTAGCCGCCTTCACCTGGCCTCACCATGGCTGGGCATAGCCGGCGCACCTCCGAGCCACGTTGCCATGGCCGGTGACGACTCCGCTCCGGTGTGTCCGAGCTCCAACCACCTATACCAATCGACGCGGGAGAGTGAGGGTCATGTTGGTGAGGTTGATTTCGCCGGAAAGCTCGTCGTCGGCGAGCTAGTGCCGCCCGACCATCGCCTCTGTTCTCACTGTCGCTGACGTCTGGGGCCCGCGCGTCAGTGACTGGCTTTAGCTTTTCCCTTTTTATTCTTTTCAAGAAAAGCTAATGAACTTTGGAAAACCCTAGGAAATTGTAGAAAAATCAGAAAAAGGTAAATAAGGACTTTTTGGAATCCTTGGAAAATAACCTATGCACTGGAGTAATAAAGTGGCAGTGGTTAGTAGATAGTTTTCATTGTTTTTGTTTATTCCTTTTTATTAGGGAAGAAAATGCATATCTAGCTTGTTCTTTTTGTAGAGGATGCTGCACATGTTCAAATACTATGAAATTTTTACAATAGCCTAGTGGATGCGTGTGTGTGCCACTGTAAGTTTTCTAGATTTTTCTATGCACTTTTGCTATGTGTTCATAAATTCCCTTAATTATCTAAAATAAATTAATAAAGGTAATTAAATGAAAAGATTAAACTTGACCATGATGTTTTCTAGTGTTATTAAGAGATGCCTAAACTGTTGGTAACTTTGTTGGTGCATAAAAGTCAATTCTAAGATGTAGTAAAATATTAATTCTTTATCAATTCATTTTTGGGACGGCTGGAGCAGTTTTTGGAAATTTGCAATTTGAGTAATGATAATGATATTTTCTGTGAATCCTTACATTGACAAAGTTGTAGATAATTTGTTAAGCTTTCCAGGAAGTCCTAGCTCTTGTGTGTTGGACTTGTAGAACTCTAGTTATAGTTAATTTAAGTGGCTGCTAGCTAGCAGTCCAAAATGCTTGTTGTGTAGTGTGACTTTCTTGATGCATATAAGACTTGTTGATTAGTTTAGGCTAATTAAAATAAATTGTTAGTTGCAGGTTTTAGGTCCCTTACTAGTGATGAACGTTTGTATCTTGGGTTGTCAAAACGGGTAAGTGTGTGTCTACTTTTCTAGAGAAGAGATTTGCACGTACTCAGTAAACGAAATTGACTTGTTCTGTCTTAAAGAATGTATAGGTCACCATACCCAACATAAGCATCTCCTCATGCCATCCTAATGTTTCATACAATATGCATTCCCGGTATTCATTCATGTATGCATGCATACAGGATCGCTAGAGGGGTGACGTTAGTGGAATTCGAGCCCGTCGAAGGGGAGATTCCGTAGGAGGTACAGTCGTAGGAGGAGCCAGAAGAAGGAGGACAGGCGCCGGACCTTCCAGAGTGCCCTGACCACCGACCATCCACCTTTTTGAAAGGCAAGCCCCGGAGCATTATAAGCCTCCCAAGATTTTTTTAAATATCAACTTGTGTCTTTTGATGTTTGATGCATTAAGTATAGGAACTGCTTGAAACCTGTTGATGCATATGTACCTTCCTTGTCCACCTCTATTGTACCGTGAATCCCATGTAGGTCCAGGATCGAATGTTGCTTAGCCATGCTTAGACCGATAGAGGTGGGTGGTTTCTTGTCACCTATGAAATAGGTGGATAACTGATCACGGTTGGCTATATTTGCTATCGTGGAGCATAACCAAGTGTTGAGGTATAATTGGAGACCAGGCGGAATGTGTGAGCAGCAAGGCATAGAGGCCTTGGGTGCAGATAGTTTCTGTCTGTGTCGATTAAGGACCGTATCGTTGTTGGGCCTTGGTCATTTTTGAACATAGTCTCACATTTAGCTGGTCAGATAAGTTGTTCCGACCGCGAAGCCTAGTAGCTCTGTTCGGGCCGGGATAGGTCTTGTTGGTGCGCACACTTGGAGGAAGGAAGTATGTGCGGGAGCACGGTTTTGACCAAGGGCAGGCAGGGCCTGAGGCATCCTGGCAAACTGGTTGGCTCCTGAGTGTGCAGCTCAGGGCAAACCCACGACAGATCCCGAATAGTACCAACGGTGACCAATGGCTGCCCTTGCAAAGCATGCCTGGTTTGTGTGAAGAATTTCACCAGCTGGTTAGAAAATGATAATGGTGGGAAACTATGACTGAGTTACTTCATCGTAGTAATGTGATTTTGGAAAATGATAATGGTTATGATGATAAAATGCCAAATCTGATATGGTTACTATTGATTACTTAATGATATTCAAGTGTTTGCTCTAGTACAGGTGCCAACTTAGATTAGTTAGGTTCCTGAATATAACTTACTGCTAGTAGGATTAAAGATGTTAATAAATGTTCCCTTATGCTACTTATGCAAAATGATGTCAAGCTAGCCACACCTGATAAAGCCTTGCATAATCCTTGAGGGTCACTTTATTTTTGGTTTATGACGGGTAAGTCTAGCTGAGTACATCCTCGTACTTAGGGTTTATTTCCCACTTGTTGCAGATGGCAACATGTTCTACGGCTACTGCAAGCACTGCTTCTACCCAGCCATGGATGAGGAGTAGACCTTGGGCATGGTCCTTTCTTATGTCTTCACTTGTGCTTTTTGTTGGAAATGACTTGGTACTAACACTGTATTAAACTAAGTATGAGGGTGTGAGATGTTTCAAAACTATGTTGCTTTCGCTACTTGTATTCAAACTTGGTATTGTAATAACTTTATGTTAAACTCCGATGTATGTTGAAGTATGTGTGAACTTTATGTAATATGTGAATGAGTGAATGCTGGATCATGTGATCTTGGTTGTAAGGTTGATTACCGAGGTCATTCGTGACATTCGGTGGACTACCGGGCTTATATGGGTTCAAGTACGAGAGTGTAACCGCTCCGGCGGTGGCTGTTATACTTGAGCTCTTATAAATTGGATGGTTCTGTTACATAGGTCGGGAGTCGGGAGCACGCAAATGAGACGAGGGAAATGTTGGTGGTGCTTAACTCACATAATTAACCGCCAACACTTGCATAAAATCCTAAGCATATATACACCAAACTTAGAAATAGGGCTTTAGAACTAACAATTTCCATAAGTTTTGGTGTTTGACCATTTGTAGGAGGGCACTTATGAAATACATAGAAAAAGTGTCAAAGTGCGTGACCAGAAAAGCGTACCACAAACTCTACACAAACAAATAAAGAGAAGGACCGCTCCAGACCCATCCAGTGATCCACCTCGCGAAGGCGGTGGAGAAGCATGCCAGCCAAGGTGCAGCCACACCTAGGGTGCGGCCGCAGCACCAGTGGTGCCGCTCAAGCCCATCTTCACTGTGGTGGTGCATTTAATACTCGGTATGATGGTGCGGTGGGGATCCGAGGAATATTCCTCCTCAAACCACCTCCAACCTACTATAAAAGGAGGAGGAGAGCCCCCCAAAGAGACAACAACACACAAGAGCAAGAGCACTCCATATTTGAGCAACACTCCAAGGGCTTAGGCGCTAGATAGCTATCTAGAGTAGTAAGGGAGAGATGTGAGGGAGAGCTCGGGGAAGCGCCGGACTTGTCGGTGTCTCCCCAACTTGTACGTCGACGAGCATCTTTACTTCAACGGGTTCTCCTACTAAGTGAGTGTTCGTGTTTTTCTATGGTAGAAAGTCTTTTGATTAGTTAAGCTTTACTCTTACTTGTTTGCGGGTTCATCGTCCATCCCTGTGGTGGATACTTTAGTAGAGGGCTCCTGATAAAGACGGATAACCCTGATCGACGCTAGAGTAGTAGTCGATAGTGTACACGTGGTGTCTAGGCTAGAGGCTACCTTCGTTTGCCTCATACCCCACGGTTGAGGGGTAGGCGGTGGGTGGTGACAGCCCTATCCGTACCTCGTAATCCCCCACGTTCGGGTATGGCATAGAGCTATAGGGCGGCAATGCTTGGCAGACTAGGTGTTCACCAGTGCCCGAAGTAAGCAAGTAGAAGTAGAGTTTATCTATCTTTAGACCCTAATACCATAGGAATCCTTCTCTACCCTCGCCAACTCTATCCTTATGTTGCCCTTAGACGAACTAGCTAGAAGAATACCTCCGTTCCTCGTGGGAAATATGATACCCTGAATACTTTCGGGTGAAGTGCTACAACGGTAATTACGTGCGTTTGTGGATTATTTCTGTTTGCGTTAAGAAATACCAACAAGCATTTCTGGCGCCATTGCCGGGGAATAGTTGCTCTATTTCCTTTGAACCTAGTTCGTCCTCATATTTGTATCTTTTATTTTTATAAAGACAAAATATTTCTTTTACCTTTTCCTACTATGAAATCCACTCCTATCCAAAAGCTTTCCATTTCAAAGGGCGAGTTCTCTGAGCCACCTTAAAAAACAAACCTTTCATCTAGCTATGAACTTTGCCCTAGCTTGATAGTCATGGTTCGGGCACAACCCTTCTCAGGGCTTGAAAATGAAAACCCTTGCCATCACTTGCAAGAATTCGAGGAAATGTGTTCATGCCTGAACTTTTCTGGCATGACACAAGAAACTCTAAAGTGGAAATTGTTTCCCTTCTCTCTCACGGAGAAGGCGAAGCAATGATACACTCAAGCCGTAGAAAGCATGAATGGAGATTGGAAATAACTTAAGGATAAGTTTTGTCTTGCATTCTTTCCCATGTCCCATATTGTCTCTCTACCAAGGGCAATCCTCGACTTTGAGCAGTACGAGAAGGAGTCTATAGGTGCAGCCTAGGCCAGGAGGTTTTTAGTTTTAATTCATTTCGGCCCAGACTTGTCTTTACCCGATAGCGTGTTATTGCGTCTCTTTTATTCGGGTCTTGACATAGATGCTAACCTATGCCTACACATGACTGCCCGAGGTCATTTTACCCACAAACTATGATGGAACAAGTGAAATTCATTGAAAACTTCATAGAGAAACACACTTCTTCCGTCATGAAAACTAGAACCCTCTAGGCAAAAGTCATGTCGCGTGTTGACACTACTAGAAATATCCACTTCTATGATGAAAATCTTAATGACAAATCCGAAAACATCATAGAAGATCGCTTTTATGATGAATATTTTTGTTTCGTCATAGATCAGTGGCGACAATCCTAGAACCCTCCCTTTCTATGACGAAATCAGTCATCATCATAAAAAAACGTCATAGAAGAGCCCAAGGTTTCGTCATAGATCACTCGTGCGACTCATCTATGATGATCTCGTTTAAACCTATGACGAACTGGGCTTCGTCATTGAACTAATTACACATTTATGACAAACAATATTTGATCTGTAATGAATGCTTCATCATAGATCTCCACACTGTACTTTCTCCATCTGACGTGTACTTGTGAGACCTGTAGTTACTCATCCGTGACGCTTGCAATTCATCATAAAGTCTTTGCTCGATCCTTTCTCCATGTGGCGTGTACCTGTGGGACCCTTCTCCATCTAACATGTACCTATGGGACCTACAGTTACTCGTCCGTGACGCTTGCAATTTATCATAAAAGTCTCCACTCGGTCCTTTCTCTGTCTGACGTGTACCTGTGGGACCCTTCAGCATTCGACCTATGGGACCCGATGGCTTACGTGTCACGTATACCTATGGGACCATTCTCCATCTCCATCCAACCTTTGGGACCTGACGGCTTGCGTGTCACGTGTACCTATGGGACCATCTGATTTATGGGACCCGACGGCTCACGTATCACATGTACCTCTAGGACCTTTCTCCATCTCCATCCGATCTGTGGGACCTGACGACTTGCGTGTCACTTGTTGCCGCCGGGGTTTAATAAATTCAAACTAAAAAAACCATGAGACCTAGGAGTCGAACCCGGTACCCAGATCTAGGAATAGACCGTCTTCACCATTACACTAGACGCCTTGTTGTGTTGACATGTCTTTGGAGTCCTAATAGTAGTATATGTTCTCTATCAGGACAGGTTGACTTATATATTGGATGTATCCCTTGCAAGTGGAAACAAATCTATGCTCGTTGGACTTGTGGTGGCGGCGGCAGTAGATCCCTGATGTGCTGTGGTGGCTTAGTCATCCATTTGGAGGCTAGGCGATGGGTCTTCCCAGTGGAGCGCGCAACATTGGCATCCGTGTCCGTCGCGTGCCGTGGCAGAGGCAGATCTGATCCGCAGGTCTCCTTTCTCGCCTTTTCCTGTTCACTTCACTGTTTTAGTCCTTGCTTGAACATGAGGTATACAAGAAACATTGTAGTGTTGCAGATCTAGTTAGGCCAATGCTGATGAAAAGAACTAGAAGGTGACACTGGTTGGTTTTCTACTGGTGTCTTGGTTTTCTGCACATGTTCAGTGTTCTTACTGTAAATGCCTGTGTGCAACTAGGCCTGTTAATTTAAAGTGCTTGCTTGATTATACTTATCTGTCTAGGCAAACATACAGGCCCTTCGCTTCTGCCTTAAACTATTTTTTCTATCTAGTGCTTGCTTGATTCTACATTTATGTTTCGTATGCTCCAGTGCCACCAGTGAGTCCTTATGGTATTTTGAACTTGTAACATATCTGAGGCCACATTGCTGTGCCAATGATGTCTACATGGTTGTTGGATGTATTAGGATGCAGCTCATATGTTTGCTTTCTGTGTCTTCTCCTTGTTGACAACCAAGTTATCCATTTGGTTCCAAACAAGAGGAAGGCATCAAAAGCAAATCAATGCTTTGTGTCCATCATTCACATCACTGAGGCCAATAATGTTTAAGCTGCACATGTTGCTACTGATGCCAATGATGATCACTACCACTTGTTCACTGACATTCTACTTGTGAAAACTGAGGAAGCTCAATTAACTACTGAAATTGTAATGGTTACAACTTCATTAACTGCTACTCTAGTTTGAGTTATATATATCTATTGCCGAGAAGTGTGAGGAAGCCGAGGCCTCGAACTCTTGGAATTTTTCTTGACAAAATGAGCAAATCAATGGGAGGATTGAGGATGCCCATCTCTGTTGCCGAGGGGAATAGAAGGCCACATGATCCAGTGCAAGCTACCAAGTTTGCCTCAGAGGCTGGTGTAGTAGTCAGGCATCAAATACCGATTTTGACACACTGGAAACATTACAAGAAGCCCTCCAGTGTCGTCCATTATAGGAATTTTGTGGAGAGGCTAACTGTACATATGGGTATCCTCTCTTGACATTCAACTCTGCTTTGAGCAACTTTGACGGATTTACTTTTCATTCACACTACTACGTGCAGTCAAGGCTGGACATTGACAAGGCTCACCCACCAACACAAGAAGCTTGCTGGAATGTACTGTAGTGTGGGGTACGGTAGGGATGCTACAGGTTGAAGCAAACCTACTTCAATGGTGTTAACATTAGATATGGCAAACAGATAAATCCGCAAGCGAACAGATGTCGATGAAGCTTTCACTCGGGAGTATTCCAAGGTATCGTATTTCCATGGGGAACACGAAGTGAACTTGAGTAAAAACTAAGTTTATCCAAGGATAGAGCAAGGGTAACATAATAGGCAGAGAGGATATATGTGGTTTCTCTGAACTAAGGCAAGACAAAGGAATACTATATCATAGTTGTTTATTTCGGGGCGTACCTGCCCTAACCTCACCCAGAGGGTTGATTAGGAACAACAGCACCACGAGCCCTATGATTTAATAACTAGACCTATCATGGTGGAATACAAAGGATGGACAAGGCTGTCACCACCTGCCACCTACCACAATCTATCCAGAGGCCTAGCCGTAAACACATGCAAGCTATGGCCTAAGCACCATGCTTAATCCATAGACTCACTACTCTAATCTTGTACACGATGAAATGAGACTAGAGCACTCTAACCAAGCAATGAAACCAGTAAACACAATAATATAAATAATACTTAAATAATGCAAAAGAGTAGAGTTACCACATAGAAGATGCCAGACTTCACTTGAAGAAGAGCTTCATCCACCGAAGCACAAGTGGAGAGGATGACGACAACCCTGGCCCTTCTCCAAGCTTCTCCTCACTCTCTCCCTATCTTCTACTTCTAAGTAGTAGAGCTATAGAGCTGCCTAGCTACTACTCATCACTTGGAGTGATGGAATGAGATGGTGCTGAATGGGACGACTTCCACCGAGCTCCACACCCCCCTATTTATAGTGTAGAGTGAGGGGAGGGGTATTTGTAGGCAGCCAGAGGTCAGTTGAGGTGACTTGGGCGCCGGGCAGCCAAGGTAGGGCGCCGCCCGGCCCTCCATTCCACTGCCTCTTGATCCTACGGCGCTGGTTGGCTCCCAATGGTGGTTACTAAGATAGCACATGTGAAAATTAGGATAGGAAGTCAGTTGGTGAAGCTCCAAGTCTATGACAATGGGCCCTTGGATCCATGGCCTCTCAATCTTGACCATTGGTCAAAATGACTTGGATCAATGCTTCCTATTGGCTCTAGAGGGGCTCCCACGGATCGTTGACGTGGCAAAGTGCTAAGGTGGCATAGGTGGGGGCCGGGCAGTGCCTGCCTGTGGGCCCAAGTGGCCCTGCCACATCCACTTGCTCCTATGGTCCATGTTTGTCACCATTTTGAACTATTTTTTTCCATATTTCCTACATACAATTAATTCTACAAGCACATGTGATGATGATTTTCCATGCTTTTGGGTGAAATGTTGATGGTCAAAATGGGTGTTAGTGACTGTCAACAAGCTCCCCACACCGAACCTTTGCTCGTGCTGAGTAAAGGATTCGAACGAGAAAAGAACTAAGCAAAGATTCAGATAGATTTGATACACAACTTGCTTAGGATAAGATGCAAGTATAAAAGATATTCCTTGTCAAATACTCATACCTGTGGGTTTTGAAGTGGCTACAACATCACCTTGGGAGATTGAGAAATGGAACAGTTCTAACTTAAAGACATAGATCACTTCTCCTTCTCAAGTGAGATTGGAGTTTTTGACAATATTTTTCAAAACAAAAATAGCTCATATTACTCCTCATATGGTTCTCTCAAATCACTCAATGGTATTTGTGTATGTGTCCTCATTAAGATCTTTCTTTGCCTCAAGGCCCTACAACTATGGCTTATGTGGACTTTTGGGTAGGAGAACTTGAAAGGCATACTTAGAATGTTTATATTGTAAAGTCAAAGCATGGATCCATGGAGGAAAACAACATACAAACATGATCAAGAGTGCAAGTGTGTGGATATGAGTGGAAGGTTGACTCCTTTAAAGATTCTCTCTCCAAATCTAAATGATTGAGATCATGGGCTATCTTTGATGCTCATCCTCTTTTTTTTACTCGACACTTTTTTCAGCTCTCACTTTTTTTATCATCTTTTCCAACTCTTTTTTTTCAACTCTATCTCTTTTTTTCAACATATAGCCCATGTCTCTTTTTCAAACTTGTATGAAGAATGGAGAGAGATCTTGAATACATGGAGTCTTTATTTTGTGGAGAGGTGGAAAGCCATGTTTGTGGAGAGGTAAAAAGGCATATTTGTGGAGAGGTGGAAAGGAATGTCTGAGAGCATAGCATAAGTGTGGAAAACATGTTTTTGCTTACTCTCAGTGTAAGAGTAAAAGCATATATGGGTGGAGTGTATGTAATCTTGATCATGTAAGCATGGTGTATCACTCACTAGGGTCACACAATTTGACAAAACTCAAAACAAAATCTAAGTAGCAAGAAAGTGTAGGTTTTTCAAGATATTGCCTATGGCTCTAGTAGGACATTTATACCATAGAGGAGTTATGAAGCCATGGTTTTAGATTTTGTTCAAAACAAAAGTTTCCAAAACACTTGATCGGAAAGAAGGACTAGTCTTGTCATCACTATATCACACTTCTCAACAACTTAGGTAATGTTATCCGAATTGAGTAGGGTTCCCATAAGCATTAAGTGAAAGACAGGGAATAAAGATTATGAAAGCCAATCTCACAAGATAAGTCATGATCAAATGTTGGGGTCATGTTTTAGATTTCATCAAGTTTTAATAACGTGAAAGAACTAGCTTTTTAAGCATTCATTTTCAAGGAGATAAATATAGGAGTGGGGTACCGAGATACAAACCAACGTCTCATAATGAGATGAAGTCCAGAGAGTTGATGTTGATGTGTGAAGTGCTTCTATGTGTGGCTTCGATGTGTTTTTTCATCAGAGGAGAAATTGCTTAGGCTGGGGTTGGGTTGCCCAACCCCACACCTATTCCTTCAGCATCTATGCTTATTCAAAGACACAAAGAGTGAAAGCAACGGGGTTCTACTAGTACAAATGTACTACTGAACCAAAACTTTATTCCTCTTAATGAAAAGCAAACTGAGGCACATAGCAGATTGGTAATGAAACAATAGCGCCTTAACACTCATCATGCCAAAGGGGAGATCAAGGTGAAGGAGAAACATACCTATGTCATGTATATTGTTAAGTTAAACAATGTTCCTAGTGAAGGTTGTGACACTTCTCAAGCTAATGACACCCACAACATAACATTTGAAATCATGGTGCTATTATTTTTTATTTAAATTTTTATATATAATATACTTGGACCTTCATGTGCCCATATTTTTTTTGTTTTTTATTTTACTTGGACCTTCATGTGCCCAAATTTTTTAACTCCATGTCTCTCTTCACAAAAAGGCAAAAAGGGGTATTTATGAAGGAGATAGTTCAAATCTTTGAAGTGCCACTTGTTCATAAGGTCACAAAATTTATCCAAACTCAACATGACAACATGTTGCATAAGAAGAGGTTCATGTTTAAGCATTTGTTTTAGAGATGAGAATGTAAAAATAAATCATGATCAGTCAATTTTAACATCTCAATCTACACTCTTCCTATGTTGGATTAAGACAAGACAAGATAGAAGAACATATGCACAATCATTTTGGGCATACTTCTACTGCTCAAGGTGACAAGAGTTTAAAAGAGTTGGCTATGATCATGAATAGAAAGAAGACATGATTGAAAAGCTAAGTTTGCCCATTGTATTAGCAAAACTAAACTAGTTCAATCATATCATTTCATTTTTATGCTTATCGGGTCAAAGGTAATGATTTAAACATTAACCACATACCTTAGAGATGTTACCTTTATTGCTTTGAAGCATCATGGCTCATGATGATGACTTTGAATGGACCATCACATTTGCTTCCAAGCTTTCCATGCCCTATTAGCCTCACTCTTGAATTGTACTTTTGTACCTTGTCCTTGACTTGATTTCCTTCTGCTTGATGTCACTCTTGATGTTTGCTCAAAAGTCGTGATTCATGATTTTGATATCTGCAACAAAGACTAGTGCAAGGTGATACTACAAACCCGACCGTTGTGTGGGGACATCAGCTGGTGCAACAATCAAGCTCAACCTTCAGTGGGTTCGCTCTATTTTATTTGAAGGGAAAAGCATAATTTAAAAGGGAAACTATTTTTTATTTATTACTACTACTACTTATGATAATAAGATGATAGAAGCTAAACAAACTTTATTGAATTGAAAATAGCTAGCTAATGGGTTATCTCCCGGCAGTGCTTTGTTTTAAGTCATAAGCTCGACCTTTGCAGTTTCAACTGCAAGAACTTGTGCTAAAGCCACTATGAGCTTTGGAATACTTGTGGTAAACAAAAGCATCCACAACCATCCTCTCGAGGATTTGATAAAAGAGAATCATAGGATGGGTGTAACGCTCATAGGTATAGGTAGCGCAAGGAAAGATTGACTCTGGAGATTTCTCATGAAGGCGTGGATCTTATGGCTCTTCCAGAATGTAGCTTTTATGTTCATCCACTTGATTCTCATTTTTGGACTCCAAAGTTGATCCCTTGAGAATGTCCATAGACCGAACATATTCATCCATCATCTCTTGTCTATGACATTCTACGAGTGGATTTTCATCCTCGTCCTCCATTGGGATAGGGATCCTAGCCTCAGATGATTTATGCTCCAATTTCGTGTCAACCAAAAAGGGTGAAATGTCTCCTTGGTTTGAGTTATCAACAAAGAAATAAGGATGGGCATCGGGGACATCAAAGTTTGAGGTGGAAAATGGTGTTGATTCGAGGGGCTCTTGGACAACCAAATCATGAGATGAATTGGGAAGATGATGATTTGCCGAATATCTATGTTGGATTGGATGGTTGATGATGTTTTCAACATCAGGGGCGAGATTCTCCTTGAATTCAAAGGAAAACTCCAAAGGATGAATTTCTTCTTCCTTCGGTGTCCCTAAGAATGGTTCAGGAATTGGGTCAGCAGCTAAAGCTTTAGACAGAATTGGCAGTGACTTAGCTTTCAAAACTTTTTCTTGCTTAGGGGTTGAATTGTCCTTTTCTTTAGAGGAATCATCATGGACATCAGTGTAGGGAGAGTTTTCAAGGATTGTGTCAAGGATAGCTCTCCCCTCACTATCAGGAAGATGTAAGAAGGCTCCTCCTAAAGCGATGTCAAGGAATTATGTAGATTCCTCACTAAGACCTAGATAGAAGTGTTGTAGAAGGATAGGACTAGGTATACCAAGATCAAGGCCAGATGAATAGAGATCCATCAGGTGTGCCCATGCGGCACCTAGGGATTCCTTCTCTTCTTGCTTGAAGGTTAGGACCTCTCTTCGAAGATGACCAACTCGGGGGATGAGGAAGAAGGTTAAGCAAAACTTGGCTCGAAGAACTTTCCACTCTCCTTGTGCACTCTCTACGGTTCGAGTATACCATAGTTTGGCTAATCTTGTCAAAGAGAACAGAAATAGCTTCCACTTAAGGGTTTCATGTGACATGCCCAAAATGTGAAGGCATGAACACACTTGCTCGAACTCTCATAGATGAGCATATGGGTTGTCATCTTTTCCCCTAGAAAAAGATTGTTCCTGAACTTTAGTTATGAAACAAGGGCGAAGTTCATAACTATTGGTGAGGATAGGTTTTGACATTGGAGGTGGCTCCAAACTAGCACCCTTTGGAGTAGCGAATTGAATGATAGGAATGTGATCCATGGTATGAACATAAGGAAAGAAAAACTTGGATGACTTGGTTCTAAACTAGAACAACTACCGTTCCCTGGCAATGGCGCCAGAAAGCTTATTGACAGTAGATATGGCAAACAGATAAATCCGCAAGCGCATGAATATCAATGTAGCTTTCACCTAGGAGTATTCTAAGGTATCATATTTCCACAGGGAACGCAAAGTGAACTGGAGTAAGAACTAAGTTTATCCAAGGATAGAGCAAGAGTAAAATAATAGGTGGAGAGGATATATGTGGTTTACTTCAGGGCATACCTGCCCTAACCTCACCCAGAGGGTTGACTAGACACAATAGCACCACGAGCCCTACGATTTAATAACTAGACCTATCGTAGTGGAATACAAAGGATGGACAGGGTTGTCACCACCTGCGACCTACCACAATCTATCCGGAGGCCTAGCCATAAACACATGCAAGCTATAGCCTAAGCACCACGCTTAATCTATAGACTCACTACTCTAATCCTGTACTTGATGAAATGAGACTAGCGCACTCTAACCAAGTGGTGAAACCAGTAAACACAATAATATAAATAATATTTAAATAATGTAAAAGAGCAAAGTTACCACACAGAAGATGCCAGACTTCACTCGAAGAAGAGCTTCATCCACCAAAGCACAAGTGGAGAGGATGTCGACAACCCCGGCCCTTCTCCGAGCTTCTCCTCACTTTCCCTATCTTCTACTTCTAAGTAGTAGAGCTATAGAGCTGGCCTAGCTACTACTCATCACTTGGAGTGATGGAATGAGATGGTGCTGAATGGGATGACTTCCACCAAGCTCCACACCCTATTTATAGTGTAGAGTGAGGGGAGGGGTATTTGTAGGCAGCCAGAGGTCAGTTGAGGTGACTTGGGCACTGGGCGACCAAGGTAGGGCGCCGCCCGACCATCCATTCCACCGCCTCTTGATCCTATAGCGTTGGTTGGCTCCCAATGGCGGTTACTAAGACAGCACATGTCAAAATTTAGACAAAAAGTCGGTTGGTGAAGCTCCAAGTCTATGACAAGGGGCCCATGGCTCCATGGCCTCTCAATCTTGACCACTGATCGAACTGACTTGGATCAATGCTTCCTATTGGCTTTGGAGGGGCTCCCATAGATCGTCGACGTGGCAAAGTGCCAAGGTGGCACAGGTGGGGGCCGGGTGGCGCCTGCCTATGGGCCCAAGTGGCCCTACCACGTCCACTTGCTCCTATGGTCCATGTTTGTCACCATTTTGGACTATTTTTGCCATATTTCCTGCATACAAATAATTCTACAAGCACAAGTGAAACTAGGTGAAATTTAAACATAATACTTCACATGTGATGATGATTTTCCATGCTTTTGGGTGAAATGTTGATGGTCAAAATGGGTGTCAGTGACCGCCAACAAATGGCATCCCTGCTAATCAGATCCGTACGACCTCTCCTCTCCCGTGCATGAGCGATGCACAGTGGTGTGAACTTGTCAAGACTTGGTCTAGTGCTGAGAACAAGGTGTGTGTGAACCCATCAATTTCCTATCTAGTCTTCCTATGGTCTACTTGTGCTGCAGTCTAAGACAAATGAAGCTATAGGAAACATCTAAGACGAACAAGCGAAACCGTGCAAAAGTGAAGTACCACCAGTGTACAGGATCTTGCTCCTATGTTGTCCAGCTGCAAACATTTGTAAGTGATGGTTGTGTTTTATTATTAGTATTGCCTTTGTATAAATATAAATAGAAACTCATGTGCAATGTGAACAGAAGGAGAACAAGAGAAAGGCCACAGAACATGATCAAGGACTTGATGAGGAACATGATGATCTAGGACTTCAACAATATGGTCGACCTGATGAAAATGTTAATGCTATGGAAATCTTCAAGGACTTTCATACCAGTACAAAAAAGGGCCTGAGCGATGCTGCAAGAGCAGCAGCTGTAAGTACTTTCATTTGCTTTCCTTGAAATCTACTGAACCCATTGCTATAAAAGAAGGAAACACAGCAGGAGCCTAATGTGGCAACATCATTTAATTTTGTAGTTGCAATTTTACACCAATCAATATGGTACCTGTACATTGTGCTTATGTAATCTCTATTAGCAGTAGGCTGCAAAAGACCTATGCATTATGCTTATGTAAGCTCTATCAGCAGTCGTCTGAGGAAGTCCTATGCATTACTTGTTATGAATTAATCTCTTAGGTTTTCAGTTCAAGTCCTCTTCCACTATCTGTAACCTAATGTTTTACTGATCGAATTTCACAGGAAGCTATGGAAGCTATGCAAGCAGAACCTATTGCTGATGGGCAGCAACCAATGATTAGTGCTGATGTTGTTTCCAAGGTCCTCTGCCTCTACCAGGGCAAGCGCCCCTCCCAGGCAAGCAGCAAAAACCTTTTTTTTTGAAGAATGCTGGTATCCTGAGAAGCTCCACTAGAGCAGAGACACGATAGAGATGACACTTCAGGAGCAGCTTGCTGGTGAATAGGAAAGTACATCTAAGCTCATCGAACTAGTGGATGAACTGAAGGTAAAGACAGAAAAGGCTAAAAGGGAGCTTGAGGAATTCAAGCAACAACAACAGGAGGAGAACAATAGGCTCTGTGAGCTAGTCTTGCGCTTAAGCTCTCCTAGTAATTAACTCTCAGTCTTCAACTCCTACGGCTTGATGTCGTGAACATTTGTGGTTTGTTGTGTGGACGCTTGTGATGGTTTGATGTTGTGATACTCTGTCAGTGGTTCGCTATTGACGTGTGAAATGTTAATTGTGGTTATTTGATTGCTAGGCTAAATTGTTATCTAGTCAATCTGTGAAGTAGTGATGATCTCGAATTACTTCTATGATGAATTGATTGTACTCCACGTGGTAGAACCAGAACATGCCATGTGATCAAATAAAAATACGACACGTGGAGGAACTAGTGCATGACACGTGAAATAGCCAGAGCATGACACGTGGGCTATTAAAAATACGACATGTGGAAGGATGTCATCAAGCCACGTGGTCGAATAAAGATGCGAAACATGGACGGATAGTGCCATGACGCGTGGTTGAATAAAAAATGGCCATGTAGACCAATAAAAATACGCCACATGGTCCAATGAAGAAGTGACACGTGATCCAACCGTAACACGACACGTGTGCCCATAAAAAACTAACATGTGGAACAATAGGAACCCGACAGGTAGTCCAGTAAGAACCTGAAACGTGCAAGAACCAGAGATGGCCACGTTGTGTAATAAGAAGATGACACATACCCGACCCATCTCCAATGCAACCAGCTATAGCATGTACACGTGGAAAGCATCTCCAACGAAAGCACCCACCAGCGTGGCAGCCCCCTACCACGCATGCCAAAATAATTCTATGGCGTTCTATTTTCATCACAGATCAAGCCACTTGTATGACGATTTGCAAAAATTGTCATAAAAGTTCAAGTATGACACGACTTCTATGACAAACCGTTTTTCATCATAAATTCATCATAGAACTGAAATTATGACTAATTTGGCTCCTTCAATGATGAAAGCTATTCGTCATAGAAGTGGATATTCCTAGTAGTGTGAGGAGACTGTTGACGGTTCTTAAGTATCAATTTTAATTATCCAATAAATAAGGAAAAGGACTTATATGCAAGCAACACCTAGAATTAGGGTTTGATCTGACAGAATTCCACGAGTTTTGTTGTTTATCTGTTTCTGCAGGGGTTATCAGGAAATACAAAGGAAAGGCCCACACGTCGGAATTACATAGAGATATTAACGTGTTCACCGATTTTCTATCATCTAGAAGACTCCAGAAGCCACGGGATCGAACGGGAGGCCGAACGGGCCCGGGACCAGGGCGCCCGCCCTGGACCCTGGGGCGCCCGCCCTAGGTCTGCAACCAATCAGGACGAGTCTCGCGGATTATGCCCCACCGACCTAAAGGATCAAGGAAAACCGTGCGATTAATGTCGGTTTGATCCGACGGCCCAGGTTCACTTGAAGGGACTATATAAGCAGGACCCCTGGCCCCTGGAGAGGAGAATCCAAGTCCATTATTTTCATAGTTTCCAGAGAGGATTCAGAGAGAGAGGTTCCCTTAGGGTTCCCACCTCATTAGGGCTTAGTATCCAATGTGAGATTAGACTTAGTTCTTCTAGATTGAGAGAGATAGAGTGGAGGTATAGATCGAAGGAAGCCCGGCCTGTCGGTGACTACTTCGAGGTTGTACCTGCGGGATCAGGTTCTCCTAACCCGAGGCTTGCTCCTAGGATTCTTCAGTATTTCGACTTCTAAATTCTAGTAAGTTCTTTGTTTTATTGTTCTTTGGTTTATGAGTTTACTTTAATCTCTTCGCGTAGAGTTTAGAGTAATCATCTCTAGCGTAAACGTGGTGTTTGGGCTAGGATACTCATAGATATCCCCTGTCTAGCCGGACCGTGGTAGTAGCGAGCAACGTGCCGGACCGTGGTAGTAGCGAGCAACGTGACATTTCCGTAGCTACCTTTGTATCCATATCCCGTTAGTAGGATCGATAGGGTTTATAGGTGCGGGTCGACATCATTTGAGGTGTCTAGATTCCGTGAGCCTCCCCAATAGAGCAGTAGATCATCCTTACCAAGGTTAGAACGAGAGTGCAGTTGCAGTCTTCTCTATACATCGCTCACATCAAATCACAGTGGTTGTAGCCTAAAGGTTAGTAGTAATAGATTTGGTTAGTCAGATGCACGCTTTCTCTAGTGGTAAAAAAATAAATACGATACTCTAGATAACATCCCGGGTGAAGTGCTCACCGATATCCGTGCGCTTGCGGATCATTTCCTAATTGCGTTACCAAATATCAACAAGCATTTCTGGCGCCGTTGCCGGGGAGAAAGACGGTTTGCTGAGATAACCTTGAATCTTACTACTAGCTTGTACCTATACTTTTATCTTTCTTTATCTTTTTATTCCTTATCTTTTTATATTCTTTATTCTTACCTTATGGAGAACCAAGATTCTAAATCAATCTATCAATTTGCAACACCTTCGGAAACTGATTCAAGGTTAATTGCCATGATTGAGAACCTATCCTTTTCGGGAAAGGAAGACGAAAATCCTTACCTTCATATTAGAGATTTTGAGCAAACATGCGATTGTCTTCGCATTGAAGGCATTTCTGATAAGACTTTACGTTGGAAGCTTTTTCCTTTTTCCTTAAGAGGAGAAGCTAGACGATGGTATAGTCAGAAGGTAAGTCAACAACGAGGTGAATGGGGAGTCTTACGAGCCAACTTCTGTTTAGATTTTTATTCCCTCGATCGTATCGCCGACCTTAGACTCGAAGTTCTATCTTTTTAAAAAAAGAAAATGAAACTTTGGGAAAATCCTGGAAACGTTTTTCTGATCTTTTAGAATCTGGTCCAAAACTCAATATTGAAGACCCTATTCTCCTTTTTCATTTCTTTCGAGGTCTTCAGAAAGATCATAAACAAATGCTACATACAATGTCTAGAGGTTCTTTCTTTCGTATCCCTACTGATGAAGCTAGAGCGATCCTAGATAGAATCCTAGAAGCTGAGATGGATAATACCCTCCATGATGAAACCTACGAAGCCGAAGTAGACACTTTGTCGAATTCTTCACCTACTTCAGCTATCCCAAGTTTTGAGCCACAAAAGGAAGAAATTCCACCACCTGATTTCATGCTGGATATAGAATCCGATCTTTTTGCCGATTTTGGAAACATTTCAAATTACCATTCTATAAACAAACCCCAAAGTGGCCATTATAGCATTTGTTTACCAAGTGAATATCAATTGAGAGAGCTTATCTCAGTCATGAGTAGCGAATGGTTGGAGGAGTCAGAGCTTTCCTCTGAAGTGATCCGTTTGGATACACCTCCTATCACTATACGCTGTGCTTATGATTCTGATCAATTTGATGCTCTCTATAATCCTGTTGTGGGGATCAATATCATGTCTGAAGCTTTTGCACTTAAATTATTTGGAAAATTAATTTTAACCCCCCACAACAAAGTTCATGAAGGAATCTTCGGGACGATTGGTCCCCAGTCTTGGAATGGTGAATGTCCTACCCTTTATGGTAGAAGGCTCCATGATTCATTTGAACTTTTATATCTTTGATACATGGGGACTTTGACCTGTTGATAGGACAACCATTTAGAAGACTCCTTTATGAAGGTCAAACTGGAAAGCTACACATTTCTTTTGGAAAGGATTTTAAATTCCCTATGACAATTTCTCACTCCTTGAATAATAAGATCGAGTCATCTCTTTCGCCTGATCCTAATGGAAGAGGTAAAAGCTGCGTCTCTAGAGCTTTTAAATGAATCAGACTTAGAAGAAGAAGCCCCTTTCTTCATAGAAGAGGAAGCTGAACCTTCTGAACCTGAACCTTTAGATGAGTTTGCAGAAACACCCAGACCTCCTATAGAGCTTAAAACTTTACCACCGGTCTTATCTATGCTTTCCTAAACAATAATCCAGAGTTTCCTGTGATCATTAGTAATAAACTCACTCAGGAACAAACTCTGCGATTAATGACCGTTTTAGAAAAACATCACTCAGTCTTTGGCTACTCACTCCAGATCTTACAGGAATCAGTCCTATGATTTGCACCCATCGCATTCTGACAGATCCTTCTGTTTCACCTTCTCGGGAACCCCAACGTAGACTCAACAACGCGATGAGAGAAGTAGTTAAAAAGGAAGTTATAAAGTTGCTGCATGCAGGGATTATATATCCTGTGCCGCATAGTGAGTGGGTGAGCCCTGTTCAAGTTGTGCCCTAAAAAGGGAGGCATGACTGTTGTTACAAATGAGAAGAACGAGCTAATTCCGCAACGCACCGTCACAGGGTGGCGGATGTGCATTGACTATAGAAAACTGAATAAAGCCACGAAAAAGGATCACTTTCCTTTACCTTTTATAGATGAGATGTTAGAGCGGTTAGCGAACCATTCGTTCTTCTGTTTCTTAGATGGATATTCAGGGGTACCACCAGATCCCGATCCATCCTGATGATCAAAGCAAAACCACTTTTACCTGGTCCATACGGAATTTATGCTTATCGTAGAAAGTCTTTTGGGCTATGTAATGCACCAGCTTCTTTTCAAAGATGCATGATGTCTATATTTTCTGATATGATTGAAGAGATTATGGAAGTTTTCATGGATGATTTTTCTATTTATGGAAAAACTTTTGATAATTGTCTTGAAAACTTATACAAGGTTTTTGCAAAGATGCAAAGAAAAGCACTTAGTCCTTAACTGGGAAAAATGTCATTTTATGGTTAGGGAAGGAATAGTGCTAGGACACCTAGTGTCTGAAAGAGGTATTGAGGTAGATAAAGCTAAAATTGAAGTAATAGAACAACTACCTCCACCTGTGAATATAAAAGGAATTCGAAGCTTTCTTGGCCATGCTGGTTTTTATCGCAGATTCATAAAAGATTTTTCATTTATTGCTAGACCACTCACTCTTTTGCTAGCCAAGGATGCTCCTTTCGAATTTGATGATGCATGTTTAAAAGCTTTTGAATTATTAAAGAATGCACTCATCTCTGCACCAATCATTCAACCCCCTGATTGGTCGTTGCCTTTTGAAATTATGTGTGATGCTAGTGATTTATGCTGTGGGGCAGTTTTGTGGGCAAACAAAAGACAAGAAGCATCATGCAATTGCTTACGCCAGTAAAACTTTGATAGGAGCTCAACTTAATTATGCAACCACTGAAAAAGAGCTTCTGGCTGTTGTCTTTGCCATTGATAAATTTAGATCTTACTTAGTAGGAGCTAAAATAATTGTTTACACTGATCATGCTGCACTAAAATATTTGCTCACTAAAAAAGATGCTAAACCTCGCCTAATTAGATGGATCTTGTTACTCCAAGAATTTTGACTTAGAAATAAAGATAAAAAGGGAGTAGAAAATTCTGTTGCTGATCACTTGTCTAGAATGCACTTTAAGGATCCACAGGAAACACCCATTAATGATTCACTCCGGGACGACATGCTCTATGGAATCAACAGGTCTGACCCCTGGTATGCAGATATTGTTAATTTTATAGTTTCAGGGTAAGTACCACCAGGAGCGAACAAGAAGAAGCTTATTCAAGAAAGTCGTTCACACATATGGGATGAGCCATACCTCTTCCGAGTATGCGCTGATGGCTTACTCAGAAGGTGTGTGACCACTGAGGAAGGGTGGAAGATCATCGACAGATGCCATTCATCACCATACGGAGGTCATTATGGAGCATTCCGTACACATTCAAAGATCTGGCAATGTGGATTCTATTGGCCTACAATGTATGAAGACACAAGGCAATATATCAGAAGATGTGGGCCATGTCAAAGGCACGGAAACATAAATACAAGAGATGCTATGCCACTCACCCAACAACCTTCAGATTGAGCTCTTTGATGTTTGGGGAATAGACTACATGGGTCCATTTCCTCCATCAAAGAAGTGTGAATTCATCTTGGTGGCAGTTGACTACGTCTCCAAGTGGGTAGAAGCACTACCTTGCAAGCGTGCCGACAATATTAATTCAAAGAGGATGTTTGAAGAGATTATATTTCCAAGATTTGGAGTCCCTAGGGTGGTGATAAGTGATGGGGGATCACACTTCATTGACAAACGCTTTGAGCATTATCTAGCAAAACATGGAATCCGTCACAACGTTGCTACCCCATATCATCCTCAGACAAGTGGCCAAGCAGAGACTTCCAACAAGCAAATCAAGAACATTCTTCAAGAAAACAGTAAATGGGGATGGAAACAGCATGGAAGGAAAAGTTACCCGATGCACTCTGGGCATACCGGACAGCATTACAAGACCCAATTGGAATGACCCCCTACCAATTGGTGTACGGGAAGACTTGCCACTTGCCTGTTGAACTAGAGTTCAAAGCACACTGGGCCATAAGAAGATGGAATATGGACCTAGATGTTGCTGGAGATCATAGAAGAATGCAACTATCAGAATTGGAAGAATGGCGAGAGAAAGCATATCACAATTCGAAGATCTACAAAGAAAGAGTCAAAAGATGGCATGACAAGATGATCAAGAAGAAGGAGTTCTCACCCGGAGATAAGGTATTACTTTTTAATTCCAGGGTGAAGCTTTTCGGGCATGGAAAACTCTGGAGTAAATGGGAAGGACCATACAAGGTAGTCAATTCATCATCCCACGGAGCTATTACACTTCAAAACGACGAAGGTACGTTATTCAAGGTAAATGGTCAACGTCTTAAATTATTTTTAGAACCCAATAAAGAATTAGAAGAAATAGACGTGATCCATTTTTACCTTCCGATGGAGAATTAAAGCCCGACCTTTTTAATCTGACGTTTTTGGGCCACGTATATATTTTTTGGGATAAAAATACTTCTAGAAACACGCTCGAGCAAGCGGGCCCGCAGAGGAGGCAGGCCTAGGGCGGGCGCCCTGATGATGAGGGCGGGCACCCTGCCCTGGTGTCCCCTCGGCCCCGGCCTCTTCCGACGTGCTTTCCTCATCTATGGTTATCCAGAAAATTCCGCGAATGGGTTGTTACGCACGCCCGGCGGCGGGATGGATCTATGGAAACCCTAGAGGCACTTTTTGACCCCTATATAAACAGACCCCTGACGTCAGCTTTCAACACCAATTCATTCAATCCTTCTCTCCTCCTCAATTAGAGCTTGTCTAGTTCCTTGCTTCTCCAATGGCCGACAAGACCCACCGCAACTGGGAGATCGTCCCTTACGACCTCAACCGCAAGCCCAAGGATGACCCTGACGCCTACGTCCCGGCCAACACAGAGCGACAGCTAGCAGCCCCACCATCAAACCAGCGCAGCTCAATCTCATCCTACTATGCCCAACCAGTTCTTACTGCACCACCGCAGCCCCTTCTTCTCAAGGGACCGTCGTCCAAGCAAGAAGCCATCGTCAAGGTACCAGCCGGCACGAAGATCCTGCCACCTAAACCCAATGAGCGGGTTGTAGGCGTCAAGACCAACCGGAGCGGCGAGATCAGCAGCGTCCACTACACTACGGAGAAGGAGAGGCCCCGCTTCGAAGGAGTTAGGACAGCAAAAGTTCGCTTCATCCCACCAAAGGAAGCTCCTAAGCACACTCTCAATTCGTTTGAGACACCACCGAAGCGCCGTAGGACCATAGCAGATGTGGATGAGGACATCAGGACAGCAAATAGACATATTATGGAACTTCAGTCCACAGTTACCTCCCTTATTAGGCAGGTCTCCAACCTGAACACTACTGTGCTCGCGCTTAAACGTGACCTTTCGCAGGTCTCCAACCTGAACACTACTGTGCTCGCGCTTAAACGTGACCTTTCTGATGCCCTTGCTAGGATCAGGGATTTAGAGCAACACTGAGCTATCTAGATTAGACCTTGAGGCAGCGTGTCTTAGTCTTCATCATTAGATTCAATTAGATTCGATTAAATTCAGTTTAGATTAGTTCGCTTCATTAGTCAGTGTAATAAATGCCTCAAGACAAATAAAGATTATTATTATTATTATGCCTCGTGTATCTCCACTTTATTTTTATGCAAGAAAGCAGGAAACAAGTATGGGGGAATCCCCTCGACATGGTAAAAGCACTTCGATTGCACCACTCCACGATTCAGGTACATACTCTGCACGCTTTATTTACATATATACAAATACATATTGGGGCTGTGTAGAATATTGTTCCTAACATGATAATTTAAAAAGACAAAAATATTTCTAATCATGATCAATCTCACTCTGTGATATTTCTGAAAACCTGCATTTATTGAAAATCATTTTAAAAACCATGTGTTACTCAAGTCATTGTGGAATGTGAGATGGTAGAATATGAGTATCTTATTCTTGAAATCTTTGTCGCTTGGAGATTTTCTTTTCAAAAACTTCAAAAATATAGCTACCATCCTCAATATTTTATATGCCTGATAAACCTAAAAATATTAATTTGCTTTGTATTGAGTTTGTGCAAAACGAGTTAGACCCTTGTTGAGAGATTTATCATGCTCCCAAGATCAAGACATTTTTATTCAGAAAGATTCACTCTTCCGAAGTATTATTGCATTAGAGGCATGGGCTATGCAAAAATATATTTTGAGGAAATAAAAAGGAGCAAGTGCTCGACAACCTCGTAGAAAAATGGACAAGTGTCCGGAAGTAGAATTAGGGGTACCTCAGTATCCACCTGAAAAAATGAGATGATTAAAATATATATATGGTAAAAAGAAAATGATAGCCCATGGTCCCTCTAATAAGCAATATGCCAGTAAGAGTTGACAAGTTTTAATTTTCAAAGTCTTTGATCTAAGAGTATGGCATTCCTCTCCTCGGATCCCGTTTTGACCCAGGCAATATATGCAAAGTAAGTATGCTTGAGAATTTCTACAAATTAAAACAGCCTCAGTGAGATATACAAAAGATAAATGAGTGATCTGAGAGCCCCTATGAGGATAAAGGTATGCTAAGTTTTCTATTCAAAAATATATAAAAACTCCAAGTGACAGGATGAGAAGAAAGGATCTCTACTTCAACCATATATTTCCCTGACTACAGTGCACAGTGGATATTCACAACACCCTGCAGGTATAAAAGAATGCTTTACAATGTTTCAACCCCAGTTATTTTTCTGAACCATCCTTTTCTCGAGGACGAGTAAAAGCCTAAGTATGGGGGTGTTTGTTGACGGTTCTTAAGTATCAATTTTAATTATCCAATAAATAAGGAAAAGGACTTATATGCAAGCAACACCTAGAATTAGGGTTTGATCTGACAGAATTCCACGAGTTTTGTTGTTTATCTGTTTCTGCAGGGGTTATCAGGAAATACAAAGGAAAGGCCCACACGTCGGAATTACATAGAGATATTAACGTGTTCACCGATTTTCTATCATCTAGAAGACTCCAGAAGCCACGGGATCGAACGGGAGGCCGAACGGGCCCGGGACCAGGGCGCCCGCCCTGGACCCTGGGGCGCCCGCCCTAGGTCTGCAACCAATCAGGACGAGTCTCGCGGATTATGCCCCACCGACCTAAAGGATCAAGGAAAACCGTGCGATTAATGTCGGTTTGATCCGACGGCCCAGGTTCACTTGAAGGGACTATATAAGCAGGACCCCTGGCCCCTGGAGAGGAGAATCCAAGTCCATTATTTTCATAGTTTCCAGAGAGGATTCAGAGAGAGAGGTTCCCTTAGGGTTCCCACCTCATTAGGGCTTAGTATCCAATGTGAGATTAGACTTAGTTCTTCTAGATTGAGAGAGATAGAGTGGAGGTATAGATCGAAGGAAGCCCGGCCTGTCGGTGACTACTTCAAGGTTGTACCTACGGGATCAAGTTCTCCTAACCCGAGGCTTGCTCCTAGGATTCTTCAGTATTTCGACTTCTAAATTCTAGTAAGTTCTTTGTTTTATTGTTCTTTGGTTTATGAGTTTACTTTAATCTCTTCGCGTAGAGTTTAGAGTAATCATCTCTAGCGTAAACGTGGTGTTTGGGCTAGGATACTCATAGATATCCCCTGTCTAGCCGGACCGTGGTAGTAACGAGGAACGTGACATTTCCGTAGCTACCTTTGTATTCCATATCCCGTTAGTAGGATCGATAGGGTTTATAGGTGCGGGTCGAACATCCTTTGAGGTGTCTAGATTCCGTGAGCCTCCCCAATAGAGCAGTAGATCATCCTTACCAAGGTTAGAACGAGAGTGCAGTTGCAGTCTTCTCTATACATCGCTCACATCAAATCACAGTGGTTGTAGCCTAAAGGTTAGTAGTAATAGATTTGGTTAGTCAGATGCACGCTTTCTCCTAGTGGTAAAAAAATAAATACGATACTCTGGATAACATCCCGGGTGAAGTGCTCACCGATATCCGTGCGCTTGCGGATCATTTCCTAATTGCGTTACCAAATATCAACAGAGACCTCATTAGTCGAATCCAAACCCATAGCATCCTTAGATTCGACTCATGAGCCCTCAACCGAACCACGAACACCGAAGGAAAGAGTAATTCATCCTTCGGAGTTCCTTATCCAATTCAAGGATTATGGCAATACCTCGAAACACTTTTGGCACGAAAAACTTACACTTCCTTTTGAGGAATCTTCCCCTAAAGCTGAACCATCAAAGGAATGATTGATGGAAGTGAAACATTCTTCTGAAGCAATTCAGATTCTTTCACCATCTACAACCGTACCTTGCTCGTTATGGGGAACTGTCATAGAAGCCTTGCACAACCCCACAGTCGAGACTAGCATCATGTCAGAATTCCTTGTGAAAAATCTTTTGGGTGCTAGTCCCAACCAACAAACTCTTCAAAAGTCCATCAGGACTCATCTTCGAGTGTTGTGGGATTGCCAGGGCCGTGCCACTTGAAATTAATGAAATCGAGGTTCACTTAGATTTCCACTTCTTTGCCATCCTTGATTTTGAACTTCTCATAGGCTCCCCTTTTGAAAAGCTATTCCAAGAAAAACCTTCCCATGGGAGCCTTAACGAAGAATTTAGGAAAATTGCTTCCGCCACTTACCTAGAAATCCCAATGGCAAAGCATCATCCCAGCCATGACCTATTCGAGGAGGTGAAATTCATATCCCCGTTCATTTCACCTAAGCTTGCTTATGAAACTGAACATTCATTATCACCTTCGCTCAAACCAAAACCATGTCCCTCTGGCCATCAAAACATTGTTCTCGATAGTGGTTGAGATTTAACATTGATCCTTCACGATATATCTCTGAAGAACAAAAACTTCTACGCCATGGATAGTCGTTTTGCTTCAACTCTGGAGACCAAAGAGAAGGATTCCACATACGAGCATGAAAGATTCGTTTTGAGACCCCTCATGTTTCATGCTCAATTTTGAAGTCTCCAGAGTTTGTCTTGCTTCATACCATGTGCTTCTACGAGGACCACAACCATCTTTGATCCTCGTTTCCAAACTTTTTAGGAGGATGGTTGTTGATGCTTTTGTTTACCATAAATATTGCAAATCTTGTAGATGCACTATGGTACTAACCTTGCAGCTTGAACAATAATGCCTAATGTTTGGTGGTGAAGCTGGGAACTAAACCATCATAGATAGTTGCAAGATGAAGTTCCCACGGTCAAGCATATGACCATAAACTAAGCACTGTAGGGAGACACCCTAGATTATCATAAAAAACAACTTTCTTTTTAATAAAAGCAAGAACATGTTATCAAGTTAGTATGCACCTTCGGGTATTCTTGGTCGCTAACCATTTCATGTTGAGATTAAGAAGAACAAGGGGCATATGATGCTAGAGAACATGAGAGCTACATCGACTATACACCTAGGTGCTCTTTGGTGATGGAACACACTCAAAAGGAGACCCCGACTGTTGGTATTTTTAACGCACACAGAAATAATCACAGAGAAAGATCCGCAAGCACACGGATACCATTGTAGCTTTCATCCGGAGGTTTTAAATATCGTATCCATAAGGGAAATGTGTGAAACTAACTACGATCTAACTCAACAAAAAAGAATAACTAGATTGGGAATTTAAAGTAAAGGATAACAAGGTTGAATTTTATGATAACTAAGAGTAGCAATAAGGTTAGGACAAATAGGAGCGTAGAGAGAATAACTAAAGGGTTTCTACTTCCAACTTGGGTAAACAATGTCGTCTACTATCAATCACAGGCCTATAACTCAATAAAGAACAAAAACAGAGTTTGCTCCCTACCAACACCATAAAGCTTGCCAATCCTATTAATGGGAGGTGGACAATAGAGGACTTAATAGGTCTGTCACACCTATGATCTACCACCGATCTAGCAAATCAGGAGGTGTCTATAGTTAATCTAAGCCTAGGCACCACGCCTACACCTAAGATCAATAATCTACTCCCTCCGGAATAGGAATAAAGCACTCAAAGAGCCGTAAACTAGATATAACAATATAGATAAAGTAGACTTAGATCAAAACTATATTACCAGAGAAATCTCGAAGACAAGCTTAAGATGAACTTGAATCTGCCGAAGCACAAGCTGTAGAGGGAGCACCGACTGGCCGGAACCTCCTCCTAACTCTTCCCTCACTCTCTATCTCACTATGTCTATTCATAAGACTAGATCCTATGGAGAACTAATCTTCTCTTGATGGCTAGCTCTATGAGGTAGATTGTAACACCTCGGTGTTATGCAAGCATTAACATTTCAAATCATGAGCATAACATGTCATGGCATTCATAATCATATGTACTTAGAGTGTACCTTTAGTAAAATAAAAGTTTGGAAACTAGTATTCATAACATGTTGTGATAATGTGCTAGTTATATTCATCAAACTTGTGCAACTATAAATTTTAGATCACTTAGAATTATAGGTGAAATTTTTGGAGCCACTAAAGTACTCAAAGTTTTGTCAAAAACTTGTTTTAAAAATGTTATTTGAAAATATTCAAAAATCCTCCCTAAATTAGCTTTTATTCTAAAATTCAAAATCTATAAGAGTTTTGAGGTTGGCCCCTTAATAAAAGTTGTAGGAAATAAAATTCTGAACAACTTTCATTTTTGGGCCATTTTCATAAAAGGTCATTTGATTGCCCAAAATGGAATTTGAAAACTGCAATTTGAATTTTATTTGAATTTTATCTGGAAAAATAAAAATGAAAAACATTTCCCAGCGCTTGTGGGCCGTCGCCTCCCTTCTCGGCCTGCCCGCGAAGCGGCCCGGCCCAGCCGACCGCGCGCTCCGCCCGCCCGCCCGCGCGCCGTGTCCGCTCGCCCGCGCGCGCCGCGACACGTCCGTGCCCACGCAGGCGCCGCGCGCCCCGTGGTCGGCATGCGCCGCTCGCCGTCGACAGCTGGCCGTCGGTGGCCCTCGCCAGCACGTGCCTCGCCCTTCAAGTCGCCTGCACCCCGCGTCCACCCTCCCTCTCTGATTTTCCCCGCCCCGGCCCCCTCCGCTCCGTGCCGCGCGAGCACCGCACCGCGCTCGCTACGCCACCGCCGCATCCGCCGGCCAAATTGGCCGACGGTGAGCCGCCATAGCCCGTCTTCTCGTGCACCTAGCTCCGCTTTCTTCTCCGGCACCCCGTGCGCACCCTTGTGCCGTCACTCGAGCCAGGTAGGTGTGAATTTCGTGCATCCGCCGCCGGCGGCCATGGCGGCTTCCCGCGGGAGTGGTTTCCCGCTGCCCCTCGCGTTTCACTCTCGTCAAAAACGCGTCCGCCTGCTCCTTGCAAACCTGATGCTCGCCTTCCCGCACCCGTGCGTGGTCGGCAACGGCCACCGGCCGGTCGCCGCGCGGCCGCGACGCCGCGGTCACCGGCGCCTCTGTCTTCCCCCTCAGCCTCCTCGCGCGAGCGGCTTTGGGCCGCAAGCCGAGCCGGGCCGCCATCCTTTCCCCCCCGCGCGCGCGCACCCGCGAGCCGAGATGGACCGGGCCATCTACCCTTTTCGGTGTCGGCCCGTTTTCAAATAAGAATTTCAGTTTTTCTTTTCTTTTATTAATTGGAACAAAAATGCTTTAGCAATTGTTTGGGTGATTAAATGTGCTCCAAAAATTATGAAATAAATTTGTATGAGTTCCTTACAACTAGATCTACCATGTAAAAATATTGCATTTAATTTTTGCACTACTTTTCTGTAAGGTTTTTATTTAACTTTAAAAATAGCTATTTTCTTGTTAAATGGATAGTAAATTGTAGAAAATTCATAAAAATATGATTCCAAGTTTGTTAATCTTGTTGTGCCATGTACCTGCTAGGAAAAATATGTATCTTGCATGTTTAGTAGAAAATTTCTGAGGTGTAGTTTAAGTGCTTTTATTGCTAATAATTGTTATTTTTGTTAAATAGAAAAATATGAATAAAACATGCAAGTAATAATTTTTGTACAGTGATTATTTACTGAGTAGAATCCAGGAAAAATGAGAAATCTGTTGTTTGATACTTTTCCTAGTAGAAAGTATTTTATACTCCTTTTTAGACCCTAGAATTGTTATTTTTGTGTAGGTAGTTCTAGTGCTCAAATTGCAATGAAACTTTTGTGACATGCTGGAATACATGTTATTAATCCACAGTAATTTTGTTAGATTTTTCTGAGATACCAAAATATGTGTTTCTGTTCAAGCATAGTGCTAAATAGGGTTTAAAGTCACCCTTTGATGCTAGATTAGTTGGTAAACCTTACTTTGGTGTATCTTTGAAGCATCGTAAGGGTCAAGGTGCCTTTGCATGGTAGAGTATAGTGGTGATAGTTTATGAGTACATGTTCTTGGATGATGTAGACTACCTTGTAGAAGAGTCGTAAGTCCACTTAATCCAAAAGAAAGTAACATACTCGTCTACATCTCATTCATCATCATCATCATCATCATCATCATCTCATGTCATCCCTGCAACACCTAGGCATGAGCACTTATACATCTGCATCATACAGGATCGCAGGAAGTGACCCCGGTAGCAGCTTTTGAGGACCCGGCAGAGCAGTTAGAGGTGCAAGAGCAGGAGGCGACCGAAGCCGAAGAAGAGGTCGGTGAAGATCTTCCAGAGTGCCCCGACGACCGTCCGAGCTCTTTTGAGAGAGGCAAGCCCCGGAGCATTTCTCTCCCGGTTTGCAAATAATTTATTATTGATTTTACTTAATTGATGCATTACGTTTAGGAATTGTTTGCAACCGTTGCTGCATTATACCTTGTTTCACCTTGCTTTACCCGATCCTTGTTACCTTGGTGTCCGCGGTCAATAATTGCTTAGTTTGCTTAGACCGGTAGAAGTTGGGTGATTGCCTGTCATTCGCGAGCTATAGGAGATTACCTGGATCTATGTGAAAGATATGTCATATGAGAATAACTAAGTGTCAAACTGAAATTGAGACCGGGCGGAGACTTGCAGGGTTTCGAACTGTAGTGTTCTCCGTCTGAGTCGATTAAGGACCGACCGTTGTTGGGCCTCGAGTCATGTTGAACACATGCCTCACATTTAGCTGGCCGAATAAGGTACCTTTCGACCGCGAAGGTGGGAGATTATTCGGGCCGAGTGGATTGCCCGCAGGGCACTGTACCGGAGCAGTAGTGGCAGGAAACGGGGGCGCGCTGATAAGGCCAAAGAGCAGTCGGGCGGCCCCCGGGTACATGTGGTTCCTGGCAAGCTCGCAACTTTACCTGAATAGTTGACTCGGTGACCAATACCTCACTTTAGCGGGTGAGTGAGGTTTGTGTGAGGAATAAATTACCAGCTGGTTAATAATCGATTCGAATCGCCATCGTTCACTGGATAGTGAACACTTGACTTGAGCTACTTCATCGTAGTAATATTGATGAAACACTCGGATAGTTATGTGAAATATGGCATGGTAACTATTGTTAATGATCGTTGGTAATCCTTACTTGCTTACTTACATGTTACTCTAGCTCAGGTGCAAACATAGTTGACAGGGTAATAAAGATTAAATTACTGCATGCCTTTGGAAAAGAATTGTTAAGATGAAAATGCTTTTCTTGCAAATGAGTCAGCTACCCCACTAGAAATCCTATCATGATCCTTGGTGTCATTTTATTTTTGGTTCTGTCGGGTAAGTCTAGCTGAGTACCTTTTCGTACTCAGGGCTTTGTTCCCACTTGTTGCAGATGTGCAGATGTATTATGGCTACTGTATCAACTGCCTCTATCCTGCGATGGGCGAAGCTTAGGACCATGGGCAATGGTCATTCGCTACTTCTCGTCTGATGCTTTTGCTGGAGATGATCATAAGCTGGCACTTTATTTCAAACACTGTGTGTGTGCGTGATTTGAACTACTGCTTCCGCTACTTTTATTCGAACCTGGTTTGTAATAGCTATGTTTAAACTCTGATGTATTTTGTGCCGCGAACTTTTATGTAACTTATGATGGTGACCGCTAAACTTAGTACGATCTTGGCTGTTATGTGAAATGGTTTGAAACCCGTCGGGATTTCACGGACTACCGGGTTATACGGGCTTAAGTTTGTTAAATTGTCCGCTCGTTGGATGATTTTCCTACTTAATCTCGTATAATTGGGCGGTTCTGTTATAGCTGGCATCGGAGCATGGTTTAGCGTGATTACTGTTCATAAGTGTATTTAAAACAAAATTTTGTTTAAAAAGTGTGATTTTCAAACTAAAAGTGTGCAAGTGGTCATATCCTGTATGCCCAGTTAAGGACTCTAGGTGGCTATTTAAGTACTAACTTGGGGTTCTTGCACCATATTTCTCTTTTCGTTGCTCATACGGCGTGCTATTGTATGAGTGCCACTTAATTGAGTGGTAATGTATGGATCAGTTACCTCTATGCTTTGGTAAGTGTGAGCTGTGAGAGCATGATCGGATACACCGCCGATCTAGGGAGAGTGCTTATATGATACTAGAATAATTACATGTTCTACACATGTTTTTATGAAAGTATCGCATGTGTGGGTGTTCCGTCCGTTGAGGCGATGCCGTCAATAGGACGATGTGATTGGGTAGTTACTACCATTGTACACACATCTGGGGATTCGTGTAAAGCGTGTAGGTAGATTTACTGCTTTCATGCATTCATGGGAATTGGGCTGAAATGAATTTTCTGCAGGTACATAACAGCGTTTTTCGTGTAGAACGAATTAGTTACGTATATGAGGGATCGTTTGTATGCCACCGAATTCATCTTAGATGTTCTTATTTTCTAAGTTTGTGAGAACGTAAGGCTCGTGCATGCATCATGTTGCCTGTGCATTTCATTCATAACACGCATTCCTCCCCTTATAAAAGGATTATCCCATTTTGATAAAAGTGATATCGACTTAAAATATGTTCTCACTGGGTAATTAAAACTTATGCTACAGATGGCCCGCACGAAGCAGACTGCCCGTAAGTCCACTGGCGGAAGAGCACCCCGTCACCAGATGGCCCCGCGGGAGTGCCGCAGCACGGACACTTTTCTAAGCGAGTTTGGCATGCCCACCTTGCTTTGGAGAGTGCTCCATGATGTGGGGTACCTAGAGGGTCAAGAGCCGGTGTACTCTTGGAGTGAGAGCCAGCTAGCTGAGGATGGACTTGCAGTAGTAGAAATCACCGTCCCTGCTCTTAGTGATGCGCCAGAATGGGATGGTTGGCATTTGGAGTTTGAAGGACGCACTCCAGTTGAGGGTGCAGAGGGCGCAGCCTTTCGTGTCATCCGAGACATAATGAGTAGGTTTCCCAATGAGTTGGCAGCAGCTTTGGCCGGTACTTTTCCGAGAGATGATCCTCGCGATGCCATTTGGGTGCAACCGCAAGGAAGTGCCCTGGTTAGAGGCCCAAGTGAAGGACGGGCCAGCGACAACCACGCTATGAGTGCCATGTATGCAGCCATCATAGCATACCAGGGTCTTGAGAGTACCTTTTGGACTTTGACTGGTCTGCGTGGTGATGACCGACTTGAAGCAAGGAAGCAGAAGAAGAAGCAAGCACGTGCTATAATTAGCTTGTAGGAGCAGTTGGCCGACATGAGCTTGCAGCGAGACCGGGCTCTCAAGAGAGGTGAGAGTGCTATGCAGCGGGTGCAGACGTTGACTCAGGCCAACAGAAATGCAGACCGCATGATGGGACAACTAGTTCAAGAAAGGAATGAAGCCTGGAACGAGAGGGACCTTCTGAGGCAGAGGGTCGAGGAGCTAGAAGAGTATAATGCCAACTTGCATGAAGAGTTTCATGCCCTCTACAACGGGGTAGGCCCGTATGCTCCTCCGGACGCCGCCCATATGGACATCGACGATGACGCCGCTACTGATGGTAGCGATGGTGATGCCTCTGACCTCGACAATGGCTCCGAAGAGTAGGCTAGTGCCCTACGTTAGTATCTAGGCTCTGTCGCGATGGCCTTCTTTTGGTTTCCATGTATCGTGTTGTATCCTGTTCGATCTTGAGACTGGCGATCTTTTGGAACTCGGTTGTGTATGCGATGCCCGAACGCATAAAAGTCCAGTGTATGTATGCTGGCAACGTGGTTGTATTGGATGCGATGTTGCATTCGAAGTAACTTGATTAGTGATGTTGTTTTAATTGGAATGCGATTATTGTGCCTCTGTTTTGTTGTATGACTTGTTCTCTCCAATGAATTTAGTATGGCATGATTGTTCATTCAATTACAATTACTACAACTTCGCTCAATTATTACTTGTTGCTGGAATATGCAGATGGCAAACACTCGCCGTGCCACGTATGAGGCCGCCAAAACTGGTGGAAACGGTGCAGGGGCTGGTGGGAGTGGTGCCAACAACGTCAACCACCATGAGCCACAGCCAGAGCCACAATTGCCACCTCCTCCACCGCTCACTGTAGAAGTATTCTTCACGCAGTTCCTTGGAAGCCAGCGCAATGCCGAGCAATCGCAGAAGAACATGGAAGATTTTCTGCGTACCATCGCCGAAAATGTTCAGAGAGGTAATAATCAAGGTGGTGGCCATGGGGTGAACCAGTACAGCAACTTCAAGGACTTCATGGATACTAGGCCACCTATTTTCAAGGAAGCAGCAGAGCCACTTGACGCGGAAGAATGGATCAACACCATGGAAGATAAGTTTCGCGTGCTGAGGCTGACCGAAGTTCTGAAGACAGAATATGCTGCACATCAGTTACAGGGACCCGCGGGGATGTGGTGGAAGCATCACCGCACCACCTTTCCCCCAAATGCACAGATCTCATGGAGAGAGTTCACTGAAGCTTTTCGTGGGGTCTACATTCCACCAGGACTGGTTGAGATGAAGTTAGGAGAGTTCTTGGCGTTAAATCAGGGTACCAAAACCATGACGCAATATTTGCATGCCTTCAACAACTTGTGCCGTTATGCTCCAGACATGGTCGACACAGATGCCAAGAGAATTGCTAGTTTCAAGAGAGGGTTAAGTCCAAAGATGATGAAGCATGTGGGTACCAATAAAGGCACCAGATTCAATGACTTTGTCAGTGATTGTCTGAAACAAGAAAAGAACAACAACGCCTACACTGCATCCAAGAATCGCAAGAGGGTGTTTGAGTCAGGACCATCACAGTCCAGAGTTCTCACTGCAAATCGTTCTTCTTATCGTCCGTCCGCACCAGGTGCAAGGTTCAGGCTGCCATAGCATAAGACCCAAAACTACAAGGGACGACAGAAGCCGTACAAGATGGCCGTGCCGCCAGCAAAGATCACCGCAGCTGCAGAACAAAACAATTCCAAGGGAGCTATAGGATCTGCTAGTACAGTGAAGGGGCCCTGCTACAATTGTGGTCAGCCAGGTCACTTTTCAAAGTTCTACCCTTATCCGCCTAAAAAGAAGCAACAGACTTACACTGCTCGTGTACACCACACCACCGTGGATGAGATTCCTGAGGGAGAGCCTGTAACTGCCGGTAAGTTTTTTGTTAACCATCACCCTGCAGTTGTTCTATTTGATTCTGGATCCTCGCATTCTTTTATGAGTCAAGCATTTGCACGGAAGCATGAACAACTATGCACATAATTGAATTATGGTTATCGCATAAGTTTAGCAGGGGCTGATGTTTTAACCAATCAGATGGTTATAGGGGCAACCCTTGAGTTAGGTAGTCGAAAGTTTCGGGTAAACCTGATAGTTATGCCTGGACTAGTTTTGGATGTAATAATAGGAATGAACTGGATGAAGAACTGGGGAGCAGTCATAGATACAAGCAGTCGGATGCTTACCCTTAAGGATCCCTAGATAGATGGTACTTTTTAGGTGCCATTACCCAGGCGAACGGACCTTGTAAGTATAACCTGTGCCGTGGAAGTCATTCCTATTCACCAGATCCCGGTAGTGTGTGAGTTCCCGGATGTGTTTCCAGATGAGTTACCTGGTCTTCCTCCAGATAGAGATGTTGAGTTTGGAATTGAGTTGATCCCCGGGACAGCTCCTATTTCAAGGAGACCCTATCGGATGCCTCCGGATGAGTTAGCTGAGCTGAAGAAGCAACTGGAGGAATTATTAAAGAAGGGGTTTATCCGACCCAGTAAGTCTGAATGGGGATGTCCTGCCTTGTTCGTGAAGAAAAAGAAAGAGGGTACTCTGAGAATGTGTGTGGATTATCGACCTCTTAATGTTGTAACTATCAAGAATAAGTATCCCTTGCCTCATATCGATGTTTTGTTCGATCAGTTAGCTAAAGCCAGAGTGTTCTCTAAGATAGACCTAAGATCAGGGTATCATCAGATAAAGATTAGGCCACAAGATGTCCCGAAAACCGCCTTTTCTACCAGATACGGGTTGTACGAGTATCTTGTTATGTCTTTTGGCTTAACAAATGCTCCTGCATATTTTATGTATCTAATGAATACGGTTTTCATGCCAGAGTTAGACAAGTTTGTAGTTGTCTTCATTGATGATATTCTAGTATACTCTGAGAATGAGAAAGATCACGAAGAACATCTGAGAATTTTCTTGACCAGACTGAGAGATCATAAGTTGTATGCTAAGTTCAGCAAATGTGAATTTTGGTTAAAGAAAGTTCCTTTCCTTGGTCATATTCTATCCGAGAATGGAGTTTCGGTAGATCCGAGCAAAGTGCAAGAGGTTATGGATTGGAAAACTCCAACCACAGTGTCAGAAGTCAGGAGTTTCCTAGGGTTAGCTGGTTACTATCGCTGATTTATACCAGACTTCTCGAAGATTGCCAAACCAATGACAAGTCTGTTACAGAAAGACCACAAGTTTGTGTGGACAGGGGAGTGTGAGACAGCTTTCCACACCTTGCGGAAACTGTTAACCACTGCTCCAGTTCTTGCGCAGCCCGACATCGAGAAACCTTTTGATGTGTTCTGCGACGCATCAAAAACAGGATTAGGCTGTGTTCTGATGCAAGAAGGAAGAGTCATTGCTTATGCCTCCCGTCAGTTGAGAAAACATGAAATCAATTATCCGACACATGATCTTGAGCTTGTCGCTGTAGTGCATGCCTTAAAGATTTGGAGACACTATTTACTTGGTAATGTATGCAATATTTTCACCGATCACAAGAGTCTCAAGTACATTTTTACCCAACCAGAATTGAACATGAGACAGCGAAGATGGTTAGAATTAATCAAAGATTACAACTTGAATGTACAGTATCACCCTGGGAAGGCCAATGTAGTAGCAGATGCTTTGAGTAGAAAGTCACATTGCTTGAATATGCAACCCTTGCTAGAAGATGGTTTTAATTTGATGCACCCTACCGTGTTACATAGTATTCAGATCAGTTGCTCCTTGGAAAGTAAGATAATAGAAGGCCAGAAAGCAGACAAAGGGATATTCCACATCAAAAAGAAAATTAGAGAAGAACCCTCAAAACACTTCAGAGTGGACGAACAGGACGTGTTGTGGTTTGACAACCGTCTTGTTGTCCCAAAGGATAGAGAGCTTAAGAATAAAATTATGGATGAAGCTCATCTCTCTAAGTTATCCATTCATCCTGGCAGTAGTAAAATGTACCAAGAACTAAGACCTCGCTATTGGTGGACAAAGATGAAGAAAGAAATTGCAGCTTATGTAGCCAGATGTGACACATGTTGTAGAGTGAAAGCCATTTATATGAAACCTGCCGGATTGTTACAACCCTTGTCAGTACCTAGTTGGAAGTGGGATGATATAAGTATGGATTTCATCACAGGCTTGCCCACTACTCAGAAAGGCCATGATTCGATTTGGGTAATCGTGGATCGTCTTACTAAGATAGCCCACTTTTTGCCTGTCAAGACAGATTATAGACCACCTCAATATGCCGAGAAGTATATTGCTGAGATTGTAAGATTGCATGGAATACCAAAGACTATAGTGTCTGACAGAGGGTCACAGTTCACTGCTCACTTTTGGGAGCACTTGCATAAAGGTTTGGGAACTAGTTTGATTCATAGTACTGCCTATCATCCTCAAACAGATGGTCAGACTAAAAGGGTTAATGCTGTTTTAGAAGATATGTTAAGAGCTTGTGTGTTGTCTTTCAGGGGTTCATGGGAGTCATGGTTACCCTTAGCAGAGTTCGCTTACAATAATAGCTATCAAGAAAGTATCAAAATGGCACCTTTTGAGGCTCTGTATGGCCGAAAGTGTAGGACACCTCTAAACTGGATTGAGCCAGGGGAAAGAAGGTATTACGGTATTGACTTCGTGGAAGAAGCCGAAAAGAAAGTTCATATCATTCAACAAAATATGAGAGCAGCTCAGTCACGTCAGAAAAGTTATGCGGATAAGAGGAGGAGACCACTTGTGTTCGAAGTTGGTGACTATGTTTATCTAAAAGTCACGCCCATGAAGAAGAAGCGGTTTGGAGTACGCAGAAAGCTTGCCGCCAGATTTGTAGGACCATACAAGATTTTGGAACAAAAGGGTCCAGTGGCTTACAAATTGGAGTTACCTGAAGCAATGGGTGCTATATTCCTAGTTTTTCATGTATCGCATCTCAAGAAGTGTTTGCGCGTTCCAGAGGAAAGAATTGAACCCCGAGGCATAAAACTTAAGTCAGATTTGGTGTATCGTGAGCAGCCAATTCGAGTTTTGGATTCTAAGGAGAGAGCTACTCGAAATAGCGTCGTGAAAACATATAAGATTCAGTGGAGTCATCATGATGAAGGGGATGCATCTTGGGAAACGGGTGAATACTTACAAAAAGCATACGAAGATTTTTATAATAAATGGTTCGTAACCCAAATCTCGGGACGAGATTTTTATAAGGGGGGAGGGCTGTAACACCTCGGTGTTACGCAAGCATTAACATTTCAAATCATGAGCATAACATGTCATGGCATTCATAATCATATGTACTTAGAGTGTACCTTTAGTAAAATAAAAGTTTGGAAACTAGTATTCATAACATGTTGTGATAATGTGCTAGTTATATTCATCAAACTTGTGCAACTATAAATTTTAGATCACTTAGAATTATAGGTGAAATTTTTGGAGCCACTAAAGTACCCAAAGTTTTGTCAAAAACTTGTTTTAAAAATTTTATTTGAAAATATTCAAAAATCCTCCCTAAATTAGCTTTTATTATAAAATTCAAAATCTATAAGAGTTTTGAGGTTGGCCCCTTAATAAAAGTTGTAGGAAATAAAATTCTGAACAACTTTCATTTTTGGGCCATTTTCAGAAAAGGTCATTTGATTGCCCAAAATGGAATTTGAAAACTGCAATTTGAATTTTATTTGAATTTTATTTGGAAAAATAAAAATGAAAAACATTTCCCAGCGCTTGTGGGCCGTCGCCTCCCTTCTCGGCCTGCCCGCGAAGCGGCCCGGCCCAGCCGACCGCGCGCTCCGCCCGCCCGCCCGCGCGCCGTGTCCGCTCGCCCGCGCGCGCCGCGACACGTCCGTGCCCGCGCAGGCGCCGCGCGCCCCGTGGTCGGCATGCGCCACTCGCCGTCGACAGCTGGCCGTCGGTGGCCCCCGCCAGCGCGCGCCTCGCCCTTCAAGTCGCCTGCGCCCCGCGTCCACCCTCCCTCTCCGATTTTCCCCGCCCCGGCCCTCCTCCGCTCCGTGCCGCGCGAGCACCGCACCGCGCTCGCTGCGCCACCGCCGCATCCGCCGGCCAAATTGGCCGACGGTGAGCCGCCATAGCCCGTCTTCTCGTGCACCTAGCTCCGCTTTCTTCTCCGGCACCCCGTGCGCACCCTTGTGCCGTCACTCGAGCCAGGTAGGTGTGAATTTCGTGCATCCGCCGTCGGCGGCCATGGCGCCACCGCGCGCGCGGCTTCCCGCGGGAGTGGTTTCCCGCTGCCCCTCGCGTTTCACTCTCGTCAAAAACGCGTCCGCCTGCTCCTTGCGAACCTGATGCTCGCCTTCCCGCACCCATGCATGGTCGGCAACGGCCACCGGCCGGTCGCCGTGCGGCCGCGACGCCGTGGTCACCGGCGCCTCTGTCTTCCCCCTCGGCCTCCTCGCGCGAGCGGCTTTGGGCCGCAAGCCGAGTCGGGCCGCCATCCTTTCCCCCCCCCCGCACGCGCGCACCCGCGAGCCGAGATGGACCGGGCCGTCTGCCCTTTTCGGTGTCGGCCCGTTTTCAAATAAGAATTTTAGTTTTTCTTTTCTTTTATTAATTGGAACAAAAATGCTTTAGCAATTGTTTGGGTGATTAAATGTGCTCCAAAAATTATGAAATAAATTTGTATGAGTTCCTTACAACTAGATCTACCATGTAAAAATATTGCATTTAATTTTTGCACTACTTTTCTGTAAGGTTTTTATTTAACTTTAAAAATAGCTATTTTCTTGTTAAATGGATAGTAAATTGTAGAAAATTCATAAAAATATGATTCCAAGTTTGTTAATCTTGTTGTGCCATGTACTTGCTAGGAAAAATATGTATCTTGCATGTTTAGTAGAAAATTTCTGAGATGTAGTTTAAGTGCTTTTATTGCTAATAATTGTTATTTTTGTTAAATAGAAAAATATGAATAAAACATGCAAGTAATAATTTTTGTACAGTGATTATTTACTGAGTAGAATCCAGGAAAAATGAGAAATCTATTGTTTGATACTTTTCCTAGTAGAAAGTATTTTATACTCCTTTTTAGACCCTAGAATTGTTATTTTTGTGTAGGTAGTTCTATTGCTCAAATTGCAATGAAACTTTTGTGACATGCTGGAATACATGTTATTAATCCATAGTAATTTTGTTAGATTTTTCTGAGATACCAAAATATGTGTTTCTGTTCAAGCATAGTGCTCAATAGGGTTTAAAGTCACCCTTTGATGCTAGATTAGTTGGTAAACCTTACTTTGGTGTATCTTTGAAGCATCGTAAGGGTCAAGGTGCCTTTGCATGGTAGAGTATAGTGGTGATAGTTTATGAGTACATGTTCTTGGATGATGTAGACTACCTTGTAGAAGAGTCGTAAGTCCACTTAATCCAAAAGAAAGTAACATACTCATCTACATCTCATTCATCATCATCATCATCTCATGTCATCCCTGCAACGCACCTAGGCATGAGCACTTATACATTTGCATCATACAGGATCGCAGGAAGTGACCCCGGTAGCAGCTTCCGAGGACCCGGAAGAGTAGTCAGAGGTGCAAGAGCAGGAGGCGACCGAAGCCGAAGAAGAGGTCGGTGAAGATCTTCCAGAGTGCCCCGACCACCGTCCGAGCTCTTTTGAGAGAGGCAAGCCCCGGAGCATTTCTCTCCCGGTTTGCAAATAATTTATTATTGATTTTACTTAATTGATGCATTACGTTTAGGAATTGTTTGCAACCGTTGCTGCATTATGCCTTGTTTCACCTTGCTTTACCCGATCCTTGTTACCTTGGTGTCCGCGGTCAATAATTGCTTAGTTTGCTTAGACCAGTAGAAGTCGGGTGATTGCCTGTCATCCGCGAGCTATAGGAGATTACCTGGATCTATGTGAAAGATATGTCATATGAGAATAACTAAGTGTCGAACTGAAATTGAGACCGGGCGGAGACTTGCAGGGTTTCGAACTGTAGTGTTCTCCGTCTGAGTCGATTAAGGACCGACCGTTGTTGGGCCTCGAGTCATGTTGAACGCATGCCTCACATTTAGCTGGCCGAATAAGGTACCTTTCGACTGCGAAGCTAGGAGATTATTCGGGCCGAGTGGATTGCCCGCAACGCACTGTATCAGAGCAGTAGTGGCAGGAAACGGGGGCGCGATGATAAGGCCAAAGAGCAGTCGGGCGGCCCCCGGGTACATGTGGTTCCTGGCAAGCTCGCGACTTTACCTGAATAGTTAACTCGGTGACCAATACCTCACTTTATCGGGTGAGTGAGGTTTGTGTGAGGAATAAATTACCAGTTGGTTAATAATCGATTCGAATCGCCATCGTTCACTGGATAGTGAACACTTGACTTGAGCTACTTCATCGTAGTAATATTGATGAAACACTCGGATAGTTATGTGAAATATGGCATGGTAACTATTGTTAATGATCGTTGGTAATCCTTACTTGCTTACTTACATGTTACTCTAGCTCAGGTGCAAACATAGTTGACAGGGTAATAAAGATTAAATTACTGCATGCCTTTGGAAAAGAATTGTTAAGATGAAAATGCTTTTCTTGCAAATGAGTCAGCTACCCCACCAGAAAGCCTATCATGATCCTTGGTGTCATTTTATTTTTGGTTCTGTCGGGTAAGTCTAGCTGAGTATCTTCTCGTACTCAGGGCTTTGTTCCCACTTGTTGCAGATGGACAGATGTGTTACGGCTACTGTATCAACTGCCTCTATCCTGCGATGGGCGAAGCTTAGGACCATGGGCAATGGTCATTCGCTACTTCTCGTCTGATGCTTTTGCTGGAGATGATCATAAGCTAGCACTTTATTTCAAACACTGTGTGTGTGCGTGATTTGAACTACTGCTTCCGCTACTTTTATTCGAACCTGGTTTGTAATAGCTATGTTTAAACTCTGATGTATTTTGTGCCGCGAACTTTTATGTAACTTATGATGGTGACCGCTAAACTTAGTACGATCTTGGCTGTTATGTGAAATGGTTTGAAACCCGTCGGGATTTCACGGACTACCGGGTTATACGGGCTTAAGTTTGTTAAATTGTCCGCTCGTTGGATGATTTTCCTACTTAATCTCGTATAATTGGGCGGTTCTGTTACATAGATCCTTTCGAGGGACCCCTCATCTGATCCTAACTGGAGATATGAATTATGAACTAGGATGCCTCAGGGAGGGGGGTCTGCCCCTATATTTATACCCCCGGTGGGAGAAACATCGTCTGTTGGATGAAACTGACTTGACGTAGGGCTAGGATCGATCCTTGATATCAGCGTGGGAATACTCCAGAAGACCATAGAAGGATGTGGAGAGGGGTGGCCGCCCGGCCCTCTACTTCCACGATTAGGCCTCCGCTTCGTTCTGGTGTCTTCTAGCACCTTCCTAAGTCCGAACACACAATTGCCGCGGTGAAATTCTGATAATTCATGTGACGTGTAGGTCCTTTTTGGCAATTTTCTAAAATAGTCCTTCAGAAACAGAGATTCACCAAAACTCATGGAATTTTGTCAGTTTAAACCCTATATTTATGTGTTTTCATGTTTGTGAACCATTTATTGTACCATAAATTGTTGACGTTAACGACCGTCAACAAGAATCCCCCAAGCTTACCCTTTGCTAGTCCCTTAGCAAAGCCTAATTAGCTAGAAACTTGGATCAGGAGTTGCTACAATGCTTTCACGTCTCAAAAGTACACATGCTTTCAAACAAAAAATTCTCCTCCAGATTAGACAAAACTGCTCTAACTTTCAAACTTATCCATATTACCTTTAACTATGGAGCTTTTCAACTTTCACTTGGGTCTTGGGCAATTGAAAGACTGAACAATCAAGTCAACAACTATGTCTCAAGCTCTTCGTTCAACCATTATTCTGGAGTTTTGCAAGTTTTCGAAATAAAACTCAGAGCTTTCATTGTATGACACTCTCGAGTCTCTCAATATATGTGGTATTTGTGGATCATTACCAAGGCAATGATAATGTTATGCCTTCTCTTCCTACAACTAAGGCTTATAGTGGAGCTCATAGGAGTGGCAATAACAAGGAAGAGCATACTTACAATACATATATTGTAAAGTCAAACAATGGATCCAAAGAGAGTTAAGTCATATAATCAAATCAAGATGTGCATGTGTATGAAATATGGTGGATAGGTGTATATATGGTTGGGGCTATCTTTATCCTCTTTTTTTTCTTTCTCTTTTTTTTACTTGGACACTTGTCCATTATTTTTAACATACTTTTTCTTTTTATTTCTTTTGCATAGCCACATGCTTCTTTTCTGCACACAAAATATTTGAGAGAGAGAGACTGCATTAAGAACTTAGAGCATTTAATTGGGGGTTGTCCTATGGGTATATGTTTGGGTGTTCTCTCCCAGTGTAGGAGCAAAATATTTTAAGGTGGATCTGGATGAAGATGGAGAATGATTGCACCTACTCCTAGTGTAGGAATAGTGCATATGTGGGTGGTGTGTGTATGTGATCTTGATTTTAAAAGCATGACAAACCTCTCATATGGTATCAACAAAACTTGACCAAACTCAATGCAAAGAAAGCAGGATAAATGTGTAAAGGTTTTCCTAATCTAAAATGTATGGCTTTGTTAGGATTTTAAGCTTTGTCATACAAGAGCTCATCATGATTTTTAAGTTTTCAAAAGATAAATCTCCAGAACTTTAGTGTCACTAGGAACAAAATAAATAGCAGCTTAGACCTTCTCATATCATATCCGTCAATTACCTAGACTTAGATCAAGCATTTGCTACCCACGAGTTTCCGGCTCAGAGTAAATTCTTATATCAAAGCAATTTTATCCAAAACTCAGGAGAGTTCAAGATTGGAAACTAGGTACTTGAGAGGAATTATGATAGAGCAACTATTCATCATTTCCATTTTAAGAGATTATCGAGTTCTCTGTATTTTATTCAACTCCTAAAAAAACTAAACACATCTTTAATTTTATTCAAAATCACACCTTACTAATATATATAACTAAGACAAATTTTTATTTTGTTTTGTTTGTTATGCATCTTTTTATTTATTTATATATATATTTTTTAGCAAGTATATAGCAAACTCTAAAATAGTAAAACTAAAAAGGAAAAGAAATACTTAGCTAGATACATAGGGGATGCTCCTCCCCCAAGCTGAATATTGACGTAGTCATTAGATCTTGCAAAGTAGAAGACTGGTAGCAGAGATGCACTTCCTCTATCGGAGCATTGATTGATATTGATGACTGTTGGGACAACAATGCTCTAACAGTGGATAGAACATCCACTTACTTGTCAGCTTATCTTGATCCCTCAAATCCTGTGAAACTCAAATAGACAACAAAACTTGTGCAACCGATTAAACATTAGTTGTTGGCCACTTTAAGCCTCAGTTGTCCAGAGCTCTTGAGATTGTTTCTAATTTTTATTTTAAGCAGAGTTTCAAAGGATCTCTTTCTCAAAAAAAATTTTATGATGCAAGGGAAGAGTAACAATATGAATGCATATTTTTTTTAATTTTTATGCCACCACGGTGAATATTCGTGCAGATTTCATGCCACAAAATTATTCACATGGGGCTTAGGATTTATGATGCAATGCAACAAATAAATATTTTTCTTCTTCTTTTTTTCTTTTCTAATGCAGTGCTAATGCAGAAAAGTAAATATTCTAATGTGAAAATAACTCATATTATGCCAAAAAGTAAATATAGATAACTACTGATGTTACCTCTCGGCGAATGTTCGGATTTTTAAGTCCTCCAAACAGGACTTCTTACCATGTTCACGCCTTAGGTGCATTTGATCCTAATGGTGGAGACTTTGATAACTGCACTTCTTGAGATGGTGATTCAGATGGAGGTGCAACTCATGCTTTTTAGGTGTCCCTCTGGCAGCATTTTGCTCAGTGTGCATGACGGGTTCAGAATCTTCACTTGTTGAATTTTGGGGAGTTAAGGAACACTTACATTCTTTCCTCAAAGTGTGTCCTGCTTGCAAAGACAAGGCAGAGATCAAGTGCATGGGCTCTGCTGGTGGGAAAACACCAACAGGACCAAAATTATCTATTCTTCTCTAACCCTGGGCACATAGAACAAGATGGAACTGATGTGTATTTTATTGCAACATGAAAGGTCAGATTAGAAGACTGAGCATGAGTGTTGCATTTAGGCATATTGAGCAGAAATGGTTGAATTGCTTAACAAATGGAAGGATTGTCTATCTATACATAATGTGTTTACATAACTATCAACTTCCATAAATAAGTTGTGTATTTGTTAATTTTAATTGGTTAAGGTTATGAGAGAGTGATGCTAGAACAAGTTTCTAAACATGTTGAGTTAATCAGGTTAGATCAAGCAGTATTGCAACTCTAAAATGTTTGTCTTCAATTATACGCATACTAAGATTAAGAGGAAAACGAGGACCACTTAGAATGTTACCTTCATTGGAGTGTGATGACACCATGTGATGAAGGATAGTTGACTTCGGAGGTCCTTCCCTTCCTTGTATCTTAAGTTATTCATGAGCATCTTGTACTTCTGTCATGCCATCATTTTGCTCTTTGACATCTTCGATGAATGAGCTATGCCTTCTTGTGCACAGTGATTGGAATTTGTAATGTGCCTTGCTTCATCTCTAATTTGAATTTATCTCATGACTTACCTAGATTAATTTCAGAGTTTTCCTGCAGAGGTTAGTCTGAACAAAATATCCCGTATCTACTATAGCATACTTTCAGTTCAAAACTCAACCTAGACACCACGTCTAATTTGATCTAGGAAGGTATTTTAACCTAAGCACCACGCTTAATTTAAAAACCTTTAGAAGTAAGATCAACACACCTCTTTAGACCTCGTACAATTTGATTCAAGAAAACTTTAAGCTAAGCACCATGCCTAATTAAAAAGGTGTATGGAAATACTTCTAAACCTATGCATACTATAGCAGACAAAGGTAACATGAAAGCACTATAAAGATTTATTCAGAATAGAGATGAAAGAACATGATTGCAGTTTAGCAAATTAAGCATGGCTTAAAGGTGGAGATAGACAGAAATTAGCAACATGGCATAGGATTTTTCAGTGAAGCCCTTCCCCCAAGCTTGGATTTTGCAAAGCAAAATTAAGTTTAGATGGATATAATTCAATGTTGCATGATGATTGGTTGGACATACCTTGTGTCGCCATTCTTTGCCTTGTTGCCTTAAGCCTGAAATGGTTAGCGACAAAAATACCCAAAGGAAATATTTTTGCAACTATATTTCTATGATTACTTAGCAGGGGCAAAAAGGTCAAAGCTCATGCTATAAAAAATGCTTGCTTTAGGACACTAGTTCATTCTTGGGGAACCTTAAATTGTGTTTCTAGTTAGTGACATGGTTCCCCTGTCAACACCATCCTTTGTATACCTATCTCAAGATTCTCATGACGAGATCTACAATACTTATGATAAATGTATGCATCTACAACCACCCTTTCAAAGTTTTTAGGAACAAGGAGAATGAGGGAGTTGAAGATCTTGCGCAGGATAGTAGAGACATTTATTGACTCAGGAGACTTCTCATATGAGTGTGGATATGATGAGGTGTTCATGAAATAACTTCCATACTCACTGATATAATCTCCCTTCTCAAGCTCCAAGGGTGTTTCTTCATAAATGTCTATAGATGGAATCATTTTATGCCCATTATATTTATTGGATATTTTAATGAATTCCCATGGATTGGTGTCTCTTGGGTTGGTCTCGTCTAAGTCTTCCTCCAAACTTGGATGAGTCAAGTTTATTAAAGAGCTTGAATTAAGCTCACCGTTTAGGTCTATTCCAAGTTTGGGCCATAAGGCTTCTTCCTTGTCCTTCCAATATTTTTCTGCAATGGAATCTGAATCTTTAATACATTCTAACCAATTTCTAACACATTGTAGCCATTGCCGTAGCTCTTCTTCGTTATCCATGTGGTCTTTATGACTTCTATGATTTTTTTGTGGATTTCTAGGGTCAATATGGGGCTCAGGAAAGAGAGCATACGACGCATCATTTGGGTCAAGGATGGGTTCAACGATGGGCATAGGAGGTAAGATAGAAAATTCTCTTAAACAGTTTAGGTCACCTTCTATGGCTTCACCAGGCATGCCATCCCTGCATTTTGACCGATAGCCTATAGGGCGGAAAGGAAGTTGAGAACACCTTTTCCAAGATGCTATACTAAGAAGATATGATTTACATCGATTTACAAACATCTTGATAAATTGGGAGTCTAAATCATCAATCTGGGATTTTGATGGTTTAGGGTTGATAGCTAAATCTTGGGATTGGAGTGATTGTGTTTTAGCTATCAAAACTTCCTCTTCTTGTTCAGGAGATGATTCCTCCTCTTCCTCGGAGAGCTCATTACTCAAACGAGTGGCTTCACTAAACTTTTTGAGTTTAGCCCTAGCTTCACTTGTAGGCAAATGAAGGAAGGCTCCTCCAGAGGATAAATCAAGAGATTTCCTAGACTCCTTTCCAAGATCCATGTAAAAATGTTGAAGAAGTATTGGGTCTAGAATACCAAGGTCAGGGCCAGTAAGGATAAGTTCATTAAAGTGCTCCCATGATTTGTCAAAAGATTCTTCTTCTAGTTGCCTAAAAGTTAGAACCTCTCTTCGAAGGCTGTCTAATTTAGAGATGGGAAAGAAATGTATACAAAATTCAGAGCATAAAGTTTCCCAATCTCCCCCCATACTTTCTATGTTTCGATCGTACCATCGTTTAGCTATTCCCATCAAAGAGAACGGAAACAACTTCCATCTTAAGGTATTATCTGACATGCCAGCGATACACAAGCATGAAGAGATTTGTAAAAATTCTTCTATATGTGAGTATGGGTTTTCATCATCTTCTCCCAAGAAGGAATAATTATTTCGAATCATTTTTATTAGGCACGGGCGCAGCTCATAGCCAGGTGTTAGGATAGGCTCGATAGATTTTGGTGGCCCAAGGCTCGCTCTCATGCCACATAAGTTTATAGGAGTGGAATTCATAATGAAAGAAAAATAAAAATAAAAATAAAGAATAAAAAATAAAAAATAAAAGATAAAATGCTAAGCTAGGCTCGTAGTCAATTCAGCAACCATTTCCCCGGCAACGGTGCCAAAAAAGCTTGTTGGTATTTTTAACACACACAAAAATAGTCACAAAGAAAGATCGCAAGCGCACGGATACCATTGTAGCTTTCACCCGAAGGTTTTAAATATGGTGTCCACAGGGAAACGTGTGAAACTAACTATGATCTAACTCAACAAAAAAGGATAACTAGATTGGGAATTTAAAGTAAAGGATAACTCGGTTGAATTTTATGATAACTAAGAGTAGCAACAAGGTTAGGATAAACAAGAGCATAGAGAGAATAACTAAGGGGTTTCTACTTCCAACTTGGGTAAACAATGTCATCTACTATCAATCACAGGCCGATAACTCAATAAAGAACAAAGACAGAGTTTGCTCCCTACCAGCACCATAAAGCCTACCAATCCTATTAACAGGAGGTGGACTACAGAGGACTCAATAGGTCTATCACACCTATGATCTACCACCGATCCAGCAAATCAGGAGGTGTCTATGATTAACCTAAGCCTAGACACCACGCCTACACCTAAGATCAATACTCTACTCCCTCTAGAACAGGAATAAAGCACTCAAAGAGCTGTAAACTAGATATAACAATATAGACAAAGTAAACTTAGATCAAAAGTATATTACCAGAGAAATCTCGAAGACAAGCTTAAGATGAACTTGAATCCACCGAAGTACAAGGCGTAGAGGGAGCATCGACAGGCTGGCACCTCTTCATAACTCTTCCCTCACTCTCTAACTACTTCTATTCATAAGACTAGATCCTATGGAGAACTAGTCTTCTCTTGATGGCTAGCTCTATGAGGTAGATCCATTCGAGGGACCCCTCGTCTGATCCTAACTGGAGATATGAATTATGAACTGGGATGCCTCAGGGAGGGGGGGGTCTGCCCCTATATTTATACCCCGGTGGGAGAAACGTCGTCCGTTGGATGAAACCAACTTGACGTAGGGCTAGGATCGATCCTTGATGTCGGCGTGGGAATACTCCAGAAGACTGTAGAAGGATGTGGAGAGGGGTGGCCGCCCGGCCCTCTACTTCCACGACTGGGCCTCAGCTTTGTTCTGGTGTCTTCTTGCACCTTCCTAAGTCCGAACACGCAATTGCCACAGTGAAATTCCGATAATTCATGTGACGTGTAGGTCCTTTTTGGCAGTTTTCTGAAATAGTCCTACAGAAACAGAGATTCACCAAAACTCATGGAATTTTGTCAGTTTAAACCCTATATTTATGTGTTTACATGTTTGTGAACCATTTATTGTACCATATTGTTGACGTCAACGATCGTCAACACCGACCCTGCACACTTGACTTCCACACAAAAGTCCAAGCATGGGGGAGGATGGTGAGAGTTCCAAGTTCCATACACACCAAAGACAATCCTGCTTAAAAAAAGATGATGATGTTAGCTCTACCTTGCTATAAAAAAATTTATTATGAAAAAAATGATGATGATAAAAAAAGAAGAAGAAAGAAAGAAAACTAAAAAGGAGAGGAAGAAAAAAAAGAATATATATAGAAAAAGGATAAACAAAGAGAGAAGGTGCCGCAAGAGGGGTGCTCTTCTTCTGGACCTTTGCTCCTCCACCAAGGCCCATGGGCTATGCACACTATTTGTGTGTGTGGCCTAGCCTTGTTGCTCACCTAAGATGGACCATGTGCGATAAAGCCACCGTTGCTGTAGTCTCAAAGCTTTCATCCATATATGCGGCCGGTAGGTACACTCAGGTATGCAAAGGTAAATAAATGTTCACCAACTCCTTTGCTCATATTTATCTCCATACGAATATAATTTCATACTTCCCTTGTTTATGTCATATGCTCTGGTTTGGGTGCACTCGTATACGGTACATTCATAGGCCTTTTAAGCATGGTGCTTAGGTTAAAATGGTCTTCTTTAAACAAAATTAGACATGGTGTTTAAATTTTGGTTAATGAACTTTGAAGCTACTTCCATAAACAATAGAGGTATTTCATGATGGAAATGAACCAAGGCTAGGAATACACTGCAATAGTACTTTAGCCTTGTTTGTGCTAAAAGATAAAAAGTTGGGTGAACAAACTTAAAAAAATATTGAATCAATAAAAATAAATGAATAAAAAATAATAATAATCATCATTTAAGTATCTCAAGCACTGCATGTGTTTTGAATTAATAAAATTTAGGCTCCCTGATATTCAAGTTGGTAGAGCCCATGCTTGTTTTTCTTTCTTTTTTTCTATCTTAAATAAAAATAGGTACAAGAATAAGTGTGGGGAAGATCTCTCAAGCATAACAAACACACATTCGAGATCTCCCACCAACACATTGCACAAACATCGGATGATCCAGCATGCAAGAAGGACAGGACAGATAGTTTTAGAGAGGATTGGCTGAACCAGATACCTCTGGTTTAGCCAAACCACCTCTGATCCCCTTAGCTCCTTCTTCCTCTCCAAATGATGGTCTGTGCAACACTACCCTCAACTCCCTACAAACCTTGAGTTTAAACAAGCATAATATTAAACCCTAAAATTAAACTCAATAAAGCAACAAATGCTCTATTGGCGGTCACTAACGACCATTTCTAACCACCAATTATAGTCCAAAATGGGAGAAATAAACATACTTTTGACACATGCATATACTATTGACCCAGTTCCACTTGTATTCAAGAAAACATGTTTTGCAAGACACATCTTCGGAATCGAGTGGAAAACAAAATCAAAGAAAAAGCGCAAAGCAGAAAGCGTATTCTAGAAGTGCGCACGGGAAAGAAATAGAGAAATCCCACCTTCGTGCAAAACTTGGGCAGAATACCAACATGGAAGAAGTCCAGGCCCAGCCCAGAGCCCACCGGAGCAAGGCGGTGGTGAGTGGGGCAAGCCACGGTGCGTCCGCACCCCCAGCACCGCCTCTCGGGCCCACCTTGCTCCGGCAGTTGCATGGTAGCATACAGAGGCGGCTTAGGGTGGTTTCCTAATTTATGTGCGCCAAACTGACCTAGATCCACTATATAAGAGAGCTTAGAGCTCACCATCAAGACACACAACATTTTGGAGCCAAACACCTCACTACCTCTTGTACTCTTTTTACTTTTAGTAGTCTTTTGGAGATAGGTAAAGCTTTGTCGGAGAGCTTGTACTTTGGAGAAGGATCTTGGTATGAATAAGATAAAGCTTTTTTCCAAAGTCTTGTTCTTTACTGATCACTATAGTTATGCTTATGATTCAGAGTATAGTTCTTGTGTTAAGATCTTAGCATATGAACTAGAGTATAGTTCTTATGTTATAAACTTAGCATTTAGAACTTTATGCTTAACCTTTCATACTATATATGATGAGGATTAGAGCTAAGTTGAGGTGACAGTTCGTCATGCCTTTGGGTGTGCTCATGTCCTATGCTTGTCGATCCGTAGGGTCAGAGTCCTTGGGGATGTGGGTAGTTCCTTGTAAATGGGTGTGGTGCTTGGGTACAAGAGAATAGGCGGATACATTTCCTACTCTCTGGTTGAGGGATAGGCGGTAGGTGGTGACAGCCCTATCCATCCCTTGTAATCCCTCACGTTCGGGTAGGGTGTAGGAGTCTAAATTTCCATAGAGGTTGCTGGCAGACCAGTACTCGGTGGTCTCCCAACCCATCTCATGCCTAGTTCTAACTCTTAACCATGTATATATATGATTACTCACTATACTTTGCATGGCTATATTAGAACATGCCTGCTCCACTTAGACATATTCTTTTATTCCTTGTTTTCCTTTTATCCTTGAGGTTGGCTGTTGACAGTGGTTAACATATATCATAAACCATCAACCTACCTTGCATAAATGGTGAAAATAGATTAATATCATAGAATATAAGGTTTATACTAACAAATTCCACATGTTTGGGTGAATCTGTGTTTTCAGCAGGATTTAATCAGAAAACTGGCACGGAGGATCAAAACGTCGAATAGAATCAAACTTAACCACGACAAAAACTACTCTAGAAGGTTCTAGAGGACACCACAAGACATCACACCGTAGAGGACCCCAAGAGGATGACAGGTGGGGCCGGCTGGCTCCACCACCATGCCGCCCGACCCTCTGTGGGGCCCACTCACCAGGAGCTTCTAGAATGTTCCTCCACCGCCTCATAGGATTACATCTACATCATTCCTTAAGTTAGTTTGATCCAAGGGTCCACGTTGCACCCTTAGGGCTATAAATATAGGCCTGCACCCCCCAGGAGGAAGCCAAGTCTGATCCTAAGAGATGAAAAGCCAGGGACCCTAATTCATGTCTCCACCAGGATTTAGGGCTAGCAATCAAGAGAAGATTAGTCCTTCATAGGATCTAGTCTTGTATTAGAGATAGAGAGATAGAGTGAGAGAGTAGAGTTTTGGAGGAGTCTCGGCCTGTCGGTGCTCTCTCTACGGCTTGTACTCTACTTAATCAAGTTCTTCTAGAGCTTGTTTCTGAGATTTCTCTGGTAATCGTCTTCTGATTCAAGTAAGCAACTTGTTTATATTGTTCTTCAAGTTTGCAACTCTCTTTTGAGTGCTTTGATCTTGGTAGCTCCTTAATTGAAGTAGTATTCATAGTGTAAGCATGGTGCTTAGACTAGGGTTACTCGTAAATGCACCCTATTTTTCGGATCGGTGGTAGCTCGCGAAGGTGACTTTATAGCTTTGTTGAATCCTCTGTAGTCCACCTCCCATTAATGGGACTAGCAGGAATTTGATCACTTGTAGGGAAGAAACTCTGAATTTGTTCCTTATAAGACATCTCCCATGATAGAACAATAGAAGGCAAAGCTTACCGAGATTGGAACTAGACATATCTCAGTAGTCTCCTTTATATTCCTATTTTCTGACCTTAGTTGTGAAGTTGGAGACTTAGTTATTCTTACTCACTATTCCTTTGGGTTTGATATTAAAATTGGGTTATTCTCGGTGAAGTGCTACAATGGTATAATATTTGTGCGCTTGTGGATATATATATTCTCTCTGTGTACATTTAATTTATACCAACAAGTATTTCTGGCGCCGTTGCCGGGGAACGGTTTGTTGAGTTAACTTTGAGTCTAGCTTAATCTTGTATTATACTTTTAGCTTTACCTTTTTACCGTGGATCTAGTATCCACCCCTCTCTACCAATATGGTGCACCCACGGGCACAAGCCTATAGCTAGTAGAATCTTCAAAACCTATCCTAGCACCTAGCTATGAGCTACGCCCGCGGTTAATCAACATGATTCAGGATAAACCTTTTTTTGGCGAAGTAGATGAAAACCCCTATTCCCACCTACGTGAGTTTGAGCTTACCTGTGCATGCCTACGCATTGAAGGCATGTTAGATGAGACCTTAAGATGGAAGCTTTTTCCTTTCTCTTTGACAGGAGAAGCTAAACATTGGTATAAGCTCAACACTGGGAATAGTCAAGGAGATTGGGAAGCGCTGTGCTCTAGCTTTTGCTTACAATTCTTCCCCACCTATAGGGTAGTAAAACTTTGTGTAGAGGTTCTAACTTTTAAACAAAAGAAAGAATCTCTAGGCAAGGCATGGGAATGCTTTAACACTTTTCTTAATTCTGGCCCTGATCTTACCATTCCAGAACCTATTCTTCTCCAACACTTCTTTATGGGCCTTACTAGAAAAACCATAGAATATCTTAATATTGCTTCAGGAGGTTCATTCATGCATGTCTCTGTCGAAGAGGTGAGAAGCATTCTCACAAAAATCTTGCAAGACCTCCCTAACGAAAGAGAGAAGTTGTTAGAAGAATCCCAAATAGCTGAATCCGAATCAGAACCATCATCAACTTTAGGTATTCCAGATCCTGAACCACCGGAAAAGGAGAAAACTCCCATTTTGGATTTTATGCTTGAATTCGAGGATGAACTTTTTGCCAAATATGAAAATACCTCAAATTACCATGTAATGAGGAAACCCCAGGAGCCTAGGAAATCATCATCATCTATAGAACCTTTAGACCCTTCTAAGGAAGCTTTCCTTAAAAGGACAACGAAAGAGCTAGTGTCTATTATGAGCAATGAATGGTTAGAAGAATCAGAGCTTTCTCCTGAAGTGATTCATCTAGATTCACCCTCTATTACCTTTAATTGCCAGATCAACAAAGCTTCTTTCGATGCTCTTTATAATCCGGTTGTGGGTGTTAACATTTTGTCTTTGGATTTTGCTTATGATTTATTAAAAGACATGCCATTAGCCCCAACAACCAAGTTACTAAAAAGTCTTTTAGGACACATTGTCCTAAGTTTGGGAATTCTTTGTGCCCTTCCTATCTTGATAAATGGAACCAAAGTGCAATTGAACTTCTATATCTTTGATGTTATGGAGTTCGACCTATTGATAGGACAACCAATAGAAAGACTTATCCATGAAGGACAAATAGGGAAATTGAACATAAGACTTGGGAAAAACTTTGAGCTTTCTATACCCATCACTCACTCTCTACATGCTAAAATTGAGCCAATTCCCAAGCAAGACCCAATGGAAGAGGTTAAGGTTGCATCTCTTGATGACTTGATTGAACCCAGCCTTGAAGATGATGCCCAGTTTTTCATCGAAGAAGAAGACGAAGGCCCCATAGAACCTGAACCTCTCGATGAATTGCTAGAACTGCCTAAGCCCTCCATTGAGCTTAAACCCCTGCCTTCTGGTCTTAGATATGCTTTTCTTAATAATTGTAACACCTCAAGTGTTTAGTCCATAACTGCATTGCATTTGCATAGGCATAAGCATGCATCATGCATGTTTGTTATTTTATGTGATGCAACACATGTAATTGTTTCTAGAAGTTTTGTTTGGCTCATATCATGGATACTTGATAGTTGGTGTAACAAAAAGGTAGAGTAGCCAATTATGTCCCACAACACCTTAGTTATACTTAGGGTAACTCTTGGAGCAAGGTTCATGTTGATAAAAATTGCAAAAATGCCCTCCAAGAGATGGTTGACCACCATTTGGCCCTAGGATGCTCTAGTTTGACCAATTAAAAAGTCTAGCTTAGAGACCTTGCATGGAGGAGCACCCTTAAGCAAAGTTGTAGGGAATTTTATGGGGAACAAAAGTCTCAATATGACCATTTCATGAAATTGATCAGAACATGCTCAAAAGTGGCCCACAAGTCAGCTAGAGGGGCTGCCTCAACACTTATATTTTTCTAAGTCCTCAAACTCACCCTCCAGTTTTACTGAGTCCTACTTTAGAGGCTTGTAGTTTGCAAACCAGGACAAACTAGCTTCCACTCATATTGACCAACTTGTAGTCCTCATGTAGCTCTACAACATTGCCAACATCACCCAAGTCTGGTTCTCCATAGTTTATGAGTTATAGTGTCAAGAAGTTAGGGTTTCAGTCGGTTTTAACCACTGAAATCACATTTCAGTTTCACCGAGCACCACTTGATGTCACTGTATCTCACTAACCAAGCCGAGTTAGCTCATGACCCTATTGACAATGTTGAAGCCCTCACATAGCTCTACATTTTTGTTAACTACGGCTCTCATCGAATCAGCCTTGATCACGAGCGGTGGGGCGATAAAATCACGCTGTCAGACGTCGCGATTATGACTGAATCGGGAAAAACCGGGTTCAGACACCGACGGCCATGGCCGACCGCGCGCAGGGCCAGAACGCCGTGTGGCCGCCATGCTCCGCCTTCGCCCCCACTCGCGAGCGCGCTGGCGCGTTCATGCTGCTCGAGCGCTGCTGCTGCCCTCCACTCCCTCCATTTAACCCCTTTCTTCTCTGCGGTGCTCACTGAGGCGGAGAAACCGAACACCACTGACGCCGCCCTCTTCCGCGAGCTCGTGAGCGTGCGCCGTGACACCGTAAGCCACCAAAACTCGCCCACACCTCCGCCACTGTCTCCTTTACCTCGGCCGCCCCTCCGACGAGCCGGTCAAGCAAAGGTGAGGACGAATTTCGTCGGTTCCGTCATCACCGTCGCGGGCCGACCTCGCCGGAGTTGGAGCTCACCGTGGCCAGCTATCCTCGGGCCCCTTTCACCCTTTTTCTCCTCTCCCTCGGTTTCCCCGTGAGTCCAAGAAGCTCGTACCGAGCTCCGTTACACCTCCGATGGCCGGACCTCGCCGAAGCGCCGTCGTCTCCCTCGGCCGTCCGCCATGCGCGCTGGTGGCGGTGTTTCCGTGCTCCACCGGTCAGTGTAGTGGTACCCTGGGGTGCGGGTGGTTGCGGGGAAGACCATGACGGTGACCTCGCCGCCGGTGGTCTCGCCGCCGGCGAGCGGTGGCCGTGCAAAGCCGCACCCTGCGCTGCTCCCTATGACGTGCGGGGTCCGCGTGTCAGCATCTCCCGACCTCGGCACCATTGAGCCAGCGAGCTGGGCCGAGCCGCACGTCGGGCCGAGCCGCGCGCTGGCTGGGCCGCGCTGGTGAAACGGGCCGGCCCGGCACTGTCGCGTTAGGGTGTAGTGCTGATTTTTCTTTTTGTCACAGATTTTGTGGTAGTTTGGAAAATGTAGATCTAGGGTTCTACTTGCTTAAAAATCATGAGATAAATTTTGTTATGACCTACATGATGTGTAGTATTTTATAAAAATATAAATCTGGTAGGTGATGTTTAATTTCTGGGAGAATTTAATAGATCTTTTAAATGTGTTTTGAAATGCATGCAAATTTGTTAAATATATAACTTGAGCTGTAGTATCCCAAAAATTATGAAATTTGGTGGGTAGGTTACTTTATACTTGCCCTAGCTCTGGTAAAAAGTTGGGCATTAGTGCTTAAGTAATTTGCAAGTTATAAGGCTATCTTGTTATTCTAGGAAATAATTAAATGAATTTTAGTAATTTTTCTACATGTGCAATGTTCTTGTAACTTTTTGGAGAATGTCTTGGTGCCATAGAGTGTCCAAGAAAATTATGAAATCTGTTGTTTGATACATTTCAACATGATTTATTATTTATACAAAAATCAGCCTTTTGGACTTGTGAATTTTGTATAGGGAGTTCCTTTGAATAAAATTTGTTCAAATTTTTACAGTAGTCTCTTTTTAGGTCAGAGAGCCCTCTGTAATTTTTGTGGAATTTTAGGAGCAGTTTACATATATGTTTAAAATTCCACTTAATTAAGTAAGCAAATTAAGAAATGAGTATAAATAAATGTTCTAGGTGGTCACACCCTACTTTCTGGTGTTTTTGTTACCCATGTGAACTTTTGGTAACATTAGTTTGGTCTTAGGGGACTTTGGCCACATCAATAAATATTTAATCCTTGCAATTTTAGGTTTTCTGGACAGCTGGTAGTATTTCTAAGTTTGACCTTTGATAAAAATGGTTGCTGGAAAACTTATAAATACAAAAGTTGTAGTAAACTTGATAAACTAGCTTGTGTCAAAATTTGGGAGCATTTGGCGTAGTAGTTTGAGAGTTATTGCTGTTTAAAGTGGCAGTCCAGAATCTGCTACTCTCTGTTTAGAGAGAACAGATTCTGGAACTTATGAAATTTGACATGGAAAACTTAGAAGTTTGGGGTTGAGGTCTGAAAACGAATTGTAGTGCATTTCTTAGGCTTTCCAGATTTTCTTAGATCATATCTTTTGGAATTGGAAATCTCCAGTTATGTTAAAAACAAGTAGCTGCTGTCCAGAATGTTTTACTGTGGTATTTGCTGATTAGATGTGGTGTGGTATCCTGAACAATGCTACTCTTGTAATTGTTAGGTGTTAGGGCCTTAACTGAAGAAGAGCAGCTTTATCTTAGGTTGAGTAGATTAGGTGAGTACTTCTCTACCGGAGAGGAAATTTGCACCTACTCTTTTGAAGTGATTTGAATAGAGCTTTAAAAGTGTTGTAATGCATTTCATTCCGAGCATACTGCATCTTTCACTATGCATTCATGAGATTTATTATGCACTCATGCAATAGGTGTTCCGGAGGGGGTAACACTCCTCGAATTCGAACAAGTGGTACCGGAGGAGATCCAGAACCCGCCGGAGCCAGCAGAGGAACCAACCGGCGGAGAAGCTTCCGAAGAAGACCTTCCTGAGTGCCCGGACCACCGGCCTTCCACTTTTCTCAAAGGCAAGCCCCGGTGCATGCTGAACCCATCGTTTTATAAATATATCTTGAGTACTTTTAATTGTTTACTGCATTAAGTAGTAGGAGTTGGATGAAAACAATTGTTGCATTTTACCTGTCCTTGTCCAGATATCGTACTTAAATCCTATATTAGGTTTAGGCACGTGTCAATGCTTAGCCCTGCTTAGTACGGTAGAAGTCGGGTGATTTCCGGTCATCCGCGAGAGATAGGATTGGGTCACGAGTGGCTTATGGCTATCGTGATGGAACCATGCTTTAAAATGAAATTGAGACCGGGCGGGAGTTCGATGGTACAGCCGCAAGACACTTCACGTCTTGGGTGTGGAGCCATGCCCGTCTGAGTCGTTTAAGGACCGATTCGCTGTACGTCCTTGAGTCATGTTGAACGCAGTCTAACACTTAGTTGGCCGGATAAGTCGTTCCGACCGCGAAGCCGAGTAATGTGATTCAGGCCGGGAATCGAATGGTAGGTTGCTTCTTGGAGGAGAGAAAGGATGTGCTTGGGGACATTGGCGTGAGACCAAGGGGGGTTAGAGTCCCTATCACCTGGCAGAGTGTCGCCCTTGGGGTCGCGACATCATTCGGACCCGCGATTCCTGAATCATACGAAAGGTGGCTTGTGCGACCCTGGCAGGGGTCTGCGCGGTGAGTGTTAGAAATACCCCTCCAGCTGGATAGGAATTCGATTCGAATCGCCGTCGCTCCCGGTTAGTGAGCACTTGACTTGAGCAGCGGCAACGTAGATCTCATTAATTGAACAGATGGTTAAGTGAATGATACAATGTTGCCACAATTTATACCTGCTATGGAAATAATGTTAATAATTGTTTGATGATAATCAAGTGCATGTTTAGTACAGGTGCTAAGATAGATGACAGGTAAATGCTAAAAATAACTGTTAGTACAGGTTATAAGAGTTCAACTAATTATGCCTTTATGCAAATGTGGGTCAGCTAGCCTCTTGTGTAAGCCTTGCATAATCCTTGGTGTCATGTTATTTCTGGTTTATGACGGGTAAGTCTAGCTGAGTACATTCCAGTACTCAGGGTTTATTCCCCCCTGTTGCAGATGATATGCTCTATCAAGGCTTCTGCAAGACGTGTCTCCACCCTGCGGGTGACGATGACTAGATCACTAGGGCATGATCGTCTTTATGTACTTTCCTCATGCTTTTGCGGGTTGTCGATCAACAAGACTGGCAGTAGTTAATCTATTAGTGTGTGTTATGCTTCCGCTACTTTGAAACAACTTGGTTTGTAATAATTGCGACTCCGTGTGTGTGTAAACTTATTTCGGAACTACTTGTGAAATGTAACGTATGATGTGTATGTTGAATGATGCGATCCTGGTTGTAAGCAGTTTGGTTTGAAATCCTTCGTGGTTTCGATTGACTACCGGGATTATATGGGCTCAAGTTTGAAAATTTGAGCGCTTCGGTGCTTGTTTTCGTACTTGTGCTCTTATAATTTGGTCGGTTCTGTTAGAGCTGGTACCGGAGCATAATTCAACATTAAACACATCTTACGAGTAATTAAAAACAAAAGTATTTGTTTATGAAAAGGGTTAAACTATAAAAATTATTTTTATAGGTATGCTAGTGATCACATCCCTTAGCCCAAATAAGGACTCTTAGGTGGCTTATTATAAAAACTAACTTGGGGGCCTTGTTTGTTTTTGTTTCGTCGTCCATATGACGTGATATTGTATGGATGCCATCCACTTGGGTGGTAATGTATGGATCAATTACCTCGACGCTCTGGTAAGTGTGAGTTGTGAGAGCATGATCGTCCAACCGGCGGTCTAGGGGAGAGTAGTTTTGGTGACTTGCATACTTACATGTTCAAACCATGTAATTATGTAAAGCACTTAATTGTGGGCATCTATAAATCGGGTAGCTTTGGTACTGAAATATATACATCAGGGGATGTGTATATGGAAAGTATTTAGTTTACTGCTTTCTTGTATGTTTATTTTGGGAATTTTTGGGCTGCAATGAGATTTTCTGCAGGTACACTAACAGCGTAACGAGTAGACCGATAGTTTCGCTTATATGAGAGAACGTATGTATGCCACCGCTTAGCGTTAGAACTTTAGTTTTCTACTAAGGTGAGAGGGTGTACGGAACGTGCATGCATCATGTTTAATTATATCATACATGTCATTTACTCCCTCCTTAAAAATTTCAATAGTCCCGACTAAATTAAATTTCGTATCCCCTAAATGATCCTCACTTTAAGCCATATCTTGTTGATACAGATGGCACGTACTAAGATCACCGCCCGTAAGTCAACCGGAGGAAGGGTCCCTCGCCACCAGCTAGCTCCACGTGAGCCCCGCCCCGAGCCCACTGAGGTGGAAAGGCTGCGGGCTGAGTTGGCCGAAGTAACTGCTGCTAGGGATGCAGCGCGGCAGCAACTGGAGCAAGTGATCCGTGACCGGGATCAGGAAACGCTTGCAGTCCAGAGGTTGACAGTGGCAAATCGCAACTGTCAACGCATGCTGGTCCGTGTCATGAACCAGAGGGATGAAGCCTGGCACGAGGAGAACGTTCTGAGGGCTCGTCAGTTTGAGCTCGAGCAACAGTTGGAGAATGCTGAAGAATACAATGACAACCTTCTCGTCAGTTTGAGCTCGAGCAACAGTTGGAGAATGCTGAAGAATACAATGACAACCTTCATGAAGAAGTGCACCGCCTGAACAACCAGCTTAATCCTCTGCTACCTCGAAACAACAACGTAGATGAGGACATGGGTTCGGGAATCTTCATGGCTGAGGATGATGATGAAGCGGAGGTCAATGGACCATAGGATGCCCCACCTGCAGAAGCACCAGAGGAAGAGCCAGAAGAAGAAGAAGAAGAAGACAAGGAGTTAGAGCCTGTTAGTGATGAGGACGGCGGGGAGATCCTTGACACCGACTCTGAGGATGATGCTTAGAGTAGTCATCACGTACCTATGATGTTAGGACCATCTTTTGTGCCCTCCCTGTGTGGGAGTGAGGCTTTGTAATAACTTGACTTTGGGATGTAAGGTCGAACCCTATGTTTCCAGGATGTTTAGTTTGAACCTGTTAAATTTCGATCACAACTTGATGTCTTATTGTGTTGCGTTCAATGATGGTGTCACGATTAGCACCCTTCGGTGCCGCGACGAAACCGAGGGCCTCCTATGGCGCGCGACATAAGGCTGTGCTGCTTGGCACGCGCTGGTATCGAGGTGGCTAGTCATGATCCACCATGGAACTCTCCATTGAGAAGTCTCTTTGTGGTCAGTTTGGAGTAGCCTTTCACAGTCAACTAAAAATTTTGAGATCGAATCCAAGTACCGTGCGAAAGGTCCAAAAATCACGTAGAAAGTGACGTAAACGGTTCAGTAACTGTTGTGCTCCCTGTGAGTGAGCCTTTATCAAGGAACATCTTGTTGGATTCCCTCGTATGATTGCGTCAATTGATGCGCTTGAATGGATTGTGCGGTTGTGATGAATTATTGTGCCTTGAGTATTTTGAGAAGTCCATTTCATAAAGTCAGTTTGACATATTTGCAATGATTCATCTACAAATTTCCCACATCGTCAGTGCTCATTGGCTATGCATTTTGCAGATGTCGTACAATCTCCGTCGGGGTCGTGGCAATGAGGAGGAGGAACAGCCACCCCCTCCGCCACCACCTACCCCGGCTGAGCTGATGCAGACCGTGGTAGAAGGGCAGCGCATGTTGGCTGACGCTATGCGCCAACTTGCCAATCGGGAGGCTCGTCATGGCCGCCAGGGCCCAGAACCAAATCAGTACAGTGATTTCAAGGACTTTCTTGATACAAAGCCCCCGCTCTTTAAGGAAGCGGAAGAACCACTGCAAGCCGACGAGTGGTTGAATACTATTGAACAAAAGTTTTGTCTGCTTCGCCTGACCGATGAGCTAAAAACTGAGTATGCTTCTCATCAGCTGCATGGCCCAGCGGGTATTTGGTGGAGCCACTATCGTTCCACACTGCCTGCAAATGTCCCGATTGCTTGGGACCAGTTCAAGGCCGCATTCCGTGGAAACTATATTCCTCCAGGTCTTATGGCAATCAAGCACACGGAATTCATGAGGCTGTCGCAGGGAAATAAAAGCTTGACTGAATATCTGCAGTCTTTCAACAATCTGGCAAGGTATGCCACAGAGTTTGTGGATACCGATGCCAAGAAAATTGCTAGCTTCAAGAGGGGCCTCGGCCCAAAGTTGATGAAGACTATGGGCACTAGCAAGTGTACTACTTTCAATGAATTTATCAGTGATGCTTTGACCCAGGAGAACAATAATGCTATTTATTCTGCCTCTAAAAGCCGTAAGAGGGCCCTTGAGGCGAGTGCTTCTCAGTCGCGGGCCTCAGCTGCACCAAGGTCTTCCCCTCGCCCACCTGCTCAGAATACAAAGTTCCGTCCGCCATAGAAGAAGCCTGCTGCCAAAACTGGATTCCGCAAGGCTTATACAGTCGCTCTGCCAAAGGGCAATTCTGGTCAGAGCAGCTCTAGTGTTCCTCCCAGCAACATGCCTTGCTGGAACTGCAACAAGCCAGGCCATTGGTCCAGGAACTGTTCTTACCCTAAGAAGAATGTCAACCAAGGTGGCCGTCAGGGACACGCTCATTATAACAGTATTGAGGAAATCCCATCTGGTGAGGTGGTCACTGCTGGTAAGTTCCTAGTTGTCCAACACCCTGCAGTGGTACTTTTTGATTCAGGTGCTTCGCATTCCTTTATCAGTCCTAAGTTTGCATCAAAATTCGCACACAAGTTGCATACTGTTGAAGGTGTGGGGTATTGCATTAGTGCTGCAAGTGGGAATATTTCCACGAATAAAGTAGTGGGGAACCTTAAGTTTGAGATAGAAGGGTGAAATTATTCGCTTGCCTTATTGGTTTTACCGGGTTTAGACATAGATGTTATCTTGGGCATGAATTGGATGAGTCAAAATGGGGTACTCATCGATACATCCGCTCGGGTAGTTATGCTCAGAGATCCTACAGATCAAAAGGGTTTTCTGGTACAACTTCCCAGGAAAGTTGAATTGTCGGGGGAAGTTCATGCTGTGCAAGCAAAGGCGTTGGCTGAAATTCCCGTAGTAAGTGAGTTTCCGGACGTTTTTCCCGATGATTTGCCGGGACTCCCTCCGGATCGGGATGTGGAATTTAAAATCGAGTTGTTGCCTGGCACGGCACCCATCTCTAGGAGACCTTATAGGATGCCTCCGAATGAGTTAGCTGAACTTAAGGTGCAGTTGAATGAACTTTTGAGGAAGGGGTTGATTCATCCTAGCTCGTCTCCATGGGGATGCCCTGCTATCTTTGTAAAGAAGAAGGATCAGACCTTGCGAATGTGTGTAGATTATAGACCTCTGAATGCAGTCACTGTCAAAAATAAGTATCCTCTGCCACGTATCGATATCTTGTTCGATCAGTTGTCCAAAGCTAAAGTCTTTTCCAAGATTGATCTGAGGTCTGGTTACCATCAGATTAAAATCCGTCCCGAAGATATTCCAAAAACCGCCTTCTCGACAAGATACGGCCTTTATGAGTATCTTGTTATGTCTTTTGGCCTGACAAATGCCCTTGCACACTTCATGTGCTTGATGAATTCGGTGTTTATGCCCGAATTGGACAAGTTTGTGGTGGTGTTTATTGATGACATCTTGGTATATTCTGAAAATGAGGAAGAACACGCCGAACACTTGCGTATTGTCCTCACTAGACTGCGTAAACATCAACTGTATGCGAAGTTCAGTAAGTGTGAATTCTGGCTTCGTGAAGTACCTTTCCTTGGGCATGTGTTGTCCGATGGAGGAATTATGGTGGATCCCACTAAGGTACAAGAAGTATTAAATTGGAAAGCTCCTACTTCGGTTCATGAGGTCCGGAGTTTTCTTAGGTTGGCTGGCTATTATCGTCGCTTCATCCCGGATTTCTCAAAAATAGCCAAACCCATGACTCGGTTTCTGCAAAAAGACACCAGGTTTGTCTGGACTCCTGAGTGTGATGCGGCTTTTCACCAACTGCGAACCCTCCTAACCTCGGGTCCGGTTTTGGCACAACCGGACATCGAGAAGCCATTTGATGTTTACTGTGATGCCTCAGGCATAGGTTTGGGAGGCGTTTTGATGCAGGAAGGCCGAGTAATTGCATACACCTCTCGGCAACTTCGGAGGCATGAGGTGAATTATCCAACGCATGACTTAGAACTGGCTGTAGTTGTTCATGCTTTGAAAGTATGGCGACATTATCTGCTGGGCAATGTCTGCAATATCTATACAGACCACAAAAGCCTCAAATACATCTTCACCCAACCCGAGTTAAATATGCATCAGAGAAGATGGCTCGAGTTGATTAAGGATTATAATCTTCAAGTACACTATCATCCGGGCAAGGCAAATGTGGTTGCGGACGCTTTAAGCCGTAAGTCTCATTGCCATTCCCTAATTGAAACTGATTTTCATCGATCCCGCCTGTTACATCCAGCAGTCTTGTACAACATCACTGTCAGTGGTACTCTCAGAAACAGAATTATTGAGCTCCAAAAGACTGATCCGGGTATATTGCACATAAAACGTAAGATGAAAGAGGAAGAAACTAAGCATTTCAGGTTAGATGACGAGGGTGTGCTGTGGTTTAAGGATAGATTAGTGGTACCTAAGGACCGAGAGCTTAGAGATCAGATCCTGTCCGAAGCACATTCGTCCAAGTTGTCCATTCATCCTGGTAGTAATAAGATGTACTATGATTTGAAGCCACTTTATTGGTGGACCAAGATGCGGAAAGAGATAGCTGCATATGTTGCTAGGTGTGACACCTGTTGTAGGGTTAAAGCGGTACACATGAAAGCTGGGTTACTGCAACCACTTTCTATCCCAGGCTGGAAATGGGAAGAGATAAGCATGGATTTCATTGTCGGACTTCCTCCTACTGTCAAAAATCATAACTCCATCTGGGTAATTGTTGATCGTTTGACCAAATCAGCTCATTTCATTCCAGTTAGAGTGGACTATCGTCCCACTGACTATGCTGAGTTGTACTTCAATCAGATAGTCCGACTTCATGGGGTACCTCGTACTATCGTTTCTGACCGTGGTCCCCAGTTCACTGCTCGCTTTTGGGAGCACTTGCATCACCTTCTGGGAACCAAGTTAGTGAGAAGCTCTGCTTATCACCCCCAGACGTCTGGTCAGACGGAGCGAGTTAACCAAATCTTGGAAGATCTGTTGTGAGCATGCGTCATTTCATCCAAGGGTTCTTGGGAAAAATGGTTACCTCTAGCCGAATTCTCGTACAATAACAGTTACCAAGAGAGTATTAAGATGGCCCCGTTCGAAGCTTTGTACGGTCGTAAGTGTCGAACTCCACTAAACTGGGTAGAAGCTGGTGAAAGAAGGTATTATGGCATTGATTTTGTCTAGGAAGCCGAGGAACAAGTCCGTACTATCCAAAAACACATGGCTGCAGCCCAAGCTAGACAGAAAAGTTATGCTGATCGTCGTAGAAAGCCACTCGAGTTTGAAGTTGGAGACTTTGTTTATTTGAAAGTTTCTCCAATGAAGAGTGTCCAACGTTTTGGCGTTAAGCGAAAACTTGCACCAAGATACGTGGGTCCTTTCCAGATCATAGGCAAGAGTGGAGCTGTTGCGTACAAAATCCAGTTACCTCCTGAAATGAGTGCCATATTCAACGTTTTCCATGTATCTCAGCTTAAAAAGTGTCTTCGAGTCCCTGAGGAACAAGTTCCCTTAGGAGATATCAGACTTGAATCCGACCTAACCTACGAAGAAAAGCCAGTCAGAGTGATTGATACTCAGGAACGAGTAACTAGAAGCAAAGTGGTTAAGTGGTATAAAGTGATGTGGAGTAATCAGGGTAGTGAAAGTGATGCTACGTGGGAAAGGGAAGATTATTTGCGGGATGGTTATAAGGAATTCTATGAAAAATGGTACGCTTTCCAAATCTCGGGACGAGATTTTTATAAGGGGGGAGGGCTGTAACACCTCAAGTGTTTAGTCCATAACTGCATTGCATTTGCATAGGCATAAGCATGCATCATGCATGTTTGTTATTTTATGTGATGCAACACATGTGATTGTTTCTAGAAGTTTTGTTTGGCTCATATCATGGATACTTGATAGTTGGTGTAACAAAAAGGTAGAGTAGCCAATTATGTCCCACAACACCTTAGTTATACTTAGGGTAACTCTTGGAGCAAGGTTCATGTTGATAAAAATTGCAAAAATGCCCTCCAAGAGATGGTTGACCACCATTTGGCCCTAGGATGCTCTAGTTTGACCAATTAAAAAGTCTAGCTTAGAGACCTTGCATGGAGGAGCACCCTTAAGCAAAGTTGTAGGGAATTTTATGGGGAACAAAAGTCTCAATATGACCATCTCATGAAATTGACCAGAACATGCTCAAAAGTGGCCCACAAGTCAGCTAGAGGGGCTGCCTCAACACTTATATTTTTCTAAGTCCTCAAACTGACCCTCCAGTTTTACTGAGTCCTACTTTAGAGGCTTGTAGTTTGCAAACCAGGCCAAACTAGCTTCCACTCATATTGACCAACTTGTAGTCCTCATGTAGCTCTACAACATTGCCAACATCACCCAAGTCTGGTTCTCCATAGTTTATGAGTTATAGTGTCAAGAAGTTAGGGTTTCAGTCGGTTTTAACCACTGAAATCACATTTCAGTTTCACCGAGCACCACTTGATGTCACTATATCTCACTAACCAAGCCGAGTTAGCTCATGACCCTATTGACAATGTTGAAGCCCTCACATAGCTCTACATTTTTGTTAACCTCATCGAATCAGCCTTGATCACGAGCGGTGGGGCGATGAAATCACGCTGTCAGACGTCGCGATTATGACTGAATCGGGAAAAACCGGGTTCCGACACCGACGGCCGTGGCCGACCGCGCGCAGGGCCAGAACGCCGCGTGGCCGCCATGCTCCGCCTTCGCCCCCACTCGCGAGCGCGCTGGCGCGTTCATGCTGCCCGAGCGCTGCTGCTGCCCTCCACTCCCTCCATTTAACCCCTTTCTTCTCTGCGGTGCTCACCGAGGTGGAGAAACCGAACACCATTGACGCCGCCCTCTTCCGCGAGCTCGTGAGCGTGCGCCGTGACACCATAAGCCGCCAAAACTCGCCCACACCTCCGCCACCGTCTCCTTTACCTCGGCCGCCCCTCCGACGAGCCGGTCAAGCAAAGGTGAGGACGAATTTCGTCGGTTCTGTCATCACCGTCGCGGGCCGACCTCGCCGGAGTTGGAGCTCACCATGGCCAGCTATCCTCGGGCCCCTTTCACCCCTTTTTCTCCTCTCCCTCGGTTTCCCCGTGAGTCCAAGAAGCTCGTACCGAGCTCCGTTACACCTCCGATGGCCGGACCTCGCCGGAGCGCCGTCGTCTCCCTCGGCCGTCCGCCATGCGCGCTGGTGGCGGTGTTTCCGTGCTCCACCGGTCAGTGTAGTGGTACCCTGGGGTGCGGGTGGTTGCGGGGAAGACCACGACGGTGACCTCGCCGCCGGTGGTCTCGCCGCCGGCGAGCGGTGCCCGTGCAAAGCCGCGCCCTGCGCTGCTCCCTATGACGTGCGGGGTCCGCGTGTCAGCGTCTCCCGACCTCGGCACCATTGAGCCAGCGAGCTGGGCCGAGCCACGCGTCGGGCCGAGCCGCGCGCTGGCTGGGCCACGCTGGTGAAACGGGCCGGCCCGACACTGTCGCGTTAGGGTCTAGTGCTGATTTTTCTTTTTGTCACAGATTTTGTGGTAGTTTGGAAAATGTAGATCTAGGGTTCTACTTGCTTAAAAATCATGAGATAAATTTTGTTATGACCTACATGATGTGTAGTATTTTATAAAAATATAAATCTGGTAGGTGATGTTTAATTTCTGGGAGAATTTAATAGATCTTTTAAATGTGTTTTGAAATGCATGCAAATTTGTTAAATATATAACTTGAGCTGTAGTATCCCAAAAATTATGAAATTTGGTGGGTAGGTTACTTTATACTTGCCCTAGCTCTGGTAAAAATTTGGGCATTAGTGCTTAAGTAATTTTCAAGTTATAAGGCTATCTTGTTATTCTAGGAAATAATTAAATGAATTTTAGTAATTTTTCTACATGTGCAATGTTCTTGTAACTTTTTGGAGAATGTCTTGGTGTCCTAGAGTGTCCAAGAAAATTATGAAATCTGTTGTTTGATACCTTTCAACATGATTTATTATTTATACAAAAATCAGCCTTTTGGACTTGTGAATTTTTTATAGGGAGTTCCTTTGAATAAAATTTGTTCAAATTTTTACAGTAGTCTCTTTTTAGGTCAGAGAGCCCCCTGTAATTTTTGTGGAATTTTAGGAGCAGTTTACATATATGTTTAAAATTCCACTTAATTAAGTAAGCAAATTAAGAAATGAGTATAAATAAATGTTCTAGGTGGTCACACCCTACTTTCTGGTGTTTTTGTTACCCATGTGAACTTTTGGTAACATTAGTTTGGTCTTAGGGGACTTTGGCCACATCAATAAATATTTAATCCTTGCAATTTTAGGTTTTCTGGACAGCTGGTAGTATTTCTAAGTTTTACCTTTGATAAAAATGGTTGCTGGAAAACTTATAAATACCAAAGTTGTAGTAAACTTGATAAACTAGCTTGTGTCAAAATTTGGGAGCATTTGGCTTAGTAGTTTGAGAGTTATTGCTGTTTAAAGTGGCAGTCCAGAATCTGCTACTCTCTGTTTAGAGAGAACAGATTCTGGAACTTATGAAATTTGACATGGAAAACTTAGGAGTTTGGGGTTGAGGTCTGAAAACGAATTGTAGTGCATTTCTTAGGCTTTCCAGATTTTCTTAGATCATATCTTTTGGAATTGAAAATCTCCAGTTATGTTAAAAACAAGTAGCTGCTGTCCAGAATGTTTTACTGTGGTATTTGCTGATTAGATGTGGTGTGGTATCCTGAACAATGCTACTCTTGTAATTGTTAGGTGTTAGGACCTTAACTGAAGAAGAGCAGCTTTATCTTAGGTTGAGTAGATTAGGTGAGTACTTCTCTACCGGAGAGGAAATTTGCACCTACTCTTTTGAAGTGATTTGAATAGAGCTTTAAAAGTGTTGTAATGCATTTCATTCCGAGCATACTGCATCTTTCACTATGCATTCATGAGATTTATTATGCACTCATGCAATAGGTGTTCCGGAGGGGGTAACACTCCTCGAATTCAAACAAGTGGTACCGGAGGAGATCCAGAACCCGCCGGAGCCAGCAGAGGAACCAACCGGCGGAGAAGCTTCCGACGAAGACCTTCCTGAGTGCCCGGACCACCGGCCTTCCACTTTTCTCAAAGGCAAGCCCCGGTGCATGCTGAACCCATCGTTTTATAAATATATCTTGAGTACTTTTAATTGTTTACTGCATTAAGTAGTAGGAGTTGGATGAAAACAATTGTTGCATTTTACCTGTCCTTGTCCAGATACCGTACTTAAATCCTATATTGGGTTTAGGCATGTGTCAATGCTTAGCCCTGCTTAGTACGGTAGAAGTCGGGTGATTTCCGGTCATCCGCGAGAGATAGGATTGGGTCGCGAGTGGTTTATGGCTATCATGATGGAACCATGCTTTAAAATGAAATTGAGACCGGGTGGGAGTTCGATGGTACAGCCGCAAGACACTTCACGTCTTGGGTGTGGAGCCATGCCCGTCTGAGTCGTTTAAGGACCGATTCGCTGTACGTCCTTGAGTCATGTTGAACGCAGTCTAACACTTAGTTGGCCGGATAAGTCGTTCCGACCGCGAAGCCGAGTAATGTGATTCAGGCCGGGAATCGAATGGTAGGTTGCTTCTTGGAGGAGAGAAAGGATGTGCTTGGGGACATTGGCGTGAGACCAAGGGGGGGTTAGAGTCCCTATCACCTGGCAGAGTGTCGCCCTTGGGGTCGCGACATCATTCGGACCCGCGATTCCTGAATCATACGAAAGGTGGCTTGTGCGACCCTGGCAGGGGTCTGCGCGGTGAGTGTTAGAAATACCCCTCCAGCTGGATAGGAATTCGATTCGAATCGCCGTCGCTCCCGGTTAGTGAGCACTTGACTTGAGCAGCGGCAACGTAGATCTCATTAATTGAACAGATGGTTAAGTGAATGATACAATGTTGCCACAATTTATACCTGCTATGGAAATAATGTTAATAATTGTTTGATGATAATCAAGTGCATGTTTAGTACAGGTGCTAAGATAGATGACAGGTAAATGCTAAAAATAACTGCTAGTATAGGTTATAAGAGTTCAACTAATTATGCCTTTATGCAAATGTGGGTCAGCTAGCCTCTTGTGTAAGCCTTGCATAATCCTTGGTGTCATGTTATTTCTGGTTTATGACGGGTAAGTCTAGCTGAGTACATTCCAGTACTCAGGGTTTATTCCCCCCTGTTGCAGATGATATGCTCTATCAAGGCTTCTGCAAGACGTGTCTCCACCCTGCGGGTGACGATGACTAGATCACTAGGGCGTGATCGTCTTTATGTACTTTCCTCATGCTTTTGCGGGTTGTCGATCAACAAGACTGGCAGTAGTTAATCTATTAGTGTGTGTTATGCTTCCGCTACTTTGAAACAACTTGGTTTGTAATAATTGCGACTCCGTGTGTGTGTAAACTTATTTCGGAACTACTTGTGAAATGTAACGTATGATGTGTATGTTGAATGATGCGATCCTGGTTGTAAGCAGTTTGGTTTGAAATCCTTCGTGGTTTCGATTGACTACCGGGATTATATGGGCTCAAGTTTGAAAATTTGAGCGCTTCGGTGCTTGTTTTCGTACTTGTGCTCTTATAATTTGGTCGGTTCTGTTACAATAATGATCAGGATTCTCCTGTGATCATAAGTGAGAAACTCTCTCAGGAAGAATCTCTACGCCTGCTAGCTATCCTAGAAAAGCATCGTTCTACTTTTGGCTATTCACTCCAAGACCTTAAGGGAATCAGCCCTGCTCTTTGCACCCATCGCATCCCTATAGATCCAGATTCTATACCTTCTAGGGAGCCACAACGTAGGCTTAACAATGCGATGGGAGAGGTAGTTAAGAAAGAGGTCTTAAAACTTTTGCACACCAGGATCATCTATCCTATGCCACACAATGAGTGGGTATGCCCAATTTAGGTTGTGCCTAAATAGGGGGGCATGACTGCTGTTAAAAATGAAAAGAATGAATTAATCCCCCAAAGAACTATCACTGGTTGGCAGATGTGCATTGATTACTGAAAACTTAACAAGGCAACAAAAAAAGATCACTTTTCATTGCCCTTCATAGATGAAATGTTGGAGCGACTAGCGAGCCACTCTTTCTTTTGTTTTCTTGATGGGTATTCAGGTTATCGCCAAATTCCGATCTATCTGGATGATCAAAGCAAAACCACTTTTACATGTCCATATGGAATATATGCTTAGCGTAGAATGTCTTTTGTATTATGTAATGCTCTAGCTTCTTTTCAAAGATGCATGATGTCTATATTTTCTGATATGATTGAAGAAATCATGGAAATTTTCATGGATGACTTTTCTGTTTATAGAAAAACTTTTGATGATTGTCTTGAAAATTTAGACAAGGTTTTGCAAAGATGTGAAGGTCATTTCATGGTTAGAGTGGGCATAGTGCTTGGACATTTAGTGTCTGAAAGAGGGATCGAGGCTAAAATTGAAGTAATTGAACAGGTACCTCCACCTATAAATATCAGAGGGATCCAAAACTTTCTTGGTCATTGTGGTTTCTACCGCCGATTCATAAAAGATTTTTCACACATTGCTAGACCATTGACAAATCTTTTGGCTAAGGATGTTCCCTTTGAATTTGATAATGCATGCTTGAAATCTTTTAACATTCTTAAGAAAGCACTCATCTCTACACCAATCATTCAACCCCCTGATTGGTCGCTACCCTTTGAAATTATGTGTGATGCTAGTGATTATGCTATGGGGGCAGTTTTAGGACAAACAAAAGGTAGAAAGCATCATGCAATTGCTTATGCTAGTAAAACTCTGACAAGACCGCAACTTAATTATGCAACAACTAAAAAAGAACTCTTGGCTATGTGTTTTGCTATTGACAAGTTTAGATCTTACTTTGTAGGAGCTAAGGTGATTGTTTATGCTGATCATGCTGCTTTGAAATGCATGCTCACTAAGAAAGATGCTAAACCAAGATTGATAAGATGTATTTTTCTACTCCAATAATTTGATTTAGAAATAAAAGATAAAAAGGGAGAAGAAAATTCTAATGCCAATCACTTGTCTATAATGCAGTTTGAGAATTCGCAGGAACTGTCCATCAATGATTCACTAGGGATGACATGCTCTTCAAGATCACCAGATCGGACCCCTGGTACGCGAATATTGTCAATTTTATGCTTGCAGGTTATGTACCACCAGTGGAAAACAAAAGAAGACTCGTCTACGAGAGTCATCTCCACATTTGGGATCCACCGTACCTCTTCGGAGTCTGCTCTGACGGTTTACTCAGGAGATGTGTACCGGTGGAAGAAGGCATCAAGATCATGGAACGATGCCACTCATCACCATATGGAGGACATTATGGGGCATTCCACACTCATGCAAAGATTTGGCAGAGTGAATTCTGTTGGCCAATCATGTATGAAGACACAAAGGATTTCATCAAGCGATGTGGAGCGTGTCAGAGGCACGGGAATATCAATTCAAGAGATGCCATGCCACTCACCAACAGCCTCTAGATCGAGCTCTTCGTTGTCTGGGGAATTGACTACATGGGACCATTCCCAAAGTCAAAGAACTATGAGTACATCTTGGTGGCAGTTGACTATGTCTCCAAGTGGGTTGAAGCCATACTATGCAGAGCTGCTGATGCAAAGAACTCCAAGAAGATGTTTGAAGAAATAATATTTTCAAGATTCGAAGTCCCGAGGATGGTGATTAGTGATGGAGGAACTCACTTCACTGATAAGAAATTTCATGCATACTTGATGAAGCATGGGATTAGCCACAATGTCGCTACCCCATACCACCCTCAGACAAGTAGCCAGGCAGAGACATCCAATAAGAAAATCAAGAATATTCTACAGAAGATGGTCAACGAAATGGGAACTGCATGGAAAGATCGATTACCCGATGCACTATGGGCACATAGAATGGCCTATAAGACACCATTGGGCATGTCACCATATCAATTGGTCTATGGGAAGACCTGCCATCTACCTATAGAACTAGAATTCAAAGCTCACTGGGCCATCAGGGAATGGAACATGGACTTTGAAGCTGTAGGAGTAAAAAGGAAGATGCAACTCTCTGAGTTGGATGAATGGCGTGAATGAGCATATCACAACTCAAGAATATACAAGGAGAGGATCAAAAGATGGTCTGATAAGAGGATCAAGAAGGAGTTTACACTCGGAGAAAAGGTATTGCTTTTTAATTCCAGGGTTAAATTGTTCGAGCATGGAAAATTTCAAAGCAAGTGGGAAGGACCATTTACGGTGATAAGCACTTCATCGCATGGAGCGGTAACTCTTCAAATCGATGAACGTATGTTATTCAAGGTAAATAGCCATCGTCTCAAAATCTTTTTAGAACCTGAAAACCCCCTGAGGTTGTTGATGAGGTGGATTTCTAGATTTTACCTTAATTACACCACCGCCATCAACCTATCGGGTACCAAAACATGGGGTACCCACAATCAACGATTAAGAAAAACAAAAACACGCCAAAAGCTCTACCCATAAAAACAGGACGAGCCAAAACAAACGCCTCTACCACGTTCTGACTCGCACGAGGCTCGCTCGATAAGACGCCTCAACTACCGAGAAATCTCCGACTCGCACGACCCTGGGTCGGGCCGGTCGACCCACCTGTTGGGCATTCTTAACGTCATTACCAAAAGTAGACTTAGTTTTCTAATTCTGATAACGGCGCCAAAAATGCCGAACCTATCCCTCATGCCACTTAAGCCAAGTTGTCATCCCCAGCATGACATGAGAGACACGGTATTGAAATATGCAACTGCTCTTCTAAATAAATAATAAATAAGATCTGCAAGCGCACAGATTAATACCGATGTAGCATTTTAACCTGGAAGTATTCCAGGTATCGTTATTTATATTTTTACCACTGGGAAGGGATTACTAACATCAATGTTGATTATGGAATGGAATATAGGAATGAGTATCAATCATTGCATGTATAAGTGAGAGCATTCATCTATCTCTTGCATACAGGGGTAAGTGTCACATAAAATATAGATAAAGTATGAATGGTGACAAAGATAATTAATCTGATCAGCTAGCCACATATAATAATGATAAGCACCTCAACAGATATTCTAGCAAGTCATTAGCATGGTATTAAGACGAACTACAAGGATATTTCCTAAGTTATTCTTAACTATAAAGTCTAGCATATCATAGTTAGTGCAAGTACACTTGGCAATCATTGCGAGAAAGGACTACGCCCATGCATAGTGATATTATCAAGGAAGATGAGAAACATAGCAATCACTCCCCCGTAATAATGTTGCTCTACCTGCCTTACACACGGGAGGGGGACTATATAAGAACCAACGAAGCTGTCACCATCGCGGACCACCCCACGATCCGGCATATAAGGTGCAATCGCAGATAAATATGGTCTAAGCACCACGCCTACACAATATTTATCATTTACCCATGGATCCGATGGATAAACGCTATACGATCCTAAACATGTATATAATTCCAATCTAACTAAGCCAAGCGTATAACTACGATAAACTAAGAACAATATAATCGCAAATATAATCAAGTAAAGCAAAGTCATAATCAATATATTGAAATAGAACAAAGTTGTATTCATAATATTGAAGAACAAAGATGAACAATGAAGAACAGTAGAGGAATTACCAAGAATCCTCTTGACAGATCCGGAAACCAATCGAAGATTGACTCCTTCTAGTTCTAATCCTATGTAGCTATGCTATACTAGAGATCTAGTTGATGTGGTGGCTCTAGGGCTTGATCAGAGACTCTCCTCCTGAGATTAGGGTTTGAGGAATTGAGAATGAGGGAGTGCCTCCTCCAGGGGCCAGGGGTCCTGCTTATATAGCCCCCTCAAGTGAACGTGGGCCGTCGGATCAAACCGACATTAATCGCACGGTTTTCCTTGATCCCTTAGGTCGGTGGAGCATAATCCGCGAGACGGAGCCTGATTGGCTCTCAGGCCAGGGCGGCCGCCCTAGGGGGCAAGGCGGGCGCCCTGCCTCCGGGCCCGTTCGGCCTCCCGTTCGATCTCGTGGCTTCTGGAGTCTTCTAGATGATAGAAAATCGGTGAACACGTTATTATCTCTATGTAAACCCGACGTGTGGGCCTTTCCTCCGTATTTTCTGATAACCCCCTGCAGAAACAGACAAACACCAAAACTCGTGGAATTCTGTCATATAAAACCCTAAGTCTAGGTGTTGGTTGCATTTGGATCCTTTTCTTTATTTATTTGATAACTATATTTGGTACTTAAGGACCGTCAACACCACCTCACTCACCAACTCTGAGACAAAAGTCAGAGCATTTAATGCAACCGCCAACCACTTCCTACTCCCATGGCTACAGCGATAATTAGCATGGAAGCAGTACTGGTGTCAAATCTCACTTTTTACTGCCCATCCTGGGATGGGCAGTGAAAACCTGTCACTGTACGCGCCATACCTTGCACTATTCCGCCACTGATCACCCTCGAGGGAGAATACGACGAGTACCGTACCCCGCGATTCTGGGGACTCGGCCTTATCTGTTCACTGTCGACCCACCTCGACCCATCCTCGACCCGGCCTCGACCAACCGCCGGTCAAAACAAAAATGCAAGGCTTGCATGACACAGGACCCCGAGTCTTTTCGCCGTCTCATCCTCTATGTCACCACGGTGTCCAGGGATGGCCGGCCATTCTCGGGGCACGTCGCTACAGCAGCCTCCACAGCGTTCGACAAAACTTCACCTCTAAGTCACCCCCGGCGTCCCTGCCTCCTCTTGACCCGATAAAAGGGCAGGCAGGGGCCTCTATGACGGGGGCGGACGACGGACGACAAAAAGCCAGTCACCATCCCACCGTAGAAGATGAACATCTCAAGCAATCTCCTTTGTACTCTCACTTTTTCTCTCTGAGACCTGGGATCGGTTCCCTCTCTCACAGCTTGTAACCCCTACGCAAGCACTTAGGTGCAAGGAAATACAATACTCCCCCCTCCCCACTAGACGTAGGGCCTTCTTTTGCCCAAACCAGGATAAACCTTCGTGTACTCTCCTTGCATCACCATCTAGATTAGAGACACGCAGCATTGATTCACTCGTTGGCTTAGGACCCTCGTAGGACCGAACGCCGACAGTTGGCGTGCCAGGTAGGGGACGCTGCGTGCCAATATCGTTTTCCCACCATTTTTCTGGATGGCTGATCCCGAACGTCCACTCCCGTTGGCCACGGTGATCTGGTTTGGGAGCTTGGAGTTCATGTCTCTTGGCCATGGCTACGACATGGTCCTCCTCCCACCCAGGCACCCGACCGATAGTGACCACGAGCTCTCCCAACCTGGGGGAGCACTGCGCCGATATCGTCGTTCTCGTCAGGCAGGCGCTGCCAGGTGACGGCGAGCCCAGCGCAACCTTCGTCACCGCCTCGCGGAGGGCGATGGTATTCCCCGATCTGGTGCCTCTCAGCCGGACGCCGACACGGATTTCCTCACTGAGGATCTATGTAGGATGAGCTTGGCTGAGGGTAAGATGCCGACAGGGAGTCCCATCGCTCTACTGCACGGCGTAGTGCCGCCACCAACCAGTTCGACTACTCTGGCACCAGGAACGACACCTTCAATAGCATTCCCGTTTGGACTAGACTCGGTTGCTCGGGCGTATGCTTCTTCTGTAAGCACCAGCATGAGTGCTTACGAGGAACTCCCCGGACACCATCTACGTTCCACCCTCGACCTCGTCGCATCCACGCCAGCTTTCGAGTACCTGGACTCCACGGAGACCCCAGATACGGAGCTCCGTGTGACTTCCTTACGACATCACGACCCCAGAGACGCATGACCTCACATGCACCCATTGTACTACTATTTCGGCGCTCCAGACTCTGACTCTGCCGATGACACCTACGACCTGACTCGCGAGTGCTTCAATATCGATGGAGCTATGGCGTCAGATTCGGAGGATGAGGTAGTCGTTGGAGGAAGGAACACGCCGCCTCAGGTCGAGCCCCCTGCTGAACGGGATGAGGCTCAATTCCTTGCGGATCAAGGAATGCAACTCGAGCAAATCCACGAATTGCAGGACAGGCTCAACGAGGAACGAGAAAATCTGCGCCTACTCCAATAAACCCTCGAGCATGAGCGTGTAGCACGCACACACGGCGGAGGAGCTCGAGAGAGAGCTCGTGACGTCAATCATCACATCGTCAAGGATTGAGCAGTCGAGCCCCCAGTTTTCGGTCGAGCCAGCCAGAACATGGTTGCAGCCACCATGCTCCTTTGTAACATGCCTGAGCCGTCGAACCCTGACGCCCGTCGGGCCTATGATGAAATCCGAGGACTACTTGAGACCGCTGCCATGCAGCAGGCTGAGAGTTCTGCCTCGAGGCGACGTAGGCTTGCCTCGGAGCAGCCTACGAAGCCCTCCCGATAGGAGAGAGAGGCCTTGGTTCATCCCGAGCACGCCGAACGGAACAAGGCGGCCTCTGTCCGTGAACGCATCATCGACAACCGTGAACCCCGAGACGCCCATGATAACATCATCGAGCTCCGGAGGCACAAATATGGTGACGGTGCAACTCGAGGCTACCACGAGCACAGGGGCGGGCGCTACGACAGCTCGAAGGATCGAAGCCCTTCACCCGAGCCACCAGGCCCTTGGGTCTTCAGCAAAGCCATCCGCGAAACATTACTCCTGGCTCGGTTCCGCCTCCCCATGACTCTTACCAAGTATAACGGCGAAACCAAACCCGAACTTTGGCTCGCTGACTTCCGCTTGGCTTGTCAGTTGGGTGGGGCCACCGACGACCGGGTCATCATTCGACAACTCCCCCTGTTCCTATCGGATACCGCTCGAGCCTGGCTCGAGGACCTCCCACCTCGACAAATCCACGACTGGAATGACCTGGTGAGAGTGTTCGAGGGGAACTTCAAAGGGACCTACATGCGCCCCAGAAACTCATGGGATCTCCGAAGCTGCAAACAGAAGCCGGGCGAGTCCCTCCGGGACTACATCCGGCGTTTCTCCAAACAGTGCACCGAGCTTCCCAACATCACCGACTCCAATGTCATCATGGCCTTCCTCTCTGGTACCACCTGCAAAGAGTTGGTCCGAGAGTTGGGCCGTAGCACTCCCATCACTGCCAACGGTTTGATGGATATTATCACCAACTTCGCCGCCGGCGAGGAGGCGGTTGGTGCCATCTTTGGTAACGACCAGGACAAAGGGAAGCGCAAGAAAGAGGATCTCGCGGGCTCCAGTCAGGGCTTGAAAAGGAATAAGAAGAAGAAGAAGAAGAACCAGCAGGGACAACAAGAGGCCCCGGCCGACGACCTTGTTGCTGCTGCTAATCGTAAGAAACCTCGAGGACCCCCCGGTGGGGGCATTTTCGACAAAATGCTCAAAGAACCGTGTCCCTACCACAAAGGGCCCATGAACCACAACCTCGAGGACTGCCACATGCTCCGGAGATACTTTGAAAGCCTAGGCATCAAGAAAGACGACAAGAAGGAGGATCCCAAGGGAGACGACAAGGACGAGGGGTTTCCCAAGATTCATGACTGTTTCATGATATACGGAGGACCCTCGACGTGTCTCTCAGCACGACAGCGCAAGCGGGAACGTCGAGAGGTCTTCTTCATACAACTCGCAACCCCCCTCTTCCTCAACTGGTCTAAGGTGGCCATCACTTTCGACCGTGATGACCACCCAAACTACGTCCCCAATCCTGGGGTCTACCCACTTGTTGTCGATCCCATCATCGCCAACACACGCCTCACCAAGGTGCTCATGGACGGGGGCAGTAGTCTTAACATCATCTATGCCCAGACCCTCGACCTTCTGGGAATCACAAGGACGCACCTTCGACCCAGCATCGGGGGCTTCCATGGAGTCATGCCGAGGAAGCGAGCAGAGCCCGTCGGGCGGGTCGACCTGCCTATCTGTTTCGGCACTCCCGCCAACTTTAGGAAGGAAACTCTCACTTTCGAGGTGGTTGGATTCCATGGGACGTACCACGCCATTCTTAGGCGCCCCTGCTACGCCCGGTTCATGGTGGTAATTTTTATAGATTTTATTATGGATTTTTGTATATGTTTATTATTTCACCTTGCTATCTAAATAAATTAAGAAATGCAATAAAAGAATTTATTTAGTGATGAGCACTATACTTTTTGGTGATCATTTAACATGCACTTTATGATGGTTACATTGGTTGTGGCCAAATGTATGTTTGGCATATAAGTTAATATTTATTCTTGCAATTGATGCTTTCCTGGACAGTTTCTGGGACTTTGGGAATTGCACCATGAAAATGATATTTGATGAGAAACATGCTTATAGCAAAGTTGTAGATAACTCATTAATCTAGCTTGTGTTAAATTTTGGTGGCATTTGGCCTTATAGTTTGTGAGTAATGACTGTTTGAAGTTGGGTTCCAGAAATAGTTGTTCTCTGGAATCTCTGGACCAGATTTTATAATTATGCATGTTTGACTTGGTTAACATGAGAATCATGCTAAGATGATTAAAGATGAATTATGGACAATTTCATAAGCTTTCTAGAATGTCTTGTTGCATGGCTATTGGATTTGTGTAACTCCAGTTATGATCCAAACATGTAGCTGTTGTTTGCAGTCTAGAAATTGTCAGATGCTAGTTATGGTTGTTTACTCCATGTGTTGCTAAGTGTGGCTTATACCCTTGATGATGGTCAAGTTAAGATACTTGTGATCTTGTTAAAATTGTGTTATGCTTGATGTGCTTGCCCTCTTTAATTGGTTGTGTGATGTTAGTTAAATAGCTTTTGGTATCTATGTCTTAATTGTGTGTTTACTTGAATGATTATGTGATGCATCTTGTGTTACCATTCATCATATTCATACACATGCATCTTGCATCTCATTTAGGTTCACTAGATGCACCACGTGAAGGACGAGATGTTGGAGCCAAACCCGAAGACGGTGTTTGGTGGACCTATCCCGAAGATGGAAGGACTAAACAAGTGCCGGGATGGGAGATGCTCGCCAAGCAAGTGTCATCTGTCAATCACTAACCTAGTGTTCGATCCCAGGCAAGCCCCGGAGCATACTAAGCCTCCTACTTTATAAAAGCAATTGAGTATATATATGTTATATAAATATTGTTGCATTAAGTTATAGGAGTTGATTGGAAACACTTGCTGCATATATACCCTTTCCTTGTCCCATAAATATGCCTGAAATCCTATTTTGGTTCAGGACCAAAAATATTGCTTAGCCCTGCTTAGACCGGTAGCGATCGGTGATTTCCGGTCACCTACAATTATAGGTGGTTACTGGAATATTTTAGCTATGGAATGGATGATATCCTGGAAATAACGTGTTCAGGGATAATTGGAGACCGGGCGGAATAAGTATTGGGCAACCAGATAGGGTTCTGGGGTGCTTGTAGTTTCCGTCTGTGTCGATTAAGGACCGACCGTTGTTGGGCCTCGGGTCATGTTGAACGCATGCCTCACATTTAGCTGGCCGAATAATGTACCTTTCGACCGTGAAGCTGGGAGATTATTCAGGCCGAGTGGATTGCCCGCAACGCACTATACCGGAGCAGGTGTGGTAGGACACGGGGGCGCGATGATAAGGCCAAAGAGCAGTCGGGCGGCCCCCGGGTACATGTGGTTCCTGGCAAACTCGAGACTTTACCTAGATAGTTGACTCGGTGACCAATATCTCACTTTAGCGGGTGAGTGAGGTTTGTGTGAGGAATAAATTACCAGCTGGTTAATAATCGATTCGAATCGCCATCGTTCACTGGATAGTGAACACTTGACTCGAGTTACGGCATCGTAGTAATGATGATGGAACACGGATGGTTATGTGGATGATGTTGGAAATGCTAAACCTAAAATGGTAACCTTTGATGTTAATGATTAATCAAGTGATTGCTTTAGCATAGGTGCTTACCTAGATTAATAGGTTATAACAAAGATGATGTAAAAGAGCTTAAAATGGTGTATTCATGATCACTTATGCTTTTCGCAATTGAGTCAAGCTAGCCCACTAAAAGAAAGCCTTGCATACTCCTTGGTGTCATATTATTTCTGGTTTATGACGGGTAAGTCTAGCTGAGTACCTTCTCGTACTCAGGGTTTATTCCCACTTGTTGCAGGTTGTGATGTATCATGGCTACTGCAAGAATTGGATGGCTCCTACTATAATGGCGGAGTGTGATCATGGGCATGATCCTTCTGAGCTATCTTGTCTCTCATGCTTTTGTTGGAAATTGACCTTGGTACTGGCATGTATTTGATTTAAGTGACATTAGTTTCAAACTACTTTGCTTCCGCTACTTTGAACTTGAGTTGTAATAACTCTACTAAACTCCGATATATGTTGAATTACTTATGAAATGAATGTAACATATGACCTATTATGTTGGACCACTACGATCTTGGCTTGTATGTTGGTTGATTTGAAATCCCTCGTGATTTTATTGGACTACCGGAGTTATAGGAGCTTAAGTACGGGAATTTAATTGCTCCGGCGATTGTTTTTATACTTTTGTTCTTATAATTTGGGCAGTTCCGTTACAGGCGCATCGGGACCCTGTCGATGTCCTCCTGCTTGAAGCTCCCCACCATCCACCGTGCACGCCGGGTGACTTCATCGAAGGGGAGGGACTCGTGCGACATCCGACTCCCCTCCAGCGAAGCCTCCGGCGTCATCTCATCGATTCAGAGCCGGCGCTGCATCAGCGGTAGCACCCTCCGGTGGTGGAACGCAGTGGCCACCATTCCCACCGTCAACCCACGCTGACGAAGCCTCCTCAACGCGTCGAGGAGCGGCTGCAGTTTCGGCTTGTCCTCCTCGACGACGCCGTACATCCAGTTCTCCTCGCGCGACATCAGAACCTGGCCGGAGAACCTCGGCAGCCGGTCGTCGTCATTGCGCAGGTAGAACCATCTGTCGTGCTAGCCGCTGTTCGACGAGATGAGCTGCGCCGGTGATGTGAACTAGGGTTCCCGATCTTCCGAAAGGTTCTGATAACTCTCGATTTGGTGGAGTCACGACACAATTCGATCCGGCTTCCGAACAACTCGGCTCTGAACCCCGCAATCGCAGCACCACGACTCCTCTGGTTATCGACCGGCGTTGCACGGTCGACCTCACCAAGAAGGCTAAGTCCTTGCCTACGAATCGAGAACACACGCAAGAACACAAAGGAATGCAACCAAATTGCAGATGAATGATTAATCTCACAAAGTTGGGGTCTCACAAACCGACGGCGGCGGCGAAACTGTTATCAACAGAATAATCTAAGCAAAACCCAACCCTAATGTAGGCGGCGACTACTTATTATATAGCCTAAGGGATGTCCAAAGATCCCTATTCGCGTCCCTGGGAGCGCCGACACGTTACATGGCCCAAACGGCCCAAAAGACGGCGACACAGCGCCCTGACAGATTCTGGATGGTGACTTGTTTCGACAATTCCTGTCGATTCCGAACAGATTTTGATGTGGGACCACTTGGGTTGGCTTCCTTATCAAATAAGCTTTCCATCCATATATGGATCATCGAAAACGGAGTCCGAACGCGTCCTAGGTGACCAGTTTAAGGCAGACTGGTCCTGGATTCCGAGGTGGACTCGAACTTGATTTGGGCCTCCACCTTGGTGACTCGAACCGGATAAGCTTTGGGCCTTCTTCTCGATTTGGATGCCCTTACTGATCTCCTTGGCCTCCATGTAATTCTCCAAGCATGGTCATATGTGTAGAGGCCATGTCCTCATCATCCTCCCCTTCTTGATGAAAAGCCGTCCTCGGCGTTGATGTTGCTTGAAGTCCATTCTGCACAGCAGGAAGACAAACGAGGTTGCCAAAATATTGGAAATTGACAATGTTGGGAGAAAGAATATGACCACATATTTCGGTTTGCAGCACGCCTTCTCCTACAAACATGTAGTCTCCTCGATTAAAATACACACGATCTTTGTCAATACTATCCTGCAAAAGATTAGTACTAACAAGAAACATATGCTCCCCTTCTTTGGATTCCACTTGGGATTGTAAAGCAAAACTAGAGGAATATGGCATGAAAACATTGTTGATTTTATAGTCCTCTAATTGATCATTATTTTGCACAACAAAAGAAGAATTCATATTTGTACAAATGTAAACTCGTTGTACCATATATTGTCCTTGGTTGCTATATTTGCCAAAAACATGATATGTATGTCTAGATAACCATGGCAAATTAGCATATGCATAAAGTTTCTCCTCTATATAATTAAGATTGCAAAGAACATCAAATTCAATGTATCCCAAAGTATTTAAAGAAGACATCAATTTTAACTCATCAACATTACTAACATTATGAATAACATGTCTATTTTCAGCAGTAGTGTTCGATTCCGACATACATATAGCATGTTCATTCATTAATGGTTGCATTAGAATAATATAAATATCATCATTCAAGTCATCTTTATCACAAGGAACATCAAGCAAATCATCTTGTGACAAAGGTAAATCAAGCGAAGGTTCCACTAATATTTGCTCTACCATAACATGATTGGTGGAAAAATTCAGCACATCAAGAGAACTCTCATCTTCTGTGAGATTAGCATCATTGGCATTACCTTTGCTCTCACTGTCAGCGGAAGTATCACGTGTTGAATTTTTACATGAGACTGGGAGCATCTCATTTTCTGTCATGTCATCCCCGCTCTTTTGTGCATTGTCCTGCAAAAGGTTAGGCACAGCAAGAGGAATAATAGGAGATTGGTCTAGTTGATGTTCCTCATCATATGAATTAATTACAAGAGATGGATTAACAAAAGTTTCTCTCATAAGAATTTTCATATCGTTCCATGTATGAGGTTTATCTGAAGAACTTAAAGACTCCCATCAAATTGATGCTAAATGTCTCAAAACACTAGATGCATTCTTAATCTTCCTCCGTTCACACATATGACAGTGTGCAAAAATATTATCTATTTTACTTTCCCACTCAATGTACTCATCAGCACCAATACCATCATAAGTAGGTGGAGAAGAAAGAATAGAACGACCTGCGAAAGGAGGTGTAGCAGCAATAGTGCGTGGCTCATGCATCATTGATGTCTCATATCGGTGAGTGTTGTAACCTGTCATTGTAGACACAAAACAGGAACAAACAGTGAAAGTTATCCCTAATAATCTACTAAGTAGGTGGAGTAGTGCCTCTCAAGATCACAGCAAAAGGAGACCCCTTCTCAAGCTCTTACAAGGTTCTTACCAGCAAGGTCAAGGATACCTGGAGGACGTAGCACTGCGATTACAGGGATCAAAACTTATACTGTCCAGAAGAAGTATGTGGAGTTAAGGCAAGCAGGCCAAATATGTGAGTGGAACACAATTCAAAAACAGAAAGTAATGCTGAATTGTAGTCCCAAATACTTGCTCTCGTTGTTGGTCTAACGTGTTTCAAATACCAGATGTGTGATAACAAAATGGAGAAACAAGTATGATGGATAGCAATGGAAATACGGACAAGGCAAAAGGCACAACAAACAATAGAGCTATCGAGTGTTCCTTATGTGCTCCTTTTTATCTCTTCTCTTCTCTTTTGCTATTTTTTCTTTTCTTTTTTTTTGGTCCAAATTTTTTTCCTTGCTTTTGCTCTTTTGATATTTTTTTATCAGCAAGGAGCACACAATAATAAACACCAAAAAAATTGAGCTCAATTGGATAAAAGATGTGGCCTATAGAAAATTAGGATTGTGCTCCAAAAAGCATATCAAAACCTGTGGGCCTGGAAACTCGATTTTCCTGATCGAATTTCACAAAACTAATTTTTACGAACCTAGCTTTGCTAGGATGAAACGGATCTAAAATTTTCTGGCATTCTCCGTAGATATAAAATTTGCCCTGTTTCGAGTTAGGATACAAAAGTTATGACTGTTTTAAGAAAGCTGCTCGAATCCGGGTTTCAGTGGACACAAGATGCAAACTGATGGTGATACAGGACGGCGGTGGGTGGAAGGATCAACACAAACTAGAAAAGAACACAATCTAAACCAGCAACAAGCCCTTGATCAAGACACAAACTCAACCCGACGGAATCTAAAAAGAATTATACAAAAGGCTAAACGTGGTTTCTGGGATAGGGGAAAAAACTAACACTAATTTTTTTTGGCTTTTCTGTGGACTCTAGGACGAAGGCGAAATCAAACTAAACTAAGGTAAAATTGAACTTGATGGTATACCTGAAGCTCTGATTACCAATTGATGTGAACTAGGGTTCCCGATCTTCCGAAAGGTTCTGATAACTCTCGATTTGGTGGAGTCACGACACAATTCGAACCGGCTTCCGAACAACTCGGCTCTGAACCCCGCAATCGCAGCACCACGACTCCTCTGGTTATCGACCGGCGTTGCACGGTCGACCTCGCCAAGAAGGCTAAGTCCTTGCCTGCGAATCGAGAACACACGCAAGAACACAAAGGAATGCAACCAAATTGCAGATGAATGATTAATCTCACAAAGTTGGGGTCTCACAAACCGACGACGGCGGCGAAACTGTTATCAACAGAATAATCTAAGCAAAACTCAACCCTAATGTAGGCGGCGACTACTTATTATATAGCCTAAGGGACGTCCAAAGACCCCTATTCGCGTCCCTGGGAGCGCTGACACGTTACATGGCCCAAACGGCCCAAAAGACGGCGACACAGCGCCCTGACAGATTCTGGATGGTGACTTGTTTCAACGATTCCTATCGATTCCGAATAGCTTTTGATGTGGGACCACTTGGGTTGGCTTTCTTATCAAATAAGCTTTCTATCCATATATAGATCATCGAAAACGGAGTCCGGACGCGTCCTGGGTGACCAGTTTAAGGCAGACTGGTCCTGGATTCCGAGGTGGACTCGAACTTGATTTGGGCCTCCACCTTGGTGACTCGAACCGGATAAGCTTTGGGCCTTCTTCTCGATTTGGATGCCCTTGCTGATCTCCTTGGCCTCCATGTAATTCTCCAAGCATGGTCATATGTGTAGAGGCCATGTCCTCATCAGCCGGGATGTACTGCTCACCTCGACCCACCCGGACTTGGAGAGTGCAGCTCCCTGCATGCATTGTGCGCCGCACTCCTCGCTCGCCTGCCTTCTTGGCGAAATGCTTCGCCTTGAAGAGGTGGAGCCACAGATTCCAGTGTGGCTCCATCCCCAGGTACCCCTCACAGACCATCGCGAAAATGGCAGCCTGCGAGATGGAGTTGGGGGCGAGGTGATGCAGCTCCACCTTGTAGTAGTGGAGGAGCGCCCGCATGAAGCGGCTCGGTGGCATCCCGAGCCCCCTCATGGAAAGCCATGAAGCTTACCACGTATCCCTCCGGGGGCGCCGACTCCCGGTGATCGGACGGTGGTACCCTCCATTCCGGCTGGGTCCGGCTCGCCCTTGGTCACAGAAGACCATCACGGACCAACTCCTCCAGCTTCCTCTCCGTCACCGAGGAACGAGCCCACGCGTCCACGAGAAGGATCTAGCTCTTGCCCGCCATGGTCGTCAGAAAACGGCGTGCGGCGGCGGCAGAGGGAGAAGTGACAGTGATGGTGGATGGCGGCTGAAGGGCGCACAAAGAGCAAGAGGGCAGAGACGCAAATGGCCTGTAAAGGGTATACGGGACCCCAGACCTCACACTTATACCCCGATGGGAGGCCAACGGGCGGGCGAAAAGGTAGGAATAGTTTCCGCATTCAATGACCTTACCTAACCGCTCCCTCAAAACCCGCAGATAAGGGCACGTGTCCGCCGTTCACTCCGTAACCGTCGCACCACGTCCCCCACTACCGCGCCGATCTCGCTTCCCCTCCTAAAATGACGTGCCCCAAACAGGCCGAAAGGGGATCCACGGACGGATATTCCCAGACGATTGGGTAACGAGCTCCGAGCCCGATATAAACCTCGAGGGATCGAAAGCTGGCCCTCGACCAGGGTTCGATAGCTGCCCTCGAGTAACGGAGTCAGGGACAACTAGGGACACGCCCATACAAGGCCAGGGCTCGAGCCACTCTCTCGAGGCACCCCCAGACGTATTCGAGGCTAAAAGAGAGGTCGACGGAGGAATCCCCTCGGAGGAAGGTATCGAGCCCTTAGATCCTATCGCAAGGAACCGAGATCCACACGACTACTCTTTGGCATTTTTGAGAGTGCCTCCGTGGCCGCTAGCCGACTCCTACCGAATGGAGCATGGGCTCCCACTCGAATTCCCCGCTAACAGCTCATCAGAGACCGTCGAAACTTGCCCGATGAGGGTAGTACGACGTTTCCCACCCCTCCTTTTTTTTTCTAAAAGAGGAGCATGAGGGTCGAAAGATAAAAGACGGCCAAGACTCTGATCAACCTCGTGCGCACGAGGCTCGGGGACTCGACCGCAAAAAGCTAGACCCCAAATGAAAGAGGATGAGACACGTCATGATGCGAGAACATTCCTTGATAAAACGTACAAAAGACCTCGGAGGAGTCAAAACACTCCACCGAGGCCTTGGGGGCTACACCCGGTGGGTGCGCTCGCGCGCACCCACCGGAAAAAGCTATGACGCTATGACTCCAGTTCATGACTCACTGAGCATCTGTGAGAGTGACCCACACTCACTCAAAGGCTCGGGGGCTACTGTCGGGTACCAAAACAAGGGGTACCCACAATCAACGATTAAGAAAAACAAAAACACGCCAAAAGCTCTGCCCACAAAAACAGGACGAGCCGAAACAAACGCCTCGACCACGTTCCGACTCGCACGAGGCTCGCTCGACAAGATGCCTCGACTACCGAGAAATCTCCGACTCGCACGACCCTGGGTCAGGCCGGTCGACCCACCTCACTCACCAACTCTGAGACAAAAGTCAGAGCATTTAATGCAACTGCCAACCACTTCCTACTCCCATGGCTACAGCGATAATCAGCATGGAAGTAGTACCGGTGTCAAATCTCACTTTTTACTGCCCATCTCGGGATGGGCGGTGAAAACCTGTCACTGTACGCGCCATACCTTGCACTATTCTGCCACTTATCACCCTCGAGGGAGAATACGACGAGTACCGTACCCCGCGATTCCAGGGACTCGGCCTTATCCGTTCACCGTCGACCCACCTCGACCCGTCCTCGACCCGGCCTCGACCAACCGCCGGTCAAAACAAAAATGCAAGGCTTGCATGACACAGGAACCAGAGTCTTTTCGCCGTCTCATCCTCTACATCACCACGGTGTCCAGGGATGGCCGGCCATTCACGGGGCACGTCGCTACAGCAGCCTCCACAGCGTTCGACAAAACTTCACCTCTAAGGCACCCCGGCGTCCCTGCCTCCTCTTGACCCTATAAAAGGGCAGGCAGGGGCCTCTGCGACGGGGGCGGACGACGGATGACAAAAAGCCAGTCACCATCCCACCGTAGAAGATGAACATCTCAAGCAATCTCCTTTGTACTCTCACTTTTTCTCTCTGAGACCTGGGATCAGTTCCCTCTCTCATAGCTTGTAACCCCTACGTAAGCACTTAGGTGCAAGGAAATACAATACTCCCCCTCCCCGTTGGACGTAGGGCCTTCTTTTGCCTGAACCAGGATAAACCTTCGTGTACTCTCCTTGCATCACCATCCAGATTAGGGACACACAGCATTGATTCACTCATTGGCTTAGGACCCTCGCAGGACCAAACGCTGACACAACCATTACGAGATATATTGCAAAAATATGATTTTTAGGGATAGAAACAAGTTAGAAACCTACACGAGCAAAGTCACCCCGAGATTTTAAGTTTGTTGGCAAAAATGTCTCATCGTGAAAACTTAAAAACTTGTGGGTTGCAAATGGATGCTCCTTTTCTAAGTTGTTGCGAGTTATGATATGGTACAAATAGAATTTACTATGACCTTGTTCTAAGAGAAACTTGACATCCGAAGATTTTATTTTAAAAAGTGCTAAAATCAAAAGTTCCTCAATGATCATGAATACCTACCAAAGCCATATGATATGATTCAAGATTCAACACCTTAGTCATATGCTACTTGTTTGATCATTGAGCTTTGTCAAATTGTTGTGACCCTTGTTGAGATTCTAGTCATGCACCCAAGATCAAGACACACGTACACCTACAAATAAAAATGCTAACTCTTACACTGGGAGTTACCCACAACATGTCTTTTTCCGTCCACCAAATAATATTCCATTCACTTTATCATGATGTCTCTCTCTTTCAAAATTTCAAATTTCAAAAAAGAAAGATATGGGCTATGCTAAAAAAAGGGAGAAAAAGAAAAAAAAATCCATGCCAAAAGGCATGAGAGAAAAAAATGCATGCCAAAGAGCATGAAGAAAAACAGAAAAGAAAAGAAAGAAATAAGATATCCCATACTTTCAAATAAAAGGCATTCATCCAAAAAGAGAGAGTCATGATCCAAGGAGTACCAAAAATATTTAGAATTAGAAAATTATGAAAAATTCCACACTTGCACGTCTTGATCAAAGTGTATGTCTTGCATCTCCTTGTGGTCCGGTTTTTGACTTAGCAAAATATGTGATGCAAGTAAGCCCCACTTTCATACCTACCCAAAACTCCACTCAAAAGCTTTAGTGGTAGGATATGAAAAGAAGGCAAATATCAAAGGCCTTGGTGAGGTTTCATACACATTTGAGCCATCGAGAGAATCATTCGAGGAACTTACATTTATTTTGCAAAAATTCATAAAACCTCCGAATAGATGGTTAATCAAGGAATGAATGATTGGTGATTTTGTTATAACCGTTCTATATTGCAACCACCCAAGAACTTGGAAAAGCTCTACGCCCCACAGGGATCAAGGCAAAGGGTGAATAAAATGCCAACTTATTTGAATCATGGAAGAATGCTTTGTTATAGACATGGCACTTATGAATTGTATCGGCATAGTAGCAACTCCTAATCAACAACCAAGTACTTAGCTATTTTCTCGGGACGAGCAAAGGTTAAGCTTGGGGGATTTATTGGCAGTCACAAATGACCATTTCTAACCGCCAATTATAGTCCAAAATGGGAGAAATAAACATACTTTTGACATATATGCATATACTATTGACCTAGTTCCACTTGTATTCGAGAAAACATGTTTTGTAGGACACATCTTCGGAATCAAGTGGAAAAAAAACAAAATCAAACAAAAAGCGCAAAGCAGAAAGCATATTCTAGAAGTGCGCAAAGGAAAGAAATAGAGAAAGCCCACCTTCGTGCAAAACTTGGGCAGAATACCAACGTGGAAGAAGTCTAGGCCTATCCCAGAGCCCACCGAAGCAAGGCGGTGGCGAGTGGGGCCAGCCAGGGTGCGGCCGCACCCTAGCTGCGCCCGCACCCCTAGCACCGCCTCTCAGGCCCACCTTGCTCCGCCGGTTGCATGGCGGCATGCAGAGGCGGCTCAGGGTGGTTTCCTAATTTATGCGCGCCAAACCGACTTGGATCCACTATATAAGAGAGGCTAGAGCTCACCCTCAAGACACAACATTTTGGAGCCAAACACCTCACTACCTCTTGTACTCTTTTTACTTTTAGTAATCTTTTGGAGATAGGCAAAGCTTCATCGGAGAGCTTGTACTTTGGAGAAGGATCTTGGTATGAATAAGATAAAGCTTTTCTCTAATGTCTTGGTCTTTACTGATCACTATAGTCATGCTTATGATTCAGAGTATAGTTCTTGTGTAATGATCTTAGCATATGAACTAGAGTATAGTTCTTATGTTATGAACTTAGCATTTAGAACTTTATGCTTAACCTTTCATACTATATATATGATGAGGATTAGAGCTAAGTTGAGGTGGCAGTTCGTAGTGCCTTCAGGTGTGCTCATGTCCTATGCTTGTCGATCCGTAGGGTCGGAGTCCTAGGGGGATGTGGGTAGTTTCCTTGTAAATGGGCGTGGTGCTCAAGTACAAGGGAATAGGCAGATGCATTTCCTACTCTCTGGTTGAGGGCTAGGCAGCAGGTGATGACAGTCCTGTCCGTCCCTTGTAATCCCCCACGTTCGGGTAGGGTGTAGGAGTCTAAATTGCCATAGAGGTTGCTGGCAGACCAGTACTTGGTGGTCTCCCGACCTATCTCATGCCTAGTTCTAACTCTTAATGTATGATTACTCACTATTCTTTGCATGGCTATATTAGAACATGCCTGCTCCACTTAGGAATATTCTTTCATTCTTTGTTTTCCTTTTATCCTTGAGGTTGGCCTGAATGTGTGTCACACTATCTTAAAACCTATAATGGCTTAACCCTGTCTTGAGTACTAGTCTGGTATACAATCATGTTATCCTGTTCATATCCATGCTAGACTCTTAACACCATGCCTTCCTTTGGGAAAATATAAATAACAATACCCTGAATACTTTCGGGTGAAATGCTACAACGATAATTCTATGCGCTTGTAGATTCATTCTGTGATCATTTAGAACTATCGTCAAGGTATTTCTTGGCGGCGTTGCTAATTCTAGCAATGATGTTAAGAAATGCCAACACTTCCTCACTCACTCCCTAAACTAGACTAGCTAGAGAGCTAAAATATGAGTGTGGCTCTACTCCTTGCTACATTATGTATCCCTTGTGTTGTTGCCCAAGTGTTTGATGAATGATGAATGGAGGAGGGGATGGCCTCCTTTTATAGGAGGAGAAGAGGGGAGTCCTTGGAAAATTCCTCCTTCCCTCATGGAAAGCCCCAAACTGCCTCCAAACCTCCATCTAGGTGCACTGAACTTGGCCGACACCCTAGGAACCAACGTGGGTAAGGCGGCATCTGACAACACACGAAAGATGGGCCTGAGAAGAGCCAGTGGTGGGTGCAGCCGCACCCCAACTGAGCCCAAATGGCCCCTCGTTTGGTGGGATGCTTCCTTTGGGCCTCTAGGTGGGTCCTGCAAAGTTTTGTGCCATTTGGAGTTGATTTGATATAGGTTTTGGCCTTTTTTCTCCACCCAACTAGGCCCTGATTTGCATGGTTAGTGGGCCTTCTCCCCTTGGGCTCATGTCGGGTGATGTTATGTCTTGTTCTTTGTGTACTTTTGACACATTTCTTGTGTTATCCCGACCTGTGATCCTGCAATAGATGAATCACCAAAACTCGTGGAACTTTGTTAGTTATGAGCCCTATTTCTAAGTTTGGCATTCATTTGGATGGATTTTATATAAATGTTGGTGGTTAAAAGTGTGAGTTAAGGACCACCAACAATCCTTTTCATTCATATATATTATTTCTAGTCACATAAAATAATAAAGAACTACTTAGTATTACTCTAGTAGTAGTACTAGGCAGCATCCATAAGCATATCTAGCATCATCACTAGGGATGACAACTTAGTAGAAGTAATGCTAAGAGATGTAGACATATAATAGGTGGCTACTAAAATAAGTGTCAAGTTAATAAATACCAACAGGTGGCTACTTAAACAAGTGACAAGTTAATAAATACCAACAATTCCTAAGTCATTTCTTATTTACTAAGTCTTTTGTACACCCTAGTATATATACTTTCATCTATAGCATAACTAACTCTACATCTAGGCATAAGGAACATTACTAAGGAAGATCAAGAATAAAGCTTGATTCCCTTCGCAACCAGGTCCTACTTGTCCTACAAACGAGGAGTGGACTACAAAGGACTCAACGAGAGTGTCACACTCGCGATCTACCACATGGCCTGGAATGTAGGGTGCATCCACAGGTAAACAATATTTAAGCACCATGCTTACATAATGTCGACCACTTAACTCACTGGAGTACTGAGCTAAGCGCTTTGCAAACTTATGCATAAATTCATTATCAATCATGACTATATCAAGCATACTACCAAAGCAAACTAGGAACATAATAAATAGAAACATAGTATTGAAATAGCACAAAGTCATGAAATATAGAGGATATAATGGCTATACCAGCCTCCAAATGATGAATCCAGAATCTTGAGTAGTAGCCCAAATCTACTTGAATCTTGCTAGCTAGCCTATACTAGAACTTTGAGGAATTGGAGATCTATTCTATTCTCTCTGGAAATCCTAACTTCTGATATGATGTTTTGACTTATGCAGATCTCCTCAGGGGGTGGGGGCTGATATATATAGGGGGTAGCATCAATTCTGGACCCTTGGATCAAACTGACTTAGAAGAATGGTGTAGATGCAATCCTTAAGGCGGTGGAGAACCGACGTAGCGAGGAGGGGCTGCCATGTTGCCCCCCTGGGCCGGCCGGCCTGTAGATGGGGCCAACCGGCCCCACCTGTCTGTCTCCCACGGTCTGCTTCGGTGGGATGCCTTCTGGTGCCTTCTAGATTCTTCTAGAGTTGTTTTCGTTGCAGATAATTACGATTAATTCTGGCGATTGGGTCCACCTTGACGGTTTTTTGAATAAACCCTACTGAAAACACAGATTCACCAAAACTCATTGAATTTGTCAATTTAAACCCTTAAACCTATGTTGATGATCATTTTTATGCATTTGTACATGTTTTATTGATAGTTCATGATGGATGATAACTACTGTCAACAAACATTCCACCCAAAACCAAGGTAAAACAACATCACATGTGCCATATTATGTTTATAATTCACCTAGTTCCACTTGTACTTGGAAAAAATATTTGTGTGCAGGAAAAATCACAAAAATAGACAAAAGGCATGCTTAGAAGGCAAGTGGACGTGGCAGGGGGCCGTGGACCCACAGGGCCATGCCGGCCGACGCCATGTCATACCCCAAAATTCATGTTTTGGGATGTGACTTGAAAACACTAAAAACAAACCAAAAGTTTTTACTATTTTCTAAAATTTCCCAACTTTAGTTAAATTGTTGACATTCTAGATAGTGAAAAATGTGAGTTTCTAAAAATTTTGTAACTAATATAATGTTTTGTTGCATTTCATGGCTTTGCATTGTTTATGTGTGAAAAATGAATTTCAATGTTTACAAATGCGCTTAGGGTTTGAGCCAAGTCATATCTTCCAAAATCTAAAGTCAAGTATCTAAAACTCTAATCTCTTGGAAACCTGATCAAGGTCTCAAAAAAAACCCTAGCCTAGCCCGTTCTCTCTTTCTCTCCTTTCTTTTCTTTCTCGAGCCCTCAGTTAATTTGGTGACCATGAATTCTTTAGGCCAATCTTTTATCGTCTATCATCCATTCATATAGCACATCATGGCAACCCAAATTTCTTCCCTCATTAACTAATGGATAAAGACTTGTCCGGGCCAATCCAAACTAGCCTACCACCTCTTGGATCAAGTCAGCCCCTCATCTTGCTATTGGGTTAAGCCCAAATCAGCCCAACACCCCTCTCCTTCTCCCACCACTTGGTCGACCTCCTCCCACTCTAACATGAAAACAGCACCCCCTCGTGCTGCAGCCTCTACTCTCTCCCTTCATGCAAAAATAACCGTCACACATAATGCTCATGCCTAAATTTCCTAGACCTGTCCCCCATTAATGGTCCCTCCTTAATCTCCCTTCTATTTTTGTGCAATTACTCAACTGAAGGGCATGACCAGCCATGGATGACCTCATTCTTCTACTGCTCCCATGCCCTCCCTACTCCCATCCAAAATTGATGCACCTAATTCCTTCCTCTCATAATTTACAAGACAACTCTCTTAAGAGTGCTCCTTTACTCAACCACTCTTCAATTGTATGCATGCAACAGCAATATCTCCACCTCCCTCTTGATCTCCTTCACACATCGCAGATCATCCTCGAGGAGAATTGTTGCTGCCTTGTCGACCCATTTGCCCTCGCCGTGATGTCATCACCACTGGCTGCCGCCAACCCTCACCAAACAGCAAGGTCGCCCTCCCTTTCCCCTCTAATATATCCTGCTGTTCATGACCCTCTCATCCATATCTTGATCTCTCATGTGGTGCATGATACTTTGCGAGGTGGAATTGACGCTGCCTGAACAATCAGTGGCCCTATCGTCACCCGATGCTGCTGCCGGCTGCTGTCAACCTCATCACCAGTTGTTGCAATTCCCCAATGTGAGAACCCACACATTCCCCTCTGCCTTATATGTTGTTGTCTATTGCAATTCATACTCTATAGTTCACGATTCAGTCAATTTTGATGAAGTTTCCACTTGATCATGCTGCTGTCCCTCGCGAGCAGCCACTGCATGGCCTGTTGTCATGCATGCTCCTGGCAATCCACAATTTGGTTTGTTAATCCCTTTAACCAACAAATGCATAATATGCTTGCACACGCCTCTGAGAAATTTCGTGGCCATAGGATCCAAGATGAAAGAGATATCACCATTTTGTGCTCGCTGTCCCTGCTGCCCTGCAGCCGCGCTGCAGGCGGTTTGGCATGCACGTTCCATGAGATCCTGCCCTCCAATCATTGAACCATTTGACCACAACATTGTTCATAAAGTTGTACATGCCTCCACAAAATTTCATGGCCAGAGCAGCTGCGACGCCAAAGTTATTGATGTCGCCGCGCTCGTTAATCTTGCTGCCCCTGCTGTCCTAGCAGCAGTGCCACTCTGATTGGCATTGGCGTTCACTGCCAATACTTTAGAGTAATCATCAAACCCTTCCACCAGCATGTCACCATGTTAGTTGTACATGCATCCTTGAAATGGTTTGGCCAGAGGAGCCACAATGCCAAAGTTGTTGATCCCATCGCGCTTGCTGCTCCTACAGCCTCATTGCCGCACTGCTGCTGGTTGGCATCTGCATTCCTGTTGTTTTATCATTCCAGTGGTCATACCCTTCGACCACAATGTGTATAATATCCGTGTACATGTCCACAAAGATATGAATCAACCATATAATACGCAACATCGGAGATATTAATATTTCCATGCTTGCTTCCCTCTCTGTTCTGGCAGCAGCATTGATCTGTTTTGTGTTAGCGTTCCTCATCCTATCAATGGTGGGAACATCATGTCCTTTTTATGTAATATACTTCATGAAGTACCTAGCAACCCCACAAAAAGGATATCCAATTGGTGCTGCTATGACCATGCTACCAGTGATGACAATTCTTGCTGTCCACCGACGTGCACATCCAAGACCAACGGACAGCAAGGTTGTTCTATCACAATCACATATTCGATCTACATGCCATTAGACCGTATCATACCTCAGTATGTTGCACACATCTTCATTGAATCATTTTGTCATCAGATGCTCGATCTGATTACATGCTAGCTGCCCCTATTTGTTACGACAATCTTTCATGAACTAATCATCAACCTATCCACTTCTGCTATGCAAGTTGTGTAATATCAACTCACCACCACCACCACAAATGATTGTTCTTGTTAAGAACCTTGATCATTCACCCCGGCTTGGTCATGAGCACATCATCTCACTCTTGTCCACTCATCAACATGTATATGCTCTTCTCCACCAAGCCTAGCATTGTCATCCCCTAAAATGCGATCTAGTCTCACTTATCTTCACTTCATCCTCCTCAATGTCGTGTCCATCTTATACAAACCATTAATCATCTACATTTTCATCTATAGATCTTTGTGCTCTATAAATCTTCAAACTTAGACTGTACCCATCATGTTTATTCCATTCCTATCATTTTCTGAACCTTCTAGCTTCTACCATTGATCTTTCATGTCTTTTAAACCATAGCTCTGTTTTTTGTAGTTTTTGCGCTCAACGATCGTAGTTACAAGCCCTACGTGTTTAAAACCTTTATATCTTGTTTTTGTAATGATTGGTGTACTGTTTCTAGGTTTATTTAAGATGCTTGTTTTGGTTGCTGCTGTCGTTAGAGTGGAGCTACACGAGGAGCAGATCTTTGAGAAGTGAAACCATCAGCAAGTGTTTGGAAGGCAAGTGTAACAAAGGCTTCCTTGTGCCTATGAACAATGTTTAATTCATACATATGCATGTGTCTAATCTGAAATGCCTCTAAGGACTTTACCTAGACGATTCTTGTACCACATATGCTTGATTCCTATGGGTTGGTATGCATGTTGGATAGTTGTTGCCGCGCAGAACCAAAGCTAATAATTTAACTTGATTAATGATATATGCAATGTGATAAAAATGGTGCTTTTTAGCAACATGGACCAGGGGGCTTGAGCACGGGGTTTTGAGTGCTCTAGATTCCACTCCTAAGAACTTAATCCTGAAGCGGCCACCCAGGAGGTACCGTACAACCACGAGTATCACATGGTTTTGATCTTAATCAAGTAACTAGTACGTCTCTAGCTTGTTAGTGGTTACCGAAAGGCGCAAGAGGGGGGCACCAGTTGGTATGGCTCTTTTCCTACCAGGGTGTGTGCTATGCCACGACCATGAGTGCCACTCCTGAAGGAGGGCTCCATATGACTAGACAGCTAAAACCTTAGCGGCTACTAACTAGTTAGGGTGTCTAGTGAAAGGTTACGTAGTGAAACCCTGCCGCACTTCCTTGGAAGAGGTGATACGGGAGTCATGACCCCTAGCATATGGGAATCACGGCTCGGGGGTAAAGTTGTACAAATTCTGCAGAATTCTTTGAACTGATATATCAGTCATGCTCACAGACACGAGCGGCTTGGTCCCCACCCCCTGCCATGTTATTGATCCATGGGATAGCCTCCACACTGCTTCTCCACCCTTGATTCAAGTCGGTTCGATCCAAGGGATGAGGTGGAGCTGCCATGGATCCATGGGCCCACTGTCATTCACTTGGAATGGCGAAACTGACCTCCAAACTGCCTTACCAGCTGAAGAACCAACTTACCTGCCATGCAACCACCATCCAGGAGCTCCTCATCGCCGTTGGATGGCAAGGCGGTGTAGGGGACGGTCGGCCAATGCCCCCTAGGTCCACCAAAGCCCCCATGCCTCTCCACTACCTCTCCTTCACCTACAAGTACGCCTATGCCCTCTACCACTATAAAAGGGGCTATGGTGCTCAGTGGAGATCATCACTCAAGCATTCCAAGCTCTCCAGAAGCTCTCTAGAGTGGTAGCTTAGAAGTAGTAGCTAGCTAGTAGTGACAGAGTAGAGCGGAGCTCGCCTTGAAGTCCGAAAGAGTCTTCTAGTCTGGTATAGCTCCTTTGTAATCTTTCTTTTAGCATTTACTTTAATTAGTACTTTACTTTTGTCAAGTACTTTATTCAGTAATATAGCTTTGCTTAGTTCAAGTCCAGTCTTGCTCTTGTCTATCATTAGTGAGATTAGGTGCTTGTTCTTTGGCATTAACATCATAGTTATCTTAGTGTTTAGTCCGCTCATCGTTAGTACTTGTTCTACCGTCTGGTTAGGGTGTTTCAATCTTATTTCACTGGATCTTAGGTCGAAATAGTGAGTTTATAGATTAAGCATGGTGCTTAGGCTATATCTTGCCTGTAGATACAGCTAGATCCTCGGATAGATTGTGGTAGTTGGCAGGTGGTGACAACCCTGTCCTTCCTCTGTATTCCACCACGTTGGGTCTAGTTATTAAAACATAGGGCTCGTTGTGCTTCGTGCCTAATTGAATTCAGGGCAAGTACACCCATTGTACTAAGGACGTTCTTACTATTATTAATTTATCTTTGTTGCTTAAGATTACTTGCTCTATCTCTTACACTCAGCTACACTACACTTCTAGCTACAACCGCTTGTGTGACATTACCTTTTTCTTTTACTTTTCCATTCATCATCCATCAACCCCGTGTTGCTAAACCCACCTACCTTATCTACCTAGCCACATTCCCTGACATGCCTATCTACCTTCCTTTAGGAAAATATAAATTTGACACTTGGTTCTCACCAAGCAAAGTGCTACACGATAGTTCTGTGCGCTTGCGAAATCACCTTTCCTATATACACACATACGAACTGTCAACAGGCTCCTCTCTCCCCTTGGGCTCTCGGCCACTCAGGTCAGGAGAACCCTTCATCTCTACATGTAACTCGGCCCCCATAGCTATATAAGGGGAGCCGGGCCTTCTTCCTAGGGGATCGATTTCCCCTGCCTCCAGCTTTCTATACGTAGAACCTTAGCTTGCATACCCCCTATTGTAAGCTGTTTGGAGCACTTGAACTTGAGGGACACGTACTCGTAATCTCCGACACTGGATGTAGGGCTTCGTCCTGAACCAGTATAATTCCTTGTGTCTCGAGTGCTAGCCATCGACTCCCTTGAGCAGCGTGGAGCTAAATTTACTCACCGATTCTCAAAGCAACGACATTTATGTTGTCTTTTTTTTGAAGTCCCTAAAGGAGTGCTTCAAAATTAGATTACTATCGCTCCCATTTTTTGGCAGTGTGATGAACACAAGAGAAATATCGTCTAGCTAAGTGGATTATTCTTTGTACACCAAAAGATTTTGGTGATCTAGGAATACTAAATCAAGAAGTACAAAATAGATATCTTTTGAGAAAGTGGTTGTTTCGATTGATCAACGAGGATGGGGATTGGCAGAACCTTCTAACAAGAAAATACATGTCTAATAAATCTCTTACTCAAGTGCAACATAGATGTGGGTATTCTCATTTCTGGGCTAGTCTTTAGAAAGCCAAGGTGGAGTTTCTACCCTGTGGCACTTTTAAGGTGCAAAGTGGGGAGCAGGTGAAATTTTGGGAGGATATGTGATTAGGAGACAAACCTTTTAGAGAGGTTTACCCTAATTTATATAGAATTGTGTGGAGAAAAGATGGTACAGTGGCAAATGTCCTAGGGATGGTACCACTTAATGTGTCTTTTAGGCAGGGATTGGTTAATGAAAATCGGCGAGCTTGGTTTAACATAGTGTCAAAAGTTGTACAAGTTCATCACTCTAACCGGAAAGATGTATTCTGATGAAACCTTAGTAAGAATGGCATGTTCACAGTCTAATCCATGTACAAAACTTTGATCTGAGAAGGCATTCTCCCTAAGAAAATCCCTATCTAAAAACCAAAGGTGCCACTGAAAATAAATATTTTATTGTGGTGTTTAAAAAAGGGGTAACACTTATGAAAGATAATTTAGCAAAGAGAAATTGGCAAGAAAGTGTCAAGTGTTGTCTATGTAGTTTAGTTGAAACTATCCAACACTTGTTCTTTGACTGTCACTTTGCAAGCTTTGTTTCGAATATTGTGTCTATAACTTTTGGAATTCAACCACCCACTAGCTTTGCTAATTTGTTTGGTTCTTTGGCTTCATGGACTATGTCCTAAAATCAAAAACCAAATTTTGCTAGGAGCAGCCACACTTTGTCGGGTGCTATGGTTGAATAGAAATGATATGATATTTACCAAGGCTAATTTTAACACTGTTGCACATGTAATTTCCAGGGAGACATTTGGATCCAACAGTGGTCCATGCTGCATAGAGAGGAGGAGCGACCACTGTTCAAGGCGGGCTGTAGAAGTTGGGAGACCTTAATTTTGGCATTTTTTCGTGAAGTTTGGATGGAACTTTATGAATCATATCACGGACTAGTTTTTCCCTTTTGCTGCGCTCACTAGCTAGGCCGAACTCTATTTTTTCACGTGCGTACAAGCCTTATAGCTTTTATTTGTATTCCGACTATCGGCTGTATACCATCCACTGATGCTAGAGGCTGGAACTTTGTTTTCTTATCTAAAAAAAGATAGATGCCATCTGTGCTCATGTACTTGATGTAGATAAAATTATCTTCACCAATCTGAGAGCTAGTGCTATCTTTCGATGAAGAACTCGATGTAGATCCGATCTGCAGCCTCCTAGACTCCTAGAGTAGAGAGTCGTACTTCCGAACCCCTCCAACGTCTAATTTGTGGGGGTCATTGCTCACACCACCGCAAGACCCCCAGGAGCGCACTCAGCAACTCCTCTTCAGGATCTTTGCGTCAAGTTACACACATATACCCGATACAAGACATGCCGAACAACTCAATTACATACGCACTCTAGTCTCCAACACATAGCTAAAACATCATTGACCATAAAATAGATTCTAGATGAGAAACTACTATCAACACTAACCCTCTATTTAACAACTGCCTTCATTCTAGGTTACATCTCATTCACTCTTCTACTCATCAGGTTACACGTAGCTCATCTCGTTCTAAGGTCTACTAACCGTGGCGCTCATCGGAGCTAGTCTTGGAGGAATGCCTTAACTTGCAAAATAACTTATCGGCAACGCCGTGAGTACATTTCGTACTCGCGGGGCTTAATTCCAACATATATTATTTGGTGGATGCAAGAGGAATTATCAGGCATTTGTACGTTACAGAAAACCAATGGTGTTTCTTAAATGACATGCTCATGATTCACTTTAAGGTGTTAGCATTAACCAGGTGTAGTATCCAAAAGAGTGATTGGCACATTGTTGGTATTTCTTAGCATAAGTAAAAGAATCCGCAAGCATGTGGATATACCGTTGTGGCACTTCACCCGGAAGTATTCAGGGTATCATATTTTTCACAAAGGAATGGATGTGTAAAGACTCTTAGCTAGTTCGCCCAAGATAATAAGAAGAAGGATAGCTTGGGTAGCGAGGTTTTTCTAAGGATAGAGATCCTAAGTTAAGATAACTTTGTTACTATCGACTTACTTCGGGCACTGGATAACATTTGGTCTGCCAAGCATTGCTGGCCTACAGCTCTATGCCATACCTGGACGTGGGGGGATTACAAGGGACGGATAGGGCTGTCACCACCTACCACCTACCCCTCAACCGTGGAGTATGAGGCAAACGAAGGTAACTTCTAGCTTAGACACCATGTCTACGCTATTGGTTACTACTCTAGCGTGGCCAGGAACATCCATCTTTATCAAGAGTCCTCTACTAGAGCATCCATCATAGGGATGAATGATGAACCCGCAAGCTTATAATGAACAAAGATAACTTTTCTTAAGATATCAATTCCAAAGTAAAGCACGAACTTCTTACTTCAAGTAGTAAGATGATCGTAGAGGTACAAGTGGAGGAGTTGCTAGCTTCGACACTCCTTCTGCTAAGTGTAGCGAGTACACTAGGGGAGGTTGCCGACAGCCCTGGCACTTCTCCAACTCTTCCCTCTCTCACTCCCTATTTTATTCTAGCTAAAGCCTAGGTAGGAATGAAGTTCTACTCCTCTTGCTTTCTTGTTGTGTGTGTTGTAGAGGGGGGTTGCCCCTCTATTTATATAAGGAGGAAAGGCGGTGCTGTGGCTATTCCTGCTGGCATGAAGTCCATGCACCACCACCTTCTACATGGAGGCATGCTACCACCAGAGCAAGGGGTGGTCGAGAAGCATCGGTGGGGGGTCGCCCACCCCTAGGGGTCGGTCGCCCCCTGACCAAGCCTCCTCGCCACCGCCTTTGCACGGTGGGTTGTGGGCTAGACCTGGGCTACTTCTTGGTCGGTGTTGCACCCGGTTGAGTTGAGTTGATGGGCATCTTGGCTGTTCCTTTACACAAATCAGCGTCAGAAAGCGCCTTTCAGTGAAATCTTTCATGCATTTGTGTTTGTGTCCTGCAAAACAATATTCTCCAAATACATATGGAATTAGGTTAATAGTAAATGCCTATGTGTATGAGATTTCCAATTTCTCCTCTTTTTTGTGTCTTAATTGGTGATCAGATTTTATCGTTAAGGACCGCCAACAAGCTCTCCCACACTTAGTCCTTTGCTCATCCTCGAGTAAAGTTCTAAGGGCTAAGTGGGTTTATCTCCTTGATTTGAAATCTGCATACAAGTTATTCCAAGCTTCACCTAAACCTGTGAACTTCCAAGTGTCTACCAAAATATCTTGGGTTATTGAAAAATGGAATAGATTGGATTCAAGTCTTCTTACTCTATCCCTGATTAGAAGCTTGGGTTTTTTGTATGGTTTTGAAAACATAAAGATATCTTTTGTTCCTTGAATGATTCTCTCAAATCACTCAAATTTGTAAGTGGTTCCTCACCAAGGCATATGTTGAGAGTTTGCCTTCTCTTTGATCATCCTACTTCTAAAAAGCTTATCTGGAGTTTTGGGTAGGGATGAAAATAATGAGGCACACTTACCTTGCATATGTTGTAAAGTCAAATTTCAGACCTCACCGGAGAGAAGCATCATACTCTTAGATCAAAATTGTGCAAGTGTGTGGAATTTGGTGGAACTATACTCCTTTGTTTGATATGATCTCTAGCTTTTATTTTTGAGACATGGCTAGCTTATTTTTCTTATGAGCCTTCATGTGCTCATCATTGTTTTTTCAAATATCTTCGGACCTTCATGTGTCCATGTTTTTTTTCAATTTTTTGGGACCTTCATGTGTCCCATTTTTTTCAATTCGTTTTACATAGCCTTTTTGTCTCTTTCAAGAAATATGCTTGGGAGATCATATTTTAGAGCATGGAGTACTTATTTGCTAGTGATGGAAACATGTTTTAGCGTATTCCCAGTGTAGGAATAGTTGTTTTATGTGGTGTGTACGTGAGTTTTGATCTTGGGAGCATGAAACATCTCTCAACAGGGGTCACAAAACTTGACCAAACTCAACACAAAGTAAGAGGCATATGTGGAAGGTTTTTGTCATGTATGATCATATATGGCCTTGGTAGGTATTTGTATGTCATTCAAGGAACATGCTATTTTGACTTTTATTTTGTAAAATAATTCCCAAGTACTTTGCAAGAATGAGCAAGCGTCACGTCATCCTTATAACACCCTAGTGTTATGCTTGCCTTAATCACTTGCATACCATGAGCATAAGCATGTTTGATTTATTCATAAGCATCATTAATCCATTCATGAGCAATTATATAGGCAACATCCATGTTTTACTTATGAAACATTCTTATGAAACATGTGAAACATTACTTTGCTTTTGTATGTTTCAATATGTGCATGCTTATGATCATGTGTGGTTAATGCAAGTGGTGGTCAATTGCCTTCCTAATTACCTTAACTATGCTTAGGACACTTAATGGAGCAATGTTCATGTTGACCATGTTGACTAATTAAGTCTCTAAGTGATAGTTGACCTTGGTTTGACCTTGTTTGACCTAGAGAGCACGGTTGCTTGACTATTTAAAAAGGGTAGCTAAAATTGTTTTCATGTAGCTGCACCCTTAAACAAAGTTGTAGCAAATTTGTTATGGAACAAAAGTTGTTCAATGATAATCTCATGAAATTGACTAGAACAACCTCAAAAGTGTCCCACAAATCAGGAATAGGGGCTGATTGGTACTTGGAAATTTTGGCTAAGTCCTTATGCTGTTGTAGTGATAAGTGCCTTAGTTTGGAGCTTTGTATCTTCCTAATCAAGATGAACCAGCCCAAAGTCCTTTAATAAAAGTTGAAGTTTAGTCTGTGTTATGCAAGCTTTGTTTAAAGGCCCAACCCTAATTCCATTTATAAGTTTTCCAAACCGAGGCCCCAAGTTTGAACTTACTGCTGTTTTTAGACTTGAAAATATTCTAAGTCTAGAATTCATAGTCATCGACGTTGGCATGTCGCGTTCTCCAAAATTTACTCAACAACTTGAGTTGAGCCAAAAACAAAAGTTGGAGTGCATCTGATGGAGAAGAGCATATGAAAAGTGGCATCATGTTTGACTTCATTTTGACCACCAATTTGGAGGTTTGTCATTTATCATCATTGCATTGACAACGTCATTTTAGAACTTAATTAACCCCAAATCCGTTGGTATAATGGCTTAGCCCTTTAAATGAAATTTGTAGAGTGTTACGTGGGCAACAACTTTGGTTCTTGGCCCAAGGTCCAATTCGGCTTGTAGGAGACCCAAAAACGCGTCCAACCGGAGCCACACCGTCACACGCCACGTGCTCGGCGAAATACCGCAGAGGGCTACGTGCGTCCTGGACGTGGCAGACATGCAGTAGTGCGCACCCCACCATGTCTGCCACCTCCACCTCACCCTTGTCTCTTGTTGTGTCGCTGGGGGAGGAGCCCTGGCTCACTCACTCACCCTCCCTATCACTCGCCCTCGCTCGCCTCCTCGCTCTCCCTCGAATGCTGCTCGCGGGCGCCGCCACCATGGACGCCTAAGCTAAGCTCGCCGCCGTCACATTCCCTACCTTAGAGCCTTCTCCGCCTTGGCTACATGCGCCACCATCTCTCCCTCGCGCTCCTCTGTGCCTTGTGCACGCTCGCGGGATGGCCGTGCCGCCGGGAACCGCCACCGCCACCATGCAGCCGCCGCCGCGGCCGATCGCGCACGTGGCCAGGCCACCACCGACTGCGCCTGACCGAGCTGCCAGCACCCACGCATGCGGGCTTGGCCGCCGCTGCCCCTGCGCACCACCTCCGCCGCCGGCGAGCCGTTGCCCTGTCCAGAGTCAGCCGTCCTCTGCTCCTGCGGCCGGTAGAAGAAGGTGAAGGACCCACGTGTAAATAGAAGTTTGGTTTTTGGGTCCAGATGCGAAACTCGTGACACATATGAATAGTGTTCGTGTCCTGCAGGTTTATTCAGGAAAAGCTCAGGGTCCTCGGTGCAAAGTGCTTGTCCTATATGCTTTTCTCTTTTTCTTTTTCTTATAAAATGGCTGAAGCTTTGGAAAATCATAATAAGTTGTAGAAAAATAGTAAAATAGCAAATGTATACTTTTTGGAATCCTTGTGAAATTTTCTATGCAGTGGATCTATGATATGCTATGTTTTAGTTTAAAGTTTTAGCTGTAAAAATGGATTTATGCAACTAGGTTTTGAATGCTAGTTGGATCTGTTATTTTTAATAACTGCAAATATAGAACTCCAAATGAAGTGAAATTTTTGTGACATGTTACTCTTGTGATGTATGATGTCAGGTAAAAATTTCAGGATTTTATACTTGATATATTTAGAGATATGAAAAATAACAAATGACATATGCTGCTTTGCTTCTATTCTGGACTGTTATGCATGTGTGCATTGTTTGGCTTAGTTAAGTTATGAATCATGCCTTGTTGATAATAAATGAGTTGTATTACTTTTCTTAAGCTTTTCAAAAAGCTAAAGATCATAATTTTTGGTTAAGTATGTGTTTAGCTATAGTTGTTTAAATTGCTGTGGCAGTTTCTGCCCAAACCCAGACTGGGTTGCTTTGTGTGCCATGTGTGACCTTGTTAGTAGCAGAATTAGTTCTAGATGTTTATATCAAAGTTGTTCAAAATTTTTTAAGATTTCCATAAATTCTGGAACCATATTTATTGGACATGTGGAACTCAACTTATAGCTGTTTAAAGTAGCATATCAGTTTCTGTTTATGTTTTGGATAGAGATGTCTTCCTTGGTTTAATTGACCTTGTTAACTGTGAAATCATCTTAAGATGATAATAAAAAAGTTATAGGTAACTTGATAAGATTTCCAAAAAGTTAAGAATCATGTTTGTGGGAGGTCTAGAACTCCAGTTATGCTTCTCGGATGTGCCTACAAGTTTTCTGTCCATAGTTGTACCTCTGCTATTTGGGCTGCATGTGCAGTTTTAATTGTGCAACTAGTTTTATGGTGTAAATGATGTTTACTGTGGTTTTGGTGAATGCAAAAGTTGTAGATAATTACCTTAAATTGCTTGTGTTAAATTTTCATGATCCCAGGTCTGATAGTTTAGGAGTTACATGCTTAATAAGTCTACTGTCAAGTTTTGATTATTTCCTGTGCAGACTTGAAAGATTGCCATGTTTTGTCATGTTAACATGGGAACCATGCTAAGCTGATTAAAGATGATTTGTAGATAATTTAATAGGCTTTCTATAATGTCTTGTTGCATATCATTTGAAATTATAGAACTCCAGATATGATTGATTTATGAAACTGCTGTTTACAATCCAGAATTTGATATATTCTAGTTATAGTTGTTGCTTCACCTTGACTTGCTTTGCGTATTGCTAAGTATGATTCGTGTCCTTGGTAATTAAGTTAAATACATCTAAGATCATGTGGAACTGGTGTGTCATGTTTGGTGTGCCTCTTTGCTATCTTGGCATAAGAAATGGTATGATGTTTAATTAAGCAAAGTAATGTGCTTAAGTGAATTTAGTGTAACCTTGTACTTGCCTTGATTAGTGTGTGATGCATCATCTATTGCATTCCCATGTATTCATACACCTGCATCTTGTATCTCATCTAGGTATGCTAGATGAACCACGTGAAGGACGTGATGTGGAGCTGAACCCGAAGATGGTGTTTGGTGGACCTATCCTGAAGATGAAAGGACTAGACAAGTGCTAGAATGGGAGATGCTCGCCAAGCGAGTGTCATTTGACAAACACTGACTTGTGTCGGATCCCAGGCAAGCCCAGGAGCATTATAAGCCTCCTAATTTCTGAAATGCAATTAAGCATTATGTTATGTATATTGTTGCATTAAGTTATAGGTGTTCAATGAAAACACTTGTTGCATTGATATCCAATCCTTGTCCAGGTATTATCACCATGAATCCTATGTAGCTCAGGCTCGAGTAGATGCTTAGCCCTGCTTTAAGTGGTAGAAGTCGTGTGATTTCCTGTCACCTGTGAGCTATAGGGATATACATATGGCACGGTTGGCTGTATTTGCTATCGTAGAAAAGAACCTGGTATAATATGAAGGAAGACCGGGCGGAGGCTTGTAGAGTGGTAGGCTTACAGTGACTCTGTCTATGTCGATTAAGGATCTATTCTTGGAGCCTTTCCTGTTCATGTTGAACATATGCCTCTCTCTTAGCTGGTTGGGCCCGAGTGCTTGACCGCAAATCTGAGTAGCTCAACTCAGGCCGGGCTTCGGCAAGTATAAAGTACGCCTCGGAAGGGAGCCGTAGGCGTGAGTCCAAGGGCAGGTGATTTAAAAGTCCTGATCGTCCTGGCAGAAGGGTAATCCCTGAGAGTGTTGGCGCTGATCGAACCCGCAAAGTTGGTTCCTGAGTTGTACCAAAGGTGACCCACGGCTGCTCTTGCAAAGTATGCCAGGGTGAGAGTTAGGAATACCCCCTCGACTGAGTTGAAATTCGATTCGAGTCGCCATCTCTCACCGGTTAGTGAGAACTTGACGGACTTATCTCCAAAGTAGATGCACTAAATAATAATTATGGTTCAAGAATGATGATATGTTGATGATGGCCTTATTATACCTGCTATGGTTAATATTGTTTGCTCCTAATAAGTGAGTGCTCTAGTACAGGTGCTAATATAGTTGACAGGTTAATGATGATGAACTTGATGCTAAGTTTAATTGGTTACTTATGCTCATAAGCTCTTTTATGCAAATGCGTCAAGCTAGCCCCACTTATAAACCGTTGCATGATCCTTGGTGTCTTTTATTTCTGGTTTAAGACGGGTAAGTCTAACTGAGTACCTTCTTGTATTTAGGGTTCATTTCTCACCTGTTGCAGATGACCTATTCTATCACGGGTGTTGCAAGTATTGCCTTCTCCTGGCTGGGGATGAAGACTAGGCGGACGGGCACAGTCTCTGTTAGTGTTCTTACCTGAGATGCTTTTGTGGGACATGACCTTACTCTGGCAATGTATTTAAACTTATGAAGTTATGTATCAAACTATGTTGCTTTCGCGAAACAAACTTGGTTTGTAATATTTTATTTTGAACTCCGATGGATGTAATTCGTATGCTACTTGTGAACTATTGTAACAAATGATATGCTGTGTTGAATCACTATGATCTTGGCTTGTTTGTTGAAAGTTGTTTGAAATCCTTCGAGATTTCTGGACTACCGGGGTTATGGGAGCCTAAGTACAGGAATTTGATCACTTCGGTGATTGTTTTTGTACTTACATTCTTATAATTTGGTCGGTTCTGTTACAATCCTACTATATCTCATTCGTCAATTACTTAGATAAAATGGGGTCCCTATGATAAGTGTTCACAAGTTTTTAGGAATATTAGCAAGGAATAAAGAGTATGCAATTTTTTTAATTATAGGAAGATATGGAGATGGAGCATTTCTTTGTATTTTAAGATTTGTTCAGTTGTAAATCTTTTTATTAAATATGAAGAGAGAGAGTGAGAGTTGCACAAACCGAGTTTTGAATTTGGCCATCTTTTGTGCAACTTGTTAGAGGCAAGTGTGGTGCCTCCTCCACACTTGTTTTCTTACATGTCTTATTTGTAAACAAAAGAAAACACAAAAAACAAGTGTAGACAACAATTCTACTAAAAATCTTTATTGAATTTGAGATGTATCTATTTTGAGTTAGGGAATTTGTTAAAAGCAATTAATTTTATTACATCTATTTTTTCTTTGGGATTATATGAAGGCTCCAAGAAAACTTTTAATAGTTGACTATTTCCTTAAAAGTATTACCTTCATCGTCCTGAATTGTGATAGCACCATGTGATGTTGATGACGGTGTATGGTCCTTTCCACTTACTCTGAAGTTTTCCTTCACCTAAGAGCTTGACTTTGGAGTTAAATAGAAGAACTTTATCTCCTTCTTTGAACTCTTTTTGCTTGATTTGGTGATCATGCCATCTTTTGGTTCTTTGTTTGTAAAGATTGGCACTATGGTAAGCCTTCTCCCTCTATTTTTCTAGCTCGGCAATTTGCTTTTGTCGGTTTCTACCAGCTAGTTTTACATCCATGTTCCAGCTCTTTATTGCCTAGTGAGCTCTATTCTCTAACTTGACTGGTAAGTGGCAACTTTTTCCATAAACGAGCTGGTATGGTGACATGCCGATGGTGGTTTTGTAAGCTGTCCTGTATGCCCAAAGTGCATCAAGTAGCTTGTCCTTCCAGCCTTTCCCCATCTCATTGACTGTTTTCTATAGGATGTTTTTGATTTGCTTATTCGATGTTTCTGCCTGACCACTTGTTTGAGGATGATAGGGTGTGGCTATGTTGTGATTTGATCCAAGCTCCTTTAGGAAGTTTCGGAAGGTCTTGTCAATGAAATGAGACCCTCCATCAATTATGACCATCTTGGGTGTTCCAAAGCGAGGAAAGATCACTTCATGGAACATCCTTTGGGCATGCTTGGCATTAGCAGCCCTGCATGGTAAGGCCTCCACCCATTTGGATACATAGTCAATGGCTATTAGGATGTACTCGCTGTCATGGGATTTAGGGAATGGTCCCATGAAGTCAATGCCCCATACGTCGAATATCTCTACTTGCAAGTTGTAGTGCAGGGGCATTGCATTGCGAGCGGTGATGCTCCCATGTAGCTGACATTTCTGACACCTCCGAATGAATCCTTTGGTGTCTTTGTACATCTTAGGCTAGAAGAACCCGCACTGCCAAATCTTGGCTTGTGTGCAGAATACTCTATAATGGCCTCCGTACGGTACTGCATGGCATTTTTCTATGATTTGCATCCCTTCTACCATTGGTATGCACCTCCTCAACAACCCATCAGAACACACCCTGTACAGGTATGGGTCATCCCAAAGGTGATGTCTGCCTTCGGCTTGCAGCTTCTTTTTATTCTCCCCTGGTGGTATGTGTCCTGCGACCATGAAATTCACAATGTTCGCGTACCACAGGTTGGAGTCCGTCACCTTCAGCAGCATGCCATCGCGTAGAAAGTCATTATTGGTAACTCCTGCATATTAGTGACTTGCATACGCGACAAATGATCTGTGACAGTATTTTCTACTCCCTTTTTATCTTTTATTTCAAGGTCAAATTCTTGGAGTAGAAGTACCCATCTTATTAATCTAGGTTTAGCGTCTTTCTTAGTGAGCAAGTATTTAAGTACAGCATGATCAGTGTAAATAATAACTTTTGCTCCCACTAAATAAGACCTAAATTTGTCAATAGCAAAAACAACTGCTAGAAGCTCTTTTTCAATGGTAGCGTAATTAAGCTGAGCTCCTGAGCGTTTTGCTAGCGTAAGCGATCGCATGATGCTTCTTATCTTTGGTTTGGCCAAGGACCGCCCCAACAGCATAGTCACTAGCATCACACATGATCTCGAAGGGCAGTGACCAATCGGGAGGTTGTATGTTTGGTGCTGAGATGAGTGCATTTTTGAGGGTATGGAAGGCATTTAAGCACTCATCGGTGAACTCAAAAGGCGCATCCTTAGCTAACAGGTTCGTGAGGGGTCTAGAGATTTGTGAGAAGTCTTTGATAAAACATCTGTAGAACCCGCCATGACCTAGGAAGCTATGGATTCCTTTCATGTTCACAGGGGGTGGTAGTTGTTCGATAACCTCGATCTTGGCTTTATCTACCTCGATCCCCCTCTTGGACACAAGGTGCCCAAGGATGATGCCTTCTCGGACCATGAAATGGCACTTTTCCTAATTAAGTACTAGGTCTTTCTCTTAGCAATGTTGCAAGACTTTGTCTAAATTTTCTAGACAATGATCAAAAGTTTTTCCATAGACTGAAAGTCATCCATGAAAACTTCCATGATCTCTTCAATCATGTCTGAGAAAATAGACATCATACACCATTGGAATGATGCTAGTGCATTGCACAACCCAAAAGACATTCGTCTGTACGCATACGTTCCATACGGGTAGGTGAAAGTAGTCTTGCTTTGGTCATCGAGGTGGATGGGAATTTGATGATACCCCGAATACCCATCAAGGAAACAGAAGAAAGGATGCTTCACCAATCGCTCTAACATTTCATCGATGAAGGGCAATGGGAAGTGGTCTTTCTTTGTAGCCGAGTTGAGTTTTCAGTAATCTATACACATTCTCCACCATATGACGGTTCATTGTGGGATCAATTCATTTTTATTATTTTCCATGACCGTCATGCCCCCTTTCTTGGGCACCGCTTGGACAGGACTGACCCAGTCACTATGTGGTACAAGATAAATAATCCCAGTGTGAAGAAGTTTTAGGACTTCCTTCTTCATGACTTCCCGCATCGCATTATTGAGCCTATGTTGGGGGTTCTCGTGATGGTGTGCTCGCAGGATCAATTGGAATGCGATGGGTGCAAAGTGTTGGACTTATCCCCTTAAGGTCTTGAAGTGAATACCCAAAAACTGGTCTATGTTTTTCTAAGATGGCAATGAGTTTGGATGTCTCCTCATCAGTAAGTTTGTCGCTTATGATTACAGGAGTTTCTTTATCGCCATTCAAGAAAGCATAATGTAAGCCAATAGGTAAGGGTTTAAGTTCAACTGGAGGTCATGTTGGTGCTTCCTCCTGAGGAGGGTTAATGGTTTTGCCTAAATCATCCTCTTCTTCTGTGAAGAGTTTGGCATCTTTTCTAAAGACGACTTAGGTGATTTGAAGGGTAAAATCGACATGACTTCCTTGGGTAGGTCAGGGTGGGGAAGAGCATCTGCCACTGAGTTTTTAGCTGGAGTGATAGGAATTGAAAAAGTGTCTCTGCCCAACTTTACGTCCAGATCCTCGGATGAAGGTGTTCTTATGAAGAGTTTTTCTAGGGGATGCCCTATCATGATGTCAAAATTTTGGATGTCAAAGACATGGAAATCAAGGGCCATTTCGACATTATCATGATGTAATGTTACATTGTGTAGGATCCCATGTCCCTTTAGGCTAGATCGTGGGGCAACCCTTAGAGATTTGTTTGTTAGAGCAAGGGTTTCAACACATAAGTAGGTGTGTGCGAAAGATGTGGACATGAGGCTTGCTCTGACAGTAGGATTGTAAAGCACATCCCCTGTGGTTCTGTAGATTTGGCATTGGATGGTTAAAGAAGGGGTGCTAATCTGAATTTCTTCAGAAGAAAGCTCCGCTTCTTCTGCCCATTCGCTGCTTAGGATAGAAGTCAACTCCCTAATGGATTCCCTAAGAAATTCTTTGTCTAGAGGGTCTAATGGAGTGACAGGAACGGGTGGTCTCTTTTGTTATGAGTATTTCAAGGTATTTCTGAAATCTTCATGAAATTTGTCCTCGAAAAATGGAAATTCCAAAGGTTAGAAATCTTCCTCCAGAGTTTTTGGTTCGGGTGAGGGTCTCTGAATGGGAGTTATGGGTTCGGCCTTGGCCGAAGAGACTTCTTCATGGCTTGATTCAGGCTCTACTAAGAGGGGTTCCAGGGGAGGAGTGTTCTCTAGAATATGGTCTAAAACAACTTTTCTATTGTGGTTTTATGGGTAAACGAATCTCCGATAGTGATATCAAGCTGTAGAGCAGATTTCTTACTGAGATCTAGCCAAAAATGTTGTAACAACACATGGTTTGGTATAGACAAGTCAGGGCCAGAACGTGTTAGGATTAAAAATCTATCCTAGGCTGCACCTATGGTTTCCTTGTCTTTTTGTTGGAAATTGAGAATCTCCTATCATAGGAAAGCGATTCGAGATATAGGGATGAATGCGAGACATAATATGTTTCTCAATTCTTCCCAATCTCCTTTTACCTTCCCTATGTTATGGGCGTACCATTGTTTTTCCCTCTCATCAAGAGAGAAGGGAAACAACTTCCACCAAAGAGTTTCCTATGACATGCCCAAAATGGTTAGGCATGCACAGAGCTTCTCAAATTCCCATAGGTGATGATATGGGTTTTCATAGTCTAAACTTGAGAAGGTTTGTTCCTGAACCATGGCTATAAAGCCAGGGTGGAGTTCGTAGCTAGAAGCTATGATTAGCTTCGAAGATCATGGTGGCTCTAAGAACTTGCCCTTGGGAGCAGAAAGTTGTCGAATTGATGGTTGCTCCATTTAGAAAAAAGAATTAAAAGAAAAGAAAGGTAAAATAAAAGGATACATAGGCGAACTAGGTTCGAAGACAATTACAACAACCGTTCCCTAGCAACAGCACCAGAAATGCTTATTAGTATTTCTTAGCATAAGTGAAAGAATTCGCAAGCGCACAGATATACCGTTGTAGCACTTCACCTGAAAGTATTCAGGGTATGTTATTTTTCCCAAAGGAACGGATGTGTAAAGACTCTTAGCTAGTTCACCCAAGATAACGGGAAGAAGGATAGCTCGGGTAGCGAGGTTTTTCTAAGGATAGAGATCCTAAGTTAAGAAAACTGTAACACACCAGGTGTTAGCCACTTGCTAAGCAGTGGGGTTGAGCTCAAACATAACAAGTGAAGTGGTAACGAAGATGTCAAGGTCAAACCCATGAAAACTTGGATAATGCACCCTTGCTTACATGTAGACCCTTTCCAAATGTATGCTTGAGTGATGTTGAAGGTGCTACTTTCATGTGTCTCATATCAATCTCTATCTATATTGATCACTGAAAAAGTTTCATGAAGTTTGAAATCAAAAAGTCACATAAAACGATAAGTTATGTCCTCATGAGAATGGCTTTACTAAGTGAGTGGAAACATAGGTCACCAACCAAACCTTGCAACCTTGCCCAAATAACTTTAATTGAACTCTACAACAAAAGTCATGAAGGGTTTGTTGTTGAGTAAATGTCAAGAAAATGCTTCAATGGCTCAAAAAGGATAATTTAAGCTTTATCAGGATGCTGCTTTGACCAAAATGGAACTTTAGTTTCTGTACTAGTTCTGAGGTTTGACCATAAATAAAAGTTGAAGTTTGAGTGGAGTACAACAAACTATATTTTTGGACCAAGCCTTGATTCAATTTCTAAGTATCTCAAACAGTGGACTCAAGATAGGAAGTGATGCTATTCTGTCAAGCTCAAAATATTTCTAAGTCCCTGAAGTGACAACAGCAAGTTAACTTTTTTGTGATATTTTATCGTCCAAATTCATGTGGTAGCTTGATTGGATTCCTTAATATGAGTTGAAGTACCTTTCATGTTGGAAGCAATAAATCAAGTCTCATCAAATTTGGAGTTCATTTGGATCTTCAAAAATAGTTTCCAAAACAGTAAAAGTTTACTTTATCACTTAACTGACATTGACATGTTGGCGTGCCGTGTTCTCCAAAATTTGTTAAGTAGCGTGATTTGGTCCTTTTATAAAAGTTGGAGTTTATACTTTGGAGAAGATCTCAGAGATAGTTGGAATTCGTTTGTCCAAGTTCTGGCCGAGGAGTTGAGATCAAAGCTGGGCAAGCTTAATCGGGTTTAAGCCGCTAACACTGTCAACTTGGAGCTTAATTAGCTGCTAATGGAGGACTCTAATGACTTAGTGCCTTTAACGAAAAGTGTAGAGAGTTTGTGGGCTTCAACTTTGCTTTTGGGCCCAAGGTCCAAATCGGCCTGTAGCCGGCCCAAATCGGCGCCCACCTTACCCACATCGCTGAGTGCCACCTGTTCAGGAATTTGCCTCAAAGGGTGACGCGTGTTGTGGATGTGGCTACCAAGCACGAGGTTGCGCCCCCACTATGATGTCACGCGTCCCTACCTTCTTGACACCAGCGCCCAGCTACTCCACTCCCTTTGGCTCACTCTTTGCCTCGCCTTCGCTGTCCCTCTCGCGCTGCTGCTGCTCGTGGCCATGCTCCGCCATGGCTGCCCATGGAGCACCATGGCCACCGGCCACCAACAACCATGGCTAGTGAGCTGAGACCCTGTGTCGTGTTCCACCGCCACCAAATCCACCTCTCTGACCTCGCAGCCGCCTCGCGCCACCTCCGGTGAACCACCGGAGCGTCTCCAGCACCAAGCCACGGCCACGCCAGCCGCCTGCTATTGTGTTCTGCTCGGACGGGGCCACTGCGAGCCACGCTACGGCCTACTATGAGTGCGGTATGGCCGCTGCTGCCCCGCGCGCTGCCCTCGCCCTCGCTGGCGGCTCGCCGAGCCAAGTGGCCAGCCGGTGCCCTCCTCCTCTACTCTGGTTGAAGAGAGATGAGAAGGACCTCACGACGAAATAGAAAGTCTTCAAGGGGTCTAAATGCACTAATCGTGACTCAGTTGAATAGTGCTACTAGACTGCGGGTTGATTCCAGAAAAGCTCAGGGTCCTTAGTGTAAAAGTGTTTTTCCTTTTCCTGTTTTCTTTTCTAGAAAATGTGCCAAACTTTGAAAATTGATATATCATGCTAGGGAGCTCCAAAAATAGTGAAACAAATTTTGTTAGCTTTGATATGAAATTCTCTACATGATAGATCTATAAAATGTGCTACTTTATGCATGTTTATGTGCTGTGTAAATTATTCTTTAAAGATGCTTTTAGAAATACTTTTAAATTGGACAGATGCATATCTTGAGTTACAGAAGTCCAAAAATTATAATTCTAGTTGTGTTAATCTTGTGATGACATGCTCTAGCTAAGAAAAATATTAAACATGCTAGTTGTATACTGTTTTTATAATGTTTTGATCTAATCTTGTTAAATAGGCAATTTTAGCTTATTTTGCTTGTTGTTCTCATATCTAGAGTTGTAATACTCCAATTGGCATGAAATTTTAAGTGTACAATATCTATGTGATTCATGAGCTCTGGTTAAAATTTCATGATTTTTGGTGCATGTATGACTGAGTTATTAATTTATCTAGCTAGGTGCTTGATAAATAGTTTTAAATGCTTTATAAATATCATAAAGGTGAAAAATGGAAAATGTTGTTCCATTTCCTTTGTATGGTGTGGTGGTAACCTAAGAAAACCTAATTTGGTTAGGTGTTTACAGAAAATGTGGAGGTTTGGATTTGTCTTGCTCTCACATATTTATTTGCAATTAAAATTTGTTTTGCTTGTAATAATTAATTTGTAAAACTTGAGCATGTAAAATTTGTACAGTAGCCACGTTTTGTTATCATATAGCTCTCATAAAAATCTAGGCTCCAACTTAGAATGTTTGCAGCATCACCTTTGTATTAGTTGCATGTTAATTAAACTTTGAGGGAGCATGTGCTTTTCTTATTAGATGTTTATGCATGGTTCTTGTGATGCTAATGTCATGTGTTTGTTTGAGATGATGTTGTATGGGTTCCTCATGGTGGCTTAGAGCTACATGTTGTGATGAGGTACAGGCCCGATCTTTCGAGAGGTAACCGGTAAGTTCGACTTGTGGAGATCTCGACGTTGGTGATCCGGCTTCAAATTAGACACGATTCGAACCCTGCAACCGTTACACCACTGCTCCGTTGGTTATCAACCAAGCACAACTTGATTGACCTCGCCAAGAAGGCTTTTCCTGCAAGCGAATCGAAGAACACAAGCAAGAAGGTAAAAACACGCAATCTGAAATTGCAAATATGAATGATGCGAATATCAATAGGGTTCAAGAACTCGGTTCCAAAGGACTAATCGACACAGTGGAGGAGATCAAGAACAGGGGCCCTGGATCACTGTAAAAGGATTTGTCACCACAGTTACAATGAACGATTCAGTTTCTCGATGGAAAACTAAACTCTAAACAAAACCCAATTGTCTAGCAGTGGCGGCGGCTGTTTTTATAGTCTAAGACTCGACCTAGAGTTGAGGACGGCCAGGGGTTGGGCGCCCACAACTTGGGCTTAAGGCCCGACACGATACATGGCCAAGTTGGCCCAAATAGGTGACGCAGCACCTTGCTGTGGTCACACAGAATGATCCATGGACCTTCTGGAGCTGGGACCAGATCCAAAACGACGGCGTCGTCGTCCCCTTTCCAACGCATCCAAGAACGCCCCGTTTCGATGTCGTATGCAAGAGTTATGACCAAAACAGTGACGACGTGTCTGCTGAATCCGAGGGTGACGTGGCAGCTGAGTTGGGAACGAATTGCAACTTGGGGAAGACCATAGCGTCGGTGTGTCCAGCGTGGCGATGTCCTCATCATGTTGAATGTGCTTTTATGTCACCTTGTTATAGAATCAAGTGAAAATCCATCTTGCCTGTGTACTGTTTTTGGCTGCATGTACAGTTTTGGTTATGCAATTATTTTTGTGATGAAAATAATGTTTTCAGTAAATGTGGTGAATACAAAAGTTGTAGATAACCTCGTTATATTGCTTGTCCTAAAATTTCATGACTATAGGCCTGATAGTTTTGGAGTTATACTGCCAGCAAGTTCAATGTCAGGTTTTGCATATCCTCTGAACAGATCTGAATGATTGTATTGGTTGACTTATTTAAACATGGAATCATGTATTGGTGATAATAGGAGAATTGTAGTACTTTTTATAGGCTTTCTAAATTGTCTAAGATCACTGCTTTTGGTGATCTAGAACTCTAGTTATTGCTATTCAAAGTAGAATGGCAGATTCTGTCCAAATTTAGATAGAGATGCCTTCTTTGTTTTGTTTAATCCTTTTTGCTGTGAAATCACCCTTAGATGATAATAACAAAGTTGTAGCTAACTTAATAAGCTTTCTAAAAAGTTAAGAACTAACTTTGTTGGATGGATAGAACTCTGGATATGTATCTCTGAAGTTTATGTCAGTTTTCTGTCCATTGTTTGTGCAGACCTATTTTTTGGTGTGTTTTGACTTGGTTAGCTTTAGAATCAGCTCTGAGTGTAAATAAAAGAGTTGTAGATAATTTCTCTAGCTTTTCAGAAAGTCTAGGATCACCTTTATTAGATGTCAGGATCTCTGTTTATGACTGAAATAAGTGACTGCTGTGCTGCTGTCCAGAAACTGCATGTGTAGGTTGATTGCTTTAACTTGCTCTTGTTGGCTAAACATGTTAAGTTGACACTGATTGAGGAATACTTGCCATGGCTACACTCAAGTAATTTGGGTGTCATACTTGATGTGCTTGCCATCTCCTATGTTATGCTTGAGTGATGATTAAGTTAAATAGCTCTAGGTGGTTATGTTAGTTTGGTGTACTTTTATGAATGCTTTGTGTGTTGCACTTCCATGCATTCATACCTATGCATTGTTGCACCTCATTTAGATATGCTAGATGTACCACGTGAAGGACATGATGTTAGAGCTGAACCTAAAGATGGTGTTTGGTGGACATATCCTGAAGGTAGAAGGACTAAGCAAGTGATAGAATGGGAGATGCTCGCCAAGCGGTGTCATCTAACAAAAACTGACTTTGTGTCGGATCCCAAGCAAGCCCCAGAGCATTCTAAGTCTCCTACCCTCTCTATTTATAAATGCACATGAGTATAACTTTTGTATGATGCATTAGGTGATAGGAGTTGGATGAAACCATTGGTGCATATTCCCTACCTTGCCCACTATATATAAATACTTGTACTCTTACTACTATGAGTAGGTCGTGCTATGCTTAGCCATGCTTAGACCGATAGAAGTCAGGTGATTTTCTATCACCTATGAGACATAGGTAAATACCTGGTCACAATTAGCTATATTTGCTATCATGGGAAATAACCATGTGGTGATGAACAAATGGAGACCAGACGGGATTTGGTGATTGAGAGGTAGCAAGACATGGAGGTCTTGTGTGCATGTTTTATCCCGTCTGTGTTGATTAAGGACCGTACCATTGTTGGAACTTCTGTCGAGATTGAATGTATGCATTTCACTTAGCTGGCCGGATAAGTTGTTCTGACCGTAAAGCCGAGTAGCTCAACTCAGGCTGGGGACACGTTCAGTGAAAGTGTCCACATTGCGGGGAGCCGGATGTGAGTCCAAGGGCAGGCTAGACCTGAACGTCCTGGCAGCTGGTCAGTCCCTGAGTGTGCGGCGCTAGTCTTACCTGCGAATGGATCTGAGTTGTACCAAAGGTAACCTAAGGCTACCTTGGCATAGGTATGTATGGGTTTGTGTTAGGAATAAATTTCCAGCTGTTTGAAATTGATTCGAATCGCCATCTCCTTCAGATAGTGAGAAACTCGACTAGCTTCAGCATCGTAGTAACTTGATTATGAAATATGATGGTTATGATGATTATATGATAAACCGGATATGGTTACTATTGTGATGCTTATTAATCAAAGTGATTGCTCTAGAATAGGTGCAAAGTTAGTCATAACAAGCTTCACTAAACTTGGTGCTAAAACTGGACTAAAAGATTAAAAGTAAGGACTCATGGTGGTAATGCTCTTTTTGCAAAGTTATGCTATCCAACAAGACCCACCAAATAAGCCTTGCATATTCTTGAGTCTTTTTTGTTTCTCTCCTGTTGGGTAAGTCTAGCTGAGTACATTTGAGTACTCAGGGTTTATCCCACCATGTTGCAGGTGAAGTTCTCAACCTGCTGAAGATGGTGGCTAACCGCCGGTGGGCTCAGTGACTCTATACAGTGTTTCTCATCTATATGCTGTTGTCAGTGGATGTCCTTTATGATAGCAATGTATTTGAAACTTATATTATTGTATCATTTGAAAGCTATGTTGTTTTCACTAATCGGTTTTAAAACTCAAGCTTGTACTATTATTTGTGAACTCATTTGTAATATTATTTTCGCTGCAACTCTGTGTATGTGATATGTATTTGCTTAATCATGTGATCTTGGTTGTGAAGTTGATTTACCAAGGTCCTTCATGACACTCGGTGGACTACTGGGTTTATATAAGTGAAAGTATGTGGGTGTCAACGTGTAAAACGGGGACAGTCGTACTCGAACTTGTATAAATTGGGTGGTTCTGTCACAATAACTTTGTTACTATAGACTTACTTTGGGCACCGGATAACACTTGGTTTGCCAAGCATTACCGGCTTACAGCTCTACGCCGTACCCAGACGTGGGGGATTACAAGGGACAGACAAGGCTGTCACCACCTGCCGCCTACCCCTCAACCGTGGAGTACGAGGCAAATGAAGGTAACTTCTAGCTTAGACACCACATCTATGCTATTGGTACTACTCTAGCGAGGCCAGGAACATCCATCTTTATCAGGAGTCCTCTACTAGAGCATCTGTCATAGGGACAGACGATGAAGCCGCAAGCTTATAATGAACAAAGATAACTTTTCTTAAGATATCAATTCCAAAGTAAAACATGAACTTCTTACTTCAAGTAGTAAGATGATCGTAGAGGTACAAGTGGAGGAGTTGCTAGCTCTGACACTCCTTCCGCTAAGTGTTGCGAGTACACTAGGGGAGGTTGCCAACAGCCCTGACACTTCTCCAACTCTTCCCTCTCTCACTCCCTATTTTATTCTAGCTAAAGCCTAGGTAGGAATGAAGCCCTTCTTCTCCTCTTGCTTTCTTGTTGTGTGTGTTGTAGAGTAGGGTTGCCCCTCTATTTATATAAGGAGGAGAGGTGGTGTTGTGGCTATTCCTGGCTTGAAGTCCATGCACCACCGCCTTCTGCATGGAGGCATGCCACCGCCAGAGCAAGGGGTGGCCGAGAAGCACTGGTGGGGGGTCGCCCACCCCTAGGGGTTGGCCGCCCCCCTGACCAAGCCTCCTCGCCACTGCCTTGGCACGGTGGGTTGTGGGCTGGACCTGGGCTGCTCCTTGGTCGGTGTTGCACCCAGTTGAGTTGAGTTGATGGGCGTCTTGGTTGTTCCTTTGTGCAAATCAGCATCAGAAAGCGCCTTTCGGTGAAATCTTTCATGCATTTGTGTTTGTGTCCTGCAAAACAATATTCTCCAAATACATGTGGAACAAGGTTAATAGTAAATGCCTATGTGTATAAGATTGCCAATTTCTCCTCTTTTTTGTGTCTTAATTGGCAGTCGGATTTTATCGTTAAGGACTGCAAACACACATACAAGCCGCAACATCATCATGTTCCATTGTTACTCTACCATGGGTATAAAAAGTAGGAACAACCGAATGGTTCTGCCATGAAGGACTTCAGGCTTTCAAACTCTACGCAGAGGGTACAACTGTACCCACACAAAAAAGGGACTAACCACCATACCCCGTGCACCAGAGGTAAGGGTTGCCTCATGTCTCCAACCTTTCCCTAACCTGTCTTGAGTGTCCTATAAAAGGTTTGACTGGTGCCCGGTCAATGTCCCGAACATTCCCGACTGGTGCCGCCCCCTTGCTAGTTTCAAGGATGAACCGATCACAATTAGTTACTTGGCTTGTCACCCCCATTTGCGACATGTGGTCTATACAGATGGTTACTTGGACTTATGTATCCCAATGAATGGTCCTTAATCATCCACAAGCTACATCACTTGAGATCCCACACTCATAGTGACCTACCCCTCGCATGAGCAAGAATTACCCAATTGATCATTATGTCCATATCCCAAATTAAGTTGGGTCCTTAGTCATATTTAAACAACTATAGATCAAGTCAATACCCTTGCAAGTTTTAAGTAATTAATTATCCTAGTGAAGCTCCTACTTGCGAGAGTGAGTTCCCTCCTCACACCCGACTTGTATCTTTGCTAAGCAAATAAGTAATTAAGCGTTCCCAACCCGTTGATTAAATAAAGGCACTAATTAGTTAGTGAGTAGTTCTAACTTAGTGAAGCACCATTAAGTTATTAATCAAACCTACATGAAATGCATAACTCATAATGAAACATGATAAGTATCCAAAATAGAGCTTATAATAGTAGGGTGCCTGCCTGATTTGTTGCCGTCCTAACTCTCGAAGCTGATGATGATGACTTGTACAACTACACGATCCTTATTTGAGTCGTTCCTAAAAGAATAGGGGAGACGTGACTTAGGAGATCCATTGATGATTGAGATAATGAAAAAGGATATGGGTGCATAGGTCAACACTGGGAACTTGGAAAGGGACATCTACTGTGGCTCTACTATTGCACTATTTGATAATGGATGTAAACTAGTATTGTTGACCTCTTGGGTAAGCTTGCTAGACAATCTTACACTCTCTGTGTACTGTCAGACACTCCGTCCTAATTGATGGACACTCTTCTATATTGGGAGTCGAGGTGGGTTATCTCTGGGTTGGTTCTATTCAGGTTGGCGGATACTCCATGGAGGTCACGGATACTTCGATAGGTTCAGGATGTAGATATATCTAGGGTTGCTGCTAACATCAGATGGTCCGACTGACTGATGGGTGCTCCAGTAGGAACTGGGTTCTCTCGGGTTGTTGGGTTACTGTTTCCTATAATTCATCGGACGCTCTGCCGTGAGTGAGGGATGCTCTAGTATAGGCTTGGTGCTCTCGGGTTGCTGACTATAAGTCTTTGTAATTCAACGGACACTCCACATGATACCGCTAATACTCCAGTGATCCAGGCTGGCTATGGATAAGGCTTCCTAATGGCTTCTTGGGGGTTTGATAGACACTCTGTCCTATTGACGGACACTCCGTCAATCGGGTGATAGAACCTATGCTCTTGGGAAACCTGGGTTCAAGCTTAGATTTGTGGAGTTGTGCATCTTGCATGTGCCAAACATTCCTAGGGTAGCTTAGGTGGCTTACTAGGCTCAAGATAGCTAGGTTTTGAGCTAGTTATACTAAGTGTGGCTAAGGCTTAGGAATTAAACCAAAACTCATGAGAAAAGAGATAAACCTTGAGATTGAGCTAGAGATCCTTGTCTTTGAGATTGAGAGCTTCTGTAGCCAAAGATTGAAGATCCAACTCTTCTTCCATTCAAGCTCCTTCTTTTCGCAACATGCAAGCCTTCCATCCATCATCCTCTCCTTGCAAATATCCAAACAAATACCTTAAAGTGGATCCATGAGATGACAAGGTGATGGAGGTGGATGAGGGTCACTTGGACTTACTCCACATATGATTGAACCACCAGTAGCAAGAGATCTCCAAGCTTCCACCAAAATCCATAAATTAGGCTTTTGAGGAAAATCCACAAGATAAGAGCTAATCTCTTGAGCTCACCATGATGGGGTTGAAGATGTTGATGAGATCCACAGGGGGGGTGTTGATGCTTCCCTTCTTCTCCTTCTTTTCCTTCTCCATTCCCTTCTTCACTCCTTTCTCTCTCTAGTTCTAGGGCTCTTCCTTGCTCATGAGAGTTAGAGAGAGGGAGAGAGTTGCAAATGAATGGATGAGGGAGAGAGTGGGTGAGAGGGTGCGTTTCTAGCTGAAGACATGTGCCAACTTGTGCTGACATGTGGGTCCACTTCCAAAGTTAGGAAACAACCCTTTTCCACTTAAGTCTGCTCTGGTTCAGCTTTCGTCGGATGGTCCAGTGACTCAACGGATGGTCCAGCAGTCTCTATCTTTGCTGAATTGACTAAGTCATTGGATGGTTGGTTGTCGGTGACCAATGCACTGCTCTTGAGTAGCTTCTTGGGGCTGAGTTCGTGTTGATGATGTCAATAGGGTGAACTCTAATCCATGTAGAGGTTTTCTTTCACTCTGGGTGCGAGCCTGATGATGGCTACGCGGGAGTTCTCACTGGGTCCATTGATGCCTTGCCTCGCACAACTCTTTAAGGATCTTCGGGGTGACTTGGTGGTTGACTTTCCTTGATCAATCAAAGATCGATGACTTCCTAGGGTGTAACGTTTCAGGTCATTACAATCCTCCCCTCCTTATAAAAAGCTCATCCTCGAGCTTTCCTGAGGTACTATTGGGTACTACACTTGGGGAAAGTTCGGGGTTCCACTTATGCACCGTAAGGTGTACTCTTTTTTGTGCTCCAACGACTTCTTCCTCTCTAGGGTCACAAAATTTAGGGTGACTTCTTGTTCTCAGGGGCTTCTTTATCTCATCTTAGCATGTTTTCAAGGTTAGAACTTCGACTGTTATCTTGAATTTTTAGGAAATGAAATCCTTGGGCACTTTTTGCCTTCTGGTAGACAGTCCGGTTCAATCGGTGGGTAGTTTGATAGTGTCAGATTATTTAGCTCCAGCAATGCCTAGCAACGTGATCGCGTAGATTGATCTAGATGGTTGCACATGAGACATAGAGATTTATACTGGTTCGGGCCCCTTGGGAAGCGAGTTTTTGGTGTTTCGAATCATTGACTAGTAAATTTGTGTTTGCACGTCTGGCTCGGATGGTGTGCTCAGAGGACACAAGGATTTATACTAGTTTGGGCAAAAGATCCCAATGTCCAGTGTGGAGCTGCTCGTGTTACCGGCACTAGTAGGGGTTACAAATGGGCGAGAGAGGGAGAAGGTCCCAAGTCTCTGATGGAAGAGTCGAATGGAGTTGAGTTGGATTCAGTTGGATCAGGTTCCCCCTCTGTGGGGCATCTTGCCTCCCCTTTTGTAGGTCAAGGGGAAGGTATAGGTTACATGAGAGAGAGAGGAGGAAAAGGGCTTCTAGGGACGCATCGTCCTTCGCCTCCTTATGCAGGTCCCGTTGATCGTGTAGATGATGACAGGATGGCTCCACGCTGTGGCATAGATGATGATGGGGATGACTCCACATCGCGGCCCTATTTGCTACTAGTGCCACACGCGGGCGTTGTCAGTCGGTTGTGGCGTTCTATCCCATCCTGACAGGTAGTATGGTCAAAGAGCGCCCTTGATAGAAACCGTACAAGAGTTAGGTGGCATAGTGTTGGCCTGCCTGACGCTGTGAGCATCGTGAGCCCCTAGGTATGGCCTGTCGCAGCCATGGGTTGCATCGAGGCACGCCCGCTCCCTTTCTGGTGTCAGAAGTTTGACCCCAAGCTCGTGCTTTCACATCTATAGTGGTTGGAGACAGTGCGGGCCCCCATGGGGCCTGTGCTCCCACCTGAGACTAAATCTACGCCCTTGGGGTCGGGTGAGGCGGAATCCCCCTTGAGGGGTCGGGTGAGGAGGAATCCCCCTCGAGGGGTCAGGCGAGACGGAGCCCTCGCCCTCGAGGTCAGACGAGACGGGTCCTCTTTAAGGGGCCGGGCGAGCCTATAAATACGCCCTTGACCATCTAGGCAAATTAATGTTCATGGCCATTAGCTTCCTTCTTCCGGGTATCCCTGATATCGATACCCGATAGTATCCCCCGAGCCTATGGTGGAGTAGAATACTCCTCTAGTGGCTTTTTTAGACGAAAGGACTTTAATGGCCCTAATCTCCCTTTGCAGCCCACGGGACATCTTGGTAGGGTTGCTATTCCTTTATGTTGCATCCAGACTCTTCGGGAGTACACAGCTGCGGGGTTTGGGGGGTCAGAAAAGATTTCTCTTGATTCCGATCCCTCCCTAGGATCTGATCAATCCACCATTGGTATGCGACTGTGTACTCAGTCTCCTTGCGAGTCCAACTTCCCCTGAGCTCCCGCGCGTAGCAGGGGTCCGGTCGAGGGGTCAGCTCATCTTGTGGTTGTCCTCCCTCAAGTGTTTTTTGATAAAACGGAGGGGCTGAGCCATGCCATGTTTTCCTCGATGGACGAATCATGGTGCTCGGTGAGCTGTTAACGGGCTAGTTCTAGTGGGGCCCTATCTTCCCATTCATGGGGGTCCGACATGGGTCAGCTGGTGACTGACTCTAGAATCTTGACGGCCAGTCCGTATAGTTCTCAGGTCCGTTCAACCGGTCCTAAGGGCTCGTTGCTTTTCTTCGAGGAAAAACCATGGACCGTGCACCGACCAAGACTCGAACGTGGGTCATGATACCTATGGTGCTCATGTGCCTAGGTACTAACCGCTAGTGAGCCCATCCTTAACCACCCCTCACTCTAATGGTGCCCTGGAGTGGTTGTGAACTTGTCGGTGGGCCAACCTTTGAACTCCTTGGCCTTAATGGGCTGTGGGAGCATTTTAGCCCCGTATCTCTCCTTACCTATGATGGTTCATGGCCTTTTAGGGCAAACCATCGTCCGGCGTGCCCTTCAAAGAGGCAGTCGGGGGTGGCGCGTGCACGACTCCTGAAGAGGCGGAGTGACGAGACACAACAGGCACGTCGATCGAGGTGGATGTTTCACCTCTCGCTTCACCTCCCCCTATAACCAGGGGTTTTCCCTTCATCTTCGATACGCCTAACTACTACCTTGTCCTTCGCTTGTCCATCGCCAGTGCTCGGGTTCTTGCTCCTATTTTTTCACTGTCAGTGAAGCTCTTGTTCCACCGCCCTTGCTCCCCATGGAGTCGTGGTATCGCTCTAACGTCACCCACGCACGCATGGAGGGCCTCGTCAAGCGCGGTCTTCTCTGTGATGGAACCATGGTGACAGAGTGGCTCGTGCTTGGTCACGAGGAAGCGCCGGCGCCGCCCGATGGCTACATCGTGTCCTTTGTGCCCTTCCACTAGCGCGGACTCGCAATTCCTCCCCACCCATTCCTTCAGGGATTGCTGCACCACTACCAGATCGAGTTGCAGCACCTAAATTCCAATAGGATCTAGCACATCGTGGCCTTCATCACGCTGTGCGAAGGGTATCTAGGGATTGAACCCCACTTCGAGCTGTGGAGGTACTTCTTCTCTGTCTCCCTGCACAAGAAAAGGGAGAGAAGTAGGGACCTGTCGGTGCCAATGGGATGCGCAGGTATTCATCTTTGGGGCCACCGGTCCACCGAGTACGTAGCCCTCCAGCTGTTGAGGTCCAACAAGGGATGGCACGCGCTATGGTTCTACGTGAAGAACGACGCTGCTGCCCCCTTGCCGTACTTTATCGGACACCTGATCGAGGAGGCACCGCCGGTGTGGGGGTGGGGACCCCTCGAGAAGGAGAAGAAAAGGCTTCATGACCTCCTTGATGCTATTGTGCTCCTAAAGCACAACGGTTTGTAACACCCCAGGTGTTTTGCCTTGCATCTGTGCATCATTTGAGCATGATCATAGCATGGCATTACCATAAGCAGCATCATTTCATGTGCATTTTTGCTTGAAACATGACCTTGCAACAATTGCAACATATGTATGCTATGTGTGCTAGTGACAAGATCATGTGTGTGGGCCATGCTAGTACATGTGTTAGGTTTGTTATGCTTGAAAATATGTGAAACATGCTCATGAAACATGTGCAACACCTGAAGTTAACTTATGTAACATGTAGGTGCAACACAGTGTTGCATTAGTTTAAAAGTGAATGTTTCAATGTGCTTTTGCTTGATTTTTACTTACATGTGAAGCTACATGGTGAATTGTGCCTTGCTAATAATTCTAAAATGTTAGTTAAGCATTTTGAGCTAGGGTCTCTATTCATAGTTTGACCAAATTTGAATTTGACCAAATTTAACCCTGGTTTGACCATAGGAGTGCATCTAACTGACCATTCTAATGTCCAACTTAGAGGTGGAATCTATCAAAGTCATCTATAGCAAAGTTGTAGCAAATTTTATCAGCTACAAACTTTATTTTTGGTTCATCTCATAATCACCCTCCAACCCTCTCAAAATTCAGTTTTCTGCTCTGCTGAATTTCCACTGTTTCACAAAAACAGTCCCTGTTCTTTGCTCCATATCTCCCAAACCATGCGAATTTAGACTTTTCTCATTAAAACAAAGTTGTAGTGAATTTGTTAAGCTTCAACTTTGTCAATTGGCTCATCTCGAAATTCGAGCTGGTTTGTGAGCTACAGGGCCAGGAAGTTACTGCTATTTCTACCCCATGAATGTTGCAACTGTTTCAGGGCTCTGTTTCAAAGTTGAAAATTTTGGAAATGGGATTGGGGAGGTGGCTGACCAGCAGCTGGCCTTGGGCGCCACTTGGAGGGCCGTACGCCGGTGCGGGCCCGCAGGCCGAGCCTCGGCGCTCTCCAAGTCGACACGCCGACGCTCTCCGCTCACCTCCTCCTCCATTCCTCTCCCTGCCCCGCCCCTCATCTCCTTCCTCGTGCCGCTGCAGAGCCGAGCTTCACCGCCCGTGCCAGCAGCGTATAGCTCCACCACCACCATGTCATTTTCAAATTGGCTCGGCCAAAACCTCCGACACGACCTCCTCTACTCACTGCATATCCTTGTCCAGCTAGCCGAGCAACAGGTAGCCCTAGGAAATTCGTTTCCTCACCGCCGCTGCTATCGGAGAGCCGCCGAGCATCTGCTCCACCATGGCCGGAGCAATGCCATGCTTCGCTGTGTTTTTCTTTGCTTGTTCCGTGTTGCTCGGGTCGGGTAGAAGCTGTAGGTGAAGGTAGTTCGCCGTGCGGTGGTCGTTTTCACCGTCATTGGCGTACACCGAGCGCCGCCGTCTACCTTCGTTGTCGGAAACTGCGCTCCGGTGCGGTAGCGTTGAGGGAAAGGGCATGCCTAGGTGCGGTTTGGGATGCTGAGCGCGAGGGTGTGCTTGGTCACACCGGAGAGGTCACCGGCGGCGAGCAATCACCAGCCGGAGCCACTCCCCTGCCCCGCTCTCTCTGGCTTCGGGGGCCCACCTGTCGGCGTGGGCTCCCTCCCCTATTTTCGTTGCTGGGCTGGGTGAGCAGCAGCGCAGGCCCAGTTGGGCTTTGGGCCTGTTTTAGCTTTTTGTTTTATTCTTTTTCAGCAAAATGCAATTTTGTGTTGATTCTTTTAAAAATCATATCTGGAGCTAGGAATGTCCAAATGAGATGGTTCAACTTGCACTGTGCTCTATGAAATGTCTAGTTTTTATTAAAAATATGAAATGGTGCAGGTTCTGTAGTGGAAAAATAAGTTTATGATTTATTCCTTTTATGCTTGCATTAAATTAGAGATATCTTGTACTAATTTTTGTGATTTGTTGTTGCATGATGGTATGGGGATATGATGTGACTATGGTAAATTTATCAGCTGTGTTTGATGTTCCTAAGTAGGGTTTCCTATTTTGTTTAGGTTGCACACATAATTTGGTAGTTGCTATAATACATGTTTGAGGACAGTAAGTCAAAGCTTGTAGAATTGAGTATGGTTAATGATGTTTTCATGAGATGTGGTATACATGAAGGGTGTAGTGAATTACTTGGTTAAGTTGTTGTTAAAATTTGATAGACATTGGCTAAGTAGTTTAGGAGTTACACCTATTTTAAGTAAGGGTTCAGAAATTGTTATTTTTCTGGAATTCTGGACCAGATCTGAGAAATCTGTTTGTTGGCCCTACTTAAGTTAAGATTCATGCTTTGACATCTGAAAATGAATTGTAGAAGATTTTATAAGCTTTCCAGATTGTCTTGTGGCAAGTCCATTGGAGTTCTGTAGCTCCAGTTGCATGTAAATCTTGCTATGTTTGTGATGTTTTGTGTTATCACTTGCATGTTAGTGCTATAATTCCTGTGTAGGTATTGAATTGCTAAGTGCAATTAAATGTGAGATTAAGTGTGTGAACCTGATCTTGATACTTTGAAGTGAGTTGAATAGGGTTATGCACATACTCGGCCAACGAAAGTTGATCATGTCATTCGTCATGTCATCATCTCATACATATTCATAGATCTGTCATGTCATCTCACCCTTGGTGCATACATGAAGTTGATCCTATGCATATGCATGCAATAGGTGCACCGAGGAATGTGACGAAGGTAAAGTTCCACAAGATGTACCCGGTGGAGTCGGAACCAGTTCAAGGGCCGGAGGCCTAGTCCGACGGAATCGGAGGAGACGAAGGGACTGTGGTTGTGCACTGAACCTCGAGCCATCTTCGTTGTTTAAGGCAAGCTCCGGAGCATTATAAGCCTCCTACTTTCAAAGCAATTAATTATATATGTTATATGTATTGTTGCATTAAGTGGTAGGAGTTGATTGGAACCACTTGCTACATTATATCATTCCTTGTCCAGATATATGAATCCCTGAATCCTATGTAGACAGGATTGACTTATGCTTAGCCCTACTTAATTAGAACGGTAATGTCAGGTGATCTCCTTTCACCTGCAAGATAGGAAGTATTGGTCACAGTTGGCTATAATTGCTATCGTGGAAAAGAACCAAGTGTTAATAAGGAGCTTAGACCGGGCGGGATATCGATAGTGAAGCAACAAGGCATGGAGGTCTTGGGTGTGGAATTATCCCCGTCTGTGTCGGTTAAGGACTAATCCGTTGTACTTCCTTTGTCATTTTGAATGCAGCCTAACACTTAGCTGGCCGGCCTGAGGTTGCCGACCGCAGAGCTGAGTAGCTCAACTCAGGCTGCGAAGCTGAAAGTGTAAGTCGCCTCGAAGGGGAGCCAGGCAGGACCAAGGACAGGTGAGTTAAAAGTCCTAAGTTTCCTAGCCATTGGAATCCCTAAGAGCGCGGCGCTGTTCGGGCCCATCCTGAGTTGTACCAAAGGTGACTGTTGACGACTCTTGCAAAGTATGCCTGGTTGGTGTTAGGAATACCCCCTCAGCTGAGTTGGAATCGATTCGAATCGCCGTCTCTCCCGGATTGTGAGAAACTTGACAGAGCAGAGGCAATGTAGATTTCACTATATAACTTGATGGTTCAAGAATGATGATGATGATGGCCTTATTATACTGGCTATGGTTAATATTGTTTGCTCTTAATAAAGTGATTGCTATAGTATATGTGCTAATCTAGATGAAAAGTTAATAATGATTAACTGGATGTTTAAAGCAACAATGATTTCTTATCTATACTTAAGCTTTTATGCAAATGTGTCAAACTAGCCCCACTTATATAAAGCCTTGCATACTCCTTGGTGTCACTTTATTTCTGGTTTTTGACGGGTAAGTCTAGCTGAGTACATTCCCGTACTCAGGGTTTATTCCCACCTTGTTGCAGGTAGCAGATTCTTGCTGGTTACCTAAAGTACCATCTTCGCTGTTTGGTGGAAAGACTAGACCATTGGGCATGGTATCTGTAGTATTCTCTTCTAATATGCTTTTGCAGGATGTGACTACGCACTGGCAATACTTGAACTAAATGTGGTTTCAAAACTATGTTGCTTCCACTATTCCTAATTTGGTTTGTAATAACTTATTCGTACTCCGAGGTATGAGAACTATTTATGAACTGTTGTAACAGGTGGTGTGTTGTGTTGAATCACTATGATCTTGGTTTGTTCTCAGTTTGGTTTGAAATCCCTCATGATTTCGTGGACTATCAGAGTTATATGGGCTCAAGTTTGAGAATTTGATCGCTTTGGTGATTGTTTTTAGACTTGTGCTCTTATAATTTGGATGGTTCCGTGACACGGTCTTCATGGGACTGGCGTCATTGGGGTGTATCACGTGAGGAGGGTGGTGCCGCTAATGGCGCACACCCTCCGACTGTATGAGGTGGTGCCCGGTGTGTAGCTCGTCAGGATGGTGCTCGCCTAGGGGTGCTCTGCGACAGCGAGGTCGCGCAGTGCATCAAAGAGGCAATGAAGGAGTCCGACATTGTGTTCCCAACTTTGGGACATCCCGCAATGCGACCGGACACGGGTTTCGTTGATCTAGTAAGTTCTTTTTGGTTTTCTTCCCCAGCCGACCATTTGACCCTATTATTAGATTTTGAGAGTTGGGATCTGCAGGTGGGCTTTGGCTTTTGGACCTTCATTGTGCCACTGCCAGAGCACGCGACCATGAGGGCGGTGAACCGCACCACGAATGAGAAGAAGAAGAAGAAGGATGAGGAGAAGGTGAAGCGGCGGGCGAAGAAGCGGACAAGGTTGGACTAAGGAAGGTAGCGATAAGGTTCGAAGGAGAAAGAAGGAGAAGGAGAAGGAGGTGACGATTTCGAGCCATCCATCTGATGGGATGAGGTGGAAGGCGGGGACGAGGATTCATCTTTGCAGCAAGTGGAGCCCTTCCTGTGGCATGCCCCAGGGCAGAAGGGGGAGGACGCACCCCCAGAGTCGATGGAATTGGGACGCTCCGCTCTGTTTGGGCCTTCTGAGCAGGGGGACGCCCAAAACGGCAACGTGCCGATGAGGAACGACCGGGGTTGGGTGAGCCGGCCCTAAAATGTTACCGTCTGGTGGCGCCGAGGTGAGTAGAGAAACTCTTCGCTCCTTTGCTTCGATGAATTTTGTCATAAGCTGATCGTCGTGCCCTTTGCAGCATTGGCGGAGGCGGGACTCCCCTAAGGGTGGCCCCAATGAAGAGCCTCGCGCTTCGGCCGGCATGCCAGGAATCGGCTGGTGTCATGCTGGAGGCCAGCAGGAGTGGCGCTGTGGCAGAACCACCTGAATAATATGGCCCACATGTGCCTATCATCATCTCCCAGACTTCTGATAGCCGCACATGCAAGTTAGATCACTCTAGTAGTCTGTCAGGTGTCCTCGGGGAACCCTGAATTATCCACGTAATTCTTTCAAGCAGGATCCATTACAAAAACATTGCAGTATTACAACAGTTGTACAATTATACAATCGATTACATCATAGTAAACAGCGGAAGACTTATAACTATAAGTTTACAAATCATTCATTAAGTTATTACAAACTTAAGCTTTAGCCAAAAAGGTAGTAGGGTAGCATGACAGGTACCACTAGTAACACACAAGAGAGATTCACCCTGCCTAAGGGTTCACAACAAACTCTTCTACTGCTGGCTCTCACCTGCAACAAGGGTTTAACAAACCCTGAGTACAAAAGTACTCAACAAGACTTAACCGATGAAAAGGAAAGACTCCAAGGATATGCAGGCTAAAGGGGAATCAAGGTAAGTCTATAGCAAGAATCAAGATAACTTTTGTAGAAAAGCTTAACTAACAGTTGATCCTTACTTTCAGTATTATAGCTTAAGCTTTATAAACAATAGTATCATATAAGCACCTGATCTAAACCAATCACTTGTCAAACCATCTCATCATGTGATCATAAGTATCCAGTTCTAGTTATTAACTATGATGCAGGGCAGAGGATCAAGTCTTCTTCTCTGAGAAGCAACGACGATTCGAATCAATTAGGCCCAGCGGGGTTTCCATACCACACGACATATGCAGGTCTAGGTCCAAACCTGGATCCAAACCCGATCCTACATATATCAATCCTCACTTGGATCCTCCGAAACAGGAACCGGTCCAGCGCTACCCGAGAGCACAGTACCCACTACACTGCGTTGATCGTCCATGACAGATTCGCAAAAGTGTGTTACACGGTACTCCCGCCATCTCTCCACTCCTAGTGCGCGGTTGTCGTTTCCCATAAAGGAATAGCCAGAATATATCGGGCTTACCGGAGTATGTGGCCAGTACTAGCAAAGTCTCGAACACAAGCAAGCCTACAACGAACGATCCTCAATCGATATAGGCGGGGTCACTACGTCAGGCCCAAACCGTGACGCAAAGCCAAGATTCCGCCCGGTCTCATATTAAAAACACAATCATCTTATACATCAGGTTTATCAAAGTTTTAGGATAAACTTACTTATCAACATTATCATCTAAGCAAGGTTAAGCATTTAATACCATATCATATTAAGCTGTGTACCATGGGATAGATAAAAGTAGTCAAGGAAAATATGCAACAACGGTATATCACTCAACCCTTAATACCTAATGCATCAAACATAGACATATGTGAATAAATTTTATAAAATACAAGGAGATGGGTTATGCTCAGGGGCTTGCCTGCAATGTCGGGGTTGTTAGGCACTTCAGAAAACCACAACAAGAAAACCAACTCCGACTGATAGAATTCCACTCTAGGGACTTGCTCAACTATGGAATTCCACTCTCAAACACTATACGTAGATAAATATGCATGCTTTAGAATGATGAGGTGCTAAACATGTTTATGAAGAACAACAAGATTGATTTAACTTGAGTACAACTTTCCTTCGCGATTAAGTTGACTAATTAACTCACAAAGCAATATTAGTTGTTATTATAAAAAGGTGATTAAGAGCACAATCACTAAGTAAATAAGTTGCCATGGAACATCAGAGGTGTTTGTGTTCCATTGTCTTCAATCAATCCAAAAGCATACTCAAGTTAAGTGATGATTAATCTACTAAAACAAGCATTTATTAATTAATTAATTAAAGGCATAATTAAGGATATGACTAAAAATTGTCAAAACAGTACCATAATTTTTGTGAAGGTTCATCTAAGCATATAAAACATTCCTACAAAGTTTCATGATTTTTAGATAAATATTTTAGCCTATAAAAATCATGGAAGTTGCATTTATTAATTAAAAAATGTAATTTTAAATCATGCAAAAACTAATCTTTTTCATCATTTTATATTTTTCCTGGCAAAATTTTTCATAATTTTACCATGCTTCATTTATTTTCTAGGAATTAAACAAGTACTGCTCATTTGAAACATTTAAGAAAAAGATAAAACATTTTCTTCTCAGCCCACAGCTCTTCTCGCCCGGCCCACTCTTGGCCCCAGGACGCACCCACACGCAGCCCAGAGCCAAAGCTTGGCCCAACCATGCCTGATCGTGACCCGGCCGGTGGGGTGGCGGCAATTCCTCGCTGGTGGTGAGCTCGCTGGAAACGAGACCACTTCCGACAGACTCCACATTCCTTGGCGCATCCCCAGATGGTGACGATTGAACTGACAGAGCTTTGTGGCGACCATTGCATCAACTCCGGTGGCCCTGTGATCTCCGGCGAGGCGGCTCCAATGAACGGTGGCGTCTCAGGCAGGACCACTACCACCAAAGCACTCCTTTCACCTACGCGAACTCACCCAACGGGTCGGTTGGGTGGCTTAGGGTTCGGGATGAGCTTGCCCATAGCCATGGCGGCCAAACAGAGCAGAGCTCACCGGCGCAGACGTGCTCTGGCCAAACCCATGGCTAAACGACCTATCTAACTACCTAAACAGCACTAGAGGCTCACCACGAAGACAAAGCGCCTGCTAGCAAAGACAGAGATGGGACGGTTGAAGCTGTGACCGGTGGTGGTGGCTCTGAGTGCTTGAACCGGTGATCACATTGGCGTTTCGGTCTGTCTGGAGATGACCTGGTCAAACGAGCAAGCCGATGAGCATTAGCATCACAAGGCGATGCTAGAACACGAGTTAGATGAAACAGAGATGCACAGGATAGGGCTGCCGACGGCAGAGGGGCTTACGGTAGCGCTAGGATCCTTGCTAGAGAAGAAGAGACCATGTGGGCAATTCTGGCAGCGATAGCTGACACTGGTTAGCCAAGCAGTGTGCAAGGGAGAGGCGATCAGGGTTGCGAGACGAATTGGAGAACGGTAGAGAGGTGATGGTGAATTGGTGGCCGTGGAGAGGGCTCGACGGAGGCGCTGGAGGGAATAGAAAGGAATGGGACGGCCAACCCTGCAGTTTAAAGACGTTGGGGAAGGCATTAGGATGTCCACCTCCTGCTTGCGACACGTCCAAGCAAAGCAGCTGCCTGTCCACGTTAGGGGAAGCGGCACGACAAGTGGTGGCAGTCGGTGGCAAGCATGAGGTGGTGAGCTGCTTGGATGCTCCTGTAGCTGACTGAAACGGCACTGTTCTTCATCCTCTTTCTCTTAATTTCATGTGACAACTCAAGGAGCTTCAATAAAAAGATTGTTCCTTGATCCAAGTTCTTCATCTTCTCTTAAGTAACCAAGCTCAGAATCTCACTAGATCAAAAGATTTTGAAAGGAGAAGAGGGAAGCTTTGAAACTGTTTTTGAATCTAAAAACACATTTCAGAGTAGGGTTTTGCAAAAAGATTAGATTAACTACTTTGTGAATTAATTGGTGATTATTTACTAAACAAACCTCTCAATCATCACTACCATTGCTTAGTACAAACTTAGTACTAACAAATGGTACTAATGTGTGAGAATATTTATTTATGCAAAATATTTTTATTAAATCCCCAAAAATGAATTTAGCATAGAAATCCAACACTTAGCCAAAAATGACAAAGTATTACAATTTCATTCTAATTTCAATTTTTGGAGCCAAGATTTTAGTGGGTTAGACTTGAATTCATACCCTACACTTGACACTAGTATAAAGTACACACTTTACACCTCAAAGTTACATAGGGCATAATTTCAAGTGTTTAGTGAAATTAAAAAAAATAAAAGGTCACAAAGTACCTCATAAAATTTTTGGTTCTTGCTCAAAACACCACACATGCAAAACATTGCTAACCAATTAGCCCTTGTTTTTAGTGAATGCATCACTTGATTAGCTACCATGGATGCTTTCATGCTTGATGATGACATGATCAAATTTTTGTGTTGCTTAACACCTAGGGCATTACAGCTCTTCACCCCTTACAAAAATCTCATCCTTGAGATTTAGAACACCTAAAGCCTTGAGTTAAGTAATGGAAAAGGAAATGTGTCAAGCCTTTATTACAACAAGGATTACAAAAACAACAAAAAGGAAGTTTTATACTATTACATACATTGCTACAAGAAAGGTTACAACTGTAGAGGAGTTGGTAACCTAAACAGATGCAAGGAAATCCGAATGATTCTCCATCAGATACTCCTCAGATTCCCAAGTAGCTTCCTCCTCTGAGTGCTTGTTCCACTGAACCTTATAGAACTTGATTGTTCGATTTCTAGTGACCTAATCCTTTTGATCTAAGATTCTAATAGGATACTCTGCATAAGTCAGATCCGGTTCAAGTTCAACTCCTTCAATCTCAATGACCTGTTATGGTACTCAAAGACACTTTTTCAGCTATGAAACATGAAACACACTGTGCACAGCTGACAGTTGTTCAGGCAACTTTAGACGAAAAGCCACTGGTCCACACTGCTCTAAAATTTGGAGGGGACCAATGAAATGGGGTGCCAACTTTCCGTGAACTCCAAAACGATTCACTCCTTTCATTGGTGACACTTTTAGATATACATGATCTCCCACTTTGAATACCAAGGGTTGACGTCTTTTGTCAACATAACTCTTCTGACGAGACTGAGCTACTTTCATATTTGCTTAGATAAGTCTAACTTTTTCTTCAATTTTTTTACTAGGTCTATCCCAAAGAACCATCTTTCTTCGGTCTCAGACCAATTCAAGGGAGTTCTGCACCTTCTTCCATAAAGAGCTTCGAACAGTGCCATCTTGATAGTTTCCTGATAACTATTATTATAAGAGAATTCTGCTAGGGGTAGACACTCATCCCACTTAGCTGAATAAGTAAGAACACATGATCTCAACATATCCTCTAGAATTCGATTGACTCTTTCTATCTGTCCTCCAGTCTGCGGATGGTAAGCTGAACTATGGATAAGTTTAGTGCCCATTGCTGTGTGCAACTCCTTCTAAATTTTGGAGATGAACTATGTACCCCTATCAGAAACAATAGTCTTTGGTACACCATGGAGACTTAGGATCCGTGCAATATATAGCTTAGCATAGATGATCATTGGATCTCTTATCTTAACCGGTAGAAAGTGAGCTATCTTGGTGAGACGATCAACAATGACCCAAATGGAATCAAACCCTTTTGATGTTTTGGGCAACCCAACAATGAAATCCATACTAATATCATCCCACTTCCAAGATGGAACTGACAATGGATTCAATGGTCCAACAGATTTCAGATGGACAACTTTTACTCACTGACATGTATCACACTTTGCAACATACTGAGCAATTTCTATTTTCATTTTTGTCCATCAGAATCTCTGTTTCAGGTCATGATACATATTATTACTCCCCAGATGAATTGAGAATCTAGGTAAATGAGCTTCATCGAGGATCTACTGACGTAACTCAGGAACCTTTGGTACTACCAGACGATTCTTGAACCAAAGAACTCCTTTATCACTAATGTGGAAACACGGGGCTTTTCCAGCCTCAACTCTTTCTTTGATATGAGCTATTCCTTTGTTCTTTTCCTGAGCAATGATAATTTGATTCTATATGGTAGATTCAATTGTAATATTGGCTAAGGCACCCTGAGAAACAATCTCTAGATTCAACTTTTCCATTTCCTGACATAAAGTGCTATCAAACGGCCTTGCTGTCAGACAGTGGCATTGAGGTTTTCGACTGAGCGCATTTGCAACAACATTGGCTTTGCCTGGATGATAATGGACTTCTAGATCATAATATTTGATCAATTCTAACCATCTCCTCTGGCGCATATTCAATTCGGATTGGGTAAAGATATATTTCAAACTTTTGGGATCAGTATAGATGTTGCAACTGCTACCCAACAGGTAGTGACGCTAGATCTTAAGTGCATGAACAACAGCGGCTAACTCCAAATCATGAGTGGGTAATGCTCTTCATGACGCTTAAGTCATCAGGAAGCATAGGCAATTACTCTGCCTTCTTGCATCAGCACACACCCAATACCAATACCAGAGGCATCACAATATACATCAAATGGCTTCTTAATATCTGGCTGAGCTAGAACAGGAGCAATGGTTAATGACCTTTTCAAAGTTTCAAATGCTTCATTACATTCAGACAACCAAACAAACTTGGTTTGATTCTTTAGTAACTTAGTAATAGGCTTGGCTACTTTGGAGAAGTCAAGAATGAATCGATGATAATATCCTGCCATTCCAAGAAACTAATGAACTTGATGCACAGAGATAGGTGGCTTCCAATCTAGAATATCTTTCACTTTGCCAGGGTCTACAGCAAGACCCTCGGCAGACAAAACATGCCCAAGAAACGGCACTTCATCAAGTGAAAACTCACATTTACTAAACTTAGCATATAACTGGTGTTCTCTCAGACGGTTTAGAACAATGTGTAAATGTTTTGCATGTTCCTCTTTGTTTTTGGAATATATCAGAATATCATCAATGAAGACTACCACAAAGTTGTTTTTGGAATATATCAGAATATCACGGTGGTGCGCAAAAACACCGTAGCCGCTAGGGCATAGGTTTTGTTGTGGTCTGACTAGTTTTACTCAGTGTTTGTTTCCGCAATTCTTGCTTCTAGATCTTAACGTAAGATGGGGTCCCGTGCAAAGAGTGTTTCTGAGTAGATGTACTCCTATCAGCCCCCGAGTGAGGCCTGACACCTTGCCGTTGCTGGGGTCGGGTGTCACTAAAGACCAGGGAATCGATAGCGAAACTGACATGAGAAAACATTTTCATGTTTCAGAAACATCATTCTTAATCTTCATAAGTATGTGCATAGACTTGGGGTAAAAGCAACGTAGCTGCTCAACGTTCCAGGCGTTAGTGAAGACTTTGCCATTGATGGTCTATAGCTTGTAGGTGCCTGGTTGGAGCACCTCCATGACGATGTACGGTCCCTCCCATGGCGGAGAGAGCTTGTGGTAGTTCTTGTTGCTCTAGACGAGGCGGAGCGCCAGGTCCCTGACGTTGAAGGCCTGACTGATGAGGACATCCTCCACTATTACCCGCTGGCAAAGACGCAACAAAAAAATGGCCAAGTGGCCTAGTTGTAGTCGGGCGGCGACCATCTGAGCCTCTGAATAATCCCACCTTGCTTAGCTTGGGAGGAGGAAGCCACCTTAAAAGAGAGAGCCACCCTTCCCCTATCGGACTAGTCTTTTAGGGACATTGGGCCTTTCCCCGAGTGGGTGTGCATAAGAACTGTTGGGGTCCGGGCAACCTTAATTTATTGGACCTCGGCCAACCCCACCTGGGCCGGATGTATCATTTGGTATCAGAGTTGGGCCCTTGTTTAAGGGGATGGGAATGATGAGGACATCCTCCACTATTACCCGCTGGCAAAGACGCAATAAAAAAAGGCCAAGTGGTCTAGTTGTAGTCGAGTGGTGACCGTGTGAGCCTCTGAATAATCCCACCTTGCTTAGCTTGGGAGGAGGAAGCCACCTTAAAAGAGAGAGCCACCCTTCCCCTATCGGACTAGTCTTTTAGGGACATTGGGCCTTTCCCCGAGTGGGTGTGCATAAGAACTGTTGGGGTCCGGGCAACCTTAATTTATTGGGCCTCGGCCAACCCCACCTGGGCTGGATGTATCACTGACCCCGCACACGGCGGCCGTGGTATCGGCGTAACACTTGCTGGTACTTGGCCGAGTGGAGGAGGGCAATGTAGCACCCGGTTTTCCAAAGAAGACTAAGTACTCACTATATGTGTGCCCAGGATGTCCACACAACACATATAGCAACAGAAATGGAAATTATCAAAGAACAATGCTTTATTATATATCGAATATAGTTACAACAGGTCTTATACTATTACAAAGCATAGCAGAAATGACTATTCTTAATCTTCACTTCGGGTCTCCATACTCCATAGGGACAGTTGACTGGGGGTACACTCGCCTAGTGCTCTTGGAACATCTCAGGGAACTCCACCTTTGAATCATCGTCTGGTACCCATCTAGTATTTTTGTTGATTGTAAAGCAAGTGTGAGCGCACCATATTCAGCAAGTATAACATGAGGGGATGCAAGGCTCAAAAGGCTTGACTTGGTTGACTGTGGTAAGCATTTTTAGTTGGTCATATTTTATTTATTAAACCTATGTTGCTAGGTTATACTTAAGCTCCCAAGGTGAAAGTATAATTATTATCAGGATTAAACATATCCCAAACCAACCAAGTACCACTATTCACTGAAAGGTCCAGGCCGCTCATGTCCGTGAGCACGACTGATATACTAGTTTTACACTCTGTAGAGGTTGTACACTTTCACCACGAGTCATGATTACCCTTGCTAGAGATCTAGCGACCCACTTCCAAGAGCAGGCAAGGATCACTATGAAGCCTTTCCAAAGATGCCCTAACAAGTTAGTGGCCGCTAGGTTTCAGATACCCAAGATTCATGGACACCTTCCTCCAAGGTGGCACACTTCATGACCACAGCCCAGCACTCACCTTGTCGGAGAGGGCCCATAAGCATCATGGTTCCCCCCTTTTGCGCCTTTCGGTAACCACTAACAAGCTAGAACTAATTAGAGTAATTGGCTAAGACCAGAGCCATGTAGTCCTCGTTGCTGTACTGTAAGTCATGGGTGGTCTGTTCAATGATTAAGTCCTTATGGAGAGGAATCCAGAGCACCAAAACCCCGTGCTCTAGCGCCCTTGTTGAAAACATCATTTTAAGATTTGTTCCATAATCCATTAGTCAAGATTAATATCATAATTGTTTGGTGACTGCAAACTAAGCAAGCTACCCATATGTAAAGCCTATAGGTAAACAAGGAATCAGGATATCAAGTTCTAAGTAAGTCCTTAGCATCAAATTAGACACATGCATATGAGAGTGATTATAAAATTATTGGGTAACAAGGGGACTCATGTTACACTTGCCTTCCAAACACTTGCTGATGGTTCCGCTTCTCAAAGATATGCTCCTCATGTAGCTCCACTTCTAACATCGGCACACAATCGGTACAAGCATCATAAGAGAACCTAAAAACAATACACCAATCATTACAAAAAAAAGTTTTAAACATGTAGGACTTGTAACTACGATCGTTGAGCATAAAACAACTAAAACAAAGCTACGGTTTAAAGATACAAGAGAATCGAATATATATAGATGGAAGAGGATTGGATCTAGATGAACAACAGTGAGAATCAGATGTATGAAAACACATTAATTAGAATGGAAAAGGTTGGATAAGTACTGTGTTCTAAACATAGGATAGGGTTTGGAGAAACATGATAGGAGAATCATATTGGTGTAATATTGTCAAGAAGGTTGATTTCTGGTTATGGAAAGGTTATGATGACATGATAGGAGAAACATGGGAAAGGTTATGGTGGAGGTCTATAGCTAGAAGTTGCCAAGGATGATGCGAGGGAATATAGAAAGTTGTCAAGATTACTGAATACTACTTCTTAAGGATGTATGAGTTCTTCTGGAGACATATATATGATATATTGGAATATATAGATCAATGGGAAACACGCTTGTAAAACTGGGTTACTGCTGTTTGTACAGCAGAGATAGCCACCACTATGGAATTAATATCTCTGCCACCTTAACACATTTGGCCACCAAAACTTGCAGAGTTATATGCTAGGATATGATGGACATGTTGGATAAAGGGTTTGGTGGTTCGTGCAGTGGTTTGGAGAGAAACATGGCGAATCACCGATGCATCCAGAACGTGGACATCAGCGGACAGCGGTGGTTATGATGACCGGTTGTATGGTTATCACAAAACCAAAAGTAGATCCAGTTTGTGGGGATGCTGGGTACTATATGAGGTATGTTTTGGCAAGAGGGCATGTCGTTTTGAGTAACGGTTGGCTGGAAAACACGATCACAAAACAGCTGTGCTGCAGACAGATGGACAGCTGGAGTAGCAGTTAAGGTGGCATTTGTAACTCGGCCATCGTGGCACCCGCGGACACACCAACTTGCAGAGGCGTGTGCAGGTTCATCATACACCAGTGGGTAAAAGGATTTGGCAAATGGAGTAGCAGATTTTTGGGAATGAATGCGCCAACCGTGTTCGGTCCCGAGGGGGTCCTAAACCGACGAGTAAGTGCTGCGTGTCCCTATCCTGGATGGTGATGCAAGGAGAACACACGGGGGTTTATCCTCGTTCAGGCTGAAGAAGGCCCTACGTCTAGCGGGGGGAGAGAGTTTTGTATTTCCTTGCACCGAGGTGCTTGTGTAGGGGTTACAAGCTTGCGAGAGAGGGCGGTGAGCCCAAGTCTCAAAGAGAGGAAAAGAGTACAAGGATGATTGCTTGAGATGTTGATCTCTATCTTATGTCTGGCCTGTTGTCCCTTGCCCCTCAGTAGGGTCCTGGCCGGTCCTTTTATAGGGTAAGAGGGGGCCAGGACGCCGGCGAGTCTTGAGGTGATGTTTTGTCGAACCCTGTTGAGTGGACTGTAGCGACGTGCCCTGGAGTGGCCAGCCATCCCTAGGTACCATGACGTAGAGGATGAGTCGATGAAATGACCCGGAGCACCGTGCCATGCCGTCCTTCTTTCCCTGTTGAACTGTGCGAGGCGTCGAGGCTGGGTCAAGGCCGGGTCGAGACTGGACGGATAAGGTCGAATCCTAGAGATTGCGGAACACGGGCCTTGTCGTATCCTCCCTCGAGGGTAACTGGCGATGGACAGTGCACGGTAAGGTGTGTATAGTGACAGTTTTCACCTCCCATCACGGGATGGGCGGTAAAACAGTGAGGACTGACACCGGCATTGCTCCCACGTCGATCCTGGTTGCAGCCATGCCGATAGGTGGTAGTAGGTAATCGCATTAAATGCTTCTGACTTTTGTCTCGGGGTAGGTAAATTGAGTGGGTCGAGCGCTCCGACCCGGGGTCATGCGAGTCGGAGTTTTTTCGGTGGGCGAACGAGCCTCGTGCGAGTCGGAGTGCGGTCGAGGTGCCTCGTTGTACGGGACGGGGCATGGTCGAGGCGTTCCCGTCGAGGGTGCCTCGCACGAGTCGGAGCCGGAGCGCGGTCGAGGCGCTCCGTCGAGCCGGCCTCGTACGAGACGGACCTGTCACGCGGTTTTGAGGTGGGCTGCGTTGTGCGGTGGTTTTAGTCGTTTTTTATTATCGATGATGTGGGTACCCCCATACTGTTGGTACCGACAGTAGCCCCCGAGCCTTTGGGTGAGTGTAGGATCACTCGCCTAGAGGCTTGTTAACTAATGAACTAGAGTTGTGGTGTTGTAGCCTTTTCCGGTGGGGGCGCACGAGCGCACCCACCGGGTGTAGCCCCCGAGGCCTCGATGGAGTGTTGAGACTCCTCCGAGGTCTTTTACGCGTTTTATGTGGGAATGGTTTGTTGCGGTCGAGCCCCCGAGCCTCGTGCGCACGAGGTCGGTCAGAGTCCCGGCTGTCTTTCGTTGTGCGACCCTCACGCTCCTCCTTCAAAGAGGAGGAGGGGTGGGGAACGCCGTACTACCCCTGTTTGGGCGAGTTTCGACGATCTCCGGCGAGCTGCTAGCGGGGGAATTCGAGTGAGAGCTCGTGCTCCAGTCATTAGGAGTCGGCTAGTGGCCCGGAGGCGCCTTCAAAAAGTGCCAAGGAGTGGTCGTGTGGATGTCGGTTCCCTGCGACGGGATCCGAGGGCTCGGTGCCTCCCTCGAGGGGATTCCTACGTCGACCTCCTTCTTTGGCCTCGAATACGTCTTGGGGTGCCTCGAGAGCGTGGCTCGAGCCCTGGCCATGCACGGGCGCACCCCTAGTCGTCCCTAACTCCGTTGCTCGAGGCCAGCTGTCGAACCCGGGTCGAGGGCCAGCTTCCGTTCCCTCGAGACTTATGGCGGGCTCGGAGCCCGTTTACCAGGTATCTAGGAATATACGACCGCGGTATCCAGGCGCGCCTTTTTAGGGTGAGACCGGCGCGGTAGTGGGCAACGTAGCGTTCGGTTACGGCGTGGGGGACGGCCACGTGCCTAGCTCCTGCGAGATTGAGGGAAACGGTTAGGTGAGTGCATTAAATGCAGGAAACCACTCCTACCTTTTCGCGCGGCCGTTGGGCTTCTGCCGGGGCTATAAAAACAAAGCCTAGGGGTCCGCCTCCCCTACCGGTCCTTTGTGTTCTTGCAATCTTTGCCTCAGACAGCCCTTTGCCCCTTGCGCTCTCCGCCCACATCCAGCGCCGCCGCCACCGCACCCTCTTCGTTCGTCCGGCCTTCCGTAGCACCAATGGCAGGAAAGAGCCAGATCCTCCCTGCCGACGACTGGGCCGCCTCCTCGGTGACGGAGAGGAGGTTGGAGGAGTTGGTCGAGGATGGGCTGCTGCGGCCAAGGACGAGTCGGTCGCAGCCGGTGTGGATTGCACCGCCTCCTGGCCATCGGGAGCCGGCGCCCCCCGAGGGGTACGTGGTGAGCTTCATCTGCTTCCACGAGCGGGGATTTGGCGTACCGATGACCGTCTTCATGCGCGCGCTCCTCCACTACTACCGGGTGGAGTTGCACCACCTCGCCCCCAACGTCGTTGCGCAGGCCGCCATCTTCGCGGCGGTCTATAAGGGCTACCTAGGGGTGGAGCCGTAGTGGAATCTGTGGCTTCACCTCTTCAAGGCCGAGCTCTTCGCCAAGAAGGCGGGGGAGAAGGGGCTCCGGTGCGCGGCTCGAGTAGGGAGCTGCGTCCTATAGGTGAGGTCGAGTCGGGCGGATCTGTATATCCCGGCTCACCTCATCTCCTCGAACAGTGGTTGGCACGAGGGCTAGTTCTACCTCCGCAACGATGAGAATCAGTTACCGAGGTATACCGGCCGATTGCTAACCGCTCGAGAGGACAACTGGAACTACGGAGTCCTAGAGGCTGAGAAGCCGCGCCTGGACCCGCTGCTGGTGGCACTGCAGCAGCTCCGCCTTTGGGGCTTGACGGCGGCGGCGGTGGCCACGGCGTTTCACCGACGTAGGGTGATGCCGCTGTGTCAGCGCCACCTCCGCCTCGACCAGATGACCCCGGAGGCATCCCTGGAGGGGAGCCGGATGTCCCACGAGTCCCTCGTCCTCGAGGAGGTCCTCCGGCAGGCGCGCCAGATGGTGGGGAATTTCAAGGTGGAGGAGGTCGACCGGGTCCCCATGTGACCTACCCAGGGGTTCGAGCCCGTGGTAAGTGCTTTTGGGCCGGTACATTCGCTTGTTTCATTTATTTTTAGATTTTGCTGATTTGGTCGAGGCCAACGCGCAGGATCTGTCAGCGTTGCGGGAGACGTGGCCGCCAGTCCCAGAGGACCGGCCCGCCCGGGAGGCTCGACGCCGGCACGCGTCCAAGAAGAAGCAAGTCAAGGAGACGGCCAAGAAGCGGCTGATCCGCAAGGCCAAGGAGGCGAAGGCGCTGAAGAAACTTCGGCGCCAGCAGGCCATCGACGGGGTCCCCCTGGCAGAGTCTCCCTCCGAGACGGTCTCGGGGGAGGACGACGACGACAGCGACGGCGAAGACGACGACGCCCTGTCGCGGTATGAAGCCGCGACCGGCCTGGGGGACCTCCCCAACATTCACCCCCTGTTGGAGCCTGTCGGGGGGTCGTCCTCCTCGGTCGTTGTGGTCGAGGAGACAGAGGAGGAGGCGGAGAAGGAGGCGGGCCCCTCGACGGGAGGGGCTGCCTTACCCCGGGCCCAGCAGGGGGGTCGACCGAGCCGCCTGCACCGGTTCAGGCCCCGCCAGCTCAAGCGGAGACTGGAGCAGCGGCCCCGGCGTCGTCATCGGTGGTGCCACCGGTAGGCGTGAGGACCCGAGGCCAGCTGGCCTCGGAGGCGCAGAGGACGCAGGGCGGCGCTCCGGCCAGGGCCCCAAGGAGTGCCCGGCCCGCTGGTGGGGCTGCCGCGAGGCCACCGCCGGCCGCCCCGGGAGGTTTGGACCGTCCGGGGTCGAGGCCCTTGGTGCCGATTTCCGGGTAAGTGTTTGTGTTTGATTCTTCTGCCTCTCTTTGGATCCATTCATTGACGTTCCTTCTCACTTTGTAGGTTAAAGCGGAAGGCGCAGCTGATGGGGCCTACCCCCGTGAAGTCGCTTCGGGCGAGCGCTGTCGTCAATAACCGGACGGCGGCGCAGGATGCCGGCTGGGTCCAGTGGGTTGAGGCCGTGAAGGAGCGCCTACGGCAGCAGCAGGGGGCGGCCCAGGCGGCAGCAGGTGCCGCGGTGGTTGCCGGTTCTGACCCCACCGCGCAGGGGTCAGGACCGGCGGAGGTGGTGGCGCCCGGCACGGGCGAGGCGGAGCCCAGGCCGTCATTGACGGCCGAGGCTGCCGTCCAGGCCACAACGGCCGAAGCATCCATCTACGACAGGGAGCGGGCAGATGCAGACGTGGCTATGGAGGAGGTCCCGCTGGCGGCGGGACAGGAGGCGGCACAGGCGGGAGAGTCGCAGCCGCAGCAAGACCCGCTGGCGGAGCCGGTGGCTACGGTGGAGGGTGGGGCAGTCGAGCCCCTGCCCGAGGCGCCCGAAGAAGAGGTGCCGGCAGTCGAGGCGCCGGCTCCTAAGATGCTGGCGGTCGAGGGGCCGGTCCCTTCGGAAGAGCTGGCGCCGGTCACGGTGGACCTTACCCTCGACGACTCTCCCCTAAACAAGGGGAAACAGGTGGTCGGAGTTGAGGAGGGCGAGGCCGCAGACCAGGCTGGTGCCTTGACGGCAGCTGGTGAGGCGGGAGCCACGGGTGAGGCTGGTCCTTCCGTGGGGCCAGGAGACGCCCCGGTCGGGTTATCATCCTCGTGGTCGGACATCGCCGCGCTGGCCATAGCGCGGGCGGAGGCGGAGATACCACGGTGGGGGGGGTCCGTCCCTCCAGTTCAGGGACGCCGTGAACCCCGACGCCGAGCCCATCTTCACCCTGAACGACAGGGACGAGGTGCACCGCTGGGAGTACCTCGAGGGTCTCCGTCGACACCTCGAGCGAGTGCTTCATGTGGCAACGGAGACCGTGTCGCGAGGTGTGCGGGATGCCACCGAGGTATGTTTGACTTGTCAGCTCTTTTCGCGGTTCTCTTGGTGTCTTTTTCCCTCGGCTCTTAATCTTTTTGGTTTTTTCGAACTATGATCAGGAGCTCAAGGAGTACTCCCGCCGCAAGTCACTCTTCATCCGAGATGAGAGTGGCGTGTGGCCTGCGCTAACCCAGCAACGGGTTCTGGTCGAGGAGGCCTAGAAATGGCTTTCCGATCGGAATGCCGAGATGGCTGAGCTGCGCGTCGCCTACGCGGCGGTGAAGGAGGAGGCGATGCAGGCCTGGGCGACTGAGGCCGTGGTGCACGCAAACGCGGCCAAGGCTCGGGAGGAGGCTGCTCAGGCCCGCAGCGATCTCGAGCCCCTGTCGGCATGGGTGAAGGAGCTCGAGGAGGACGTTTCCCAAGTCAGCCGTCAGCGCGACGCCCTCAACGTCCAGATCGGGCAGGTTACAGCTCGCTTTGGCGCTCTGAAGGACGAGATCACGGCGCTGAACGGAGCCATCTAGGAGAAGGACGCGGCTCTCCAGACCGCCTGCCAGGAGATCGAGGCGCTGAGGGCGACCGTTCATGATAGGGACGGCGCCCTTCAAGAGCTCGAGAAGACGTGCGGGGGGCGCCGCGACGAGGTCGTGGGCTTGCGGACCCACACCGAGGGTAAGTGTGGTTGTTGCGGCCACGACGTCTGTTGATATTTGGTAACGCAATTAGGAAATGATCCGCAAGCGCACGGATATCGGTGAGCACTTCACCCGGGATGTTATCCAGAGTATCGTATTTATTTTTTTACCACTAGGAGAAAGCGTGCATCTGACTAACCAAATCTATTACTACTAACCTTTAGGCTACAACCACTGTGATTTGATGTGAGTGATGTATAGAAAAGACTGCAACTGCACTCTCGTTCTAACCTTGGTAAGGATGATCTACTGCTCTATTGGGGAGGCTCACGGAATCTAGACACCTCAAAGGATGTTTGACCCGCACCTATAAACCCTATCGATCCTGCTAACGGGATATGGAATACAAAGGTAGCTACAGAAATGTCACGTTCCTCGCTACTACCACGGTCCGGCTAGACAGGGGATATCTATGAGTATCCTAGCCCAAACACCTCATTTACGCTAGAGATGATTACTCTAAACTCTACGCGAAGAGATTAAAGTAAACTCATAAACCAAAGAACAATAAAACAAAGAACTTACTAGAATTTAGAAGTCAAAATACTGAAGAATCCTAGGAGCGAGCCTTGGGTTAGGAGAACTTGATCCTGCAGGTACAACCTCGAAGTAGTCACCGACAGGCCGGGCTTCCTTCGATCTATACCTCCACTCTATCTCTCTCAATCTAGAAGAACTAAGTCTAATCTCACATTGGATGCTAAGCCCTAATGAGGTGGGAACCCTAAGGGAACCTCTCTCTCTGAATCCTCTCTGGAAAATATGAAAATAATGGACTTGGATTCTCCTCTCCAGGGGCCAGGGGTCCTGCTTATATAGTCCCTTCAAGTGAACCTGGGCCGTTGGATCAAACCGACATTAATCGCACGGTTTTCCTTGATCCTTTAGGTCGGTGGGGCATAATCCGCGAGACTCGTCCTGATTGGTTGCAGACCTAGGGCGGGCGCCCCAGGGTCTTGGGCGGGCGCCCTGGTCCCGGGCCCGTTCGGCCTCCCGTTCGATCCCGTGGCTTCTGGAGTCTTCTAGATGATAGAAAATCGGTGAACACGTTAATATCTCTATGTAATTCCGACGTGTGGGCCTTTCCTTTGTATTTCCTGATAACCCCTGCAGAAACAGATAAACAACAAAACTCATGGAATTATGTCAGATCAAACCCTAATTCTAGGTGTTGCTTGCATATAAGTCCTTTTCCTTATTTATTGGATAATTAAAATTGATACTTAAGAACCGTCAACAAACACCCCCATACTTAGGCTTTTACTCGTCCTCAAGAAAAGGATGGTTCAGAAAAATAACTGGGGTTGAAACATTGTAAAGCATTCTTTTTATACCTACAGGGTGTTGTGAATGTCCACTGTGCACTGTAGTCAGGGAAATATATGGTTGAAGTAGAGATCCTTTCTTCTCATCCTGTCACTTGGAGTTTTTATATATTTTTGAATAGAAAACTTAGCATACCTTTATCCTCATAGGGGCTCTCAGATCACTCATTTATCTTTTGTATATCTCACTGAGGCTGTTTTAATTTGTAGAAATTCTCAAGCATACTTACTTGCATATATTGCCTGGGTCAAAATGGGATCCGAGGAGAGGAATGCCATACCCTTAGATCAAAGACTTTGAAAATTAAAACTTGTCAACTCTTACTGGCATATTGCTTATTAGAGGGACCATGGGCTATCATTTTCTTTTTACCATATATATATATTTATCATCTCATTTTTTCAGGTGGATACTGAGGTACCCCTAATTCTACTTCTGGACACTTGTCCATTTTTCTGCGAGGTTGTCGAGCACTTGCTCCTTTTTATTTCCTCGAAATATATTTTTGCATAGCCCATGCCTCTAATGCAATAATACTTCGGAAGAGTGAATCTTTCTGAATAAAAATGTCTTGATCTTGGGAGCATGATAAATCTCTCAACAAGGGTCTAACTCGTTTTGCACAAACTCAATACAAAGCAAATTAATATTTTTAGGTTTATCAGGCATATAAAATATTGAGGATGGTAGCTATATTTTTGAAGTTTTTGAAAAGAAAATCTCCAAGCGACAAAGATTTCAATAATAAGATACTCATATTCTACCATCTCACATTCCACAATGACTTGAGTAACACATGGTTTTTAAAATGATTTTCAATAAATGCAGGTTTTCAGAAATATCACAGAGTGAGATTGATCATGATTAAAAATATTTTTGTCTTTTTAAATTATCATGTTAGGAACAATATTCTACACAGCCCAATATGTATTTGTATATATGTAAATAAAGCATGCATAGTATGTACCTGAATCGTGGAGTGGTGCAATCGAAGTGCATTTACCATGTCGGGGGGATTCCCCCATACTTGTTTCCTGCTTTCTTGCATAAAAATAAAGTGGAGATACACGAGGCATAATAATAATAATAATCTTTATTTGTCTTGAGACATTTATTACACTGACTAATGAAGCGAACTAATCTAAACTGAATTTAATCGAATCTAATTGAATCTAATGATGAAGACTAAGACACACTACCTCAAGGTCTAATCTAGATAGCTCAGTGTTGCTCTAAATCCCTGATCCTAGCAAGGGCATCAGAAAGGTCACGTTTAAGCGCGAGCATAGTAGTGTTCAGGTTGGAGACCTGCCAACTAAGGGAGCTAACTGTGGACTGAAGTTCCATAATATGTCTATTTGCTGTCCTGATGTCCTCATCCACATCTGCTATGGTCCTGCGGCGCTTCGGTGGTGTCTCAAACGAATTGAGAGCGTGCTTAGGAGCTTCCTTTGGTGGGATGAAGCGAACTTTTGCTGTCCTAACTCCTTCGAAGCGGGTCCTCTCCTTCTCCGTAGTGTAGTGGACGCTGCTGATCTCGCCGCTCTGGTTGGTCTTGACGCCTACAACCCGCTCATTGGGTTTAGGTGGCAGGATTTTCGTGCCGGCTGGTACCTTGACGATGGCTTCTTGCTTGGACAACGGTCCCTTGAGAAGATGGGGCTGCGATGGTGCAGTAAGAACTAGTTGGGCGTAGTAGGATGAGATTGAGCTACGCTGGTTTGATGGTGGAGCTGCTAGCTGTCGCTCTGTGTTGGCCGGGACGTAGGCGTCGGGGTCATCCTTGGGCTTGCGGTTGAGGTCGTAAGGGACGATCTCCCAGTTGCGGTGGGTCTTGTCGGCCATTGGAGAAGCAAGGAACTAGACAAGCTCTAATTGAGGAGGAGAGAAGGATTGAATGAATTGGTGTTGAAAGCTGACGTCAGGGGTCTGTTTATATAGGGGTCAAAAAGTGCCTCTAGGGTTTCCATAGATCCATCCCGCTGCCGGGCGTGCGTAACAACCCATTCGCGGAATTTTCTGGATAACCATAGATGAGGAAAGCACGTCGGAAGAGGTCGGGGCCGAGGGGACACCAGGGCAAGGTGCCCGCCCTCATCCTCAGGGCGCCCGCCCTGGGCCTGCCTCCTCTGCGGGCCCGCTTACTCGAGCGTGTTTCTAGAAGTATTTTTATCCCGAAAAATATATACGTGGCCCAAAAATGTCAGATTAAAAAGGTCGGGCTTTAATTCTCCATCGGAAGGTAAAAATGGATCACGTCTATTTCTTCTAATTCTTTATTGGGTTCTAAAAATAATTTAAGACGTTGACCATTTACCTTGAATAACGTACCTTCATCGTTTTGAAGTGTAATAGCTCCGTGGGATGATGAATTGACTACCTTGTATGGTCCTTCCCATTTACTCCGGAGTTTTCCATGCCCGAAAAGCTTCACCCTGGAATTAAAAAGTAATACCTTATCTCCGGGTGAGAACTCCTTCTTCTTGATCCTCTTGTCATGCCATCTTTTGACTCTTTCTTTGTAGATCTTCGAATTGTGATATGCTTTCTCTCGCCATTCTTCCAATTCTGATAGTTGCATTCTTCTATGATCTCCAGCAACATCTAGGTCCATATTCCATCTTCTTATGGCCCAGTGTGCTTTGAACTCTAGTTCAACAGGCAAGTGGCAAGTCTTCCCGTACACCAATTGGTATGGGGTCATTCCAATTGGGGTCTTGTATGCTGTCCGGTATGCCCAGAGTGCATCGGGTAACTTTTCCTTCCATGCTGTTCCCATCCCATTTACTGTTTTCTGAAGAATGTTCTTGATTTGCTTGTTGGAAGTCTCTGCTTGGCCACTTGTCTGAGGATGATATGGGGTAGCAACGTTGTGACGGATTCCATGTTTTGCTAGATAATGCTCAAAGCGTTTGTCAATGAAGTGTGATCCCCCATCACTTATCACCACCCTAGGGACTCCAAATCTTGGAAATATAATCTCTTCAAACATCCTCTTTGAATTAATATTGTCGGCACGCTTGCAAGGTAGTGCTTCTACCCACTTGGAGACGTAGTCAACTGCCACCAAGATGAATTCACACTTCTTTGATGGAGGAAATGGACCCATGTAGTCTATTCCCCAAACATCAAAGAGCTCAATCTGAAGGTTGTTGGTGAGTGGCATAGCATCTCTTGTATTTATGTTTCCATGCCTTTGACATGGCCCACATCTTCTGATATATTGCCTTGTGTCTTCATACATTGTAGGCCAATAGAATCCACATTGCCAGATCTTTGAATGTGTACGGAATGCTCCATAATGACCTCCGTATGGTGATGAATGGCATCTGTCGATGATCTTCCACCCTTCCTCAGTGGTCACACACCTTCTGAGTAAGCCATCAGCGCATACTCGGAAGAGGTATGGCTCATCCCATATGTGTGAACGACTTTCTTGAATAAGCTTCTTCTTGTTCGCTCCTGGTGGTACATACCCTGAAACCATAAAATTAACAATATCTGCATACCAGGGGTCAGACCTGTTGATTCCATAGAGCATGTCGTCCCGGAGTGAATCATTAATGGGTGTTTCCTGTAACAGAACCGACCAAATTATAAGAGCACAAGTCCGAAAACAAGCACCGAAGCGCTCAAATTTTCAAACTTGAGCCCATATAATCCCGGTAGTCAATCGAAATCACGAAGGATTTCAAACCAAACTGCTTACAACCAGGATCGCATCATTCAACATACACATCATACGTTACATTTCACAAGTAATTCAGAAATAAGTTAACACCACGGAGTAGCAATTATTACAAACCGAGTTTGAAAGTAGCGGAAGTCTAACACACACTGAAGTTACTTAAATACTGCCAGTTTGGATAGATCAACATCCCACAAAAGAACGAGGTAAGTACATAAAGATGATCATGCCCATGTGATCTAGTCCTCATCCCCCGCGGGGTGAAGACATGTCTTGCAGAAGCCTTGGTAAAGCATATCATCTGCAACAGGAGGGAATAAACCCTGAGTACTGGAATGTACTCAGCTAGACTTACCCGTCGCAAACCAGAAATAAAGTAGACACCAAGGATTATGCAAGGCTTACACAAGAGGCTAGCTGACACCACATTTTGCATAAAGGCATAAGTAGCTGAAACTCTTATAACCTGTACTAGCAGTTATTTTTAGCATTTACCTGTCATCTATCTTAGCACCTGTACTAAACATGCACTTGATTATCATCAAACAATTATTCATATTATTCCATAGCAGGTATAAATTGTGGCAACATTGTATCATTCACTTAACCATCTGTTTAATTAATGAGATCTACGTTGCCGCTGCTCAAGTCAAGTGCTCACTAACCGGGAGCGACGGCGATTCGAATCGAATTCCTATCCAGCTGGAGGGGTATTTCTAACACTCACCGTGCAGACCCCTGCCAGGGTCGCACAGGCCACCATTTCATGTAATTCAGGAATCGCGGGTCCGAATGATGTCGCAACCCCAAGGGCGACACTCTGCCAGGTGATAGGGACTCTAACCCCCCCTTGGTCTCACGCCAATGTCCCCAAGCACATCCTTTCTCTCCTCCAAGAAGCAACCTACCATTCGATTCCCGGCCTGAATCACATTACTCGGCTTCGCGGTCGGAACGACTTATCCGGCCAACTAAGTGTTAGACTGCGTTCAACATGACTCAAGGACGTACAGCGAATCGGTCCTTAAACGACTCAGACGGGCATGGCTCCACACCCAAGACGTGAAGTGTCTTGCAGCTGTACCATCGAACTCCCGCCCGGTCTCAATTTCATTTTAAGACATGGTTCCATCACGATAGCCATAAGCCACTCGCGACCCAGTCCTATCTCTCGCGGATGACCGGAAATCACCCGACTTCTACCGTACTAAGCAGGGCTAAGCATTGACACGTGCCTACACCTAACATAGGATTGGGGCACAATATCTGGACAAGGACAGGTGGAATGCAACAGTTGTTTTCATACAACTCCTACTACTTAATGCAGTAAACAATTAAAAGTACTCAAGATATCTTTATAAATTGATGGGTTCAGCATGCACCGGGGCTTGCCTTTAAGGAAGGTGGAAGGCACGTGATTCGGGCACTCTGGTAGATCGTCTGACGGAGCTTCTTCGACGTTGGGGTCTTCTGTTGCTTCCCCCGGTTGACTCAGTACTTCCTCTGGGATCGTCTGCTCGAACTCGAGGAGCGTTACCCCCTCCGGTACACCTATTGCATGAGTGCATAATAAATCTCATGAATGCATAAAGAAAGATGCAATATGCTCGGAATGAAATGCGTTACAACAATTTAGCGCTCTATTCAAATCACTTCAAAAGAGTAGGTGCAAATTTCCCCTCCGGTAGAGGAGTACTCACCTAATCTACTTAGCCTAAGATAAAGTTGCTCATCTTCAGTTAAAGCCCTAACACCTAACAATTACAAAAGTAACTTGTCTTAGGATATCACACCATATCAATCAACAAGGCATCACAATAGAGCATACTGGACAGCAGCTACTTGTTTTTATCACAACTGGAGATTTATAATTCCAAAAGGTATGATCTAGGACAATCTGGAAAGCCTAAGAAATACTCTACAATTCATTTTCAGACCTCAACCCCAAACTCATAAGTTTTCCACGTCAAACTTCACAAGTTCCAGAATCTGTCCTCTCAAAACAGAGAGTAGCAGATTCTGAACTGCCACTTAAAACAACAGTAACTCTCAAACTACTAAGCCAAATGTTCCCAAATTTTGACACAAGCTAGTTCATCAAGTTTACTGTGACTTTGGTATTTACAAGTTTCCCAACAACAAATTTTATCAAAGGTCAAACTTAGAAATACTTCCAGCTGTCCAGAAAACCTAAAATTACAAAGGTTAAATATTTGTTGATATGACCAAAGTCTCTTAAAACCAAACTAATGTTACTAACAGTTCACATTAGGTATAAAAACACCAGAAAGTAAGGTGGAACCCACTAGAATATTTATTTAACCCCATTTCTTAATTTACTTAATTATTTAGGTAGAATTTCAAACATATATGTAAACTGCTCCTAAAATTCTACAAAAATTACAGGGGACTCTCTGACCTCCAAATAGACCACAGTAAAAATTTGAACAAGTTTTATTCACAGAAACTCCCTATACAAAATTCACAAGCCCAAAAGGCTGATTTTTGCATAATTCATAAATCACATTGAAAAGTATCAAACAACAGATTTCATATTTTTCTTAGACACTCTAGGGTACCAAGACATTCTCCAAAAATTTACAATAACATTGCTCATGTAGAAAAATTATAAAAATTACTTCAATTATTTCCTAGAATAAAATGATAGCCTTATAACTTGAAAATTCCTTAAGTACTGATGCCCAAATTTTTACCATAGCTAGGACTAGCATAGAGTAACCTACTCACCAAATTTCATAATTTATGGAACTCTACAGCTCAAGCTATAAATTAAACAAATTTGTATGCATTCCAAAACACATTTAAAGGATCTAATAAAATCTTACAGAATTTAAACATCTCAAGCCAGATCTATATTTTTCTAAAATACTACACATCCAGTAGATTCTAACAAAATTTATTTCATGATTTTTGGATCACTAAAACCCTAGATTCCTATTTTTCCAAGTATTACAAAAAATCAGTATCAAAATAATAAAAATTCATTTTTATTTCGGACAACTGGGCCGGCCCGGGAATGAAATCCGGCCCACACTCCCACACCCGCGCGCGCGCTCGGCCCGCTCGGCTCTCCCGCCCGCGCGCGACGCTGACGGGTGGACCCCTGCGGTCAGCGACCGCAGGCAGGGGAGCCGGCACCCGGCGAGCTCCGGTGAGCTCGCGCTCGCCGGAGAAGAGCTCGCGCGGCCAACCGAGCACGGCCTCGTGATCTCCGTCACCCGGCGCACCGATTGGCACCCATAGGATGGATGGGGATGAGGAGGAGAGGGCCTGCCGCCGTGCGTGGCGGCCGGTGACCTCCGGTGGCGGCGCACCGTCGCCGGTGAGGACGGATAGGGCGGTTTGAGCTCGGTACGAGCTTCACCGAGGCACGGGGGTTCCGTTTTGCTGGTAAGGGGGGATGGAGAAGGACCGAGGCACCCCGACCACGGTGAGGTCCCATGGCGGGCTCCGGCGACCCCTCGGAGGCGGAGAAGAAGACAATGCTGCTCACCTAGGGTTCAGTCGTGGGTTTCGGTAGGTCCAGGGGATGGAGGGTGTCGTGGCGGAGGATTTGGCAAGCGCAATCGGCCGGTGGGGTGGCGTAGCTCGCGCTCGAGCTCGCCGGAGAAGAAGGGGAATGGCGGCTCGGTTTCGGTGTTCTTGCGACTGGAAGAGAGAGGGGGCGGAGGAATGGAGGCCGGCTCGCGCGGCGTGGCGTCTTGAAGGCGTCGCGGCCTGACTGGTGGGGCCAGGGCCGGCGTACGGGCGCCACCGCGCCTCCACGCGTCGCCGTTGCCCTGTGGCCGGTCGGCCACTGACGAACTGAATCGCGGTTCATTGACGCCATCGGTAGTGACTGACAGCGCGACTTTGGGTTTGATTAACGTCTAATCTAGCTCGTTTCAGTGGAGACTCCAATTATCAAAGTGGTAGAGCTATGTAAGCTCTACAATTTTGTAATAGGCCTCCAGAGCTGATTCGGTTTGGTTAGTGAGATATAGGGCCATTAAGTAGTGCTCAGTGAAACTGAAACCGGGTTTCAGTTAATGATGCCGACTGACAGCTCATGTTCATGACACAATATCTCTTGAACCATTGAGAACCAGGCTTGGGTGATATTGGCAAAGTTGTAGGGCTACATGTGATCTACAAATTTGTCAACATGAGTGAAGGCTGGTTTGGCTTGGTTTGCAAACTACAAGCTTCTAAAGTAGGCATCAGTGAAACTGTAAAGTCCAATTCCAGACTTAGAAAAATTCTAAGTCCTGGAATTACACTACTAGCTGACTTGTGGGCCACTTTTGAGCATGTTGTGGTCATTTTCATGAGATGGTCATATTGAGACTTTTGTTCCCCATGAATTTCTTTACAACTTTGCTTAAGGGTGCTCTTCCATGCAAGATCTCTAAATTAGACTTTCTAATTGGTCAAACTAGAACCTTCTATGGTCAAATGGAAGTCAAACTTGTCATGGAGGGCAATTTTGTAATTTTGGTCAACATGAACCTTGATCCAAATGTTACTCTAAGTATAGCTAAGGTGTTGTAGGTCATGATTGATGACTTTACCTTTTTGTTACACCAACTAACAAATACTTTATGAAATCAATCAAGCAAACCCTAAACAAACACATGAATTGCATTACATGAAATACTAAACATGGATTATGCATGTCATGCTTATGCAAATGCAATGCAATTAAGGACTAAACACTTGAGGTGTTACAGCCCTCCCCCCTTATAAAAATCTCGTCCCGAGATTTGGAAAGCGTACCATTTTTCATAGAATTCTTTATAACCATCCCGCAAATAATCTTCCCGTTCCCACGTAGCATCACTTTCACTACCCTGATTACTCCACATCACTTTGTACCACTTAACCACTTTACTTCTAGTTACTCGTTCCTGAGTATCGATCACTCGGACTGGTTTTTCTTCATAGGTTAAGTCGGATTCCAGCCTGATATCTCCTAACGGAACTTGTTCCTCAGGAACTCGAAGACACTTTTTAAGCTGAGATACATGGAAAACATTGAATATGGCTCTCATCTCAGGAGGCAACTGGATTTTGTACGCAACAGCTCCACTCTTGCCTATGATCTGGAAAGGACCCACGTATCTTGGTGCAAGCTTCCGCTTAACGCCAAAACGTTGGACACTCTTCATTGGAGAAACTTTCAAATAAACGAAGTCCCCAACTTCAAATTCGAGTGGTTTTCTGCGACGATCAGCATAGCTTTTCTGTCTAGCTTGGGCCGCAGCCATATGTTTCTGAATAGTACGGACTTGTTCCTTGGCTTCCTGGACAAAATCAATGCCATAATACCTTCTTTCCCCAGCTTCTACCCAGTTTAGTGGGGTTCGGCACTTACGACCGTACAAAGCTTCGAATGGAGCCATCTTAATACTCTCTTGATAACTGTTATTGTACGAGAATTCAGCTAAAGGTAGCCATTTTTCCCAAGAACCCTTGGATGAAATGACGCATGCCCGCAACAGATCTTCCAAGATTTGGTTAACTCGTTCCGTCTGACCAGATGTCTGGGGGTGATAAGCAGAGCTTCTCACTAACTTGGTTCCCAGAAGGTGATGCAAATGCTCCCAAAAGCGAGCAGTGAACTGGGGACCCCGATCAGAAACGATAGTACGAGGTATCCCATGAAGCCGGACTATCTGATTGAAGTACAACTCAGCATAGTCAGTAGGACGATAGTCCACTCTCACGGGGATGAAATGAGCTGATTTGGTCAAACGGTCAACAATTACCCAGATAGAGTTATGATTTTTGACTGTGGGAGGAAGTCCGACAATGAAATCCATACTTATTTCTTCCCATTTCCAGCCTGGAATGGAGAGTGGCTGAAGCAACCCAGCTTTCATATGCACAGCTTTCACTCTGCAACAGGTGTCGCATCTAGCAACATATGCAGCTATCTCTTTCCGCATCTTGGTCCACCAATAAAGTGGCTTCAAATCATAATACATCTTATTACTACCAGGATGGATGGACAACTTGGAAGAATGTGCCTCGGACAGGATCTGATCTCTAAGCTCTCGATCCTTTGGTACCACTAACCTATCCTTGAACCACAGCACACCTTCGTCATCTAACCTGAAATGCTTAGTTTCTTCCTCTTTCATCTTCCGTTTTATGTGAAATACACCCGGATCAGTCTTTTGGAGCTCGATAATTTTATTTCTGAGAGTACCACTGACAGTGATGTTGTACAAGACTGCCGGATGTAACAGGCGGGATCGGTGAAAATCAGTTTCAACTAAGGAATGGCAATGAGACTTACGGCTCAAAGCGTCCGCAACCACGTTTGCCTTGCCTGGGTGATAGTGCACTTGGAGATTATAATCTTTAATCAACTCAAGCCATCTTCTCTGACGCATATTTAGCTCGGGTTGGGTGAAGATGTATTTGAGGCTTTTGTGGTCTGTATAGATATTGCAGACATTGCCCAGCAGATAATGCCGCCACACCTTCAAAGCATGAACAACTGCGGCCAGTTCTAAGTCATGCGTTGGATAATTCACCTCATGTTTCCGAAGTTGCCGTGAAGTATATGCAATTACTCGGCCTTCCTGCATCAGAACACCTCCCAAACCTATGCCTGAGGCATCACAGTAAACATCAAAAGGTTTCTCGATATCCGGTTGTGCCAAAACCGGAGCCGAGGTTAGGAGGGTTCGCAGTTGGTGAAAAGCCGCATCACACTCAGGAGTCCAGACAAACCTGGTGTCTTTTTGCAGCAACCGAGTCATGGGTTTGGCTATTTTTGAGAAATCCGGGATGAAGCGACGATAATAGCCAGCCAACCCAAGAAAACTCCGGACCTCATGAACCGAAGTAGGAGCCTTCCAATTCAATACTTCTTCTACCTTGGTGGGATCCACCATAATACCTCCATCGGACAATACATGCCCAAGAAAAGGTACTTCCCGAAGCCAGAATTCGCATTTACTGAACTTCGCATACAGTTTATGCTCCCGCAATCTGCTGAGGACAATACGCAAGTGTTCCGCGTGGTCTTCCTCATTTTCAGAATACACTAAGATGTCATCAATGAACACCACCACAAACTTGTCCAACTCGGGCATAAACACCGAATTCATCAAGCACATGAAGTGCGCTGGGGCATTAGTCAGACCGAAGGACATGACAAGATACTCATAAAGGCCGTATCTCGTCGAGAAGGCTGTTTTTGGAACATCTTCAGGACGGATTTTAATCTGATGATACCCAGACCTTAGATCAATCTTGGAAAAGACTTTAGCTTTGGACAATTGATCGAACAAGATGTCGATACGCGGCAGAGGATACTTATTTTTGACAGTGACTGCATTCAGAGGTCTATAGTCCACGCACATCCGCAAGGTTTGATCCTTTTTCTTTACAAAGATAGCAGGGCAACCCCACGGAGATGAGCTAGGACGGATCAACCCCTTCTTCAGAAGTTCATTCAATTGTACCTTAAGCTCAGCTAACTCATTTGGAGGCATTCTATAGGGTCTCCTAGAGATGGGTGCGGTACCAGGCAGCAACTCGATTTTAAATTCCACATCCCGATCCGGAGGAAGTCCCGGCAAATCATCGGGAAAAACATCCGGAAACTCATCTACTACGGGAATTTCAGCCAACGCCTTTGCTTGCACCGCATGAATTTCCCCCGACAATTCAACTTTTCTGGGAAGTTGAACTAGAAAACCCTTTTGGTCGGTAGGATCTCTGAGCATAACTACCCGAGCAGATGTGTCAATGAGTACCCCATTCTGACTCATCCAATTCATTCCCAAGATAACATCTATGTCTAACCCCGGTAACACCAATAGAGCAAGCGAATAACTTCGCCCTTCTATCTCAAACTTAAGGTTCCCCACTACTTTGTTTGTGGAAATATTCCCACTTGCAGCACTAATACAATAACCCACACCTTCAACAGTATGCAACTTGTGTGCAAATTTGGATGCAAACTTAGGACTGATAAAGGAATGCGAAGCACCTGAATCAAAAAGTACCACTGCGGGGTGTTGGTCAACTAGGAACTTACCAGCCGTGACTACCTCACCAGATGGAATTTCTTCAATGCTGTTATAGTGAGCATGTCCCTGACGACCACCTTGATTGACATTTTTCTTAGGGTACGGACAGTTCCGGGCCCAATGACCTGGCTTGTTGCAATTCCAGCAAGGCATATTGCTAGGAGGAACACTAGAACTACTCTGACTAGAAGTCCCCTTTGGCAGAGCGACAGTATATGCCTTACGGAACCCAGTTTTCGCAGCCGTCTTTTTCTGTGGCGGACGGAACCTTGCATTCTGAGCAGGCGGGCGTGGAGAAGACCTGGGTGCTGCTGAGGCCCTTGACTGAGAAGCACTTGCCTCAAGGGCCCTTTTCCGGCTCTTTGAAGCAGAATAAATAGCATTATTGTTCTCTTGTGTCAAAGCATCACTGATGAAATCATTGAAAGTGGTACACTTGCTAGTACCCATAGTCTTCATTAGCTTTGGGCCAAGGCCCCTTTTAAAACTAGCAATCTTTTTGGCATCAGTATCCACAAACTCCGTGGCGTACCTTGCCAAGTTGTTGAAGGACTGCAAGTACTCAGTTAAGCTCTTGTTTCCCTGTGACAGCCTCATAAACTCTGTATGCTTGATTGCCATCAGACCTGGAGGGATATAATTCCCCCGGAATGCCGCCTTAAACTGATCCCAAGCGATCGGGACATTAGCAGGGAGCGTGGAGCGATAGTGACTCCACCAGATGCCTGCTGGACCATGCAATTGATGGGAGGCATACTCCGTTTTCAGCTCATCAGTTAGGCGTAACAGACGAAACTTTTGCTCAATTGTATTCAACCATTCATCAGCCTGCAGGGGCTCTTCCGCTTCCTTAAAAAGCGGGGGCTTTGTATCCAGGAAGTCCTTGAAGTCGCTGTATTGATTTGGCTCCGGGCCCTGACGACCATGCCGAGCCTCTCGATTGGCCATTTGGCGCAATGCGTCGGCCAACATACGCTGCCCCTCAACTACTGTTTGCATTAACTCCGCCGGAGTAGGTGGTGGCGGAGGGGGCGGCTGGTCCTCCTCCTCATTTCCACGACCTCTACGAAGATTGTACGACATCTGCAAAATGCATAGCCAATGAGCACTGACGATGTGGGAAATTTGTAGATGAATTATTGCGAAATGTCAAACTGTCTTCAAGAATAAAATTCTCATAATAATTAAGGCACAATAATTCATCACAACCGCACAATCCATTCAAGCGCATCAATTGCCGAACTCGTACTTGGTAATCCATCAAGACGTTCTTCGATAAGGACTCACTTACAGGGAGCACAACGGTTATCGGATCGTTTACGTTGCTATCTACGTGATTTTGACCTTTTGCCCGGTACTTGGATTTGGTTTCAAGATTGTTAGTGACTGTGAAAGGCTACTTCAAACTGACCACAAAGAGACTTCTCAATGGAGAGTTCTATGTTGGATCAGGGCTAGCCACCTCGATACCTGCGCGTGCCAAGCAGCACAACCTTATGTCGCGCGCCATAGGAGGCCCTCGGTTTCGTCGCGGCACCGAAGGGAGCTAATCGTGACACCATCATCGAACACAACACAATAAGACATCCCATTGCGATCGAAATTATCAGGTTCAAACTACATTCAGGAAACATACGGTTCAACCTTACATCCCAACGTCAAATTATTACAAGGCCTCACTCCTACACAGGGAGGTGCAAAAGACGATCCTAACATTAAAGGTACGTGACGACTACTCTAAGCATCATCCTCCGAGTCCGTGTCAAGGATCTCCCCGCCGTCCTCATCACTGACAGGCTCTAACTCTTCGTCTTCTTCTTCTTCTTCTGGCTCTTCCTCTGGTGCTTCCGCAGGTGGAGCATCTTGTGGTCCATCGACCTCCACTTCATCATCATCATCCTCTGCCATGAAGATTCCGGAACCCATCTCCTCATCAACATTGTTGTTCCTAGGTAGCAGAGGATTTAGTTGGTTGTTCAGGCGGTGCACTTCTTCATGAAGATTGTCATTGTATTCTTCAGCATTCTCCAACTGTTGTTCGAGCTCAAACTGACGAGCTCTCAGAACGTTCTCCTCGTACCAGGCTTCATCCCTCTGTTCCATTACACGGACCAACATACGCTGACAGTTGCGATTGGCCACTGTCAACCTCTGGACGGCAAGTGTTTCTTGATCTCGATCATGAATTACTTGCTCCAGCTGTTGCCGTGCTGCATCCCTGGCAGCGGTCACCTCAGCCAGCTCAGCCCGTAACTGTTCCACCTCGGAGGGCTCAGGACGGGGCTCCCGTGGAGCTAACTGGTGACGAGGGACCCTTCCACCCGTTGATTTACGGGCTGTCATCCGGGTACGAGCCATCTGTATCAACAAGATGTGACTTAAAGTGAGAATCATTTAGGGGATACGAAATTTATCTTTAGTCGGGACTATTAAAATTTTTAAGGAGGGAGTAAATGACATGTATGATATAATTAAACATGATGCATGCACGATCCGTACGTCCTCTCACCTTAGTAGAAAACTAACATGCTAACGCTAAACGGTGGTATACATACGTTCTCTCATATAAGCGAAACTATCGGTCTACACGTTACGCTGTTAGTGTACCTGCAGAAAATTTCCATTGCAGCCCAACAATTCCCAAAATAACATACAAGGAAGCAGTAAACTAAATACCTTCCATATACACATCCCCGGATGTATATATTTCAGTATCAAAGCTACCCGATGGATAGATGCCCACAATTAAGTGTTTTTACATAGTTACATGGTTTGAACATGTAAATATGCAAGCCACCAAAACTACTCTCCCCTAGACCGCCGGTTGGACGATCATGCTCTCACAACTCACACTTACCAGAGCGTCGAGGTAATTGATCCATACATTACCACCCAAGTGGATGGCATCCATACAATATCACGCCGTATGGACGACGAAACAAAAACAAACAAGGCCCCCAAGTTAGTCTTTATAATAAGCCACCTAAGAGTCCTTATTTGGGCTAAGGGATGTGATCACTGGCATACTTATAAAATACTTTTTAAAGTTTACCCCTTTTCGCAAACAAATACTTTTGTTTTTAATTACTCGTAATGATGTGCTTAATGTTGAATTATGCTCCGATACCAGCTGTAACAGAACCGACCAAATTATAAGAGCACAAGTCCAAAAACAAGCACCGAAGCGCTCAAATTTTCAAACTTGAGCCCATATAATCCCGGTAGTCAATCGAAATCACGAAGGATTTCAAACCAAACTGCTTACAACCAGGATCGCATCATTCAACATACACATCATACGTTACATTTCACAAGTAATTCAGAAATAAGTTAACACCACGGAGTAGCAATTATTACAAACCGAGTTTGAAAGTAGCGGAAGTCTAACACACACTGAAGTTACTTAAATACTGCCAGTTTGGATAGATCAACATCCCACAAAAGAACGAGGTAAGTACATAAAGATGATCATGCCCATGTGATCTAGTCCTCATCCCCCGCGGGGTGAAGACATGTCTTGCAGAAGCCTTGGTAAAGCATATCATCTGCAACAGGAGGGAATAAACCCTGAGTACTGGAATGTACTCAGCTAGACTTACCCGTCGCAAACCAGAAATAAAGTAGACACCAAGGATTATGCAAGGCTTACACAAGAGGCTAGCTGACACCACATTTTGCATAAAGGCATAAGTAGCTGAAACTCTTATAACCTGTACTAGCAGTTATTTTTAGCATTTACCTGTCATCTATCTTAGCACCTGTACTAAACATGCACTTGATTATCATCAAACAATTATTCATATTATTCCATAGCAGGTATAAATTGTGGCAACATTGTATCATTCACTTAACCATCTGTTTAATTAATGAGATCTACGTTGCCGCTGCTCAAGTCAAGTGCTCACTAACCGGGAGCGACGGCGATTCGAATCGAATTCCTATCCAGCTGGAGGGGTATTTCTAACACTCACCGTGCAGACCCCTGCCAGGGTCGCACAGGCCACCATTTCATGTAATTCAGGAATCGCGGGTCCGAATGATGTCGCAACCCCAAGGGCGACACTCTGCCAGGTGATAGGGACTCTAACCCCCCCTTGGTCTCACGCCAATGTCCCCAAGCACATCCTTTCTCTCCTCCAAGAAGCAACCTACCATTCGATTCCCGGCCTGAATCACATTACTCGGCTTCGCGGTCGGAACGACTTATCCGGCCAACTAAGTGTTAGACTGCGTTCAACATGACTCAAGGACGTACAGCGAATCGGTCCTTAAACGACTCAGACGGGCATGGCTCCACACCCAAGACGTGAAGTGTCTTGCAGCTGTACCATCGAACTCCCGCCCGGTCTCAATTTCATTTTAAGACATGGTTCCATCACGATAGCCATAAGCCACTCGCGACCCAGTCCTATCTCTCGCGGATGACCGGAAATCACCCGACTTCTACCGTACTAAGCAGGGCTAAGCATTGACACGTGCCTACACCTAACATAGGATTGGGGCACAATATCTGGACAAGGACAGGTGGAATGCAACAGTTGTTTTCATACAACTCCTACTACTTAATGCAGTAAACAATTAAAAGTACTCAAGATATCTTTATAAATTGATGGGTTCAGCATGCACCGGGGCTTGCCTTTAAGGAAGGTGGAAGGCACGTGATTCGGGCACTCTGGTAGATCGTCTGACGGAGCTTCTTCGACGTTGGGGTCTTCTGTTGCTTCCCCCGGTTGACTCAGTACTTCCTCTGGGATCGTCTGCTCGAACTCGAGGAGCGTTACCCCCTCCGGTACACCTATTGCATGAGTGCATAATAAATCTCATGAATGCATAAAGAAAGATGCAATATGCTCGGAATGAAATGCGTTACAATAATTTAGCGCTCTATTCAAATCACTTCAAAAGAGTAGGTGCAAATTTCCCCTCCGGTAGAGGAGTACTCACCTAATCTACTTAGCCTAAGATAAAGTTGCTCATCTTCAGTTAAAGCCCTAACACCTAACAATTACAAAAGTAACTTGTCTTAGGATATCACACCATATCAATCAACAAGGCATCACAATAGAGCATACTGGACAGCAGCTACTTGTTTTTATCACAACTGGAGATTTATAATTCCAAAAGGTATGATCTAGGACAATCTGGAAAGCCTAAGAAATACTCTACAATTCATTTTCAGACCTCAACCCCAAACTCATAAGTTTTCCACGTCAAACTTCACAAGTTCCAGAATCTGTCCTCTCAAAACAGAGAGTAGCAGATTCTGAACTGCCACTTAAAACAACAGTAACTCTCAAACTACTAAGCCAAATGTTCCCAAATTTTGACACAAGCTAGTTCATCAAGTTTACTGTGACTTTGGTATTTACAAGTTTCCCAACAACAAATTTTATCAAAGGTCAAACTTAGAAATACTTCCAGCTGTCCAGAAAACCTAAAATTACAAAGGTTAAATATTTGTTGATATGACCAAAGTCTCTTAAAACCAAACTAATGTTACTAACAGTTCACATTAGGTATAAAAACACCAGAAAGTAAGGTGGAACCCACTAGAATATTTATTTAACCCCATTTCTTAATTTACTTAATTATTTAGGTAGAATTTCAAACATATATGTAAACTGCTCCTAAAATTCTACAAAAATTACAGGGGACTCTCTGACCTCCAAATAGACCACAGTAAAAATTTGAACAAGTTTTATTCACAGAAACTCCCTATACAAAATTCACAAGCCCAAAAGGCTGATTTTTGCATAATTCATAAATCACATTGAAAAGTATCAAACAACAGATTTCATATTTTTCTTAGACACTCTAGGGTACCAAGACATTCTCCAAAAATTTACAATAACATTGCTCATGTAGAAAAATTATAAAAATTACTTCAATTATTTCCTAGAATAAAATGATAGCCTTATAACTTGAAAATTCCTTAAGTACTGATGCCCAAATTTTTACCATAGCTAGGACTAGCATAGAGTAACCTACTCACCAAATTTCATAATTTATGGAACTCTACAGCTCAAGCTATAAATTAAACAAATTTGTATGCATTCCAAAACACATTTAAAGGATCTAATAAAATCTTACAGAATTTAAACATCTCAAGCCAGATCTATATTTTTCTAAAATACTACACATCCAGTAGATTCTAACAAAATTTATTTCATGATTTTTGGATCACTAAAACCCTAGATTCCTATTTTTCCAAGTATTACAAAAAATCAGTATCAAAATAATAAAAATTCATTTTTATTTCGGACAACTGGGCCGGCCCGGGAATGAAATCCGGCCCACACTCCCACACCCGCGCGCGCGCTCGGCCCGCTCGGCTCTCCCGCCCGCGCGCGACGCTGACGGGTGGACCCCTGCGGTCAGCGACCGCAGGCAGGGGAGCCGGCACCCGGCGAGCTCCGGTGAGCTCGCGCTCGCCGGAGAAGAGCTCGCGCGGCCAACCGAGCACGGCCTCGTGATCTCCGTCACCCGGCGCACCGATTGGCACCCATAGGATGGATGGGGATGAGGAGGAGAGGGCCTGCCGCCGTGCGTGGCGGCCGGTGACCTCCGGTGGCGGCGCACCGTCGCCGGTGAGGACGGATAGGGCGGTTTGAGCTCGGTACGAGCTTCACCGAGGCACGGGGGTTCCGTTTTGCTGGTAAGGGGGGATGGAGAAGGACCGAGGCACCCCGACCACGGTGAGGTCCCATGGCGGGCTCCGGCGACCCCTCGGAGGCGGAGAAGAAGACAATGCTGCTCACCTAGGGTTCAGTCGTGGGTTTCGGTAGGTCCAGGGGATGGAGGGTGTCGTGGCGGAGGATTTGGCAAGCGCAATCGGCCGGTGGGGTGGCGTAGCTCGCGCTCGAGCTCGCCGGAGAAGAAGGGGAATGGCGGCTCGGTTTCGGTGTTCTTGCGACTGGAAGAGAGAGGGGGCGGAGGAATGGAGGCCGGCTCGCGCGGCGTGGCGTCTTGAAGGCGTCGTGGCCTGACTGGTGGGGCCAGGGCCGGCGTACGGGCGCCACCGCGCCTCCACGCGTCGCCGTTGCCCTGTGGCCGGTCGGCCACTGACGAACTGAATCGCGGTTCATTGACGCCATCGGTAGTGACTGACAGCGCGACTTTGGGTTTGATTAACGTCTAATCTAGCTCGTTTCAGTGGAGACTCCAATTATCAAAGTGGTAGAGCTATGTAAGCTCTACAATTTTGTAATAGGCCTCCAGAGCTGATTCGGTTTGGTTAGTGAGATATAGGGCCATTAAGTAGTGCTCAGTGAAACTGAAACCGGGTTTCAGTTAATGATGCCGACTGACAGCTCATGTTCATGACACAATATCTCTTGAACCATTGAGAACCAGGCTTGGGTGATATTGGCAAAGTTGTAGGGCTACATGTGATCTACAAATTTGTCAACATGAGTGAAGGCTGGTTTGGCTTGGTTTGCAAACTACAAGCTTCTAAAGTAGGCATCAGTGAAACTGTAAAGTCCAATTCCAGACTTAGAAAAATTCTAAGTCCTGGAATTACACTACTAGCTGACTTGTGGGCCACTTTTGAGCATGTTGTGGTCATTTTCATGAGATGGTCATATTGAGACTTTTGTTCCCCATGAATTTCTTTACAACTTTGCTTAAGGGTGCTCTTCCATGCAAGATCTCTAAATTAGACTTTCTAATTGGTCAAACTAGAACCTTCTATGGTCAAATGGAAGTCAAACTTGTCATGGAGGGCAATTTTGTAATTTTGGTCAACATGAACCTTGATCCAAATGTTACTCTAAGTATAGCTAAGGTGTTGTAGGTCATGATTGATGACTTTACCTTTTTGTTACACCAACTAACAAATACTTTATGAAATCAATCAAGCAAACCCTAAACAAACACATGAATTGCATTACATGAAATACTAAACATGGATTATGCATGTCATGCTTATGCAAATGCAATGCAATTAAGGACTAAACACTTGAGGTGTTACATTTCCTGTGGATCCTTAAAGTGCATTCTAGACAAGTGATTAGCAACAGAATTTTCTACTCCCTTTTTATCTTTTATTTCTAAGTCAAATTCTTGGAGTAACAAGATCCATCTAATTAGGCGAGGTTTAGCATCTTTTTTAGTGAGCAAATATTTTAGTGCAGCATGATCAGTGTAAACAATTATTTTAGCTCCTACTAAGTAAGATCTAAATTTATCAATGGCAAAGACAACAGCCAGAAGCTCTTTTTCAGTGGTTGCATAATTAAGTTGAGCTCCTGTCAAAGTTTTACTGGCATAAGCAATTGTATGATGCTTCTTGTCTTTTGTTTGCCCCAAAACTGCCCCCACAGCATAATCACTAGCATCACACATAATTTCAAAAGGCAACGACCAATCAGGGGGTTGAATGATTGGTGCAGAGATGAGTGCATTCTTTAATAATTCAAAAGCTTTTAAACATGCATCATCAAATTCGAAAGGAGCATCCTTGGCTAGCAAAAGAGTGAGTGGTCTAGCAATAAATGAAAAATCTTTTATGAATCTGCGATAAAAACCAGCATGGCCAAGAAAGCTTCGAATTCCTTTTATATTCACAGGTGGAGGTAGTTGTTCTATTACTTCAATTTTAGCTTTATCTACCTCAATACCTCTTTCAGACACTAGGTGTCCTAGCACTATTCCTTCCCTAACCATAAAATGACATTTTTCCCAGTTAAGGACTAAGTGCTTTTCTTTGCATCTTTGCAAAACCTTGTATAAGTTTTCAAGACAATTATCAAAAGTTTTTCCATAAACAGAAAAATCATCCATGAAAACTTCCATAATCTCTTCAATCATATCAGAAAATATAGACATCATGCATCTTTGAAAAGAAGCTAGTGCATTACATAGCCCAAAAGACATTCTACGATAAGCATAAGTTCCGTATGGACAGGTAAAAGTGGTTTTGCTTTGATCATCAGGATGGATCGGGATCTGGTGGTACCCTGAATATCCATCTAAGAAATAGAAGAACGAATGGTTCACTAACCGCTCTAACATCTCATCTATAAAAGGTAAAGGAAAGTGATCATTTTTCATGGCTTTATTCAGTTTTCTATAGTCAATGCACATCCGCCACCCTGTGACGGTGCGTTGCGGAATTAGCTCGTTCTTCTCATTTGTAACAATAGTCATGCCTCCCTTTTTAGGCACAACTTGAACAGGGCTCACCCACTCACTATGCGGCACAGGATATATAATCCCTGCATGCAGCAACTTTATAACTTCCTTTTTAACTACTTCTCTCATCGCGTTGTTGAGTCTACGTTGGGGTTCCCGAGAAGGTGAAACAGAAGGATCTGTCGGAATGCGATGGGTGCAAATCATAGGACTGATTCCTGTAAGATCTTGGAGTGAGTAGCCAAAGACTGAGTGATGTTTTTCTAAAATGGTCATTAATCGTAGAGTTTGTTCCTGAGTGAGTTTATTACTAATGATCACAGGAAACTCTGGATTATTGTTTAGGAAAGCATAGATAAGACCGGGTGGTAAAGTTTTAAGCTCTATAGGAGGTCTGGGTGTTTCTGCAAACTCATCTAAAGGTTCAGGTTCAGAAGGTTCAGCTTCCTCTTCTATGAAGAAAGGGGCTTCTTCTTCTAAGTCTGATTCATTTAAAAGCTCTAGAGACGCAGCTTTTACCTCTTCCATAGGATCAGGCAAAAGAGATGACTCGATCTTATTATTCAAGGAGTGAGAAATTGTCATAGGGAATTTAAAATCCTTTCCAAAAGAAATGTGTAGCTTTCCAGTTTGACCTTCATAAAGGAGTCTTCTAAATGGTTGTCCTATCAACAGGTCGAAGTCCCATGTATCAAAGATATAAAAGTTCAAATGAATCATGGAGCCTTCTACCATAAAGGGTAGGACATTCACAATTCCAAGACTGGGGACCAATCGTCCCGAAGATTCCTTCATGAACTTTGTTGTGGGGGTTAAAATTAATTTTCCAAATAATTTAAGTGCAAAAGCTTCAGACATGATATTGATCCCCACAACAGGATTATAGAGAGCATCAAATTGATCAGAATCATAAGCACAGCGTATAGTGATAGGAGGTGTATCCAAACGGATCACTTCAGAGGAAAGCTCTGACTCCTCCAACCATTCGCTACTCATGACTGAGATAAGCTCTCTCAATTGATATTCACTTGGTAAACAAATGCTATAATGGCCGCTTTGGGGTTTGTCTATAGAATGGTAGTTTGAAATGTTTCCAAAATCGGCAAAAAGATCAGATTCTATATCCAGCATGAAATCAGGTGGTGGAATTTCTTCCTTTTGTGGCTCAAAACTTGGGATAGATGAAGTAGGTGAAGAATTCGGCAGAGTGTCTACTTCGGCTTCGTAGGTTTCATCATGGAGGGTATTATCCATCTCAGCTTCTAGGATTCTATCTAGGATCGCTCTAGCTTCATCAGTAGGGATACGAAAGAAAGAACCTCTAGACATTGTATGTAGCATTTGTTTATGATCTTTCTGAAGACCTCGAAAGAAATGAAAAAGGAGAATAGGGTCTTCAATATTGAGTTTTGGACCAGATTCTAAAAGATCAGAAAAAAGTTTCCAGGATTTTCCCAAAGTTTCATTTTCTTTTTGTTTAAAAGATAGAACTTCGAGTCTAAGGTCAGCGATACGATCGAGGGAATAAAAATCTAAACAGAAGTTGGCTCGTAAGACTCCCCATTCACCTCGTTGTTGACTTACCTTCTGACTATACCATCATCTAGCTTCTCCTCTTAAGGAAAAAGGAAAAAGCTTCCAACGTAAAGTCTTATCAGAAATGCCTTCAATGCGAAGACAATCGCATGTTTGCTCAAAATCTCTAATATGAAGGTAAGGATTTTCGTCTTCCTTTCCCAAAAAGGATAGGTTCTCAATCATGGCAATTAACCTTGAACTTAACCTATACTGGGATGTTTGGATAGGCTGTGATGACTCCCATGGTAAAAGGTCAGTTTCCGAAGGTGTTGCAAATTGATAGATTGATTTAGAATCTTGGTTCTCCATAAGGTAAGAATAAAGAATATAAAAAGATAAGGAATAAAAAGATAAAGAAAGATAAAAGTATAGGTACAAGCTAGTAGTAAGATTCAAGGTTATCTCAGCAAACCGTCTTTCTCCCCGGCAACGGCGCCAGAAATGCTTGTTGATATTTGGTAACGCAATTAGGAAATGATCCGCAAGCGCACGGATATCGGTGAGCACTTCACCCGAGATGTTATCCAGAGTATCGTATTTATTTTTTTACCACTAGGAGAAAGCGTGCATCTGACTAACCAAATCTATTACTACTAACCTTTAGGCTACAACCACTGTGATTTGATGTGAGCGATGTATAGAAAAGACTGCAACTGCACTCTCGTTCTAACCTTGGTAAGGATGATCTACTGCTCTATTGGGGAGGCTCACGGAATCTAGACACCTCAAAGGATGTTCGACCCGCACCTATAAACCCTATCGATCCTGCTAACGGGATATGGAATACAAAGGTAGCTACGGAAATGTCACGTTCCTCGCTACTACCACGGTCCGGCTAGACAGGGGATATCTATGAGTATCCTAGCCCAAACACCTCGTTTACGCTAGAGATGATTACTCTAAACTCTACGCGAAGAGATTAAAGTAAACTCATAAACCAAAGAACAATAAAACAAAGAACTTACTAGAATTTAGAAGTCGAAATACTGAAGAATCCTAGGAGCAAGCCTCGGGTTAGGAGAACTTGATCCTGCAGGTACAACCTCGAAGTAGTCACCGACAGGCCGGGCTTCCTTCGATCTATACCTCCACTCTATCTCTCTCAATCTAGAAGAACTAAGTCTAATCTCACATTGGATGCTAAGCCCTAATGAGGTGGGAACCCTAAGGGAACCTCTCTCTCTGAATCCTCTCTGGAAAATATGAAAATAATGGACTTGGATTCTCCTCTCCAGGGGCCAGGGGTCCTGCTTATATAGTCCCTTCAAGTGAACCTGGGCCGTTGGATCAAACCGACATTAATCGCACGGTTTTCCTTGATCCTTTAGGTCGGTGGGGCATAATCCGCGAGACTCGTCCTGATTGGTTGCAGACCTAGGGCGGGCGCCCCAGGGTCCAGGGCGGGCGCCCTGGTCCCGGGCCCGTTCGGCCTCCCGTTCGATCCCGTGGCTTCTGGAGTCTTCTAGATGATAGAAAATCGGTGAACACGTTAATATCTCTATGTAATTCCGACGTGTGGGCCTTTCCTTTGTATTTCCTGATAACCCCTGCAGAAACAGATAAACAACAAAACTCGTGGAATTCTGTCAGATCAAACCCTAATTCTAGGTGTTGCTTGCATATAAGTCCTTTTCCTTATTTATTGGATAATTAAAATTGATACTTAAGAACCGTCAACAACGTCGAGGCCCCGTGTTAGTATTAATTCAATTTATTATTGTTTCAGAGCTGGAGAGGGAGAATCGGGTGGCCCAGGCGTCTGCCAATTCCTTCCAGAGTCTCCTCGAAGCCGAGACCCAGAGGACGCAGTTGCTCCAGGGCGCGATCACCTCCGTGTGTGATAGCCTAGGGGTCGAGCCCGACGCCGACACCGGGGAGGACGCCCCGGGGAACTCCTTCGTCCGCAGGGTGGCGGCGCTGGGCCGCCTCATCCGTGAAAGGATACGGGGCAGCCTTCACCATGGCGTGAAGAGGGCGCTGGCCGTCGTCCGGTCTGGGTTTGTGTTTGACATGGAGCTTGTCGCAGACGGCTTCATCACAGACCCGGATCGGACGGACGAGGAGAATGAGGACGCCTGCCTGGAGCTGATCGGAGCCGCAGAAGAGCCTGGGAGCCGCCTAGCCTCACTTTTCGAAGCCGAGGTGGTTCCACCTGCCGACGATGAGGGCCTGTGAGCCAAATCTGGGCGCAAAGGCCCGTGTAATTAATTAGTTTTTCGTATTTTGGTCGTGGTGGCCTCGGGGGCCTTGGAAACTCGAAACATGAACCGGTGTTTGGTTATTTAAGTTTTGTTTGAGCTTTTCTTCCCTTTATCGCTTGAATCATGTTCTCGCATGATTTACTTGGCACGTGGTTGCACCCTTTGGCGTAAGGGAGCGAGTGGAGGTACCGTAGCCTCGGAGGCGTAAGTGATCTCACGGCTCGACTACCCTCGAGCTTCAGGGTGCCTCTTGCGGCCTTGTAGATCGGGTAAGAACCTGATCTAAGCGATAGGGGGTGTATTCCTTTTCAAAGTTATGATCCGCCATTAGGTCTACTTAACGTGCGGTCGTGCCCCTAGGCGTGAGGGGTGAGCGGAGGTACCGTAGCCTCGGAGGCGTAAGCGATCTCGCAGCTCGAGAGCCCTTTTGAGCCCCAGGGCGCTCTCGCAGCGTTGTTTGACTTAAGAGTTAGTTCTTCAACTTTTGAAAAAAGAGTTCAAGTTTTTTCGGGGACTGAGGGTTCCCCCCTTTAGCCCCCGAGGGAGGGTCGATTATGGGAGAATAGAGTCGATCCTCCCTCATTGTTTGCAAAATGAAAGTTTGAACATCATTGTATTCTTTATTGACGAGATTGAAAAGAAATTACAGAGCCTCGAGGCTTTTTAAGGGAAAAAGCGATGTAGCTGTTCAATGTTCCAAGCGTTGGTGAGGATTTCACCCTTCTCGTTGGATAGCTTGTAGGTGCCCAGCTTTAGTACTTCTGCGACGATGTACGGTCCTTCCCATGGTGGCATGAGCTTGTGCCGTCCCTTGGTGTTTTGGTTCCGCCGTAGCATCAGGTCGCCGACGTTGAGGTCACGCTTGCGGACGTGTCTGTCGTGGTAGCATCGGAGACCCTGCTGGTACCTGGCAGAGTGCAACAGAGCCACATCCCGGGCTTCCTCGAGCTGGTCGAGGGCGTCTTCTCTCGCGGCGTCGTTCTTTCTCTCGTTGTAGGCCTTTAGCCTTGGGGATCCATACTCTATGTCAGTGGGGAGCACGGCCTCAGATCCGTAGACTAAGAAGAACGAAGTGAACCCCGTGGCTCGACTCGGCGTTGTTCTTAAGCTCCACAGGACCGAGGGGAGTTCGGCAGCCCATCTCTTGCCATGTTTGTTTAGCTTGTCAAAAATTCTGGGTTTCAGGCCTTGCAGGACCATGCCGTTGGCACGTTCCACTTGGTCGTTTGTTTTTGGATGAGCCACAGCTGACCAGAGCACACGGATGTGATGGCTGTCGCAGAAATCCAGAAACTTTTTACCGGTGAACTGGGTGCCATTGTCTGTGATGATACAGTTGGGAACCCCAAAGAGATGGATAATGTTGGTGAAAAAGAGCACAGCTTGCTCGGACCTGATGCTGGTGATGGGACGGGCCTCGATCCACTTGGAGAATTTGTCGATTGCGACGAGCAAGTGGGTGAAGCCGCCGGTTGTCCTTTTCAAAGGTCCGACAAGGTCGAGCCCCCAAACGGCAAACGGCCACATGATGGGAATGGTTTGCAGGGCGTGTGCTGGGAGATGGGTCTGTCTCACATAGTACTGGCAACCTATGCAGGAGCGTACTAGCTTGACAGCGTCAGAGACCGCGGTTGGCCAATAGAATCCTTGTCGGAAAGCGTTTCCGATGAGGGTTCGAGGCGCTGCGTGATGACCGCAAGCCCCCGAGTGCAGATCGTCGAGCAGGTTTCTGCCTTCCTCATTCGTGATGCAGCGTTGGAGGACGCCGGTAGGGCTGTGGCGGTACAGCTCCCTACTGTCGCCAACGATCACAAAGGTTTTGGCCCGGTGAGCGATCCATCGAGCCTCGGTCTTATCCGAGGGGGGTCCCCTCGGATAAGGTAGTCGAGGTACGGAACGCGCCAGTCAGGCTCGAGGTCAGATGGAGGGGCCGAACCTTCCACCTGCATGGCTTTAGCCCCGGTCGAGGGGGCTTCTGCCTCAGGTGGGGGGTCGAGTGACGTCCCGTCGACCCCTCCGTCTGGCCCAAGGTCGACAGATGGCTGCTGAAGATCTTTTGTGAAAACGTCTGGTGGAACCGTAGTTCGACTGGACGCGATTTTCGCAAGTTCATCGGCGGCCTCGTTATACCTGCGTGCGATGTGGTTGAGCTCGAGGCCGTGAAACTTGTCCTCGAGGCGCCGCACCTCTTGGCAATAGGCTTCCATCTTGGGATCACGACAGCTCAAGCTCTTCATGACCTGATCGATCACGAGCTAGGAGTCGCCTCGAACGTCAAGGTGTCGGACCCCGAGCTCGATGGCAATTCTCAGCCCTGTAACGAGCGCCTCGTATTCGGTGACGTTATTTGACGCAGGAAAATGAAGCCGAATGACGTAACACATGTGAACCCCGAGGGGCCAGATGAAGAGCAAACCCGTGCCTGCTCCTGTTTTCATCAACGACCCATCGAAGTACATGGTCCAAAGCTCAGCCTGGAGCTGTGCAGGGGGGAGTTGGGTGTCAGTCCACTTAGCCAGGAAGTCTGCTAATACCTGCGACTTAATAGCTTTGCGCGGCGCATAAGATAGGGTCTCGCCCATGAGCTCGACCGCCCACTTGGCAATTCTACCCGAGGCTTCCCGATTCTGGGCTATCTCTCCCAAGGGGAAAGAAGAAACCACAGTTACCGGGTGACCCTCGAAGTAGTGACGAAGCTTGCACCGTGTCAGGACGACGGCATATAGCAGTTTCTGGATTTGTGGGTACCATACCTTGGTTTCTGAGAGCACCTCGCTGATGAAATAGACCGATCTCTGGACGAGCAAGGTATGTGCTTCCTCGGCCCGTTCGACAACCAGGACCGCACTGACTACTTGCGATGTCGCGGTGACATAAAGTAGGAGCGGTTCTCCTGGGGTCGGAGGGACGAGGATCGGTGAGTTAGAGAGTGTGGCCTTGAGTTTTGCAAGAGCTTCCTCAGCCTCGAGGGTCCAGGAAAAATGCTCCGATTTCTTCAAGAGGCGGTACAGAGGGAGTGCTTTTTCGCCGAGGTGCGAAATGAAATGGCTGAGTGCCGCCAAGCAGCATGTGACCCTCTGTACGCCCTTCAGATCTCGGATGGGGCCCATCTTGGTTATCGCTGTGATTTTTTCTAGGTTGGCTTCGATGCCACGCTTAGACACGATGAACCCTAAAAGCATACCTCAGGGAACGCCAAAAATGCATTTCTCAGGATTGAGCTTGATGTTTTTCGCTCGGAGACATTTGAATGCGACGTCAAGGTCGTTGACCAGATCGTTGGCTTGTTTTGTTTTGACAATGATGTCATCGACATAAGCCTCGACGGTCGACCCGATGTGTTCTCCAAAAATGTGCTGCATGCATCGCTGGTACGTAGCCCCTGCGTTCCGAAGACCGAAAGGCATCGTAACATAGCAGTACATGCCGAATGGGGTAATGAATGAAGTCGCGAGCTGGTCGGACTCTTTCATTTTAATCTGGTGGTAACCGGAGTATGCATCTAAGAATGAGAGAGTTTCACATCCTGTGGTGGAATCAACAATTTGATCGATGCGTGGTAAAGGAAAGGGAACTTTTGGACATGCTTTATTTAAACTAGTATAGTCTACACACATCCTCCACTTCCCACTCTTTTTCCTAACTAATACAGGATTAGCTAGCCACTCGGGATGATGAACCTCCTTGATGAATCCGGCCTCCAGCAGCTTGTGTATCTCCTCACTGATGACCCTGCGCTTCTCCTCGTCAAAGCGGCGCAGGCGTTGCTTCACCGATTTGGAGCCGGCCCGGATCTCCAAGGTGTGCTCGGCGACTTCCCTGGGTATGCCCGGCATATCCAAGGGACTCCACGAAAAGATGTCGATGTTTGCACGGAGAAAGTCGGTGAGCATTGCTTCCTATTTGGGATCGAGGGTGGCGCTGATGCTCAGCACCTTCCCTTTGGGATTGGCAGGGTTGAGGGGCATGAGCTTGACGTCTTCTACGGGCTCGAAGCTACCGGCATGGCGCTTTGGGTCAGGAATCCCATTGGCGAGACCGTCGAGGTCTGTAGCCAAGGTCGCCGATTCCAAAACAGCCTCGCTGTGCTCGACACACTCGACGTCGCACTCGTAGGCATGCTCATATGAGGGCCCTACAGTGATGACACCATTTGGGCCCGGCATCTTGAGCTTGAGGTAGGTGTAGTTTGGGATCGCCATGAACTTGGCGTAGCATGGGCGCCCGAGGATAGCGTGGTACGTCCCACGGAATCCGACCACTTCGAAAGTGAGCGTCTCCTTTCTGAAGTTGGCCGGCGTGCCAAAGCAAACAGGCAGATCGACCCGCCCGAGGGGTTCTGCCTGTTTCCCTGGCACGACTCCGTGGAAGCCTCCAACGCTAGGTTGGAGGCGCGCTCTCTCGACCCCCAGAAGGTCGAGGGTCTGGGCATAGATGATGTTGAGGCTACTTTCGCCGTCCATGAGCACCTTGGTGAGGCGTGTGTTGGCGATGACGGGATCAACGACAAGCGGGTAGACTCCTGGATTGGGGACGTAGTCAGGATGGTCATCATGGTCGAAAGTGATGGCCATCTCAGACCAGTCAAGGAAGCGGGGGACCGCCATCTGTACAGAGAAAACCTCACGCCGCTCTCGTTTGCGCTGGCGCGCCGAGAGGCGGGTCGAGGGTCCTCCGTAGATCATGAAGCAGTCATGGATCTCGGGGAATCCCCCATCCTTGTCGTCACCCTTGGGGTCTTCCTTCTTGTCGTCCTTCTTAACGCCGGCGCCCTTGAAGTACCTGCGGAGCATGTGACAATCTTCGAGGTTATGGTTAGTGGGTCCCTTGTGGTAGGGACATGGATCCTTGAGCATTTTGTCGAAGATGCCCCCGCCGGGGGGGCCTCGAGGTTTCTTGCGCTTGGCAGCAGCGACAAGCTCGTCGGCCAGGGCCTCGAGCTTGCCTTGCTGGTTCTTCTTCTTCTTCCGGTTGTTCCTCTTGGAGCCCCGATTGGAGCCCGCGGGATCATCGACCTTCTGCTTCCCTTTGTCTTGGTCATCGCCGAAGATGGCACCAACTGCCTCCTCACCAGCGGCAAAGTTGGTGACGATGTCCATCAACCCGTTGGCAGTGACTGGGGTGTTACGGCCCAACTCTCGGACCAACTCCTTGCAGGTGGTGCCAGAGAGGAAAGCCATAATTACGTCGGAGTCGGTGACGTTGGGGAGCTCGGTGCGCTGCCTAGAGAAGCGTCGGATGTAATCCCAGAGGGATTCACCTAGTTTCTACTTGTAGCTCCGGAGGTCCCACGAGTTGCCGGGGCGCATGTAGGTCCCCTTGAAATTTCCCTCGAACACCCTCACGAGATCGTCCCAGTCGTGGATCTGTCACAGTGGGAGATCCTCGAGCCAGGCTCGGGCGGTGTCGGAGAGGAACAGGGGAGTTGTCGAATGATGACCCAGTCATCGGTGGCCCCGCCCAACTGACACGCCAAGTAGAAATCAGCGAGCCAAAGTTCGGGTTTGGTCTCGCCGTTGTACTTGGTGAGTGTCGTGGGAGGGCAAAACCGAGCTGGGAGCACTGTTTCATGGATAGCCTTACTGAAGACCCGAGGGCTCGGAGGCTCGGGTGAAGGACTATGATCTTCCGAGCTGTCGTAGCGTCCGCCCCTGTGCACGTGGTAGCCTCGAGCCACGCTGTCACCATGCTTGCGCGTGCAGCTCTCGACGATGTTGCCACGGGTGTCTCGAGGTTCGCGGTCGTTGGCGATGGGCTCAGGGGCAGGAGCCACCCGGTTTCACCGGGCAGGCTCGGGATGAACCGAGGCCTCTCTCTCCTGTCGGGAGGGCTCGACGAGCTGCTCCGAGGCTGGCTCGCGTCGCCTCGAGGCAGAGCTCTCGGCCTGCTGCATGGCAGCGGTCTCGAGAAGTTCTCGGATTTCATCTCGAGCCCGACGGGCGTCGGGGTTTGATGGCTTGGGCATGTTGCGGAGGAGCATGGTGGCGGCGACGACGTTTTGGTTGGCTCGAGCGAAGACCGGGGGGTCGACCACCCGGTCCTCGTCGATGCGACAGTTGACGTCACGGGCCCTCTCGCGAGCCCTTCCGCCAAGTGCACGTTCCGCGCGCTCACGCTCGAGGGTTTGTTGGAGTAGGTGCAGGTTTTCTCGTTCCTCGTCAAGCCTGTCCTGCAACTCGTGAATTTGCTCGAGCTGCATTCCTTCATCCGCAAGGAACTGAGCCTCGTTCTGCTCAGCAGGGAGCTCGACATGAGGTGGCGTGTGCCTTCCTTCGACTGGCTCTTCGTCCTCCGATTTTGATGTGCTTTCAACGTCGATGTTGAAGCATTCGCGGGTCGGATCGTAGGTGTCATCAGCCGAGGCGGAGTTAGGAGCGCCAAAGTAGTAGTATGACGGGGGAATGTGAGGCTGTCGCAGATCGCCTTCGTGATCGCGACGCTGAGAAGCGGTCACACGGGGCTCTGTTTCTAGGGTTTCCGTAGAGTCCAGATAATCAGAGGCTGGCGTGGATGCAACGAGGTCCAGAGTGGAGCGTAGATGGTGCCTGGGGAGTTCCTCGTAGGCACTCATGCTAGTGCTTATGGAGGAAGCGTAGGTCCGGGCAACCGAGTCTAGCCCAAACGGGAATGGTGATGGAGATGTCGCTGCTCGCGCCGGAGTGGCTGATCCGGGCAGTGGTGGTGTCTCACCAGACGGGGGAGCGGCGGAATTCTCCATCGGCATCTTACCCTCAGCCAAGCTCATCCTGCCCAGACCCTCAACGAGGAAATCTAGGCTGGCATCCGGCTGAGAGGCGCCGGATCGGGGAATCCCATCACCCTTTGTGAGGTGAAGACGGTGGGCGCGCCGGGCACGTCATCGTCTGGCGGCTCGCGCCTGCCGAGAGCGATGATACCAGCGGAGTGCTCCCCCGGGCTGGGAGAGCTCGTAATCGTCGTCGGTCGAGTGCCTGGGCGGGAGGAGGACCATATCGTAGCCATAGCCGAGCGACATGAACTCCAAACTCCCAAACCAGATCACCGTGGCCAACGGGATAGGGCGTTCGGGGTTAGCCATCCAGGAGAGATTGGCGGGAAAATGACGTTGGCACGCAGCGGTACCCCTACCTGGCGCGCCAACTGTCGGTGTTCGGTCCCGAGGGGGTCCTAAACCGACGAGTAAGTGCTGCGTGTCCCTATCCTAGATGGTGATGCAAGGAGAACACACGGGGGTTTATCCTGGTTCGGGCTGAAGAAGGCCCTACGTCCAGCGGGGGGAGAGAGTTTTGTATTTCCTTGCACCGAGGTGCTTGTGTAGGGGTTACAAGCCTGCGAGAGAGGGCGGCGAGCCCAAGTCTCAAAGAGAGGAAAAGAGTACAAGGATGATTGCTTGAGATGTTGATCTCTATCTTGTGTCTGGCCTGTTGTCCCTTTCCCCTCAGTAGGGTCCTGGCCGGTCCTTTTATAGGGTAAGAGGGGGCCAGGACGCCGGCGAGTCTTGAGGTGATGTTTTGTCGAACCCTGTTGAGTGGACTGTAGCGACGTGCCCTGGAGTGGCCAGCCATCCCTGGGTACCATGACGTAGAGGATGAGTCGATGAAATGACCCGGAGTGCCATGCCATGCCGTCCTTCTTTCCCTGTTGAACTGCGCGAGGCGTCGAGGCTGGGTCGAGGCTGGGTCGAGACCGGACGGATAAGGTCGAATCCCAGAGATTGTGGAACACGGGCCTTGTCGTATCCTCCCTCGAGGGTAACTGGCGACGGACAGTGCACGGTAAGGTGTGTATAGTGATGGTTTTCACCTCCCATCACGGGATGGGCGGTAAAACAGTCAGGACTGACACCGGCATTGCTCCCACGTCGATCCTGGTTGCAGCCATGCCGGTAGGTGGTAGTAGGTAATCGCATTAAATGCTTCTAACTTTTGTCTCGGGGTAGGTAAATTGAGTGGGTCGAGCGCTCTGACCCGGGGTCATGCGAGTCGGAGTTTTTTCGGTGGGCGAACGAGCCTCGTGCGAGTCAGAGTGCGGTCGAGGTGCCTGGTTGTACGGGACGGGGCGTGGTCGAGGCGTTCCCGTCGAGGGTGCCTCACATGAGTCGGAGCCGGAGCGCGGTCGAGGCGCTCCGTCGAGCCGGCCTCGTACAAGATGGACCTGTCATGCGGTTTTGAGGTGGGCTGCGTTGTGCGGTGGCTTTAGTCATTTTTTATTATCGATGATGTGGGTACCCCCATACTGTTGGTACTGACAAGAATCTTTTGAGGAGCTGAGCTATATATACATTTTCAAAATCAAATGAAAAACCCAAGTTTCTAAGCTAACTGATGCAAGGGGATTTGAATCCAAGTTGTTCCATTATTCAATTACCCAAGATATCATGGTACACACTTCAAGGTTCACAAGTGCGGGTGAAGCTTGGAATAACTTGTATGCATATTATATATCAAGGAGATGACCCATCTTTGTCATAAACTTTACTCAAGGATGAGCAAAGGGCTAAGTGTGGGGGAGCTTGTTGGCGGTCCTTATCGCATACTTTTAACCGCCAACTTCTATATAAAAACCACAGCAAACTTAGTGGATAGGGCTTATAACTAATCAATTCCATGAGTTTTAGTGTTTCACTTGTTTTGCAGGGAGAAGTATGAAAACATACCAAGTTGGGCCAAAAGAGAAGTCAAATATAAAGAAAAACTCATTCTTCATTTTTGGTCCAAGCAAAGCAAAGGAAAGAATACAAAGAAGCCCAAGAAATGACCAAAACCAGGGCAGCCCACCACAGCACCGAGGCCTAAGCCCAGCCAAAGAGAAACCAGGCAAAGGAGGAGGTGGGACGGTCCACCCTAGGAGTGGGCGCGCTAGGGGTGCGGCTGCGCCCTCCCCCCTGCCGCCTCGGCCCGTTCTATGCTGGTCGGTGCATTGAATGGAGAGGCTGGCGGTGCAGGGGTGCATCAGGGAATATTCCCCCCTGTAACTGCCCTGGTCTGCCCTATATAAGAGGGGGAGGGGTGCCCTCACTCCACACACCACACAAGGAGCAAGAGCTCACTTCACTTGAGCCAGAGCACCACTCCAAAGGGGCTTAGGCCCTAGTGGCTTATGCCCTAGCTAGCTAGTAGAGTTAGGAGTGGAGAGATGTGAGGGGAAGCTCAGGGAAGCGCTGGACTTGTTGGTGTCTCCTTGCCTTGTACCTCAATGGATACTTGTGCCACAACGGGTTTTCCCGCTAAGTAAGTATTCATGATTCGTATGGTTCCAAGTCTTTTGATTAGTTAATCTTTGCTTATGCTTGTTTGCGGGATCATCATTCGTCCTGGTGATGAATGCTCTAGTAGAAGGGCCCTGTTAGACGGGTAACCCTATCACGCTAGAGTAGTAGTCGATAGTGTAGACGTGGTGTCTAGGCTAGAGGCTACCTTCATTTGCCTCGTGTCCTACGGTTGAGGGGTATGCAGCAGGTGGTGACAGCCCTATCCGTCCCTTGCACTCCCCCATGTGTGGGCATGCCATAGAGCCGTATGCCAGAGGTACCTGGCAGACAAGGTATAAGCCGATGCTCGATGTAAGCAAGTGAATGTAGGGTTTACCTATCCTTAGACCCAAAGCCATAGGAATCCATCTCTACCCTTTCCAACTCTACCCTTGTGTTGTCCTTAGACGAATTAGCTAGAAGAAATACCTTCATTCCCTGTGGAAATATGATACCCTGAATACTTCCGGGTGAATGCTACAACGGTAATTCCGTTCGCTTGCGGATTAACTTCTGTAGACGTCAAGAAATACCAACACTCTCCTAACTTCTATCGGTAGTTCTTGAGATCCTAGGGGTTCCTCGGGAGTGTGTAGGTGCCTTGGAACTTTGCTTGTTTGATGTTTCTGCCTAGCCACTTGTCTGAGGGTGGTACAGAGTAGCGACATTGTGATGGATTCAAATACTGTTGAAAGCTTTTATCAATGAAGTGAGATCCTCCATCACTGATCACCATTCTTGGGACACCAAATCTTGGAAATATTATCTCTTTGAATATCTTCTTTGAGCTTCTGGAATTAGCAGCTCTGCATGGCATGGCTTCAACCCATTTAGAAACATAGTCTACTGCCACCAAGATGTACTCGTAGTTCTTTGACTTCAAAAATGGTCCCATGTAGTCAATGCCCCAGACATCGAAGAGTTCAATCTGAAGGTTGTCTGTGAGTGGCATGACATCTCTTGAATTGATGTTCTCGTGCCTCTGACATGCTCCACACCTTTGGATAAAATCCTTCGTGTCTTCATACATAGCTGGCCAGAAAAATTCACTTTGCCAGATTTTTGCATGAGAATGGAATGCCCCATAATGACCTCCATATGGCGATGAATGACATCTTTCAATGATCTTGATTCCTTCTTCAGCTGGTACACATCTTCTAAGGAGTCCATCTGAACAGACTCTGAAGAGGTATGGCTCATCCCATATGTGGTGACGACTCTCATAAATGAGCTTTCTTTTATCTGCCCCTAGTGGTACATATCCTGTAACCATAAAATTGACAATATTTGCATACTAGGGGTCGGATCGAGTGATTCGATAGAGCATGTCATCCCGTAGCGAGTCATTGATGTGCAGCTCCTATGGATTTTTAAACTGCATTCTAGACAAGTGATCGGCAACAGAATTTTCTACTCCCTTTTTATCTTTTATTTCTAAGTCAAATTCTTGGAGTAGCAAAATCTATCTTATCAAGCGAGGTTTAGCATCTTTTTTAGTGAGCAAATATTTCAAAGCAGCATGATTAGTGTAAACTATTACTTTTGCTCCTACTAAGTAAGATCTAAACTTATCAATAGCAAAAACAACAGCCAGGAGTTCTTTTTCAGTTGTTGTATAATTAAATTGTGGTCATGTCAAAGTTTTGCTAGCATAAGCAATTGCATGATGCTTTTTATCTTTTGTTTGTCCCAACACTGCCCCCACAGCATAATCACTAGCGTCACACATGATTTCAAAAGGCAAAGACCAATCAGGAGGTTGAATGATTGGTGCAGAAACGAGTGCTTCTCTTAAGAATGTTAAAAGATTTTAAGCATGCATCATCAAATTCAAAGGGAATATCCTTGGCCAAAAGATTAGTAAGTGGTCTAGCAATGTGTGAAAAATCTTTTATGAATCGGCGATAAAAACCAGCATGGCCAAGAAAACTTCTAATCCCTCTAACATTTACAGGTGGAGGTAGTTGTTCAATTACTTCAATTTTAGCTCTGTCTACCTCAATTCCTCTTTCAGACACTAAGTGTCCTAGCACTATTCCTTCTCTTACCATGAAATGACATTTTCCCAATTAAGGACTAAGTGCTTTTCTTCACATCTTTGCAAAACCTTGTCTAAATTTTCAAGACAATCATTAAAATTTTTCCATAAATAGAAAAGTTATCCATGAAAACTTCCATGATTTCTTCAATCATATTAGAAAATATAGACATCATACATCTTTGAAAAGAAGCTAGAGCATTACACAGTCCAAAAGACATCTACGGTAAGCATAAGTTCCATATGGACATGTAAAATTAGTTTTGCTTTGGTCATCAGGATGGATCAGGATTTGGTGATATTCGGAATACCCATCAAGAAAACAAAAAAAAAGTGTGGTTTGCCAGTCGCTCTAACATTTTCATCAATGAAGGGCAACGGAAAGTGATCCTTCTTTGTTGCCTTGTTAAGCTTTCTGTAATCAATGCACATCCGCCATCCAATGACAGTTCTTTAGGGGATTAATTCATTCTTTTCATTTTTAACAACAGTCATGCCTCCCTTTTTAGGAATAACTTGATCAGGGCTTACCCACTCACTATGTGGCACATGATAGATGATCCCGGCGTGCAAGAGTTTTAAGACCTCTTTCTTAACTACCTCTCTCATCGCATTGTTAAGCCTACGCTAGGGCTCTCTAGATGGTAAAATATTAGGATCTGTAGGGATGCGATGGGTGCAAAGAGCAGGACTGATTCCTTTTAAGTCTTGGAGTGAGTAGCCAGAAGCTGAATGATGATTTTCTAAGACAGTTATTAAGCGCAAGGTTTCTTCCTAAAAGAGTTTATCACTTATAATCATAGGAGATTCCTGATCATTATTAAGAAAAGCATATCTAAGACTGGCAAGCAGAGGTTTGAGCTCAATGGGAGGTTTAGGTGGCTCTATCAAGTCAACGAGAGGTTTAGGTTCTAGTGGATCATCATCATCTTCCTCGATGAAGAACTCAGCATCATCTTCAAGGTTGGGTTTGATTAAGTGCTCAAGAGATGCTACCTTATCCTCTTTAATTGGATCAAGCTCAGGACATGACTCCATCTTAGCATTTAAAGAATGAGTAATGGACAAAGGGAGTTCAAAGTTTTTCCCAAGGTGAATATTCAATTTCCCTGTTTGTCCCTCTTGAATAAGCCTTTCAATTAGTTGTCCTATCAACAGGTCAAACTCCATAATATCAAAGATATAGAAGCTCAAGTGAACCATGGTGTGTTTTACCTAGATAGGGAGCACATATAAAATTCCCAAACTTGGGACAATGTGTCCTGAAGGGCTTTTCAAAAGTTTTGTTGTTGGGGTTAATGGCATGTGTTTTAATAAATCATGAGCAAATGATGCAGATATGATATTAACACCCACAACTGGATTATAACGGGCTTCGAAAGGGTCTTTATGAATTTGGCAATGAATTGAGGTAGAAGGTTAATCTAAGCGGATCACATCAAAGGAAAGCTCTAATTCTTCTAACCACTAATTGCTTATGATAGACACTAACTCTTTCATAGTCCTTTTAAGGAAAGCTTCCTCAGAAGGATTGAAAGGTTCTTTATGGAGTGATGATTCCTTAAGCTCCTGGGGCTTCCTTACTGAGTAATAATTCAAAGTGTTTCCATATTCAGTAAAAATTTCATCCTTGAAATCGAGCATAAAATCAAAAAGTGGAGTTTCCTCCTTTTTCAGTGGCTCGAAAATTGGGATAGCTAAGGGTTGTGGTGGATTTGGCAAAGATTCAGGCTCAGCTATCTGGGATTCTTCCTCTAAAGGATTCTCTTCTGGTGGTTCTTCAGGTTTATCTGCTAGAATTTGGTCTAAGATTTTTCTTGCTTTCAGAGCCGAAAGATGAAAAAATGATCCTCTTGAAGCTACGTTAAAAAACTTAGAGGTTTTCTTTTTAAGACCCATATAGAAATGTTGACAAAAAATGGGGTCTTGTAAGGCTAAATTTGGTCCAGAGTCTATAAGAGAATTAAAACGTTCCCAGGATGTGGCCAGAGATTCATTATCTTCTTGTTTGAAAGATGGGACCTTGGCTCTAAGGCTGACTACTTTAGAGATGGGAAAGAAGTCCAAGCAAAAGCTAGAACGCAAGGTTCCCCAATATCCTTGCTTCTTCTCTATGGTTTGATTATACCATTTTTTAGCTCTTCCCTTCAAAGAGAAAGGAAAAAGCTTCCATCTTAAGGTCTCATCGGACATGCCCTCTGTGCGGAGGCAGTCACAGGTCTGCTCGAACTCTTGTAGGTGAAGGTAAGGATTTTCGTCTACCTTTCCTGAAAAGGATTGGTTCTGGACCATTGTAACCAAACACGGGCATAGCTCATAGGCAAGTGTTAGGATAGGCTTTGATGATTCTTTTGGCCTGTGACTGGTGCTCGTGGGTGCAGCATATTGGTAGATCGGAGTGGAATCTATGACATCCATAAGGATGAAAACAAAAAGGAAATATCTAAAAAGGAAAATGAAAAATTATAATGCAAGGTTAAGCTAGGTTCGAAGTAATCTCAACAACCGTTTTTCCTTCCCTGGCAACGGCGCCAGAAATGCTTATTGGTATGAATTAAATGTACACAAGATAATAAGGTTATTCGCAAGCACACAGATAGTATACCGATGTAGCACTTCACCCAGGAGTATTCTAGAGTATCGTTATTTATATTTTACCACAGGGAGGAACATGTGAGAAACTAAGCCTATGCTTAAACCCCTAAGAAGCAAGCAAGGATGGAGAGTATAGGGCTATAGAGAAGATCACTAAGGTCTCTAGTTCTAACCTTCTCAAGCTGTAACAGAACCGACCAAATTATAAGAACGTAAGTACAAAAACAATCGCCGAAGTGATCAAATTCTTGTACTTAAGCTCACATAACCCCGGTAGTCCGGAAATCTCGAAGGATTTCAAACAACTTTCAACAATTGTAGTGATTCAACACAACACATCATTCATTACAATAGTTCATAAGTAGCATACGGATTACATCCATCAGAGTTTCAAATAAAATATTACAAACCAAGTTTGTTTCGTGGAAGCAAAAATAGTTCGATACATAACTTTATAAGTTCAAATACATTGCCAGAATAAGGTCATGTCCCACAAAAGCATCTTAGGTAAGAACACTAGCAGAGACTGTGCCCGACAACCTAGTCTTCATCCCCAGCCAGGAGAAGGCAATACTTGTAGCACCCGTGATAGAATAGGTCATCTGCAACAGGTGGGAAATAAATCCTGAGTATGAGAAGGTACTTAGCTAGACTTACCCGACATAAACCAGAAATAAAAGACACCAAGGATCATGCACGGCTAAGGTAATGTGGAGATAGCTTGACACATTTTGCATAAAACTTGAGTAGATTAAGTAACCATCTAAAGCTTAGCATCACGTTAATAATCATTAACCTATCATCTATATTAGCACCTGTACTAGAGCACTTACTTTATTAGGAGCAAACAATATTAACCATAGCAGGTATAATAAGGCCATCATCATATCATCATTCCTGAACCAACATATTATTTAGTGTATCTACTTTGGAGATACTCCCGTCAAGTTCTCACTAACCGGTGAGATACGGCGACTCGAATTGAATTACAACTCAGCTGAGGGGGTATTCCTAACACTCACCCAACAAACCCCGCTAAAGGTAGCCGTTGATCACCTTTGGTACAACTCAGAAATCGTGGGCCCGATCAGCGCCGCACTCTCAGGGATATCATGCCACCAGGACGATCAGGACCTCTAGGTATCTGCACTTGGACACTAGCAATTTGCAATGACTCCCTTCTGAGGCGCACTCAAACAGACTGGCTTCTGGCTTGAGTCGAGCTACTAGGCTTCGTGGTCGGTCACCAGACCCGAGCAACTAAGTGTTAGGCATGCGATCAAAATGACAAGGAAAGGCCCCAAGAATTCGGTCCTTAAGCGACACAGACGGAGTCACTGTAAGCCTACTACTCTACAAACCTCCACCCAGTCTTCATTCAAATTATACCAGGTTCTTTTCCACGATAGCAAATATCACCAACCGTGCCATATGTATATTTCGATAGCTCGCAGGTGACAAGAAATCACCCGACTTCTACCGCTTAAAGCAGGGCTAAACATCTACTCGAGCCTAAGCTACATAGGATTCATGGTATACTTTCTAGACAAGGATAGGGTACATATGCAGCAGTGTTTTCACCCAACACCTATCACTTAATGCAACAATATATATAACATAGTATTTATTTGCATTTTCAGAAATTAGGAGGCTTATAATGCTTTGGGGCTTGCCTTTCACGAAGTTGCAAGGCGTGTGGTCCGGACAGTCCACCACGTCTCCTTCTGGTGCTTCTTCGGGGGCCTGCACCTCCTATTCCGGTGGCTGCTCCTCCGGGTTCGGCTCGAATTCCAGAAGAGTGACTCCCTCCGGAACACCTATTGCATGCCAATGCACGAGATAAATATCATGGATGCATAGGAGATGACATGATGATCATGAATGAAAAGCAATGCTTAGCATAACATTACTAGATAGTTGTTGACTGAGTAGGTGCAACGCTCTATTCAAATCACTTTAAGGAGTAGGTGCATATCTCCTCTCTAGAGAGCAAGAACACACTTACCCAACTTGCACAATCTAAGGTATAGATGCTCATCCTCTGTTAGAGGCCTAACACCTGCACCTAAACTCACCTTAATCAATTTAAGCACCTAGTAACATCACAAACATGCTTAAGTATAACAAAGACACACTTAGCAGAACTTCAGGTTTAACAAGCAAAGGAGCAGTTCAGTAATTCAATCACAGCAGGAGATCTACAAATCCAAATGACTTGCAAGAGGATATTCTGGAAAGATTATGAAATTCTCTACAAATCATTTATAAACATCACAGCATGATTCCATAGTTTACTAGGTCGAAATTAACTAAACACATAATCTGGTCTATGCAAGACAGAGAGCAAACATAACTGAGACCTAACTTTGAACAGTTATAACTCCTAAACCACATGTCCAAATGCCACCAATTTTTAACAGCAGATAGATACATACATTATCTACAACTGTTGTATAAACAAGTTTCACAACAAAGCAGCATATCATGGAGAACTTTGCCAAGTCCTCCGATCTGTCCAAAATTGGTAGATTCACCAGATTAAATATTTGGAGATGGTACAAAAGCACATTTGGACTAAACCAACTTTACCAACTCATTACGCATATCAAGAGAACACCAGAAAGTGTGGTGCCAACCTCTGAATAAATTCTTTAAAACCCTTTATTAATTTATTTAGATAATTAGGTGGATAAAGGAACCTATATGAAAACTGCACAATAAATTCTATAAAAATTACAGCAACCACTACATTCTCTAGGAGGCTACCACAAAATTTTCATAGCATTCGAGCAAGTAAATTCTCCTGTATCAAAAATAACAAATAGAGAGGCTGATTTTGGCATCAATGAGAAATCCTATTGAAAAGTGTCAAGCAACAGATTTCATATTTTTCTTAGGTTCTTACTAACATAAGAATAGTGTTCACCAAATTTCATCCTTACTAGATCTATAGATTAATTATGAAAAATAGTACAAGTTGTAACCATGCAAATAAGATAAATACATAACTCCATATAGTAACCAAAATTGATGAAATTTAAACTACAAGCTATTCATGACATAAACAGCACACCATAAAATGTTCATGCCATTTGGAGCTACACAGCAATAGATACAAATTTCTCCTATTTCATAATGAATAAAAGAGATAATTTATAACTTCATTTTCCATAAAAGAACATGGCATATTTAATATTTTTAATAAAAACTAGATACTACACAGAGCACAAAAAAATTTGAACCATATCATTTGGAGCTCTAAAACTCCAGATACACATTTTCAAAGTTTGCATGAAATTCTGCTTTTGAAATAAAAACTAAACCTAAACCCTAACCTAACTGGGCCGGCCCAACTGAGCTGCCCAGCCCACGGCTACTTTCGGCCCATGAGCAGAAAACAGGGGAGGAGCAGGGGACGACGGCGAAGCTAGCTGCCGGTGAGCCGGCCGGCAGAACCGAGGTCACCGGAGTGACCTACGCGTCGAGCCGATTCGACCGGTGTGCAAAACGCACCCCACTACCTACCCTAACTACACCGGCAGCGAGAGCAGCGGCGATGGCCAAGTCGCGGCGGGGCTCCGGCGACGGTGAGGCCCCCATTGCGCCAACCAAGCTCGGTATGAGCTTCATGACGTCAAGGCGGAGATCCTTAGGTAGAAAAGGAGGGATGGGGAAGGCCCTAGCTATGCCGACCATGGCGAGCACGAGCTCCGGCGAGGTGACCCCCATGGCGGTGGCGGCAGAAATCGGCAATGCGCCTTCACCTCTGCTCGGTTGGCTCAGATAGGAGGTGGAGGAGGTAGAGGAGGTTGCGGTGGTGCTCTGTGTGGGGTGAATTGAGCAGAGGCTCGACGACGGTGGCGCACGAGCTCGGCCAAGTCACGGCGGTGGTGGCGTCGCCCGCTCTCCGCCTCAGTGAGCACGGCGAGGAGAAGAGGAAGGGAATGGAGGAGGAAGCAGGCTGGCGGTGTCGCGGCGTCCATGTAGCCCGCCGTGGCCTGACCGATGGGGCCAGCACCGGTGTACGGCTGCCACGGCACAACCACGTGGTGGCATCGAGCTGAGGCCGATCGGCCACTCCCCCATTCAAAATTTCTGAACATGAAACACTGAAACATTGCCTTGAAATGTTTGCAACATTCCAAAAACCAAAACAGCAGCTCCTTCTTGGATCTATAGCTCCCATTCTGGCCCGAATCTTGAGATGAGCCAATTGACAAAGTTGGAGCTTAACAAATTCTCAACAACTTAGTTTTAAGGTGCCAAGGCCAGATCGGCATAATTTGAGAGATATAAGGCAAAAAGCAGGAACTGGTTTTGGGAAACAACAGAATTTCAGCAGGACAGAAATGATGGAATGGAAGTGGGTTAGAGGGTGATTCATGAGATAACCCAAAAATAAAGTTTGTAGCTCATAAAACTTGCCACAACTTTGTTATAGATGACTTTGGCAGATTCTATATCTAAGATGGACATTTTGAAAGGTTAGATAGGAGCACTCCTCTACTTAACTAAGGAAACAATACTTAGTAACTTAATTAGCCTAAGTGACCAACATGAACATTGTTCCTAATGATATTCTAAATGTAGCTAGGGTGTTTTGGTGAGTCATCATATTCATTAGCATGTGATACAAGTACACTAGCTTCTCAAAACAACTGAAACAATGACTTGAAACATATGAAACATTTAACTGAAACAAGTGAAACAATCAATTGAAACAACGAAACAGAGACATGCAACACTTGAAACATGGTACAGGGGACATGTACAACCCCTCTAGGGTGCTAGGTATGACACAGGAACACCACATATGATACACCTAAGCATAAGCACTAATGAAACATCATGTTGCAACATTGGAACATAGGATGATGCACATGTGATAATGAGATGAATGTGCTCATGTGATGCAATGTAAAGGCACAAATGCAAGCCAAACACCTGGGGTGTTACATAAGCTATGTTATGATTGTTCCAATGGGGAAATTACTTAAGAAAAGACACCAGCAGAGGATGTTTTCCTTAGCAATCAGGTCCTACTAGTCCTACAAACGGGAGGTGGACTATGAAAGATTCAACGAGGTAAAGTCACCCTCGTGAGCTACCACTGATCTAGAAAGTAGGGTGCATCTACGAGTAATCGATGTCTAAGCGCCATGCTTACACTATGAATACTACTTCAATCAAGGAGCTACCAAGATTAAAGCACTCAAAAGAGTCACAAACCAAAAGAACAATAATAGCAATGTTACTTACTTGAATTAGAAGTTGAATACCAGAGAAATCTCAGAAGAAAGCTCTAATGGAACTTGATCCCGTAGGTACAAGCTATAGAGGAGGCACCGACAGGCTAGCAACTCCTCCAAACTCTTCCCCAACACTCTATCTCTCTATCTCTAAATAGGACTAGTCCTAATTTTTGGAAGTCTACAAGACTAATCTCCTCTTGAATGCTTGGCTCTTGATCCTATCTAGGGTTTCTTGATTGTAGAGGAGGCTTAGGGTTTCTACCCAAGATTGAGGATGCTCTGACCTAGGGGTATAGGGCTGTTTATATAGGCCGGTGGGATACACCAAAGCCCTCAGATCAAACCGACCTTGATCAACGGCGAAGATGCAAACCCTAAGGCGGTGGAGGAACCAACGTAGAAGTAGAGGTTGACACATGGGACCCATAGGTTGGCCGACCTAGCCCCCTGCCAGATGGGCCCCACCTTCAGTGGCCCACCTTCTCATGTCTTCTAGAGTCTTCTCAACTTGGGGTCACGATGAAATATGATTTTTAGTCCGACATGTGGACCATCTTGGGCTCTTTTCCTATTTAATCTCTGTGAAACATAGATTCACCAAAACTCACGGCATTCTATCAGTTTAGCCCCTATTCTATGTTGGTGATTCCTTTTATGCAGTTATTTTGAGTCAAGTTGATGGTTCATGATGGTTGTTAACTACCATCAACAGAGTGTAGCCGCAACTCCTCAAGAGCCTCGACGGCAAAGTTGAGGTCGGTGGAGCAAAGGAGGCAGATGGGGACGTGAGCCTGCGCTAGTCCTCCCTTCGCGGTGATGAAAAAGTCCAGGCTCCCAAAGCACATGTGTGTGCCTAGGACCCAGCTTCCGCCATGCTTATCCATCCACAGCCTGCTAGAGATGACGAGACACACAAAAAGCCCCTACCTAGCGCGCCAACTGTCGGTGTTTTGAACCACCTAGTAATTTTGTGTTTGCACGTCTAGCCTGGATGGTGTGCTCGAAGAACACAAGGATTTATACTGGTTCAAGCAAATGATCCCTACGTCCAGTGTGGAGCTGCTCGTGTTACCAGCACTAGTTTGCAGTAGGGGTTACAAACAGTTGAGAGAGGGAGAAGGTCCCAAGTCTCTGATGGAAGAGTCGAATGAAGTTGAGTTGGATTCAGTTGGATCGGGTTCCCCCCTCTGTGGGTCATCCTACCTCCCCTTTTATAGGTCAAGGGAAAGGTACATATTACATGAGAGAGAGAGAGAGAGGAGGAAAAGGGCTTTCAGGGTCACATAGTCCTTTGCCTAATTGCATAGGTCTCGCTAGTCCTGTAGATGATGATGGGGATGGCTCCATGTCGTGGCGTAGACGACAATAGGGACGGCTCCATGTCGTGGCCCCATTTGCTACTGGCACCACACATGGGCGTCATCAGCTGGTCGTGGCATTCTGTCCTGTCTCGGTGGGTAGTATGGTTAACGAGCACCCTTGATGGAAACCGTACAGGAGTTAGGTGGCATAGTGTTGGCCTGCCTGATGCTGTGGGTGTCGTGAGCCCCCGGGTATGGCCTGTTATGGCCACGGGTCACGTCGAGGCATGCCCGCTCCCTTCCCGATGTCAGAAGTTTGACCCTAGGCTCGTGCTTTCACATCTGTAGTGGTTAGAGATAGTGTTAGCCCCCATGGGGCCTTGCTCCCGCCCGAGACTGAATCCATGCCCTCGAGGTCGAGCAAGGTAGAATCCCCTTGAGGGGTTGGGCGAGGCGGAATCCCTCTCGAGGGGTCAAGCGAGATGGAGCCCTTGCCCTCAGGGTTGGGCAAGACGAGGCCCTCTTTAAGGGGCCGGGTGAGCTTGTAAATACGCCCTTGGCCATCTGGGATATTGATAACCAACATGACTAAAAGTCGTACATCCAGTTGCTGCTTCTTCTTGTATTCGTATACTCAGTTATAGGGGCTATTGCTCCTAACTATGAGGTAGATTGGAATGAGGTGATGGTGTCATGGTGGACGTGACGATGGTGGAGTCCTTACCCCTCTTTATATAGGCAAAGGGGTAGGGTTACAATGAGGGCGATTGGCGCTACAGATTGGATTCCAAGTTTGTTACAACAAATCAATTCTATCCTACCATAGCTATGATGGTGGCAGATATCATTTATATGTCATGATCTCTAAGTTGGTAGTTGCGCCTAGTCCTCACGGGCTTCCTCCTCGGTCGTCCTCCAGTGATGGGCCAGATATATGGTCAGTGAGGGTACCCTGGGCCCATATCTCTGACAGTAGCCCCCACATGATTTAATGACTGGCTCATAGAGTTGTACCATCCTTCGGGTGCTATGAGTTCTTGTAATGCTCGGGTACCATAGGTCCTAGTGAGCTCTTCTTGGCTATCGAGATGCTTGAATACAATCAGAAGGCCTCGAGTATCGGGACAACTGTGCAGGTTGCACTGACTGGCCGTAATGCCTTCCTAAGTTTTAGGATTCCTTTGGGTGGAAGTCTCCTACCTGTTTAAATGCATCGTATGCGTGTCATTGAATCCTATAAAAGATAAAGATAGTGGTGCATAGGAACTCAAACAATTCCGTTTCCCATGCCTCTACTTTGTGGAAACCCTCTCGACGCTTGAGTGCATTTTTAATACCACCCACCCACTCCCCCTACCATCCTCAGGGCGCTTATTTAAGTAGGGGGGTAGGGAGGCCAGTGAGTCTCACCCCTCCTTTCTTCCCCAAATCCCTTAGCCTTAGACAAGGTGTGAGCATGGCGATTTTGGTTGTGCACCATGGTTCATGGTGATTTCTAGCGGTCACGCCGGTGTTGGGAGAAGGCTTTCAAGATTGGGCTCCACAGTGGCCTGGCGATGGGCGTTCTCCTTTGGTGTTAGAGGAAGTTCCACGAATATGGGGAGGAACAATACCATTGGTGGCCCGAGTCACCGAAGACGCGGCGGCTAGGATCACCGGTGGTTGGTGCTCGGGCGCTCTCGTGTATTGATTCGGAGGCTTGACGCCGCCGAGTCGACTCCGTTCGCTCCTCCCCGATGCCGTAGAAGATGGCACGAGCCACCCTCCTCATGGGGCTTCTCCTCCTCTTGGATGTTAGAGGAAGCTCCGCGAGGTAGGACTCCTAGAAGCGTCTTCCAAGCATTGTCCGAACTCATAAAGGTTGAAGGTGGGGTGAGGGTCGTAGTGCACCTTTGTCTGACTTCTACGCTTCATGAGATGCCCATCGCTTGAGTGGCGAAGTAGAAACCTGTACTTAGAAGGTTTATCATAACTGTAGCAGTTCCTGATAGATTTTGGTTATTATAAGCATGATGATGTAAGAGGCAGCAGAGTTTTATAAAAAAATAATGACTTTTGTTGATTTTGAACACTACTACCTGTTTCCCGATAAGATCGGGTGGTTTGAAGATTTTTGTTCAGTCAAATCTGACCTTGCATTTTTGTGGGCCCCTTCCTGACCCAATGGGTAGTTAGTGTAACTATGGGTTATGCAAGGCGACTCGATCTGAAATTTTTCTCCGACCAACTGCGGTCGTTCGTGGCTCCGGAAGCCAGCAATCTCGAGAGCTCATGGATTACTTGGGCGAATAGCGAACACATGTAAACCTTTGGGGCTGTGGTGTATGCTATTCTGTTGAGTTAATAACGGGTAGAACAAGTGACATCCTCTATTCAAAAGTGGTAGGACGAAGCCTGACTAGCTTGGGCACGTCATGGAACTTTTTTTCCATATCTTAGGAGCTCGTACTTTGGTTGCAGCCACGAGCTGACCAGTTTTTTTGGTTTCCCTCGAAGGGCACACATCTGCTGAAATAAGGTACTTGGAGCCTGTATGAACAATCAAAGGATTTACTTAGCCTTGAGGCCAGAGGTTTTAGGATCGACTGGCGACCCCCCCCGAACATCCAGCTCACTCTAGAAATGGCAGGGTTTGGCTTTCATGATTCCGAGCCGGAATCACCAATTGCACCTGCCGCTTTGGAGGGCTACATCGGGCTTTGGTGGTGCCCAAATGTTGGTCCACCCGGTTTCACCAGCAATTTTGGGCGTTAAGCCCAGGGTTTTTAAGGGTGTTTGACTAGTATTAGCCACCCTTATAGGTCAGCTGAGGGTGGAGATGATCTGTCCCTTTACCACCGATGACAAAAGTAGTAGTGCTCACTCCTCTGCTTACCTTGACCTAGCAGATGTCATCACATCTAGATCCCTCTCCCAGTAGTCGCAGTCATGGCGCCGAGAAAGACCCTAGCCAAAAAACCAAAACCATTAGTTCAGTAAGTGAAGAAGCTATGTGCTCAAAGAGCAAAGGGGGATGGAGTCTCGTCCCTAGTTCACTGTGGGAGGTGTGGCGATGGAGGAGGACATCAAGAATCTTGTGATTGGAGGGTTCCTAGCGCCAAGGGAGCATTTGGGTTACCGGTGTGCCCGCCCCTGATTCCGACGAGATTGTAGTCTTCGTCGACTTCTTTCGCCACTGATTCGGGGTACCCATCCACTGGTTTGTCTGAGATCTCTGATACCACGACATGCAGGTACCCTGCCTGACCTCGAACAGTATTATGCTTCTGGCAATGTTTATTTCCTATTGTGAGGACTTCACGGGGATCAAACGCCACTGGGTGTTGTTCTATCGTAGCTTCAACGTTCTTCCTCAATCTGACCGATAAGGTTTAGAGAAGGATCTAAGAGCGCAAGGCAAAGGTATAACCATAGGGTTTTTCTTTTGCCGGTCTAAGATGAGTAGAGAAGTGATTGACCGAGTTTAGGATACATAGCCGACTATCAAGAGGGGCAATCATGGTTAGCTCGGGAATCAAGTGCCACTAGATCAATGTCTTGAGCATATGCATTAGGATCTAGTAGAGAGCTAACATAACACCGTGAAAAATGTTTGTGAAATGCTAACACACATGCACATGGTGTACACTTGGTGGTGTTAGCACATTTGCGAAGGCGGTGGAGTTTGAGCGGTAGAGAGGGGTTTGGGTTCCTCTCTCCCTCCCGCCTCACAAGCTCGGCGGGATTCGGTGCTTTTTGGGGAAGTGAAACGCCTATTTTCTATTGCGTTGGAAGTCGGAAAAGAAACGGAGGCGTACGGCGGTCACTGTGGTGACCGAACGCGGTCACGGTTTGACCAGACGCGTCCGGTCAGTTCTTTAGCTGTCTGGCGCGCGGGTGCTAGGGTTTGCAACCGGCGCGTCCGGTCCCTCACGGAACCGGAGCGTCCGGTCAGGCACCTAGAGGGGCAGAGCTGTTCGTAGAACCGACCGGACGCTCGGCGCATCCGGTCACGTGCGATCGGACGCGTCCGGTCACGGTGGGAGCTTACTAGACTCCGATCGGACGCCAGGTGTAGCGCGTCCGATCAAACGCTGGAGCGCGTCTGATCACGACAATGGTAACTTCTGACATGCACTATTCATGCTTGTCCTGTAGTGACCCTGACCGGTGCGTCCGTTCAGCACGTTTTGAACTGTGTCGTCCGGTAACGGCTAGCTGCGTACCCCTTCGCTATAAATAGAAGATGTCCGGGGTTTGAGGGTAACTCTTGCACATTTTGAGACCTAGAGACATCCTTTGAGCTAGAGATCAACCCCTCCACTCATCTCTTTGCTTGGTTGCACATCTTGAGTGAGATTGAGTGAGATTCAAGTGCATTGCTTGAGAGTTGCATTCTAGAGGCACTTGATCTTCGAGTTGCTGCGGATTTCTTGTTACTCTTCCGTGTTTCCGGACACAGTAGACGTCTTGGAGCAGCGGAGGTGATTGAGCTCGCAATTGAAGATTGTTGGAGCCCTCACCAAGTGTTGTAAGGGGTTCTTGATCCTTCCCCGTGGGAGTTCGCAAATTGGATACTCTAGTGGAGCTCGTGGCTTGGAGGATCCCCATCTTGTGTGCGGTTGTGCGGCGCCCGCTGAGGGCTCGACTCTTGATAGTCGATTAGCTCACGAACCGACAAGTGGGTGCATCGCCACAACAAGGAGTAGCTTGTCGGGAAGCAAGTGAACCTCGGTAAAAATCTTGTGTCATCTCTTTGCCGAGGATTTCTCTTGTGGTTGATCATTGTAATTGATTCTTCGAGTGGATTACTTCCCTACATCGTTGGTATAAGAATCAAGTCACTTGCTCTTTACTTTCTTGTACTAGTCCTAGTGTAGTTTGCTTAGTGTAGCTTTTATCACATAGGATTAAGTAGCTTAGTGACTTGGCCTTGTTGGTGTGTATTAGAGATCATAGCCTTGCTTCACTAAAATTGTATAGGTGGCTTGCATAGTGTAGTTGAGCTAGTGCTAGAATTAGCTTAGCCATATTTTATACTAACGTGGTTGTTTAGTGAAGCTTGTAGAGTTTTAAATAGGCTATTCACCCCCCCTCTAGCTATTTGGACCTTACAAGTGGTATCAGAGCTGAGGCACCGTTTATTTGAGGCTTAACAACCTACGGTAAAAAAGAAATGGCTCAATTAAGCATGCACATCAACAACACCAAGAAGGCACCTCACTTTGATGGGACAAATTATGCATATTGGAAGGTTAAGATGACCGCACACCTCAAGTCAATCAATAAAGAAGTATGGAAGGTCACCGAAACAAAATTTGAGGTTGCTAATCCGGAAGCACCTACACCGGTGGAAGAGAAGAAGCTCCAATGTAATGACATTGCCATTAGTGCTCTTCATGAGGCATTAGATGACAAGACATTTGAGAAAGTGAAGAACATTGAAATTGCTCATGATGCTTGGGCCAAGCTAGAAGAAACATTTGAGGGCACCGAAGGCACAAAGACCGCTAAAGCATATATCTTGCAAGAAAAATTTTCAAGTTTCAAGATGCAAGATGATGAGAGTGTATTGGAAATGTTTTATCGGTTGCAAGTCATTGTCAATGAGCTCAAGGCACTTGGTGAGGAGGTCAAGGACAACCAATTCTCTATGAAGTTCTTGAGAAGCTTGCCTAAGAGGTTTGATACATTGATCACCGTACTAGTGAGGACTACATTGAAGGATTCAACTCCTCAACAAGTATTTCAAGAAGTGATGACTGATGATTCATATAGAGAAGATGATGAGAAGGATGAATTGGTCAAGAAGAAGAAGAAGGAAAATGAGAAGAAAGATGATGAAAAGAAGAAGAGTGTGGCATTCAAAGCCACCACATCCAAGGGCAAGTCCAAGATTGAATCATCAAGTGAAGAAGACTCAAGCTCTTGTGATAGTGATGACATTGATGAGAAGATGGCTCTTTTTGTCAAGCAATTTGGCAAATTCATGAAGAAGAAGGGCTATCGTGCAAGGAGAAGGAAGAACTCATCCAAGAAGAATGAGCATACCATGAGATACTTTAGATGCCATAGCAAGGACCATCTCATTGCAAAGTGTCCTTATGATAGTGATGATGAAGATGCTATCAAGAAGGAGAGGAAGAAACAAAAGAAGAAGCAAGAAAAGAAGGAGAGTTCTCATTCTCATGTTGCTAAATGGGATAGTGATGACTCCTCAAGCGATGATGAGGATGACAACAAGAGCAAGAAGAAGGGACATGCTAGCATTGCCATCCAAGAGAAGGTCTCCCTCTTCGACACTCCATCGTGCTTCATGGCTAAGGCCGCTAAGGTATCATCTGATGATGAGAGTGATCATGATAATGCTAGTGATAGTGATAGTGATGAAGATGAATTCACTAAAGATGGTGATAGTGATGAAGATGAATTCACTAAAGATGAACTAATCACTATGCTAGAAGATTGCACTCAACATTTTAAAGAATCTAGAAAGGAGTGCAAGGGCTTTCTTAAGAAAAAGAAAAACCTTATGCAAGAACTTGATGAGCTTAGAGCATCTTATGAGAGTCTAAAGGTAGACCATAAGAAGCTTCAAAAGTCTCACACCAAGCTTGAAGAAGTTCATTCCTCTCTAGTTGAAAAATGTGAAAACATGCCAACTAATGTTGAGAAAGTTAAAACTTGCAACATAGGCATATCATGTGATATAATTGATGAATCTTTTCATAAGCCTATTGTTGTTGCTCCCACTAACCCTTCATGTAGCTCATCTACATCATCCTCATCTAGTAGTGATGGTTTCACTTGTGATTCCACACTTATAGTTGAGAATGAAAATCTCAAGAAGGAGGTAAAAGAGCTCAATCACACCTTGGCCAAGGCTTATGGTGGTGAGGACCGCTTGCTTATGTGCTTGGGTAGCCAAAGAGCTTCTCTCTACAAAGAGGGATTGGGCTATAAACCCAAGAAAGGCAAGGCCGCTTTTGCTCCTCACAAGACTCGTTTTGTGAAGAACAATGGTAGCTATTGCAAAAGTTGCAAGCAAGTTGGTCACATAGAGCAACATTGCATGAACAAGAAATCCAATGCTAATGTATCATCAATTAGTTTGATTCTTTCTATATACTTACCAAGGTACAAATGGTGTTCATGCTAAGTCATTGGTGCACCATGGATGGGCTCAAAGAAGAAAGTCATTTGGGTACCAAAGAGCTTGGTCACTAACCTTGGAGGACCCAAACAAGTTTGGGTACCTAAAAAGAATTGATCTTATCTTGTAGGTCAATTACAAAGCCGGAGGAAGGCATTGGGTGTTTGATAGTGGGTGCACTCAACATATGACTAGGGATTCATGTATGTTCAAATCAATTGATACAAGTCAAAATGGTGGTTTTGATGCTATCACTTTTGGCAACAACAAGAAAGGCAAAGTCAAGGGGCTCGGTAAAATTGCTATCTCAAATGACATGAGCATATCAAATGTGTTGCTAGTTGAGAGCTTGGATTTCAATCTTTTGTCGGTGGAACAACTTTGTGATCTTGGTTTCAAGTACATATTTGGTAGTGATGATGTTGAAGTCATTAGTGATGATGGATCAAATTTGATATTCAAAGGATTTAGACATGGTAGCTTATACTTGGTTGACTTCAATGATAGTGAGACACAATTGACATCATGCTTGCTTAGTAAATCTAGTATGGGTTAGTTATGGCATAGAAGGCTTGGTCATGTTGGAAGTCACCTTTGAGAAGGATAAACCTTGTAGTGCTTGTCAAGCCAGCAAACAAGTTGGAAATTGTTGACACCATTTTTTGCACGTGTCAAAATGATCAGAGTGGGCTAATCGGCAGGAGGAAAGTTACTGTATACGCTGACAGCCGATGAAAATCAGCTTGTAAAGATGGTTGCTGATGAATGATGGTGATCGAGGGAAAGGTTGATTTAGACTCAGGCGTTGCCGATAAGGTTGGAGATGTTATTGCCGATGCCGATGAAGGAAGGCTTGAAGACTGCTGCCGATGAAATAGGAAGTATGCCAATGGAAAGGAGGTTGATGAGAATTCCATCGTAATTGAGGCGGACAGGGAAATAGATAGGAGTTTATTTCCTTTTCTATATTTGTTAGAGTATGATTCATGTAAGAGTCACGTGTTTCCTTAGATATGGACTTGGTGTCCTAGTCGTATTTGGTTATGTCTCCTTAGATCAGGGTATAAATATAGATTGAGGGGCAATGTAATAGATATATCAATCAATATCAAAACCAATTTTTACTCCTATTTGCATCTACTTACTTTTCGGCGACTTCGTCAATTTGCATATTTTTCCTTTTTACGAGTTCTCATCGATTCGGCGAGCTGCATCGCTTCAGTGCGACCTTCGGTGATTCTCGAGTTCCGCGTGAGTACCTCTTGGCCGTGACTTCCGGGCGTATCGCTGTTGTCAGGACCAAAGTGCTCGTATCTTCATCCTTGTCGATTAACAGGTCAAATCGACTAGCATGCTTTGGATATCGATTCGAGTATTAGCCCTTTGTGTTTGCAGATCCACTTTTGCATCAACACATCTTTTGGCATGCCTAGTGGGACCAATCAATCAGATCAATATGTTCAATCCTGAGATCGATTCGGGGAACATCATCATGGTATCAGAAGAAGATCTTAAGGAAGATCAGAAGCAGGCTATGGAAAAGGCTATAGAAGAATACAGGCAGCTTTGCCTGAAATCATTTAGCCTGAACAAGAGTGGACAAGTCATCCAGAAGCAAGATTTGCCGTTGCCTCGGCAGGTTACCTTTGACTCCAATCCTGGTAAACTTCAAGAGATGGTTAATTCTGCAGTAAATCATGCTTTGATTAATCACTCCAATGTGCTGTCCAATACTGTTCATAATGCTGTGGTTCGAACTCTCAAAGAAGGACAAGCATCACCGCATTACGTTGGGCCTGCCTATCACCAAACAGAGCCGGCATCTGTCAATACTCCATCGGCTCCCTCGGCCATTGTGGGTACAAAAGTTACTTCCCCTCCAGTATCGGCAGGTTTACCTAATATTCAATCTATACCGATACGATCAGATCCGGTACTATCAGGAGGACGAGTTCAGCTTAATACAGATCTATCGACATCAGCTATGTCAGACCCTGTGTCTTAGAATAGCCAGATTCCTGCTAATTGGTGGGGATATGGTATGCCTCCGGAGTCATCTGCTTTCAATCCTGGGTTACCTCAAGTGTTTGATGCAGCAGGAAAAGCTCCTATACCATCGGTTGTTTTGCCGATGGCTCAAGTGCCTCAATATGCCACAACAACTATTGTGCAACCAACTCCAGGAGGTTTCCAGATGCCTTTGGTTCAAACACCCAATTCAAGTCCATCGGCAAGCTTACTGCCGATGCAGCAGAAGGCCCCTGCTATGAGTCAACCTGGGGTCCAGTTCATGCCTCAAGCTGGTTATAATTATCCAACGATGTCAGCAAATTACCAGCCATCGGTAAGTTTTGTACCGATGAGTTCTAATAATGGTTGGTCAGGACAGTTACCTGTTCAACATACAGTTCAACAAAATCAGCAGGTTGCAGGGATTCAGCAAGGTCATATGCAAGCTGGTTTCCAGAATCAAGCATCGGCAGCTCAGCCAATGAATCCTTTCCAGCAGGTTAATGGACCACAAGTAACAGTAAATATGCCGATTGCTAAAGATTGTGGGCCACAAAGATACGTGGAGGGATATCAGCAGGCACCTCCTGTAGAAATTTAGCCAGTTCGTCAGCAGGAGGCTGATGCTTTTTGGGCCGATAAGATAGCAGAAATTATGAGGGATCAGTTTGGGATAAAGCCCAAGGTCAATACTTATTCTTATTGGACTCCATACCCACCAGCATATGATTTAATTCCTCTCCCAAATCGGTACAAGGTACCAGATTTCACTAAATTCTCTGGGCAAGATGATACATCAATAATGGAACACGTCAATCGCTTCATTATTCAATGTGGGGAGGCAGCTAGCAGAGATGAATTAAGAGTTCGATTATTTTCATCATCTTTGTCTGGATCAGCATTCACATGGTTTATTTCATTACCGCCAAATTCTATTATTACTTGGGCTGATCTAGAAAAGCAATTTTATAAATATTTCTTTGCTGGAATCCATGAAAAGAAGCTTACCAATTTGGTAAAATTGTAAAGCTTTGTGCAAAGGCTACGAGATATAAAAAATAAGTGCTACAGCCTGGTGCTGGATGATCGGTAGCTTGCCGATCTGGCTTTCCAAGGATTATTGCCACATCTTAAAGACAGATATGCTTCTCAGGAGTTTGAAAGCCTAAGTCATCTTGTGCAAAGGATCTTTGATCAAGATACTAGGGTTTTTGAGCATAAAAAGAATTGGAGCAAGAAAGTATCATTTGTCGGGGAGGTAGAAGATTCTGATTCAGATGAAGAACTAGTTATCGGCTTAGCTGAGTGGGTTAAGAATAAAAAGCCGATATCTTGTCCCTTTTGTTAGAAAGAGCCAGAAAAGTTTACCTTTGATATCACCAAGGCCGACAAGATATTTGATCTTCTACTTCAAGAGGGCTAGATTAAGCTATCACCTAATCATGTGATCCCATCGGTAGAAGAGTTGAAGAAAACCATGTACTGCAAATGGCACAATGCAACTTCACACAGTACAAATGAGTGCAAAGTGTTTAGGCAATAGTTACAATTAGCTATTGAATCTGGGAGAATTAAGTTTGGTAATTCCAAAACCCAGAAGCCGATGAAAATTGATCAACACCCTTTTCCAGAAAATATGTTGGATGCCAAAGGTAAGACCAAGGTGTTGACATCAGAGGCTAATGAGAAAAACGCATCAGTGGACCCCAGCATCGGTTAACTACCAATGATGCAAAAAGTAAGGGTCTGCTTGGAGAAAGTAGTAGTTCCGAAAAACCCCCTCAATCTGGCATTGTAATTACCCATCGAAGACAGCAGGAGAGTTGGCGTCAGCGTAGGGACCGATATCAACAACAGCAAGAAGAGAAACGTCGAGAAGAGTGGTATCGACATAAAGATCATTGGAGGTGCCCATTTTTCATCCATTGCTGGGAAGAAGGTATTAAATTACCAACTATTGAAAATTGCCCTGAGTGCAATGGTTATTATGGGGTCAATCGGTCAGAAAGGAGGTTTTAACCTGGCAATCAGGATTTATCTATCAATGAGCTGATCAGAGGCAGAGCATCAGTGCATGATCGGCTAGGGGGCAGACTTAGTGTACATGAAAGGCTTGGTAAACGCGCTGGATATTTTCTAAGGAATCAAGAGGAGCTTGAGGAGATGGCAAACGCAAGAGTTCCTGATGAAGAAATATTCTACAGGGACCCTAATATACGCCGTGTAGAATCAACTAGGACCTGTTATCAGCTGATTTGGAAAACCAAGTTTCCTCGATGGTGCCCAGAGGGTCTGACAAAGACACAGAAAAGGAGGATGCAGCGTGAGCGTTAGGAGGATTTATACCGAGAGGAAAATTCCTCCAATGAGAGGTCCGGTCATCAGCAGTGGCAGGTAAAACACAAAAATAAGGGTCCATCGGCAGATGTTAATATGGTATTCATGTTGCCGATGGAGTTTTTGGCACTATCTGATGACGAGGAAGAAGTTCTCTCTGATCAAGTAGCTCAGTTGACACTAGATCCAATGATGGTTGTTTTTGAGAAACCTACCGATGACGAGAGACAACGTCTTAAGGCTTTGTTTGTGAAAGGCAGAGTTGATGGGCAGCCTGTATCTAAGATACTTATCGGATATGATGCTAAAGGATTTTGAAGGCAATGTGTCACCAGCTAAAGGGGCAGTATGCGTTGAATTGACCATCGGCAGCAAAACCTTGCCGACGACGTTCTTTGTTATTAATGGCAAGGGTGCATATAATCTGCTTCTAGGGAGGGATTGGATTCATGCTAATTGTTGTGTTCCTTCTACAATGCATCAATGCCTCGTACAGTGGATTGGGGATAAGATTGAGGTTGTCCCTGGTGATTCTTCTTGTATCATCGCATCGGCAGAATCAGATACTTATGAGCGAACTAAATGCATATCAGGAGAAGTTTGGGAAAAAGAGTTCCTTAGAGTTACTGATTATGAAATTCCACCGATCCAAGCAGTCAGTTCTGAAGAAGAGTTTTAATGGATAGGTTTGCCGATGATGGAAAATTAGGTCAAGGGTTCACATCGGCAGATGATTTAATAGAAGTAGATATTTGTGATGGCGATAGACCAAGACCTACTTTTATTAGTGCTAAGTTAGATTCCAAGTGTAAGCAGCAAATAACTGATTTGTTAAAAAAGTATAAAGATTGTTTTGCTTGGGATTATACTGAGATGCCTGGATTAGACCGATCGATAGTTGAACATCGGTTACCTATCAAATCTGAATTTTGGCCACATCAGCAGCCAGCGCGCCGATGCAACCCTAATATACTTCCTGACATTAAGGCCGAAATAACTAAATTAATTGAGGCAAAGTTTATTCGGCAGTGTCGATATGCAGAGTGGATTTCTAATGTGGTTCCTGTTTATAAGAAAAATGGGAAACTTCATGTTTGTATTGATTTTAGGAATCTCAACAAAGCCACACCGATGGATGGTTATCCAATGCCGATTGCTGATTTGTTGATTGATGCTGCAGCCGAACATCAAATAATTAGCTTCATGGATGGTAATGCAGGTTACAATCAAATATTCATGGCTGAAGAAGATATTCCCAAGACTGCTTTCAGATGTCCAGGTCATGTGGGATTGTTTGAGTGGATAGTCATGACGTTTGGTATGAAAAATGCCGGCGCTACTTATCAAAGAGCTATGAACTTTATTTTTCATGAATACATCGGCACATTAGTGGAGATCTATATTGATGATGTAGTGATTAAGTCTGGAGATATCACAAAACATCTAGCCGATCTACGAAAGATACTGGAGTGCACAAGGAAGCATTGATTGAAGATGAATCCTAAAAAATGTGCATTTGGTGTATCGGCAGGTCAATTCTTGGGTTTTATAGTGCATCAGCGGGGCATTAAAATCAGTAGGAAGTCTATTGATGCAATTAACAAGGTGGTTGCTCCTGCCAATAAAACTGAATTGCAATCTTTGATCGGTAAGATTAATTTCATTAGAAGATTCATACCTAATCTGTCGGGTAAGATCAAGGCTTTCAGTCCATTACTTAAATTGAAAGCCGATTAGGAATTTGTATGGGGAGCTGAGCAGCAGTTAGCCCTAGATGAAATTAAGAAATATTTAATAAATCCTCCAGTGCTAGTTCCACCTCAACACGAAAAACCTTTCAAGTTGTATTTGTCAACTAATGATACCGTTATTGGTTCAGCTCTTATTCAAGAATTTGAAGGGAAAGAACGTGTTATTTATTATTTGAGCAAAAGATTAGTGGATGCTGAGACAAGGTATTCGGCCATCGAAAAATTATGTCTGTGTTTATACTTTTCTTATGTCAAATTAAGACATTATTTGTTATCTATCGAATGTACGGTCATATGCAAAGACGACGTGGTCAAGTATATGCTGTCGATGCCGATATTAAGTGGTAGAATCGGCAAGTGGATTTTAGCATTATCAGAATTTAACCTACGTTACGAATCGACTAAGGCAATTAAGGGGCAGGTTATGGCTGATTTTGTCACTCAGCATTGTAATACAGTGGAATCTCTAGAGGTTGCTCCTTGGACACTTTTCTTCGATGGGTCCACATGTGGTGAAGGAGCAGGTATTGGCATTGTGTTGATTTCACCTCAAGGAAGGAAGTATGAGTTTTCATTGCCGATTGTTGCTACATCGACAAACAATCAGGCTGAATACCAAGCCTTGATAAAAGGATTAGAATTGCTTAAGGAGATACGTGCTGATACTGTTGAAATCTTTGGTGATTCTATGCTAGTTATAAATCAGTTGGCTTGGATTTATGAATGCCGAAATGAAGTTTTAATTTCGTATTATGAAAGATGTTTGCAATTGTTGAAAGGGTTTAGAGATTTTCGTCTTGAACATATTTCTCGACTGCATAATGAAGAGGCTAATCGACTAGCTCAGCATGCTTCAGGGTATCAGCCTATTCAGGAAGTGCTAACATCGGCAGTTGATACCGATGACTAGAGAAAGGAGATTGTCGATTATTTAAAGGATCCATCTAAAAAGGTTGAAAGACGTATAAGATTCCAAGCTACTAAGTATGTGCTCCTCGATGATGAATTATATTATCGAACTATAGATGGAGTTTTACTCAGATGTGCTAGCAGTGATGAATCGAAAAGCTTGATGGGTGAAATTCATGAAGGAGTGTGTGGAGCACATCAATCGGCTTTCAAGATGAAGTGGATGATCAGAAGGAATGAATACTATTGGCCGACTATTCTTGAAGATTGTTTTAAATATTTTAAAGGATGTCAGGGGTGTCAAAAGTTTGGTAATATTCAAAGAGCACCTGCATCGGCTATGAACCCTATAATTAAACCTTGGCCGTTCCGGGGATGGGCTATCGATCTCATCGGTCAAATTTATCTGCCATCGAGCAAAGGACATAAATTTATTCTGGTTGCTACCGATTATTTCACAAAATGGGTTGAGGCAATTCCTTTGAAAAAGGTGACATCGGCTAATATGATCGATTTTTTGAAAGAGCATATTGTTTACCGATTTGGTATTCCTCAAACTATCACTACCGATCAGGGTACTATGTTTACATCGGGAGAATTTGATGAGTTTGCTGTTGGTATGGGAATTAAAGTTTTAAATTCTTCTCCCTATTATGCTCAAGCTAATGGTCAGGCTGAGGCGTCTAACAAAGGGATTATCAAACTCATTAAGCGCAAAATTAAAGAAAATCCTAAGAGGTGGCATACAGTATTAAATGAAGCCTTGTGGTCATATCGGATGTCATGTCATGGTGCAACCAAAGTAACGCCTTATTAGTTAGTATATGGACACGATGCAGTGTTGCCTTGGGAAATTAAAACTGGCTCTAGGCGAATACGTTCTCAAGATCAACTGACAACCGATGACTATGATACTCTTATGAAGGATGAGTTGGAAGATGTGGCAGGTCATCGGTTAAGGGCTTTAGTTAGCATCGAAGAAAATAAGAAAAGAGTAGCCAGATGGTATGACAAGAAGTTGAAGGTAAAGGAGTTTGCCGATGGAGATCTGGTCTGGAAGTTGATTTTACCGATTGGGACTAAAAGTTCAAAGTTTGGAAAGTGGTCTCCTAATTGGGAGGGTCCATATCGGATAAATCAGTCTATTCCTGGTAACGCATATATTCTAGAAACCCTCGAAGGGGTTGTATTTCCTAGAGCATTAAATGGAAAATATTTAAAGAAATATTACCCTAGTATCTGGATGGATGCATAAAAGTATAAGTGCCGATAACAGTCCTATCGGCTAGAATTATACAAGGATATCAATGTCTCATAAAGTGCCGATGCAATAGACAAGATTTACAAGTTTAACAAGGATTGGATAGCTGATATCGCACGCAGGCGAATCTGGTCGGCTTCCTTCATTTCTTTGATGTCTTCATCGGCAGCACCCTCCACAGGCTTGAGTTTTTTCTTCATGGCCAAGGCTTTGCGAGCTTGGATGTCTCTTTCTTGCTGAAGGGCCTTGATGGCATCGGGTAGCTGGCTTTCTTCTTGTTTGGCATGAGATAGGGCTGCTTCAACTTCCTTCAATTCAGCTAGTAGAGCTGTCCTCTTTGCCGATAGATCCAAAATTTTCTGCTTAAGATCGGCACCCGAGGTCTGCAAGTTGCCGATACTCTTGTGCTTCTCATCGGCAATCTGTTTTAGCTGCAGCATCTCTTCCTTGAGCTGGGCTTGAGCTGCTCTATCGGCAATACGGTGAGTAGCCCATTGGTATTGCAATTGTCGGCTTTCTAGATGGACTGCTGGGAAGAGTGTTTCTTCAATATCGGCAGGAACCTGGCCACGGATTGTCTTGAAAATTGTCTTTGCACGATCTGAATCATTTACCAATCGGGCAGTATCCTGTTGTAACAAGTCCAGGAGAGCTTCTAACTTGGCGTAGATTTCTACCGATATTGTTCCCAGTGCCAGGGAAGAACTTGCTTCCTCTCCATCATCATTGGAAACATCAATAGCAAAGGAAAATAAGTTGTTTGGGGAGTCTTGTTCCTGGGAAGAAGAAAAGAAGTCAGTTAAGGATAGGTATTGTAACGGAACCGTCCAAATTATAAGAGCACAAGTACAAAAACAATCACCGAAGTGATCAAATTCTCGCACTTGAGCCCATATAACTCCGGTAGTCCAATGAAATCGCGAGGGATTTCAAACCAACCAACATGCAAGCCAAGATCGTAGTGATTCAACATAACAAGTCACATGTTACATCCATTTCACAAGTAATCAAAATATACATCGGAGTTCAACATAGTTATTACAACTTAAGTTCAAAAGTAGCGGAAGCAAAGTAATTTGAAACTAACAACACCTTTATTTCAAATATATGCCAGTACTAGGTCGACTTTCCACAAAAGCATGAGAGAGAAGATAACTCAGAAGGATCATGCCCGTGATCACACTCCGCCTCTACGGCAGGAGTCAACCAACTCTTGCAGCCGTCATGATACATCACAACCTGCAACAAGTGGGGATAAAACCCTGAGTACGAGAAGGTACTCAGCTAGACTTACCCGTCATAAACCAAAAATAAAGTGACACCAAGGATCATGCAAGGCTGATATAAGGTGGGCTAGCTTGACAACATTTTGCATAAAAGCTTATTATGAATAAGTAATCATTAATGCTTAAGCATCAAGTTAATTATCATTAACCTGTCCTCTATATTAGAACCTGTACTAGAGCACTCACTTTATTAGGAGCAAACAATATTAACCATAGCAGGTATAAATTAAGGCAACCTTTCCATCGTTATCCAATTAACCATCCGTTCAATTTAATGGAATCTACGTTGCCGCTGCTCAAGTCAAGTGCTCACTAACCGGGAGCGACGGTGATTCGAATCGAATTCCTATCCAGCTGGAGGGGTATTTCTAACACTCACCGTGCAGACCCCTGCCAGGGTCGCACAGGCCACCTTTTCATATGATTCAGGAATCGCGGGTCCGAATGATGTCGCGACCCCAAGGGCGACACTCTGCCAGGTGATAGGGACTCTAACCCCCCTTGGTCTCACGCCAATGTCTCCAAGCACATCCTTTCTCTCCTCCAAGAAGCAACCTACCATTCGATTCCCGGCCTGAACCATATTACTCGGCTTCGCGGTCGGAACGACTTATCCGGCCAACTAAGTGTTAGACTGCGTTCAACATGACTCAAGGACGTACAGCGAATCTGTCCTTAAACGACTCAGACGGGGATAGATCCACACCCAAGACCTCCATGCCTTGTTGCTTCACTATCGTCATCCCGCCCGGTCTCATTTCATTTTATTAACACATGGTTCCATTCCACGATAGCAAATATAGCCAACCGTGCCATATATGAATATCCCTACATCTCGCAGGTGACAGGAAATCACCTGACTTCTACCGCTTAAAGCAGGGCTAAGCATCTACTCGATCCTAGTCTATGTAGGATTCAGGGATTCATATATCTGGACAAGGAATGATATAATGCAGCAAGGTTTTCAACCAACTCCTACCACTTAATGCAACAATACTTATAACATATATATAATTAATTGCTTTGAAGGTAGGAGGCTTATAATGCTCCGGGGCTTGCCTGGGATCCGACTCAAGTTAGTGTTGGTCAGATGAAACTCGCTGAGTACTTCCATCTTCGGGATAGTTCCGCCAAACACCGTCTTCGGGTTTGGCTCCAACACCACATTTTTCACGCGTTTTAGCTAGCGTACCTAAATGAAATGCAAGATGCAAGTACATGAATACAAGGAAATACGATAGATGATGCATCACACGTTAATCAAGGCAAGTATAAGGTTATAGTAAAGACACGTAAGCACATCACATTACTTAAGTAACCTTACACAAACAAACATGCTTAAATAGCAAAGAAAGCAATACCAAACATAACTCAAGATTTACAAAGCCTCAGGTGTACTAACTTCATCACCATGGACATGAATCACACTTAATAACAAGCAAGCAAAGTAATCAAGCATCTATGTATTTTCAACAATTCTAGACATACATACAATAGCTGAGTAAATCAATCATATCTGGAGTTCTACAAATCCAAATGACTTGCAAGAAGACATTATAGAAAGCTTATGAAATTCTCTACCATTCATTTAATATCAACTTAACCTGATTCTAACATTTACCAGGTCGAAATACAGAAGGTACAGAATCTGTCCTGGAGGGACAGAGAGCAACCTAAATCTGAACCCAAATTAGAACAGCTGTAGTTTCTAAACCCTATGGCCAAATGCCACCAAAATTTAACAGCAGCTAGATCATGAAATTCACAACAACTTTGTTATAGTACACAAGACATGAAAACATCATTTGCATAGAGTAATTAACAATATTCTCCAATCTGTTCAGAAACCTCATTTGCAAGAAATAATTATTAACTTATGTTGCAAACATATAATTGAATAAAATCAACTTTACCAACATTTCATACATGACTAAAGAACACCAGAAAACATAGTGTCAATTACTAAATAAATTCTTTTAATATATTTTCTTAATTTATTTAGATAATTAGGTGGAATTATGAACACCTATCAAAAGTGCACAATAAATTCTACCAAAATTACAGTAGCCCACATATGCTCCCAATAGTCTACTGTCCAAATTTCAAGCCATTTGGACATGTATATCAACCTCTATGAAAAGACAAATAGATATTGCAATAAATCATGGGAGAGCAAATTAAACCTAAAACTCAATATTTTCTGTGAACACAAGGCCATATTATAAATCAATATGATAGAGAAACATCATATTAAGGTAATGGAATAACATTTTCTATTTTATCATTTATATATTATTTATAAGCTATTTATCAAGCTATAAACAAGTTAAATCAATAACTTGAGCATACAGTAAACAATGACCATGAAATTTATACCACAGCACATCCATAGCATGACAATCCTACCATAAAAATTTCACATCAATTGGAGCATCATAACTCAAGATATAAAATGACAAGTAAAATAATATAGATTTCCTTATTTATCAAGGTCCAAACAAAACCCTAAGAAAACAGTTAACAACTAGGGTGTTCACTATTTTTACTAGCAAGTACATGTCCTCACAAAATTAACAAAACAAGAATCATCATTTTTGGGGTCATAAAATTCCAGATCTGGCTCTGGTCAAGTTTAAAGGCATTTCTATAGCTCTTTTTCAACTTAAATAAACACATTGAAAAACATCTATAAACATATAGAATTTTATGACTCTACTGCATAGATTTATTCTCAAGGTTTCCAAAAAGTCCACTCTTGCTATTTTTGGACTTACCTAGCATGAGATATGATTTTTATAAGATCCACAAATTTTCTGAAATTCAAAAACAGAATTAGAGCAACCCTAACTCAATTTGCTAGCTCCACCCGAATACATACACAAACGACCGTTTTCTTAAACCGACGAGTGGGACCCGCTGGGCTGTTGGGCCCACTTGCCAGACACAGAATCACGCACACCAATTCCCCCCCCCTTCTTCTACCTCCCGACGCCGGCCAGGAGGAGATCAGACGCGCGGCTCCGGCGAGGTGGGGCCACCGGCGGCGGTGGCTAAGGGCGGCACGAGCACCAGGGGGCCCGCGCGCTCACGTGGAGCTGCTCAGCTCAGCCGGAGGTGGGCCAGGTCGGCCTGCCCGCACGCACGGTGCCCGCGGCGACCATGGCGCCGGTGGCCGCGCTCTCCAGTGGCGAAGAGAGGCCAGGAAAGGGTGGGGAAGCTCCAGTAGGCTCGCGCACTTCCGAGGTGCTGCTCGGCCCACCCCAGGGTAGCCCGAGATGGTCCAGCCACGGTTGTCAGTGGCGGCGCCGGAGTGGCTCCCATGGCCGAACGGCTCCGGTGGTCTTCGGGTCCAGCCGAGACACGCAAAGCGTGGAGGAGGAAGAGGCGAAGGCGAGGCGCGAGCTATCAAGCACGGGGAAGGACCGAGACGCTGTGACGCGGACCTTGGCTGGCTCGGCAATGGCGGAGCTCGACGTCGCTGAGGACGAACAACAACCAGAGCAAGCGAGGAAGGGCAGAGAGGAGTGGAGGGAATGGAAAGGAGCTCGGCATCCTCGCTGGAAGAGGCCGGGAGTGCCAGGACGCGCGGCAGCATGGCAAGGCGCGGGCTCGCGCATGGACGCCACGTCCGGACGCGCGTCGCCCTTGGAGACTTTCTACCGAACACGTGGTGGGCGTCGGTGAGGGCAAAGTGGACATGGATTTGGGCCGGATCTGGGCTGAACTGCGTCTTGGGCCTAAAACCAAAGTTGTAGCCCGTACCATGCTCTACATTTCCTATTTAAAGGTCATGGTCATTAGAGCTTTAGATTAGGAGATAAACAGTCCCCAAATTACCAGTGTCAACATGTTAAGCTAGGGCTCGGTTTTGGGATTTTCAAATGTCAAACTTGGTCAATTTGATCCCAACTCTTTACATGTTGCTCACCACTAAATTGTTTCCAACTTTCATTTTTGGACCAATTTAAGTTACTTAGTAAAAACTTGAGAACGCGGGATGTCAATGTCGAAGATACTGAAATCGAGGCTTTAAAAATTGTTAAGTGTTGGAAACAGTCCCAAAACTGACTTGTGGGCCCTTTTTGATCATGTTCCACACATTTTCATGACATGACTCTTAAACAAAGTTTGTTCCTTATAAAATTCTCTACGACTTTGTCAAAGGGTGCACAGTCATGCAAAGCTTCTAGGTTACTCTTTTGAAACGGTCAAACAAAAGTGTTCCAGGGTCCATACATGGTCAACCATCACTTAGAAGCACATTTAGGCAAAATGATCGACATGAACATTGTTCCATGGAGTGTCCTAAGTGTAGTTAAGGTGTTGTAGAGGCCAAACATACCCACCATGCATAGGTTGCACAAAAGTGCAGGCCTCACATGCCTTGAAACATAGAACTCAAGCGAAATGCTATGGTCATTTCATGTGGTTGTTTCAAGATACATGCTACACATGTTCCACTAGGGTGTTCCACATGTATCCAAGATGTGTTGCACATATTGCATTGTATATTGCACAAACACTAGTTCCCATGGGATGAAAGGCAGGTTTCAGTTCTAATCCAACAAGCATATAACTTATCATTTCATGTGACTTTTTGATTCCAAACTTCATGAAACTTTTCCAGGGATCAATATAGATAGGTACCAAGGTGAGACACATGAAGATATGGCAATAACACCATCCGAACATATATCTTTGAACATGGCCTATATGTAAAGCAAAGGAGTGACATCCAAGTTTAAATTAGGCTCTTCTTCGTAGGTTGACCTTGACATTGTCATCTCCACTTAAACTGTCATGTTTGAGCTTAACCCCCTACTTAATCGGTAATAAACACCTGGGGTGTTACAGCCCTCCCCCCTTAAAAGAATCGCGTCCCGAGATTCGGAATGGAAGATCTTTTAAGGAAGAGAGACACGTTACCTAGTTCCCAATATCTGCTATAGCATTCCGCTATAAAGCTTCAACATTGGTGAACAATTTGGTCAAAGGCACCTTCTCATACTTACTCTTGATGGTAAAATTTGTCTGAAGAATTTCCTTCATTGACTTCCATGAAGCATTGTTACTTTGGGAGGAAATCCAAGATAGCACAGTACTGCATGCTCAATGTACAGAGATCATTTGGTCCTTGAGTGAACCTCACAAGTATTTGACTCTCTAATGAGCACAACATAGGCCATCTAAACTTGACACTCGACCGAAATATTCAGAAGTCTACTCGTTGAAATGGCTCTATGTTCGTACGGTTTTTGAAAAGCAGTTCTCTACCAGAATGGCTTGAGTACATCCTTCCAAAAGGGTGAGATCATAGACGACAAACATTCTCTGAGGCCATAGGATACCGACTAACCAATAGACATGGTCTATGTTGGTCGTAAATATTCATTCATTTAGACACCAACTAATGGAAAACTACTTGCGGTTCCATGCGTGCGGTTCTCTTTCTCTGACGACAACACTGTATTATCTGTGTCTGTTGAGGGATCAGTGAATGTGATAGCTGACTCTGTCGGCTTCGTATTTCTATCAAATGTTACCTAAGAAGATTCTTTTATCCAAAGACAACCGTTATCTGGGTTGAATCAGATGCAACCTCTTGGGTAAAAACATTTATAAGGTACCAAAGTATGTCATCATTTGGAAAATCATTACCAAAGCAAATGTAGTGAGGCCTTAAGGACAACAAAAGTTGTAAATATTCACTAAACCGTGGGGAGTAGTCTACCACCAAGCGGTTGAGTAAAATTTTCCTTTGTGACTTAGTTGCACTGTAAGTTGAGTTGACTTGCAATGTAGCAACCTTGTCAGGCCAACTTTTCACCGTGAGGCTTCCTCTTTAGGGTCAAACAGCAGCTCTAAGATAGGAAATCTATTGTTTGACACTTCTCAAATTGCTTTCGAATATTCCTCAACACTTTGTCTAATAAAGTGATGAACAAACCGTTTGTGGCACCTATGGGCACAAGGATGCTGATCGAAATTAGGGCATGCTTTTCTCTAATTCTTCACCGCAGCTGATTGAACACCTTGCACTATCTGTGTGATTGTCCAAGACAGAATTGACTTCATCTCTATGGCTCTGAAAAATTGAGTATCACTCAAGTTGTGGCTAGTTGATTAACTTCTTGTTGGTTATTGCTCTGTAAGACATAGCCTTCATAGCTACCAAAGAGTCGTTACCTAGCTAGAGATTAACCTTCCTATTGGTAACTAATCAGTTGTCTCTCAACACAAGAGGTTCCCAATCTTCACTCTTGACCACAATAATTGTGGTTGACGCAGAACAGATGGTTGCCATTGAAGTTAGCAAATACGAAGTTATTCTAGAGATGGTTGATTTTGATTGTATGGTCATTTTGCACCCAAGATTGCGACTTGGATAGCTCCGGTCATATGCACAATGCGACAATCGATTCTCATTCCACAGATAACTTATCCAACATTAAGTGTTGTGTGTCCTTTTTATCCAATAGAGATGAGATACTTGCTTACTAGATGACGTTCGTCAATATTCTGACAACTAAGTAGAGTCACTTGTTTACCACCTATTACAGTCTGTTAATGTTTATGTCGGTGACCTGTTCTTCAAAGGTTATCCTCTTGGCAACTTCAGAAGGAAACTCCACTACCTTCAATCTAAGATATGGATCTTACGATACGATATGGGAAGATAACCAAGGAACATCTCATAAGAAAGCCCACATCGATGTAGTTCCATAATGGGCTATGACTAGCAACCTCGATACCAGCGCGTGCCTAGCAGCACTACCATGTGCCGGCCGGTCACAGGGAGGCCCTAGGTTTCGTCGCGGCACCGCAGAATACTAATCGTAACACCATTACTAAACAGACGTCCGATGAGGAATTTCAAATGACACAGATTGGTGGTCCGAACAAGTACCATACAAGGAGGGATAGCCAGCAAAGGTAGTCACAAGGCTTAGAACCAACAGGGAAACTATTCACAGATCAAAACACCTCACAAGAGAACATAGCTAAATTGTCGAATGCGATTAAACGCGAGATTTTTGCTTAATTCCACGTACGCCTAGCCTTCACCACTATGAGGACAAAACGAAAGATTACCATGAGATTTGGTCATGTTGGACCACAACATGAGATCAAGACTGGTAAACATCTCGAGACTTGAGAAGGTTGGGGATGGATTAAGAAAATTTCAAGGGCGAAAACCGATATGTAGTCATAGATTGAGTTGATAAGGTAGATGCACGAATTTGCATGCAAACAATTTTGAGGCCACAGCAAAAAGACGTTTCGTCGCACTAGCTAACCTTTGGGAGAGGCAACCGGAAGGTCCAACATGGATTTGGGGTACGGTCTCCACAACTGGCAACGTACGAACCATGGTCAAAGGCTAGCATTGATGGAAGTTAACTTGGTGGGTCACTCGACAAGGGTCTTCACAAAGAGGGTTGCAAAACATCCACGGCTTATGCAACATATAGGAGAACTAAACTTTGGGCTTTCGGTCCAGCAAAGGCATGGATACAAACCTTCAAGGGATAACCACCAAGTCTACAGACTCAATCTCCTAAGAGAGAGGACCTAATTGAAGACAACAACCAAATAATTATGTAACGTGAACGTTGTTCTAGGATAAAGCTATGCGACACTCGTATGCTCATCAAGGACAAACGAGGTGACAACTAGGGCACTACCTAGATAGCAAACACACATACAACATCGTAATCAAGCAGTCATTGGAGAAAATTCAAACGAATGGGTTTAAGCAACCAATACAAGGCACAAGGCTCACCCAAACTAAGCATTTATCTCAAGCATGAACTAACTACAAGTTTAGTCCAAACAAACGTTAGTTAAGGAGGCCAACTTAGCATGTGCCCAGAATCTGGACAGCAGCACAGTAGTCACTTGTTTCTACCATAACTGAGGTTGTAGACATCTCACAAAGGTGATCCTAGACTTTCTAGAAAGCTTAGGAATATGGCTACACTTTAGTTATTCATACCAACAGCTAATTCATAGATTAACATGACCAAAAATGCTAATGTTTTAGATCTGTACCAATATGGACAGAAAACTGACAATAACTTCAAAAATGTACAACTGGAGTTCTAGGGACTCAACAAGGCTGAGCCTTCACTTTATATAAAGCTTATTAAGTTGTCTATAACTTTCTTATTATCATATTAAGATGATTTTATAGCTAACAGGTCCAAACAAGATAAAGAAGACATCTCTGCCCAGATTTGGACAGATTCTGTCATTTCCCTTTGCAAGCTCATAACTATAGATTTAGATCACCAAACTTAGTGCTATAGGACACTTTGGAAAGCTTAGAAAAAGTACTACACTTCTTCTATTATCTCTAATACATGATTCCATAAGCACATAGGTCAAATAAAGCAAACATTCAGATCTGTTCTGAACATGAGCAGATTCTGATAACAAACTTCTAAAATTTATAACTCTCAAACCATAAGACCTAGGGTCATGAAATTTTAGGACAAGCTAGAAAATTAAGTTAGCTACAACTTTGGTATTCTCCATAACTACAGAAAACACCATTATGATCATGAAAGCGTCCCTACAACAGAATCGTTCTAGCAGCCAAAGTCCAACAAGCAAAACAAAGCTTGCCTTTGTTCTACTTAACAAGAGAGCACACAAACATGTCATCCTAGTAGCTCTAAATTTTGTTACCTTAGACCAACACCAATTTAATTCATTCATGAGAATCCACAATTACTCACGTGAGGTCTACAGCATTAGCAAATGCTTGTATGAACAACATATCCACCACTTGGCTAAACTAAAGGACATCTATAGGTTCAAGCATGTAACCACAACTATTTCTATCAAGGCTAAGTACATATTTTTCTCAAGCAACATGGAACAAGGCATTCTTGTTTGATTCCACACAAGAAAGATAGTGTACCACATCAATCACAAGTTACTTAATATAGAATAAGGGAGAGAGGAGCATAGCTATGCATAAGGCAACAATCATGATAATGCATGCTTCGTCCTATTCGTCCTCACAAGATTGCCAACCTAAGGTGGCGATCACGTTCTATGTCGGTGGCATAACACGCACTCTCTCGATATATAGCTAGTCGTCAGCTACATTCGACTTACGCATTCGTGGTTAGCGTACCTGCAGAAAAGTTTCATTGCAGCCCAACAATTCCCCAAATATTGCACACAATGAAAGCAGGAAAGTAAAATTCTAAGTACTTCCATGTACATATACCCCCGTATATATACATGTAGCACCAAAACTACCCGAATCATCAATCACCCACAATTAAGTACCTTCATATATACATGTGTGTAACATGTAAATAATCCAGTAACCAAAACTAGCTCTCCCCTAGACCGCAGGTTGTACGGTCATGCTCTCACAACTCACGCTTACCTGAGCGTAGGTGCGATGTTGCATAAAAGTAAACTAGCGACATATATGACTATCTCATATATGAAGGCTACCTCTAATCTGACACACCGGGTAGCATAGTGTGGGAGAGTTATCACACATACATACCTTGGCCTAGGCGTAGATGCATAAATGAAAACCCCAAAGTTAGTACTTATATAAGCCACCTAATAATCCTTATATGGGCATAAGGAAATTGACCACTGGCATACTTAGATTTATAATTTAGTTTTCACAAACCTATATATAACTATAAGTTGATAAAACTGGTTTTAGAAAACAAAACCTTTGTTTTAAATACACATATGACATGTTTAATGTTGAATCTTGCTCCGATACCAGCTGTAACGGAACCGTCCAAATTATAAGAGCACAAGTACAAAAACAATCACCGAAGTGATCAAATTCTCGCACTTGAGCCCATATAACTCCGGTAGTCCAATGAAATCGCGAGGGATTTCAAACCAACCAACATGCAAGCCAAGATCGTAGTGATTCAACATAACAAGTCACATGTTACATCCATTTCACAAGTAATCAAAATATACATCGGAGTTCAACATAGTTATTACAACTTAAGTTCAAAAGTAGCGGAAGCAAAGTAATTTGAAACTAACAACACCTTTATTTCAAATATATGCCAGTACTAGGTCGACTTTCCACAAAAGCATGAGAGAGAAGATAACTCAGAAGGATCATGCCCGTGATCACACTCCGCCTCTACGGCAGGAGTCAACCAACTCTTGCAGCCGTCATGATACATCACAACCTGCAACAAGTGGGGATAAAACCCTGAGTACGAGAAGGTACTCAGCTAGACTTACCCGTCATAAACCAAAAATAAAGTGACACCAAGGATCATGCAAGGCTGATATAAGGTGGGCTAGCTTGACAACATTTTGCATAAAAGCTTATTATGAATAAGTAATCATTAATGCTTAAGCATCAAGTTAATTATCATTAACCTGTCCTCTATATTAGAACCTGTACTAGAGCACTCACTTTATTAGGAGCAAACAATATTAACCATAGCAGGTATAAATTGAGGCAACCTTTCCATCGTTATCCAATTAACCATCCGTTCAATTTAATGGAATCTACGTTGCCGCTGCTCAAGTCAAGTGCTCACTAACCGGGAGCGACGGCGATTCGAATCGAATTCCTATCCAGCTGGAGGGGTATTTCTAACACTCACCGTGCAGACCCCTGCCAGGGTCGCACAGGCCACCTTTTCATATGATTCAGGAATCGCGGGTCCGAATGATGTCGTGACCCCAAGGGCGACACTCTGCCAGGTGATAGGGACTCTAACCCCCCCTTGGTCTCACGCCAATGTCCCCAAGCACATCCTTTCTCTCCTCCAAGAAGCAACCTACCATTCGATTCCCGGCCTGAACCATATTACTCGGCTTCGCGGTCGGAACGACTTATCCGGCCAACTAAGTGTTAGACTGCGTTCAACATGACTCAAGGACGTACAGCGAATCGGTCCTTAAACGACTCAGACGGGGATAGATCCACACCCAAGACCTCCATGCCTTGTTGCTTCACTATCGTCATCCCGCCCGGTCTCATTTCATTTTATTAACACATGGTTCCATTCCACGATAGCAAATATAGCCAACCGTGCCATATATGAATATCCCTACATCTCGCAGGTGACAGGAAATCACCTGACTTCTACCGCTTAAAGCAGGGCTAAGCATCTACTCGATCCTAGTCTATGTAGGATTCAGGGATTCATATATCTGGACAAGGAATGATATAATGCAGCAAGGTTTTCAACCAACTCCTACCACTTAATGCAACAATACTTATAACATATATATAATTAATTGCTTTGAAGGTAGGAGGCTTATAATGCTCCGGGGCTTGCCTGGGATCCGACTCAAGTTAGTGTTGGTCAGATGAAACTCGCTGAGTACTTCCATCTTCGGGATAGTTCCGCCAAACACCGTCTTCGGGTTTGGCTCCAACACCACATTTTTCACGCGTTTTAGCTAGCGTACCTAAATGAAATGCAAGATGCAAGTACATGAATACAAGGAAATACGATAGATGATGCATCACACGTTAATCAAGGCAAGTATAAGGTTATAGTAAAGACACGTAAGCACATCACATTACTTAAGTAACCTTACACAAACAAACATGCTTAAATAGCAAAGAAAGCAATACCAAACATAACTCAAGATTTACAAAGCCTCAGGTGTACTAACTTCATCACCATGGACATGAATCACACTTAATAACAAGCAAGCAAAGTAATCAAGCATCTATGTATTTTCAACAATTCTAGACATACATACAATAGCTGAGTAAATCAATCATATCTGGAGTTCTACAAATCCAAATGACTTGCAAGAAGACATTATAGAAAGCTTATGAAATTCTCTACCATTCATTTAATATCAACTTAACCTGATTCTAACATTTACCAGGTCGAAATACAGAAGGTACAGAATCTGTCCTGGAGGGACAGAGAGCAACCTAAATCTGAACCCAAATTAGAACAGCTGTAGTTTCTAAACCCTATGGCCAAATGCCACCAAAATTTAACAGCAGCTAGATCATGAAATTCACAACAACTTTGTTATAGTACACAAGACATGAAAACATCATTTGCATAGAGTAATTAACAATATTCTCCAATCTGTTCAGAAACCTCATTTGCAAGAAATAATTATTAACTTATGTTGCAAACATATAATTGAATAAAATCAACTTTACCAACATTTCATACATGACTAAAGAACACCAGAAAACATAGTGTCAATTACTAAATAAATTCTTTTAATATATTTTCTTAATTTATTTAGATAATTAGGTGGAATTATGAACACCTATCAAAAGTGCACAATAAATTCTACCAAAATTACAGTAGCCCACATATGCTCCCAATAGTCTACTGTCCAAATTTCAAGCCATTTGGACATGTATATCAACCTCTATGAAAAGACAAATAGATATTGCAATAAATCATGGGAGAGCAAATTAAACCTAAAACTCAATATTTTCTGTGAACACAAGGCCATATTATAAATCAATATGATAGAGAAACATCATATTAAGGTAATGGAACAACATTTTCTATTTTATCATTTATATATTATTTATAAGCTATTTATCAAGCTATAAACAAGTTAAATCAATAACTTGAGCATACAGTAAACAATGACCATGAAATTTATACCACAGCACATCCATAGCATGACAATCCTACCATAAAAATTTCACATCAATTGGAGCATCATAACTCAAGATATAAAATGACAAGTAAAATAATATAGATTTCCTTATTTATCAAGGTCCAAACAAAACCCTAAGAAAACAGTTAACAACTAGGGTGTTCACTATTTTTACTAGCAAGTACATGTCCTCACAAAATTAACAAAACAAGAATCATCATTTTTGGGGTCATAAAATTCCAGATCTGGCTCTGGTCAAGTTTAAAGGCATTTCTATAGCTCTTTTTCAACTTAAATAAACACATTGAAAAACATCTATAAACATATAGAATTTTATGACTCTACTGCATAGATCTATTCTCAAGGTTTCCAAAAAGTCCACTCTTGCTATTTTTGGACTTACCTAGCATGAGATATGATTTTTATAAGATCCACAAATTTTCTGAAATTCAAAAACAGAATTAGAGCAACCCTAACTCAATTTGCTAGCTCCACCCGAATACATACACAAACGACCGTTTTCTTAAACCGACGAGTGGGACCCGCTGGGCTGTTGGGCCCACTTGCCAGACACAGAATCACGCACACCAATTCCCCCCCTTCTTCTACCTCCCGACGCCGGCCAGGAGGAGATCAGACGCGCGGCTCCGGCGAGGTGGGGCCACCGGCGGCAGTGGCTAAGGGCGGCACGAGCACCAGGGGGCCCGCGCGCTCACGTGGAGCTGCTCAGCTCAGCCGGAGGTGGGCCAGGTCGGCCTGCCCGCACGCACGGTGCCCGCGGCGACCATGGCACCGGTGGCCGCGCTCTCCAGTGGCGAAGAGAGGCCGGGAAAGGGTGGGGAAGCTCCAGTAGGCTCGCGCACTTCCGAGGTGCTGCTCGGCCCACCCCAGGGCAGCCCGAGATGGTCCAGCCACGGTTGTCAGTGGCGGCGCTGGAGGGGCTCCCATGGCCGAACGGCTCCGGTGGTCTTCGGGTCCAGCCGAGACACGCAAAGCGTGGAGGAGGAAGAGGCGAAGGCGAGGCGCGAGCTATCAAGCACGGGGAAGGACCGAGACGCTGTGACGCGGACCTTGGCTGGCTCGGCAATGGCGGAGCTCGGCGTCGCTCAGGACGAACAACAACCAGAGCAAGCGAGGAAGGGCAGAGAGGAGTGGAGGGAATGGAAAGGAGCTCGGCATCCTCGCTGGAAGAGGCCGGGAGTGCCAGGACGCGCGGCAGCATGGCAAGGCGCGGGCTCGCGCATGGACGCCACGTCCGGACGCGCGTCGCCCTTGGAGACTTTCTACCGAACACGTGGTGGGCGTCGGTGAGGGCAAAGTGGACATGGATTTGGGCCGGATCTGGGCTGAACTGGGTCTTGGGCCTAAAACCAAAGTTGTAGCCCGTACCATGCTCTACATTTCCTATTTAAAGGTCATGGTCATTAGAGCTTTAGATTAGGAGATAAACAGTCCCCAAATTACCAGTGTCAACATGTTAAGCTAGGGCTCGGTTTTGGGATTTTCAAATGTCAAACTTGGTCAATTTGATCCCAACTCTTTACATGTTGCTCACCACTAAATTGTTTCCAACTTTCATTTTTGGACCAATTTAAGTTACTTAGTAAAAACTTGAGAACGCGGGATGTCAATGTCGAAGATACTGAAATCGAGGCTTTAAAAATTGTTAAGTGTTGGAAACAGTCCCAAAACTGACTTGTGGGCCCTTTTTGATCATGTTCCACACATTTTCATGACATGACTCTTAAACAAAGTTTGTTCCTTATAAAATTCTCTACGACTTTGTCAATGGGTGCACAGTCATGCAAAGCTTCTAGGTTACTCTTTTGAAACGGTCAAACAAAAGTGTTCCAGGGTCCATACATGGTCAACCATCACTTAGAAGCACATTTAGGCAAAATGATCGACATGAACATTGTTCCATGGAGTGTCCTAAGTGTAGTTAAGGTGTTGTAGAGGCCAAACATACCCACCATGCATAGGTTGCACAAAAGTGCAGGCCTCACATGCCTTGAAACATAGAACTCAAGCGAAATGCTATGGTCATTTCATGTGGTTGTTTCAAGATACATGCTACACATGTTCCACTAGGGTGTTCCACATGTATCCAAGATGTGTTGCACATATTGCATTGTATATTGCACAAACACTAGTTCCCATGGGATGAAAGGCAGGTTTCAGTTCTAATCCAACAAGCATATAACTTATCATTTCATGTGACTTTTTGATTCCAAACTTCATGAAACTTTTCCAGGGATCAATATAGATAGGTACCAAGGTGAGACACATGAAGATATGGCAATAACACCATCCGAACATATATCTTTGAACATGGCCTATATGTAAAGCAAAGGAGTGACATCCAAGTTTAAATTAGGCTCTTCTTCGTAGGTTGACCTTGACATTGTCATCTCCACTTAAACTGTCATGTTTGAGCTTAACCCCCTACTTAATCGGTAATAAACACCTGGGGTGTTACAGGTATGAATATTATAAATCGACTAGGTCAATTGATTTACCTGTTTCAAGGCAATTTCCTATGCTTGGCTGGAGGGAGCGGCCTGGAGTGTGCCGTGTGGAGGATCGGCAGAGCTTGTCGATGGGTTATTTTCTGTAGCTTCATCGATGGTTGGCCCTTGGGGTATGATGGCCGATGGTACGTTCTGTACAGGAAGATTAACTGCTTGCTCAGTTACGTCGACTGGCTGGCTTGCAGATGTTGGGGCAGATGTGGGGATCGGCATGGACTTCTATCATTTTTGCTGTGCCTCAGCATCTGTTAAGGCTTTATGTTTTGCTTGGGCCTTAGCAACGGCTGGCTGGGGGGCATCGGCACCTGTTGGTTGTGGAGCTTGAACATCTGGTACGCTTGCTGATGTACCCATTTGTTGCTGCAAAACAAGTGTAAGGTATGATATTTAACAGATAAAATGTAAAATCAAAGGAATACCTCTGAAGGTTTGTCAGAGGTAGTGGTGCTTGATGTCGGAGGAATTGCCAATGACGATCCAGCAGCGGCTCTTACACCCTGATGATTAATGTTAATACAGTTTGTGATCGGCATGAGTAGAAATAAACAGGGTTGTTACCTTGAATGCCTTGATCAGGGTTGTAGCAGCAGCCAATGGAATGGCCCTAGCTGTAGCCAATTTGGACTTGGAGGTGATGGTCTTGGCACGGGTCCTCTGGTGAGTCAAAGCAGCTAAGGTGGGGGCGTTGTAGCCGATCGGTGATATCGGGGAAACAGGCCGAAGATCGAAAGGTTTCCCACTCTTGCTCATAGATGTGCTGGGTTGTTGACCTGTCACGAGAAAGTTAGTTACCGATATATGAAAGGAAAAGCGGAAGGGAGTTAAAAGAAACTTACTGTGTCATCGGGAATGGCGTATTCAGGGTCGATCATGTGCCGATATGCGTGAGCAGATGTTGCAAATAGTTGTTCCCTCCACTCTCGCCACCATTGCTTATATGATTCAGTGATGAAAGATGCTGGCATCCAGATGGATAGATCGACATCTGTAGTATCAGCATCGGGGGAGAGTCGCACTACCCTGCTCCAATCTGTTCCGCAGGTGATTGTTTCTCTGGGTTTGATCACATCGGCAAAACAAAGTTTGATTGGCAGTTGCCCAAAAGCCAATTGATGGGATACTGTCGATGGATTGTAAAATTCATACGTGATATTGGTGTTTTTCCCGCTACCGAATGTGTTTACTGGGATTGCCTAGGGAGTAATGATGGCCATCATAAGTTCATTATCCTGGTTCAGGGTGTCATTGGCAAAGTTGAAAAGGAGGGGGGATCTGTTTTGTTCATCAATATAAGGTACCTAGGCCCTATGATTACGAGAAAGACCATTGTAGAAGCTTTGGAAGAATCTGCCGATTTGGTCTTCATTGGCTTCTGTTTCAGGGAGGACAATTATGGCTTCACCAAAATTGAGGGGTGAGCGTGTTGCCGATTCCACATCCCCAAGCACGTGGTCTTTAGCAATTTCTCGTGGGAATTGTTGGGCAAAGAAGTCCCATTGCAAGCGTTTGTGCATATGGGCATTCAGCCACATGTTGATAAACCACCACGGGCCTCCTAAGTTGCCGATGTGTTCGCCAAGCAAAAGTTTCTGAGACACTTGATGAAGAAGATGATAAGTGGAGCTCAGAAGGTATCGGCCAAGAGGGAACCTTACACCATTGGCCAAGAGTTCAGCTGCGGGAAGGAAGGCGTTGGTTGGTCCTACTGATCGACCACAGAAGATAAATTTTTCTAACCACATATTCAAGAATGTGGCATGTTCCCTCTGGTTAACTGTCCCGGTCCTCTGGTATTCTTAAATATATCCCGTCCAACCGCCGATGTTGCGGGTATTCACCCAATATTCAGGTTTCCTGCCATAGATGGAGCCTTCATCGGCAGTTGAAATGTCCAAGCCAGTGAGCATGTAGACATCGGCAAGTGTGGGAGTAGCTGGGCCATGTCCAAACATAAAAGTGTTTGTCGTGTCTGACCAGAAGTAAGCAGCTGCAATCATCATTGACTCATTCTTTTGCATATCAGCAATGGATAGCCTAATGCATTGATCTAGCTTCCGTTCTGCCTAGTGTACTTGCATCGGCCGGTTGACTCTCAAATACCAATCTTTCCACCCTTTGGTGGTTTTGGGCCAGGATCGGAATGTGTCTTTCCATAGATTCAGAGAAAAATTCTGGGCTCTAAAAGGGATTCTATTAACCTCTGTGTTGATTAGATCAGTTGGATCTGGGTTGCCCATTGGACCTAGGCATTGAAAGTGCGGCTGATCGGTTGGAATAACTAGCTTATTGCGTAGTTCCTAAGTTTGGAGGATCAAAAGAATAGAAAAAAGAGGAAAAATTACCAACTGTATGAACTTGCAAAGACCAAAGGAATCGAGGTAAAAGTAACGGAAGTGGAACGAACCGCAGGGACATCGAAGTTGATCGCCATTGCTCTGAGGAAGATGAGGGCACAGGCTGGGGACTCGAGGTTGACGCTGAAGAAGGTTCTTGTGGGTTGAAGTCGCACGGCTGTTCATTGAAGTCACCGCTGGAAAGAGAAGAATGCCAAAAGGTTGGAGTTTGAGGGTAGAAGATGAGCGTTCTGAAGACCTTTATTTATAGGCCAGTTGGAATAGGGGTATTCTGGACTTATCTCTATGCCGCGCGCGTGTGGGTCGAGGTGGTTCAGATGGATATGGTAACTGTTCACACGATAATCAAGGGATTGTACAGATGATTTGATGGCAAGTAATCATGACTTAGAAGAGATCTTGGTACAGGATATTTTAGTTCTAAAAATGGTAGCATTATTATGTTAGGATCTTGCCGATGGGTTATTGTTTCGGTATCTTAACCATAATCGGGGCAAGAGTGGTTGGAAATTGTGCGATATTTACTGAGGTGCATGAACCAGAACTAGATTTGATTAGATTTGATATCAGATCAAGTTTTGCTTGGAGGATGAGTTAAGGTAATTGGGCGAAGGCAAACGTTATCTGGAGTAAATTTCGGAGCATTAATGGTTTTATACTCCGAAATTGGGGGGCATGTGTTGACACCGTTTTTTGCACGTGTCAAAATGATCAGAGTGGGCTAATCGGCAGGAGGAAAGTTACTGTATACGCTGATAGCCGATGAAAATCAGCTTGTAAAGATGGTTGCCGATGAATGATGGTGATCGAGGGAAAGGTTGATTTAGACTCAGGCGTTGCCGATAAGGTTGGAGATGTTATTGCCGATGCCGATGAAGGAAGGCTTGAAGACTGCTGCCGATGAAACAGGAAGTATGCCAATGGAAAGGAGGTTGATGAGAATTCCATCGTAATTGAGGCGGACAGGGAAATAGATAGGAGTTGATTTCCTTTTCTATATTTGTTAGAGTATGATTCATGTAAGAGTCACGTGTTTCCTTAGATATGGACTTGGTGTCCTAGTCGTATTTGATTATGTCTCCTTAGATCAGGGTATAAATATAGATTGAGGGGCAATGTAATAGATATATCAATCAATATCAAAACCAATTTTTACTCCTATTTGCATCTACTTACTTTTCGGCGACTTCGTCAATTTGTATATTTTTCCTTTCTACGAGTTCTCATCGATTCGGCGAGCTGCATCGCTTCAGTGCAACCTTCGGCGATTCTCGAGTTCCGCATGAGTACCTCTTGGCTGTATCGCTGTTGTCAGGACCAAAGTGCTCGTATCTTCATCCTTGTCGATTAACAGGTCAAATCGACTAGCACGCTTTGGATATCGATTCAGGTATTAGCTCTTTGTGTTTGCAGATCCACTTTTGCATCAACAGAAATGCACATCCTAGCAAGAGTGAAATGAGCACATCAAAGGCGTTTGAGTTATTGCACATGGACTTGTTTGGGCCAACAACATACACTAGCATTGGTGGCAACAAGTATGGTTTTGTGATTGTTGATGACTACACTAGATACACTTGGGTGTTCTTTCTTTATGACAAGAGTGATGTTTATGATCTATTCAAGTCTTTTTGTCAAGAGAGTGCAAAATGAGTTTGAGACCACCATCAAGAAGATTAGAAGTGACAATGGTAGTGAGTTCAAGAACACAAGAATTGAAGATTTATGTGATGATCTTGGTATTGGACATCAATTCTCTCCAACCTACACTCCTCAATCTAATGGTGTAGTTGAAAGAAAGAATAGAACTTTGATTGACATGGCTAGATCAATGCTTAGTGAATACAATGTGAGTCATTCATTTTGGGGTGAAGCTATCAACACGGCTTGCTATTGTAGCAACTGTCTCTATTGCCATGGGAAGCTTGGGAAGACACCATATGAGTTATTGAATGGAAGAAAGCCCAACATTGCATACTTTAGAGTGTTTGGTTGTAAATGCTATATTCTCAAGAAAGGCACTAGATTGAGCAAGTTTGAAAAGAAATGTGATGAAGGGTTCTTACTTGGTTATTCTACCACAAGCAAAGCATATAGAGTTTGGAATCTCACAAATGGCACCTTGGAAGAAGTTCATGATGTTGAGTTTGATGAAACCCAAGGATCTCAAAATGAAGATCAAAACCTTGATGATGTGAGAGGAGATCAATTGTCAAATGCAATGAAGAATATGGACATTGGTGATGTTAGGCCAAGGCAAATTGATGATGATGATATTCATGTGATAAACCAAAGTGTGCAAATTGATACGAATCAAGCAAGCTCTAGTGGTTCTCATGATGAAGTGCAAGATCAAGGTCAAGCTAGTGGAAGTAACCAACTCCCAATACTCCAACCTACTAGTATTGCAAGAGATCATCCATTGGATCATATCATTGGTGGAATTCAAAGTGGTGTTCAAACTAGATCAAGATTGGCATCCTTTTGTGAGCACTACTCATTTGTGTCACTTGAAGAACCAAAGAAGATAGAAGATGCATTGAAGGATTCCGATTGGGTAAATGCCATGCATGAAGAGCTAAACAACTTCACAAGAAATCAAGTTTGGGAACTTGTTGAAAGGCCAAAGAACTACAATGTGATTGGTACTAAGTGGGTCTTTAGAAACAAGCAAGATCAAGATGGTGTAATTGTGAGAAACAAAGCAAGATTAGTTGCACAAGGTTACACACAAGTTGAAGGTCTTGACTTTGGAGAGACATATGCACCGGTTGCAAGATTGGAGGCAATTAGAATCTTATTAGCATATGCTTGTGCACACAACATCAAGCTCTATCAAATGGATGTCAAGAGTGCATTTCTCAATGGCTACATCAACGAAGAAGTTTATGTTGAGCAACCTCCCGGTTTTGAAGATGACAAGAAGCCCGACCATGTTTTCAAGCTAAAGAAGGCATTGTATGGTTTGAAGCAAGCACCTAGAGCATGGTATGAGAGATTGAGGGACTTTCTTCTCTCTAAAGGGTTCAAGATGGGAAAGGTTGACACCACTCTCTTCACCAAGAAAATTGGAAATGACTTGTTTGTGTTGCAAATCTATGTGGATGACATTATCTTTGGATCAACTAACCAAGACTTTTGTGAAGAGTTTGGAAATATGATGGCAAAAGAGTTTGAGATGTCTATGATTGGAGAGCTTAGTTACTTCCTTGGACTTCAAATCAAGCAAATGAAGAATGGCACTTTTGTAAGTCAAGGCAAGTACATCAAGGACATGATCAAGAAGTTTGGATTGCAAGATGCTAAACAAATGAGTACACCAATGGGCACAAATGATCAGTTGGATGTTGATGCTAGTGGCAACATGGTAGATCAAAAGCAATATCGGTCTATGATTGGAAATTTGCTCTATGTCACCGCTTCTAGGCCGGATGTGATGTTTAGTGTGTGCAAATGTGCAAGATATCAAGCTTCACCTAGAGAGAGTCACTTGAAAGCAACCAAGAGAATATTGAGATATCTTAAGGGCACTCATGATGTTGGATTATGGTATCCCAAGGGATCTAATTTTGAGTTGATTGGATATTCAGATTCCGACTATGGTGGTTGCAAGATTGATAGAATGAGCACAAGTGGTACTTGTCAATTGCTTGGAAGGTCTCTTGTTTCATGGTCATCAAAGAAACAAAATAGTGTTGCACTATCTACCGCCGAGGCCGAATATATTAGTGCCGGTAGTTGTTGTGCACAATTGCTTTGGATGAAGGCCACTTTGAATAACTTTGGAATTAAGTTCAAGAATGTGCCATTGTTTTGTGATAATGAAAGTGCAATCAAGATGACACAAAATCCAGTTCAACATTCAAGAACCAAGCACATTGATATTAGGCATCACTTCATAAGGGACCATCAACAAAAGGGTGATATTAGCATTGAGAGCATTGGCACCGAAGATCAACTAGCTGACATATTCACAAAGCCACTTGATGAGAAGAGATTTTACAAGTTGAAAAATGAATTGAACATACTTGACTTCTCCAACTTGAAATGAGTGCACCCCCACATTCTTATATGACATGCCTCCCCTTCGACAATGCAAGGTAAAGTTGTTTGGCATATCATTCATACTTTGCTAAGGACATGTTTAGAACATTTAGACATATTTGCATGACAAATAGGCTCATTCATGAAAATCTAATGAGTTTAATGTATATATGGTACCACTATTGCTTCTATGTTTGTTTGATCTAGTGGTAGCATATGACATGTTTGTGGGCTTGCAAACCTAGTGTTGAATCTAGAAAATGAGCTCATGATGTGTAATTCAACATGGTCAAGATAACCCTTATACTTTATGAGGTGTGAAGAAGCTTGTCCTTGGATCAAACCGAATTACATATTCTTGGCAAGTGATCTAGATTAAACCATAATTTGGACTCCCTCATATTGATTGACTTAATTCTCACTAAAATTGGCACCTTTTTTGGTGATTGTTGACAAAGGGGGAGAGAAAAGTCACAAAGATAGAAAAGTCACAAAGAGATAAAAAAAAGTTAAGTTGCAAAGAGGGAGAAAGATATTGTAAGGGGGAGAGAATGACATTGGAAAGGGATCAATTAAAATTGAGCACACAAGTAGGGGAAGCAAGCTCATGAATTATTTGTTGCATTTGTATGTGCATTAACATGACGTATTGTTGCATTGCAAAGCTTAAATTCATATTCATGATTGTATGGTGTATGCTATAAATAGAACTTGAATGATGATTTATTAAGAGTAGCTTTACAAGTGGTATCTAGACACCTTTGCTTATAATGTCGATCTCATGGAGTACTTTAGTGTTTGTGATCTTTACAAGTGGTGTATAACAAGTGGTGTCTAGCTACATCGATGCTAAGGATGGTATATATTTTGGCAACTCCGATTGGTATCACGCTTCAAAGGTCCATTCTATATACCTTAGCATCAAATTGATAGTAGTAACTCTCCCAAAATTCAAATCCATACATATGTGCACAATTGAACCAAACTCATGGAAGCACATATGTAGGGGGAGCTAATACTATCGAAGTTGAAAATTAATTTCATTTCATATCTTTGTGATGGTTGTCATCAATTACCAAAAAGGGGGAGATTGAAAGCCCAACTTTGGTTTTGGTAATTAATGACACCAAGTTGCTAATGCCATGTGTTAAGTGTTTTGAGTTAGGCATAAGCAACACATGTGATGAAGGTGTATGTGGCAAGGAGTGGTGGCCACAAGATCACAAAGAGATGGTGCATGGACATGAGATGACGATCATGGTGGAGATGCACATAATATGATGGACATGATGATCAAGTGGAAGAGAAGGATCTAAGAGCGCAAGGCAAAGGTATAAGCATAGGGTTTTTCTTTTGCCGGTCTAAGATGAGTAGAGAAGTGATTGACCGGGTTTAGGATACATAGCCGACTATCAAGAGGGGCAATCACGGTTAGCTTGGGAATTAAGTGTCACTAGATCAATGTCTTGAGCATATGCATTAGGATCTAGTAGAGAGCTAACATAACACCATGAAAAATGTTTGTGAAATGCTAACACACATGCACATGGTGTACACTTGGTGGTCTTAGCACATTTGCGAAGGCGGTGGAGTTTGAGCGGTAGAGAGGGGTTTGGGTTCCTCTCTCCCTCCCGCCGAGCTTGTGAGGCAAGATTTGGCGCTTTTTGGGGAAGTGAAACGCCTATTTTCTATTGCGCCGGAAGTCGGAAAAGAAACGGAGGCGAACGGCGGTCATTGTGGTGACCGGACGCGGTCGCGGTTTGACCGGACGCGTCCGGTCAGTTCTTTAGCTATCTGGCGCGTGGGTGCTAGGGTTTGCAACCGGCACGTCTGGTCCCTCATGGAACTAGAGCGTCCGGTCAGGCACCTAGAGGGGCAGAGCTGTTCATAGAACCGACCGGACGCTCGGCGCGTCTGGTCATGTGCGATCGGACGCGTCCGGTCGTGGTGGGAGCTTACTAGACTCCGACCGGATGCCAGGTGCAGCGCATCCGATCACGACAGCGGTAACTTCTAATGTGCACTGTTCATGCTTGTCCTGTAGTGACCGGACGCGTCCGGTCACCCTGACCGGTGCGTCCAATTAGCACGTTTTGAACTGTGTCGTCCGGTAACGGCTAGCTGCGTACCCCTTCGCTATAAATAGAAGATGTCCGGGGTTTGAGGGTAACTCTTGCACATTTTGAGACCTAGAGACATCCTTTGAGCTAGAGAACAACCCCTCCACTCATCCCTTTGCTTGGTTGCACATCTTGAGTGAGATTGAGTGAGATTCAAGTGCATTGCTTGAGAGTTGCATTCTAGAGGCACTTGATCTTCGAGTTGCTGTGGATTCCTTGTTACTCTTCCGTGTTTCCCCACACAGTAGACGGCTTGGAGCAGCGGAGGTGATTGAGCTCGTAAATGAAGATTGTTGGAGCCCTCACCAAGTGTTGTAAGGGGTTCTTGATCCTTCCCCGTGGGAGTTCGCAAATTGGATACTCTAGTGGAGCTCGTGGCTTGGAGGATCCCCATCTTGTGTGCGGTTGTGCGACACCCGCCGAGGGCTCGACTCTTGATAGTCGATTAGCTCTCGAACCGACAAGTGGGTGCATCGCCACAACAAGGAGTAGCTTGCCGGGAAGCAAGTGAACCTCGGTAAAAATCTTGTGTCATCTCTTTGCCGAGGATTTCTCTTGTGGTTGATCATTGTAATTGATTCTTCGAGTGGATTACTTCCCTACATCGTTGGTATAAGAATCAAGTCACTTGCTCTTTACTTTCTTGTACTAGTCCTAGTGTAGTTTGCTTAGTGTAGCTTTTATCACATAGGATTAAGTAGCTTAGTGACTTAGCCTTATTGGTGTGTATTAGAGATCATAGCCTTGCTTCACTAGAATTGTATAGGTGGCTTGCATAGTGTAGTTGAGCTAGTGCTAGAATTAGCTTAGCCATCTTTTATACTAACATGGTTGTTTAGTGAAGCTTGTAGAGTTTTAAATAGGCTATTCACCCCCCTCTAGCCATTTGGACCTTACAGATGTGCGACTCTCCGGGTGCCGTCAGTTCGTCGGGGGAGCCCATCGAGCCCATGATCGCATTTCAAGTGCTGGTTGTTACCAACAAGGTGCTGGATCTGAAATCCCAGCTCATAGGCAAAGACTGTCTGGTGGATCCCTAGAGCTCGAAGCCGATGACCCATTCTGATTTCCTCGTGTAACTTACTCTGTTTTGCAGGATCACCAAAAGTACCGCTCTAGGGCCCCTTTGGACAAGGTCCAAGAGCGAAGGACCGATGGTGCGGAGACATCCACCAGTAATGGCGGGATGTCCGCACTTCGAGAGGAGTTGAGTGCCATTGTCCCCGCTCCCTGCCTAGGCTGTGTCGGTCATAGTGCGCCAGGTTCGGGCATGCAGATGAGGAGGCACAGGGCTAAGGTAGAGTCTGCAAGCACCAATGAGGGTGTGAAGCCCCAAGAGGAAGAAGAAGAGGCAATGCTGAGTGCAGGCATCGATAGTGCCAGGTACGTCGTTTATCCTTGGCCAGTTATGGCCTTGGCGTATGTGAATTTGGCTTACCACGAGTTGTTCACAGTGCTGAGGGCTCTGGGGTCGCCTAGGCCCACTGATGACAAGCCGTCGGCTAGGACAGTCTCAGTCATTGGCAACTTCGGCCCGAAGGTGGAGTATGTCCCCTTTGAGCAAGGTTCAAGAACCTCGCGTAGGCGGTTGAAGAAGCCTGCGCTGCTGGATGTTCCCAGTGATAAGAACATGTAAGTTCAATTCCTTTATCTCATGGTCTTGTCAGGTGATGAGTTCTTGATGCTTGCTGTTTGGGCGCAGTTACCATAGCTCCAGGAGTTCACCCAAATCGAACGCACTAGGCAGCGTTAGCGATACCATAGCTCCAAGAGTTCACCCAAATTAGAGTGAGGATTCGAGTATTTCAGAGAGGATTTGGGTCACTCGTATCCTTAATGACTTCATGGCTGGTTTTGACATAGGCGCACCGCCTTTGGAGGATGCTCAGGAAGATGTTTCTCCAGTGATCTAGGTGGGGCCTGCGCAGGGTGAACCTACTTGGGTTCCTAGTGTGGGTGCCTAAGGGAAAGATGTAATAGAACTGTCCAATTCATAAAGAGCTCAAGTATAACGGCCACCACTGGAGCGGTTACACTATCATACTTGAACCCATATAAACCTGGTAGTTCGCCGAGTGTCACGAGGGACCTCGGTAATCAACTTTACAACCAAGATCGCATGGTTCAGCATTCACTCATTCACATATTACATAAAGTTCTCACATACTTTAACATACATCGGAGTTTAACATAAGGTTATTACAATACCAAGTTCGAATAAAAGTAGCGGAATCAACATAGTTTTGAAACATCTCACACCCTCATACTTAGTTTAATACAGTGCCAATACCAAGTCATTTCCAACAAAAGCACAAGTGAAGACATAAGAAAGGACCATGCCCATGGTCTACTCCACATCCACGGCTGGGTAGAAGTAGTGCTTGCAGTAGCCGTAGAACATGTTGCCATCTGCAACAAGTGGGAAATAAACCTTGAGTACGAGGATGTACTCAGCTAGACTTACCCATCATAAACCAAAATAAAGTGACTCTCAAGGATTATGCAAGGCTTTATCAGGTGTGGCTAGCTTGACATCATTTTGCATAAGTAGCATAAGGGAACATTTATTAACATCTTTAATCCTACTAGCAGTAAGTTATATTCAGGAACCTAACTAATCTAAGTTGGCACCTGTACTAGAGCAAACACTTGAATATCATTAAGTAATCAATAGTAACCATATTAGATTTGGCATTTTATCATCATAACCATTATCATTTTCTAAAATCACATTACTACGATGAAGTAACTCAGTCATAGTTTCCCACTATCCGAGAGAGACGGCAATTCGAATCGATTTCTAACCAGCTGGTGAAATTCCTCACACAAAATAGGCATGCTTTGCAAGGGCAGCCATTGGTCACCATTGGTACTATTCAGGGTCTATCGTGGGTTTGCCCTGGGCCGCACACTCAGGAGCCAACCAGTTTGCCAGGATGCCTCAGGCCCTGCCTGCCCTTGGTCAAAACCGTGCTCCCGCACATACTTCCTTCCTCCAAGTGTGCGCACCAACAAGACCTATCCCGGCCCAAACAGAGCTACTAGGCTTCATGGTCGGAACAACTTATCTGGCCAGCTAAATGTGAGACTGTTCAAAAATGACCAAGGCCCGATAATGATACGGTCCTTAATCGACACAGACAGAAACTATCCGCACCCAAGGCCTCTATGCCTTGCTGCTCACACATTCCGCCCAGTCTCCAATTATACCTCAACACTTGGTTATGCTCCACGATAGCAAATATAGCCAACCGTGATCAGTTATCCACCTATTTCGTAGGTGACAGGAAACCACCCACCTCTACCAGTCTAAGCATGGCAAAGCAACATTCGATCCTGGACCTACATGGGATTCACGGTACAATAGAGGTGGACAAGGAAGGTATATATGCATCAACAGGTTTCAAGCAGTTCCTATACTTAATGCATCAAACATCAAAAGACACAAGTTGATATTTAAAAAAAATCTTGGGAGGCTTATAATGCTTTGAGGCTTGCCTTTCAAAATGGTGGACGGTCAGTGGTCAGGGCACTCTGGAAGGTCCGGCGCCTGTCCTCCTTCTTCTAGCTCCTCCTGCGACTGTACCTCCTGCGGAATCTCCCCTTCGACGGGCTCGAATTCCACTAACGTCACCCCCTCTGGCGATCCTATATGCATGCATACATGAATGAATACGGGGAATGCATATTGTATGAAACATTAGGATGGCATGAGGAGATGCTTATGCTGGGTATGGTGACCTATACATTCTTTAAGACAGAACAAGTCAATTTCGTTTACTGAGTACGTGCAAATCTCTTCTCTAGAAAAGTAGACACACACTTACCCCGTTTTGACAACCCAAGATACAAATGCTCGTCACTGGTGAGAGACCTAAAACCTGCAACTAACAATTTATTTTAATTAGCCTAAACTAATCCAACAAGCCTTATATGCATCAAGCAAGTCACACTACACAACAAGCATTTTGGACTATGAGCCAGCAGCTACTTAAATTAACCATAACTGGAGTTCTATAAGTCCAACAAACATGAGCTAGGACTTCCTGGAAAGCTTAACAAATTATCTACAACTTTGTCAATATAAGGATTCACAGAAAATATCATTATCATTACTTAAATTGCAAAATTCCAAAAACTATCCAGCAATTCTAGAAATGAAATTATGAAGAATTAATATTTTACTACATCTTAGAAATGGCTTTTATGCACCACCAAAGTTACCAACAGTTTAGGCATCTCTTAACAACACTAGAAAACATGATGGTCAAGTTTAATCTTTTCATTTAATTACCTTTATTAATTTATTTTTGATAATTAAGGGACTTTATAAACACATAGCAAAAGTGCATAGAAACATCTAGAAAAATTACAGTGGCACACACATCCATCCATTGGGCTACTGTAAAAATTTCATAGCATTTGAACAAGTGCAGCATCCTCTACAAAAAGAACAAGCTAGGTATGCATTTTCTCCCTAATTAAAAGGAATAAACAAAAACAGTAAAAACTATCTACTAACTACTGACATTTTATTTCTCCAGTGCATAGGTTATTTTCCAAGGATTCCAAAAAGTCCTTATTTGCCTTTTTCTGATTTTTCTACAATTTCCTAGGATTTTCCAAAGTTCATTAGCTTTTCTTGAAAAAGAAAAAGAAAACAATTCAAACTCCAAAACACTAAGTACACCCGGGCTAATACACTCAGAGATGCTGACATGCGGGGCCGAGGTGGTCAATGGGCCCACCGGTCAATAGCACCGAAAGCAGAGGAGGGGGTTGACCGACGCCTAGCTCGCCGTCGGTGAGGTCGCCGGCGATGGCGTGGCCACCAACGTGTTCCCCTCGGCGAACCGAATCGTTTGGTGGTGGTGGTGAGGCAAGAGATACTCCGGAGCACGCTTGACGCCGGCAATGGCGGTACGACAGAGGATCGTGACGGTACGCCGGCCATCTCCGACCATGGCATGGCGAGCCAAGGGCGGCTATAGCTTCCTAACCTCATAGCGAATCTAAGGGTGCTCTCTAGGGCAAAAGGGGTGGTGCCGATGAGCTTGGCCACGAGCGCGGCAGCTCGGCGGCGTGGACATGGCGGTGCGCTGCCCTTCTCCGGTGAGCTCGCTACGGTAGCGCCTAAAATAATTGCGGCATGAGCATCTACACTACACGGTGACTCGGACGCGCAAGATAGAGTGGGTGGAGGAGTTCCGAGCAGGGCTGGCCACAGCGAGCCTATGCGCGGTGGCGCTCCGGTGAGCAGCGCGGCGGCGGCGGCGGCAATGCGCTTTTGTGCCTTACTAGAGTCTGGATGGCGACGCTGGTCGGTGGAGGTGGTAGAGCGGGGCGAGGCGCGACTGGTGGTGTGGTGGATTCGGCAATGGGGGCTGCAGTGGTGGTGCTGCACGGCCGTGAGAGCACGGCGGCAATGGCGAGCGATGCGGATCCGCCTCGGCTACGTGAGCAGAAGCCAAGCGAGAGCGAGAAATGGAGGGAGTGGAGAGGCAGCAGCAGCTTGCTGTCAGATTGAGCTTGCTAGCGCGCGCGAGTGCGGGCGGAGCTGGAGCATGGCGGCCATGCAGCGGTTGGGCGCTGCGTGCGGTCGGCCACGCTGGCAGTTTTTGAAACTGGCCATGACGATTCAGTCACAAGCAACGATGACTGACAGCACGAATTAGCTCGATCATTACTCCCAAACCGTGCACTGTTAGTAGAAATCGTAGTAGATAAAGTTGTAGAGATATGTATGACCTACATTTTTGTCAACATGAACTTGCTCTAGTTCGGCCTAGGTTAGGAGCTAGGAGCTGCTAAACATGGCTACTCGAAACTGAAAAGTCAGCTAAGACCTAGCAAAATTTGCTAAGTGTCAAAACAGCCCTATCTCTGACTTGTGGGCCCTTTTTTATCATGATATGCACATTTCTAGCTCAAGGTCACTAAATGACTTTTGTTACTTGTAAAATTCTCTACAACTTTTGTTAAGGTTGCACTTGCATGCAAAGTATCTAAGTCAACATTCAATTTGGGTCAAACCAAAGCACTCTAAATGGTCAACAAGGTCAACTTGAGATTGAATTTTAATTTGACCATACTACCAATACAAACTTGGTTCCAATTGGTATTCTAAACATGACTAAGATGTTATTATGACATTTTGCACATATTTGCATCACCCCAACTCACAAGCCAAATAATAATGTACTGAAACATAGAATAACAAGTGTTCGAAACATAATGTTGCATGGAAATGTTTCAAGGGTTTTAGTTGCATGTTTCACCTATTGCATTGACATGTTTCATGTATGATGCTCATGATTTATGCATAAATGAGAGATGTAGATGCTCATGCTATGCAATGCAAGTGCAATTTTGTGAGCTAACACCCAGGGTGTTACAGCCTGTTGTCGGTGTTTTTTACCGGTAGATATTTAGTTCTTGGGGAACCCCGCTTGGTGCGAAGAACAATCACAGATGGAGACAAGATTTATACTGGTTCGAGCCCCCAGGAAGTGAGTAAAAGCCATACATCCAGTTGCTACTCTTGTATTGCTTGTATTCGGTGAGATTGAATTACAATGTAGCTTGCCTATGAGAGATTGAATGAATACAATGGGGGATATTGCTAGATATTTATATCTAGGATCAACTTGCCCTATAAGATAAGGAATCGTGCCCTAGTCAGAGTCTTGGTGCAATCCAGAGATATCATTCCTTGAATAGGGTCGTCGTGGGCCTTCGGGTCGTCTCTGATCCGGAGTCAGTGTTCAGCAAATCCTATAGTCAGGATACCTGGGGGTATGGCATCGACATAAGCCCCCTACCTTGTCTATCAAATGCAATATGGTCATCTATCAGTAGTCAGGATCATCTTAGCCAGGTGGTTTGTTGTTTGGGTACGAAGAGGTAGCCCGGGTTGCCAACAGCGACTTTGATCCCGATCCACATGCAAGCCGATAAAGTGCGTTGTTGGGAGATGAGCTTGTTCTAGTGCCATCCTTAGGTCATCCTGTCTTGTTAATCTTGTTTCACATGCAAGCCAAGGGGCGCACAGTCATCTGTCAGTCGAAGCACTGCGATGGTTCAATTCCCCATGAGTGCGCGTGGTGGAGATTTAATTCCTTTTTAACTGAGACAGTGGTTGAGATTCCTAGAAAGTCAGTTTGGTCCTATTTAATCAGGCCCACTCAAGATCAATCTACTACCTCCATTCCCAAATCTCGTAGCAAAGACGAGGAAGAAAACCGCCGGCCACAAACATCCCCAAAAAGTGCCGCGTCTGCTACGCATGGCATCACCCAGCCAATCGGCCATGGTGGCATTGTCAAGTAGTATGTCGTCGCCTCTGCCATCTGTGATCGCGTCTTTGTCTCTGTCCCCGACATCCTCCGGAGCCCAGCCCTAGCAATGGCATCGCCGCTGACTGCACTCCCCGTGGCTCCCAAGAGGGAAAGCTAGGGTCGATGAAGTTGATTCGCTAAGATCTCCGGCCGGGCCTACAACTTAGCCGGTGCCATCGGCACCAAAGGTGGTGATCAAGCTCTCCAATGAGGATGAGCCAGAAGACTTGGCCCCACTAGTGGGTCCTATTCTCGTCGCTCCGGCCTCCACCACCGCTCCTGCTTTCGTCGCCTCCACCGACCTTGACATCCCCGGCTCCTCTGCTCCTTGCATCGCTGGCTCACCGAACACGAGCTGTGACGAGGAGATCGTGAGGAAGCTCTTTGTTGAGCTGAATCGTGAGGCCATCGGCATCCCAGGAGACGGTTGTAACACCCCAGGTGTTAGGCTGGCATTTTGGCACTTGCATTGCATGAGACTAAGCATCATTCGTTCACATATGAGCATGGAACATATGTAATATACTAGTGAAACATATGGAACATACTATTGCAACATGTGAAACATGTATATATGGAATGTGCTTTAAAACATCTGAAACATTTCCTTGAAACATATGCAACATACCCTTGTTACTTTGTGTTTCAATTTGTGTATGTTTGATGCTCATGCTCGGTAATGCAAGTGAGTGTTGATGTCACTTCTTTCATGTGTCTCACATTCATCTCTAGCTATATGGATCACCAGAAAAGTTTCATAAAGTTTGGAATCAAAAAGTCACATGAAATGATAAGTCATGTCTTTGTTTCAATGGCTTTACTAAGTGTTTGAATTGCACCATTAAATGGATAAAATTATAGATCATCAACCAAACCTTACAACCTTGCTCAAAGGACTCTAATTGCACTCATGAACAAAAGTTATTAAGGGTTCATGTTGAGCAAGTGGCCAGAAAATGCCTCAATGGATCAAAAAGGATAATTTAAACTTTATCGTGATCCTACATTGGTCAAAGTAGAACTATATGTTTTGTGCATGTTTTGGTGGTTGTCCTTTAATAAAAGTTGTGGTTCATCTTATGTAGAACAAACTTTGTTAAATGGTCAAGAGCTAGTTTGGTCTCTCACCGAGTCTAACTGGAGCTCGAAGTTCGAATCCGCTGCTGTTCCAGGCTTCAAAATAATTCTAAGTCTGGAAATCAACGTCATTAGGTTGGCAATCTATGTTCTCGAGTTTTCGTTACACAACTTGAGTTGATCCAAAAATAAGAGTTGAAGTTCATGCTTTAGAGAAGACCAGTTTGGATTGTGCAATTTGAAGTCAAACCGGACCTAGCTTAACCCTTAGCGACACGCTGACACTGCTACTTGGGGCCTTAATTATGCACTAATTCAGAACCCTAATGACCATGCGTCCTTAACAAAAGTCGGAGAAGGATCAGAGAGCAACAACTTTGTTTCAAGGCCTGAGGCCCAATTCTAACCCTAGCTAGCCCAAAAAAGGAACCCAATGTGGTCTCGTCGACGCCCGCCACCTGTTCGCCATTTTGCCGACTTGCCGGCCATGCAGGGCAGCGCGTCCCACCATTGTTGCCACCTGTCCCTACCTCGCTGCGCCTTGTCTAGCTCTGCTTCGCGTCCCTGCGCCCTTCAGAAGCGAACGGCGAGCTCTTCCTCCCTCTCTGCTCGCACTCTCGCGCACGCAAGGCCACAGCACCATGGCCGCCACCGAGCCGACCTCCCGTCGCTGCTCTTCCCCTCCGCGCCTGCCTCATAGTGCTTCTCAGCCACCGCACGGGCACCCATGACCACCGCCTGCTTCCATGGCCAGCTACCGGCCGCAGTCGCATGTAACACCCCAGGTGTTTGGCTTGCATTTGTGATGTGCATCGCATAACATAAGCACATTCATCTCATTATCACATGTGCATCATTCTATGTTTCAATGTTTCAACATAATGTTGCATTAGTGCTTATGCATAGGGGTATCATATGTGGTGTCCCTCTATTATACCTAGTATCCTAGAGGGGTTGTACATGTCCCATGTACCATGTTTCAAGTGTCGCATGTCTCTATTTCAGTGTTTCAATTGATTGTTTCACCTGTTTCAGTTGAATGTTTCATATGTTTCAAGTCACTGTTTCAATTGTTTTGAGAAGCTAGAGTACATGGATCACATGCAAATGAATGTGGTGACTCACCAAAACACCCTAGCTACATTTAGAATGTCATTAGGAACAATGTTCATAAAGGTCTTTAGCCCTAATTATGCTACTAAGTATTGTTTCCCTAGTCAATTAGAGGAGTGTATCTGACTGACCTTTCAAAATGTCCATCTTAGAGATAGAATCTGCCAAAATCATCTATGGCAAAGTTGTGGAAAATTTTATCAGCTACAAAATTTATTTTTGGGTCATCTCATGAATCACCCTCTAACCCACTCAAATTCCATCATTTCTGTCCTGCTGAAATTCTGTTGTTTCCCAAAAACCAGTTCCTGCTTTTTGATTTATATCTCTCAAATTGTGCCGATCTGGCCTTGGCGCCTTAAAACAAAGTTGTTGAGATTTTGTTAAGGTCCAACTTTGTCAATTGGCTCATCTCGAGATTCAGGCCAGAATGGGAGCTATAGGTCCAAGAAAGAGCTGCTATTTTGGTTTTTGGAATGTTGCAAACGTTTCAAGGCAATGTTTCGGTGTTTCATGTTCAGAAATTTTGAATGGGGGAGTGGCCGACCGGCCTCAGCTCGTTGCCACCGCGTGGCTGCGCCATGGCAGCTGTACGTCGGTGTGGGACCCACCGACCGGGCCACAGCTTCCTCAAGAGGCACCACAACACCGCCAGCCTGCCTCCTCCTCCATTCCCTTCCTCTTCTCCACGCCGTGCTCACTGAGGCGAAGAAAGGGCACTGCCACCGCCGCCGTGACTTGGCCGAGCTCGCGCGTCGCCATCATCGAGCCTCTGCTCGATTCACCCCTCCCTGAGCATCGCCGCGACCTCCTCTACCTCCTCCACCTCCTATCTGAGCCAACCGAGACGAGGTAAGGGCGCATTGCCGATTTTCATCGCCGCCGCCATGGGGGTCACCTTGCCAGAGCTCGTGCTCGCCGTGATCGGCATAGCTAGGGCCTTCCCCGTCCCTCCTTTTCTACCTAGGGAGCTCTGCCTTGATGTCGTGAAGCTCGTACCAAGCTTGGTCGGTGCAACGGGGGCCTCACCATCATCGGAGCGCCGTCGCGCCTTGACCATCGTCGCCAGCGTAGTTAGGGTTAGGTAGTGGGGTGCGTTTTGCAAACTGGTCGACTCAGCTCGACGCGTAGGTCACTCCGGTGACCTCGGTTTCGCCGGCCGGCTCACCAGCGGCGAGCTTTGCCATCGTCCCCTCCTCCTCCCCTGTTTTTTGCTCGCGGACCAAAAGCGGCCGTGGGCCGGGCAGCTCAGTCGGGCCGGCCCAGTTAGGTTTAGGTTTTGTTTTTCTTTTATTCAATTATGCAGATTTGAGTGCTAACTTGTAAATTCCATATCTTGAGTTTTAGGGATCCAAATGTTGTGGTTCAAAATTTGTTGTGCTCTGTGTAGTATCTAGTTTCTATTAAAAATATGAAATATGCCATGTTCAGTTATGGAAAATGAAGTTATAAATTATCTCTTTTATTCAATAGGAAATAGGAGAAATTTGTATCTTTTGCTGTGTAGCTCCAAATGGCATGAAAATTTTATGGTGTGCTGTTCTTGCCATGAATAGCTTGTAGTTTAAATTTCAGCAATTTTGGATACTGTATGATTTAGTCATGCATTTATCTTCTTTAATTAGATGGATCTTGTGCTAATTTTCATAAATTATCTAGAAGTCCAATAAAGGTGAAATTTAGGGAACACTGTTTTTGATTTAGTAAGAAGCTAGGAAAAATATGAAATCTGTTGTTTGACACTTTTCAATAGGGTTTCTTATTTATGCCAAATTCAGCCTTGCCATCTGTTATTTTTGATATAGCAAGATCTAATAGTTCAAATGCTCTGAAAAATTTATGGTAGCTTACTGGAAGCATGTTGTAGCTGCTGTAATTTTGATAGAATTTATTGTGTAGTTTTGATATAAGTTCCTTTATCCACCTAATTATCTAAATAAATTAATAAAGGGCATTAAAGAAATTATTTAGATGTTGGCACCATACTTTCTGGTGTTCTTTTAACCAATGTAATGACTTGGTAAAGTTGTTTTTGTTCAAATGTGCTTTTGTACCATGTCCAAATATTTAATTTGGTGAATCTGCCAATTCTGGACAGATTTGGGGACTTGGCAAAATTCCCCATGATATGGTGCTTTGCTATGAAACTTGTTTATACAAAAGTTGTATATAACTTATGAATCAATCTTCAATTAAAATTTGGTGGCATTTGGCCATGTAGTTTAAGAGTTATAGCTGTTCAAAGTTAGGACTCAGTTATGTTTACTGTGTCTTGCATAGACCAGATTCTGTGTTTAGTTGATTTCGACCTAGTAAACTTTGGAATCATGCTATGATGTTTTTATATGATTTGTAGAGAATTTCATAAGCTTTCCAGAATGTCCTCTTTCAAGTCATTTGGAGTTGTAGATCTCCTGCTATGATTGATTTACTGAACTGCTTCTTTGCATATTAAACCTGAAATGTTCTGTTAAGTGTGCCTTTGTTATACTTGAGCATGTTGTGATGTTACTAGGGCTTAAATTGATTATGGTGAGCTTAGGTGCAGGTGTTAGGCCTCTAACAGAGGATGAGCATCTATACCTTAGATTGTGCAAGTTGAGTAAGTGTGTTCTTGCCCTCTAGAGAGGAGATATGCACCTACTCTTTAAAGTGATTTGAATAGAGCGTTGCACCTACTCAGTCAACGAATGTCTAGGGACGCATTGTTAATTGTTGTTCTTCATCCATGAGCACCATGTCATTCCTTATGTATCCATGATATTTATCTTGTGCACATGCATGCTATAGGTGTACCGGAAGGAGTGACCTTGTTGGAGTTCGAGGGACCGGGTGAGGAGGAGCAGCAGCAGCCAACACCGAAGGTTCAGGAGGTGCAGGGCATAGGAGAAGTGTCAGACGAGGTTGTCGTTGACTGCCCTGACCATGTCCCTTGCAATTTCATGAAAGGCAAGCCCCGAAGCATTATAAGCCCCCTAATTTCTGAAATGCAATTAAGTATTATGTTATATATATAGTTGCATTAAGTTATAGGTGTTGAATGAAAACACTTCTGCATTGATATCCACTCCTTGTCCAGAGATTACTACCATGATTCCTATGTAGCTGAGGTTTGAGTAGATGCTTAGCCCTGCTTTAAGTGATAGAAGTCGGGTGATTTTCTGTCACTTGCGAGCAATAGGGATATACATAGGGCACGGTTGGCTGTATTTGCTATCATAAAAAAGAACCTGGTATAATTTGAATGAAGACCGGGCGGAGGCTTGTAAGGCTGTTGTAACACCCCTGGTGTTAGGTGTAACGGAACCGTCCAAATTATAAGAGCACAAGTACAAAAACAATCACCGAAGTGATCAAATTCTCGCACTTGAGCCCATATAACTCCGGTAGTCCAATGAAATCACGAGGGATTTCAAACCATCCAACATACAAGCCAAGATCGTAGTGATTCAACATAACAAGTCACATGTTACATCCATTTCACAAGTAATTCAATATACATCGGAGTTCAACATAGTTATTACAACTTACATTGAAAAGTAGCGGAAGCAAAGTAATTTGAAACTAACATTTATCTTATTTCAAATACATGCCAGTACCAAGGTCGACTTCCAACAAAAGCATTAGAGACAAGATAAATAAGAAGGATCACGCCCGTGATCACACTCCACCTCTAAGGTAGGAGCCAACCAATTCTTGCAGTCGCCATGATACATCACAACCTGCAACAAGTGGGGATAAAACCCTAAGTACAAGAAGGTACTCAGCTAGACTTACCCGTCAAAAACCAGAAATAAGGTGACACCAAGGATCATGCAAGGCTGATATGAAGTGGGCTAGCTTGACAACATTTTGCATAAAAGCTTAATATGGATAAGTAATCATTAATGCTTAAGCATCAAGTTAATTATCATTAACCTATCATCTATATTAGAACCTGTACTAGAGCACTCACTTTATTAAGAGCAAACAATATTAACCATAGCAGGTATCAATTGAGGCAACCTTTTCATCGTTAACCAATTAACCATCCGTTCAATTTAATGGAATCTACGTTGCCGCTGCTCAAGTCAAGTGCTCACTAACCGGGAGCGACGGCGATTCGAATCGAATTCCTATCCAGCTGGAGGGGTATTTCTAACACTCACCGAGTCACGCCTGGCGAGGGCTGCTCAGGTCACCTTTCGTACAGTTCAGGAATCGCGGGTCCGAATGATGTCGCGTCCCCAAGGGCGACACTCTGCCAGGTGATAGGGACTCTAACCCCCCCTTGGTCTCACGCCAACGTCCCCAAGCACATCCTTTCTCTCCTCCAAGATGCAACCTACCATTCGATTCCCGGCCTGAACCATACTACTCGACTTCGCGGTCGGAACGACTTATCCGGCCAACTAAGTGTTAGACTGCGTTCAACATGACTCAAGGACGTACAACGAATCGGTCCTTAAACGACTCAGACAGGGATAGTTCTACACCCAAGACCTCTATGCCTTGTTGCTTCACTATCGTCATCCCACCCGGTCTCAATTCATTTTATTAACACATGGTTTCATTCCACGATAGCAAATATAGCCAACCGTGCCATATATGACTATCATACATCTCGCAGGTGACAGGAAATCACCTGACTTCTACCGCTTAAAGCAGGGCTAAGCATCTACTCGAACCTAGTCTATGTAGGATTCAAGGATTCATATATCTGGACAAGGAATGATATAATGCAGCAAGGTTTTCAACCAACTCCTACCACTTAATGCAACAATACTTATAACATATATAGAATTAATTGCTTTGAAGGTAGGAGGCTTATAATGCTCCGGGGCTTGCCTGGGATCCGACTCAAGTTAGAGTATGTCAGATGAAGTCACTTGGCGAGCAACCTCCAATCTACCACTTGTCCGGTCCTTCTTTCTTCGGGATGGATCCACCAAACACCGTCTTCGGGTTTGGCTCCACATCAGGTCCTTCACGTGCTTCAGCTAGCGTACCTAAATGAGGTGCAATAATGCATGTGTATGAATGCATAGAAGTGCAATAAACAAAGTAATCATGCAAGCATACCAAAGTTCACATAAACCCTAGAGTTAATTAACTTAATCCTTATTAGGGCATAACAAAGAAGATTGCAAGCACATCAATCAAGACACAAGTCTTATAAGATTACTGGGTATCAACCTAAGTACCATCAAAGATATGAGTCACACTTTAACACACAAGCATGGCAAAGTGAAACAAGGCACTAAAACTAAAATCTGTCACTTTCTAGACATACATGCAGTAGCTCCGTAAATCAATCATAACTAGAGATCTACAACTCCAAATGACTTGCAAGAAGACATTATGGAAAGCTTATGGAATTATCTAAATTTCATTTATGATCATCTAAACCTGATTCTAAAATTTACTAGGTCGAAATATAGAAGGTACAGAATCTGTCCTGGAAGGACAGAGAGCAACCTAAATCTGAACCCAAATTAGAACAGCTGTAGTTTCTAAACCATACGGCCAAATGCCCCCAAATTTTAACAGAGGCTAGATACATAAATTATCTACAACTTTTGTATAAACAAGTTTTACAACAAAGCATATTATCATGAAGAACTTTGCTAAGTTCCCAGATCTGTCCAGAAACCTTATTTGCAAGAAATAATTATTAACTTATGTTGCAAACGTATAATTGGACAAAACCAACTTTACCAACATGTCACACATGACTAATGAACACCAGAAAACATAGTGTCCATTCCTAAATAAATTCTTTTAATGCATTTTCTTAATTTATTTAGATAATTAGGTGGAATTATGAACACCTATCAAAATTGCACAATAAATTCTACCAAAATTACAGTGGCCTACATATGCTCTCAAAAGTCTACTGTACAATTTTGAAACCACTTGGACATGTATATCAACCTCTATGAAAAAGGCAAATTGCTATTGCAATAAATCATGTGAGAGCAAGTTAAACCTAAAACTCAATATTTTCTGTGAACCCAAGGCCATCTTATGAATCAATATGATAGGGAAACATCATAATAAGGTGATGGGGCAACATTTTCTATTTTATCATTTATATATTATTTATAAGCTATTTATCAAGCCCTAAACAAGTTAAATCAATAACTAGATCATCCCATAAGTAGTGACCAAGAAATTTATACCACAGTACATACATATCATGACAAGACTACCATAAAAATTTCAGATCATTTGGAGCATCACAACTCAAGATATAAAATGACAAGTAATAAAATGAGATTTTCCTTATTTAACAAGGTCAAGTCAAAACCCTAAGAAAACAGTGAACAACTAGGGTGTTTAATATTTTTCCTAGCAAGTACATGTCATCACAAAATTAACAAAACAAGAATCACTATTTTTGGATGTCTAAAACTCCAGATCTTGCTCTGGTTAGGTTTGAAGGCATTTCTAGAGCTCTTTTTCAACATAAATAAACACATTGAAAAACATCTATAAACATATAAAATTTTATGACTCTACTGCATAGATCTTTTCCCAAGGTTTCCAAAAAGTCCACTTTTGCTATTTTTGGATTTACCTAGCAAGAGATATGCATTTTAGAAGATTTACATAAAATCTGAATTTCAAAACAGCATTTATCCATACCTAACCGAATATGCTAGGCGCACCCGAAAACACACCCAAAACGGCCACTTCATAAACTGTCATGTGGGACCCATTACCCACCCGGGCCTGCCTGTCATCCTAAGGGAAAACGTACACCGACTTCCCCTTTCTTCTTCCTTGTCTCAACGGCCGAAAGCAGGGGAGGGAGCAGGGCCGGCCTGGTCCCGGCGAGGGGGTCGCCGGCGGCGGTGGCCAAGGACGGCACGGGCAGCCTGGGGCCCTTGCGCACCCGTGGAGCTACTCGGCTCTGCTCGAGGCGGTCCCCAGCGTCGTGGCCACAGGAGAGGGCGGCGGCGGTCCGATGGCGACCTTGCTACGGCGGCGAGCGGCCTCAGGAGAGGGTGCGGGAGGTGCGGCGCTAGGTGACGGAGGTGCTGATGTGGTTTGTTTGGGCGGATGGAGACCCGAGACAAGAAATCACAGTGGCGCCCGGAGCTCGGCCATGGCCGCCATGGAGCGGCTCCAGCGGTGCTGTGGCATGCTTGACAGCCGGGAACGGGGCGTCGAGGGGGGGTCGGCCTGAGCTAGAGATGACGGTGGTGCGATTGGGATGGAAGGAGGGCACAGCCGTGACTTGGGCGGGAGCTCCGCCGCCCGGCAATGGCGGCCCCGGCGGCTAGTGACCCTAGAGCGGCCAGAGAACGAGGGAGAAGAGAGCGAGGGCGAGTGGAAGATGGAGAGCTCGGCCTCGGCCTCTCCCAGTGACCCAGGGCGCGACATACAAGGCAGGGAGGAGCAGCAATGGTGGGGCGCGGTGTCGGGCATGGTCGCCACGTCCAGAGCACGTGTCGGCGTTTCAGACAATTCGTCGAATACGTGTCACGTGTTGATGTGCCTGACTTGGAGACCATTTTCAGGCCTGCTCGGGTCCGAATTTGGACATGGGCCAATTATGAAAGTTGTTCATTTCATGATGCCCTACAAATTTCATTTAAGCACCATGGTCATAAGACCCACAAATTAGGAGATAATTAGTCCCCAAATCACCAGTGTCAACAAGTTAAGCTAGGGCTCGGTTTAGGGATTTTTAAATGTCAAACTTGGTCAATTTGATCCCAACTCTCTACATGTTGCTCTCCACTAAATTGTTTCCAACTTTCATTTTTGGGTCAGCTTGAGTTACTTAACGAAATCTTGAGAACGCGAGATGCCAACGTCGATGTTACTGGAATTAGGGCTTAAAATTGGCTAAGTGCTGAAATCAGCCCTAAAACTGACTTGTGGGCCCTGTTTGAGCATGTTCCACACATTTTCATGACTTGACTCTTAAACAAAGTTTGTTCCTTATAAAATTCTCTACAACTTTGTCAAAGGGTGCACAGTCATGCAAAGCTTCTAGGTCACACTTTTGAAACGGTCAAACAAAAGTGTTCCCTGGTCCATACATGGTCAACCATCACTTAGAAGCACATTTAGGCAAAATGATCAACATGAACATTGTTCCATTAAGTGTCCTAAGTGTAGTTGAGGTGTTGTAGAGGCCAAACATACTCACCATGCATAGGTTGCACAAAAGTGTAGGTCTCACATGCCTTGAAACATAGAACTCAAGTGAAATGCTATAGTCATTTCATGTGGTTGTTTCAAGATACATGCTACACATGTTCCACTAGGGTGTTCCACATGTGTCCAAGATGTGTTGCACATATTGCATTTGTATGTTGCACAACACTAGTTCCCATGGGATGTAAGGCAGGTTTTAGTCATAATCCAAACAAGCCTATAACTTATCATTTCATGTGACTTTTTGATTCCAAACTTCATGAAACTTTTTCAGGGATCAATATAGATAGGTACCAAGGTGAGACACATGAAGATATGGCAATAACACCATCCCAACATATATCTTTGAAAATGGCCTATATGTAAAGCAATGATGCAGCATCCAACCCAAAGTTAGGCTCATCTCCCTAGGTTGACATTGACATTGTCATTTCCACTTAATCTATCATGTTTGAGCTCAAACCCACTGCCTAATTGGTGATAAACACCTGGGGTGTTACATTAGGCGTCACTAAAACTTGGTCATGTCATCATCATGCATGTAAACATGTCATCTAGCCAACTATGCCTTGCATTAATTAAAAGAAATGTTATTTTGTTAGCCATGCAATGCATATGTTTGGTGTTCGAGTTGAAACCAAAAACCCGTTTAAGGTACTTTGTGACCTTGTATTTTGGAAATTCACTTAAATACTTGAAATATGACCTAATAAACTTTGAGGCATGAAATTTGTGTTTGACACTAGCGTCAAATGTGGGGCATGGATTCAAGTTTTAAACACTTCAAATTGAACCCCAAAGTTGAAAACACCATGAAATTCTAGCACTTAACTGTTTTTGGCTAAGTGTTGGGATGGAATGATGGATTCATTTTTGGAGGAATTATTAAAATGATTTTCATAAATAAATATGCTCAAACAATGCTATCATTTATTGGTATAGAGTTTGTACTAAGAAATGGTGCTATTGGTTGGGAAGCTTGAGTAATAGTTAATCACCAATTAATTCATTAAGTTAGTTAAGCAAAACCGTTTTGAAACATATGACTAAACAGGATGTTTTAGTGTACATCCTTTCAAAGTACCCCTCTTTCCCTTCCTTGTTCTCTTAATCCTTTGGGTTTTTGAGTTAGGGTCTTTAACCGAAGTTGTAGATCTCATGTAGATAAGCAACTTTGGTTTTAGGTGTGGGTCGAGTTGCTTTGAAGTTTTTGAAGAATAGAGGAGCTGAAGAAGTGGGTTTCAGTCTGGAACATGGAGCTCGGTGACCAGCCTGCCTGCCTCCTCACCGACGAAGCCGCCGTCCTTCTTCGCTGACCTCGCACACGGTGACACGCAGACAGACGCGTAGAGAGCTCAAATTGGAGCTGGCGAAACCAGAAGCATCTTCCCTTGGCCTTAAGTATCCGATGTCACTATATTCTCCTTCTTTACTTCCCTACTCACCGCCGACGTGCATCACACCGTCGCAAAATTTGCCGCCACAGCAGCTCCCCTCTCCAATTCCTCGCACTTACAACTCCATCACATCCTGGCGCACCTCGCTGACTAGTTCGCTTCGCCCCTTGCTGCACAGCACCACCGTGCACCCAGCCATAGTGCCCAAACCACTCTGATGAGGCTCTTGTCATTCTGTTTCACGCGTTAGCTCCGCCTCGACGTTCTGGTGCTCATCGGCCTGCCCATTTTCGTAGAAGAGCAGCTGGCACAGTAGAACGTCACCTCACCACCATGGTCACGCTGCCGTCGCCGCCCTCTCCGTGGACGACGCATCTCCGTTGCTTCCCCGCTCCGTCTAGCTAGTCGAGCTTGTTCGCGGTGAGCTTCTAACATTTTTAGACCAAAGGCAATCACCCAACTTTATTAGAAAGCGTAACGAAAACCTTTTGATCCGACACTGGGGACACCAGCTTTACAACGAAGTGCAGACAGTTTTAAACACGCAAGCTCGACTACGGAAACAACTCCACCAGAAAGCTCACGGCAGAAACCTCCTGACTCAAAACATGTCTATCTCAGAGAAACTAAAGGATACTCAGTACCCCAAAAGAAAATCACATCATAGTAGCGACATTAGCCGAGACCTTATTCATCATTTCATTCACCATTGGTACCAGCTTTGGTTTGAGTAAAGGGCTCCAAGTCTTGGACAGCATCAGCATCTTGTAAATCAAAGCCACCGGTGACGACATAATCTTCTTGTTAAACACCACATCATTGTGAGTCTTCCAAATGGACCATAACGCACCTCCAGAAGATAGATAATCACACTGCCAAGTACTCAATCTCTTTTCAGCTTTATCACTCACATATCTCAATTGGGTTTTAGTGATTTTACTGTAGCTCACCGGCATGCCAAGATATTTCATGGGAAATGTCCCAATCTTACATCCCAAGATGGTGGTTGCCTGCTGCTGCTCATCTCCTGACAGACCAATTGTAAAAACTTCACTCTTCTCAAAGTTAATTTTCATACCAGACATAGCTTCATAACAAGACAAGATCATTCTGACATTTGTTAGGTTTTCAACAGAGAACTGTAATAGAAGCACAGTATCATCAGCATACTGCAAGTGGGTGATACCTCCATCAATCAAATGAGGGACTAGGCCCTGAATCAATCCAGCACTGCCAGCTCTTCTCACCACCTCTTCTCTGCCATTGTATTTCCTCATCTGTCAAAATTTGTTGAAGGGCTTTGTCTAAAGAATACCTCTCTTCCCATTCACTTTGTGAAAGATCTCTATTATCACTCCACTCATCCAACATACTAATCCTGGACATTAACTCCTGCTTAGTTCTTCTCTGATAACTATCCAGGTTTTGACCCCATCCCTTCATAGCTTTTCTAAGCTTGTTTGAGATAACATGCCAGTGATCCAAAATATCATACTTGTATCTAGAAGGCCATTTGTCTTTTACCCACTGTTGAAAACCCTCTTGGTTTAACCAATGTGCACTGAATCTAAAGTAATGGCGTTGAGTTGGGGCACTGCCTCCAGTGTCAACAATGATGGGATTGTGGTCAGACCCTAATCTGGGAGCAGTAAGTATAGAGGTTAGATTAAACTTGTCTTCCCAGGTATTAGAAACCATAACCCTGTCCAAAACACACAGAATAGGAGGGGTTTGTTTATTCGACCAAGTAAATCTACTTCCAGTTCTTTGTAACTCTCTGAGTTCAGTCATGCTAATCATTTCATTGAAGGCATCCATCATCTGGATATCAACATTTCCTGATGATTTTTCCTCTACCTTCCGCACCAGATTGAAATCGCCACCAAGCAAAATAGGTATTTCAGAGCTCTGTACAAAGGTTTGGATATCTTCTAAGAACTCACTCTTCCTATCGTCATGTGCAGGACCATAAAAATTGACCAACTTCCATACAAAACCATCTAGCTTCATTGTTAGCTTACAGCTCTGAAAAAAGTACCCAATACTTCCTCAGACACAGTAGCTAGCTCTTTATCTACTCCCATCAGAAGACCACCAGAGTGGCCAGAGCAAGGTAACCAAGACCAAAACATATCTTTCTGACCAGCAAACCTTTCTAGCTCTCGCTGCCTGAAAGAACTCTTAATTGTTTCTTCAAGACAAATACAATCAAACAAATGCTTATCAATTAACTCTACTAAAGTTTTCTTCTGCCTTCATTACCCAGGCCCCTGATATTCCAAAATAGAATCTTCATCCTTGATCAACTATTGATAAATTAGAACCCATAATAGCTCCATTTTCACCCAGCTCTAAATCATTATTCTGCAGTGTCAAAGAACTCTCATCAACTGGTCTATCTCCATGTGCATTTTCACCAGAGCTCTTAGGAATTGAAGAAAGCTTTTGCTTGGTGTTCTGTAGGGCTAGCAAAGCTTCCTCTTTAGCTTGAATCAAGGAAATGTTTGCAATTCTGGTTGATTCATCATACCCAAGAGAGAAACCACAAACTCTAGCCAGAAGATCCAAAGAACAGGGGGGATTAGGGGGAGGAGGAATAAAAGGAGATGTTATACCTTTGGCATTAGCTTTCCAGGCGATGGCCTTCTTCAGAATATGATCATTAGCATCTTGGATTCTTGCACTTTGTCTGGTCTTGCTTGGGATATTAGTAATATTGGTCTTCTTGGTGATGACAGGATCGTCCTCCTTTTCTTCCACAGTCACACACATCTGATGATCAACCTCTTGATCCATAGCCTGAACTACTGTCTACCAATTATCAGTTTCCTTAGAGACCTCCAATTCACCTATATCTGCCACAATAGTAGAAATCACAGGATTGAGGATGGCCAGCTCTGGAGTGGATTCATTAGGGGTACCAGGCCTCAGATTCCCAGCAGCCAACCCAGAATCATTCTTCATTGTCCCAGGATTTAGGTTGGCCAACTCTGGGGTGGATTCATTGGGGGTTCCAGGACTCAGATTCCCAGCAACCCACCCAGAAGCATTCTTCATTGGGGCAGAAAGGTGTGGGTTTACTATCTCTTTAGCTGAAACAACTTGCTGAGTAGATTTAACTTAATTGCCATATCATTCATTTCCTGAAAAATGTCTGAGAAGCCCATCAATTTCTAACAACCATGGATGGTTTTATCATTAGACAGAACAGTTTGAAACATAGCTGCATCCATGATGCCTGAGTTAAGGGAATCAGTCTATCCCTGAGAATTGGGTATAGCTTCAGACACCTTAATAACCTCAGAAGATTCACACCTAGCTTCATAGTGTTGAATATCTCTATTCTTGGTCAGAGAGATCTCTAAATCCATAGTGACCACATCATCCAGTATAGCAGGACCAGCAACCCACCCAGAAGCATTCTTCATTGGGGTAGAAAGGTGTGGGTTTACTATCTCTTTAGCTAAAACAACTTGCTGAGTAGAATTTAACTTAATTGCCATATCATTCATTTCCTGAAAAATGTCTAAGAAGCCCATCAATTTCTGACAACCATGGATGGTTTTATCATTAGACAGAACAGTTTGAAACACAGCTGCATCCATGATGCCTGAGTTAAGGGAATCAGTCTGTCCCTGAGAATTGGGTATGGCTTCAGACACCTTCATAACCTCAGAAGATTCACACATAGCTTCATAGTGTTGAATATCTCTATTCTTGGTCAGAGAGATCTCTAAATCCATAGTGACCACATCATCCAGTATAGCAGGACTACCATTACCTTTCCTCTTTCCTTGGTAATCAGAGGGGCCAGCTTCATTTGATTTGGGTGGGTCTTTTGGAGGGGTTTTCCCTGACTCAAGCCAACCATGACTTTCTTGGGATTCAGGGTCCTCTTCATCTGTCACTTCATCGTCATCTTGGTCCAAATCCTCATTAGGTTTGTTAGGAGGATGCTTAAGCTTGTCTGAGAAAAACCAAGAGATCTTCCTACCCTATTTGTTAATGAACACCTCTGAAGTGCCTCCAATTTGATTTGGGTTTTTACAGGACACCTTGACCCAGACAGATTTCCATTGTAGGGATGGCAGGTGCACTTCTTCAGGATCCCCAACCAAATGAGCTAACTCTAACACCGCATACTCAGATCTGGCAATTTTTGGTATGCCTACAGCTCTCACCCACACTGATTGAAGGACCTGGAAGGCTTCTGGGTCCATATTAGATTCCTCCACAACAGCAATGATATCAGAAGTGATAAACTTTATGTTCCCCATCTTGGTAAGCACATTCAAGGCAAGTTTAGATGGCAGGTTAACAAGAAATTCACTGCCTGAGATTCTCTTAACATTCCAATTCCACTGAGAGTCCATCAGATACTAGACTTCAATAGTAATCCTGCTCCTTGTACCTCTACCTTCCAGAACTGAGACAATAGCTCTAATAGGTTCTTCCTCTCCTTGCTTTTGTTCAGCTTTTAGTTCTGGTAAATTCAGAGAATAGAAGAGCTGGCCTGGCATGCCATAACCACATAGATGTAAACCTTTGCTGGATTTCATAGGGCACTGATTTGATTTATGACCAGTATCTCTACAACTGTAGCAAAACGAGGGGTTTCTACAGACCGACCAATGGTGCCCATCTTGATTACAGTTAGAGCATCTCATGGGGGGACCTGAGTACTGACCTTGATTTTGCTCCCAAGATTGTTGCTGGTTGTAGTTCTTGCGGCGATCCTCAATCTTGTGACGCAAATCAGCCTCAGTCATCTGTCGAACGTCTCTTTTGCTTTGCTGTTCACCCCCGCGCTTGCGACACTGAAAATCCCTCTGCTCACGATCTCTAGGTTGCTGGCGGGCTGCCTCGGATCTCTATCTCCCTGGATTTGCAGATCACGTTGCCCCTACCATCTCACTGATAAGCTTCACGACTATCACGACGCTGGAAATTATCCCTCGAATCCCAATTCTCCCGAAAACGCTCTCCATCCCTGATATCACGACCTTGATACGACCTCTTCTCCATCTGTTTCTTGGTTACCTCAATAAAGGACCTGTTGTCGGTGGTGGACGGCTGCACTCGACATAGACGCTTTGCTTGAGCTCCGAACCTTCTGATGTTAGCTATGTTCACCAGAAAGTGCTCCGCATCCGAGTCCCAAACCCTAGCGGCGATAACCTAGACCCATCGAGAGGTGGAGGATTGTGGTCTGGTGTGAACGGGTGGAGGAGAGTAGGAGTGAGAAAAAAGGTCTTCAATAGATGGGCCAACACAAATTGGCCCAACCAATTGTTTCCCTTTCTCAACATTCGTCGTCTTCCTCCCGCGCAACTGAATAGGCCCACGGCTCTTTTCCAGTAATGGCGGATTCAAGCTCAATCTCCCCTGATCAACACCAGACAAACCATTCAACAGAACCTTACCAAGTGAGCTCCGTGGAGGTCTTAAATCCTCAATAATTTGATCTGTATTTTGGTTGCAACTCACATCATCACCAGAAGACCTCCAAGAGAAATTGAGCGGCAAATTACCAACAACAGCCGAGCTTGCACCCAGAGAAGCAATCAGAGGAAGATGTTGGAATTGCAAACGCTTTTCTACAATTTCATCTCTAGGTTGTGAATGCTTAGGAAGCCCGAAAGCGATCTTCATAATATTCTGACGAGAACTCAAAGGTGGAAAATGCTCCGCATTCATCCAATCTTCCAAATCCATCGCCAAATCCAAAGGTGCAGATCGGACCATGCTGGATGAGAGAGATGGAGTGCTTACCATGTACTCGCGCCGTGTTCCCCGCCCGCTAGAACTTGATGATGATTTCTGACTTTGGGGCGAAATCATGAAGGGGGGATTGCTAGCGTGAACCCGCGATTCCCCATTCCTCCAGGATTAGTAGGAAAAACTCGGATCACATGAACGCGTGTCGGACCACGAGTAAATCCTCCTAGTTTTTAGCGCAAATCACCAGAGAAATTAGCGGGAATCGCTGGAGAGAGATGGGGCTGAGGAAGGGGGCTACTTCCTAGAGGGAGAGGGAGGGGAGTCTGTCGTGAGCTTCTAACATCGATGCTCATCTCCATCTTGCCTCTACTGCACCGGGTCGGCGTTTCCGCCACAGCGCCGCCGGCATGAATTCTCTAGAGTTCACCGTCGTGAGATCAGTGGTCCTCTGGGCCGAGCGGTAGCAGTCGCTGGGCCAGCCCAGTTCGGAGAGAGGGTTGGGCCGGAGAGAAAAGTTTTTTTTCCTTTTTCAGAAATGATTTCAAATGCTAGTTAGTACTTATTTCATAGGGAATAAATTAAGCATGATAAAATCTTGGAAATTTTTGTGTAGCCTTTCCATACTGTTATGAACCTAGGAAAAATATAGCATGAGCTGTTTCAATACTTTTGCTATGATCTAAAATTATATATTTTATTTAATAAATGCAACTTCCATTAATTTTATAGGCTAAAATATTTATTCAAAAATCATGAAACTTTTTAGGAATGTTTTATATGCTTAGATGAACCTTCATGAAATTTATGGGACTGTTTTGATAATTTTTAATCATATCCTTATTTATGCCTTTAATTAATTAATTAATAATGCTTGTTTTAGTAGATTAATTATCACTTAACTTAAGTATGTTTTTGGATTGATTGTAGACCATGGAACACAAACACCTCTGATGTCCCATGGCAACTTAATTACTAAATGATTGTGCTCTGAATCACTTTTTAATAATAACAACCAATATTGCTTTGTATGTTAATTAGCCAACTTAATTGCGAAGGAAAGTTGTACTCAAGTTAATCAATCTTGTTGTTCTTCACAAACATGCTTAGCACCTCATCATACTAAAGCATGCACATTTATCTACGTTTAGTGATCGAGAGTGGAATTCCATAGTTGATCAAGTCCCTGTAGTGGAATTCTATTCGTTGCAGTTGGTTTTCATGTTATGATCATCGGAAGTACCTGACAACCCCAACATCGCAGGCAAGCCCTGGAGCATAACCCATCTCCTTGTATTTTATAAAATTTATTCACATAAGTCTATGCTTGTTGCATTAAGTAATAGGAGTTACTTGATATACCATTGTTGCATATCTTCCTTGTCTACTTTTACCTATCCCATGGTACATAGCTTAATTTGATATGGTATTAAATGCTTAGTCTTGCTTAGATGTTAATGGTGATAAGTAAGTTTATCCTAAAACTTTGATAAACTAGAAATATGAAGATGATCATAATTTTAATATGAGACCGGGCAGAATCTTGGCTTGCGTCAAGTTTGAGGCTTGGCATAGTGACCCCGCCTATGTCGATTGAGGACCGTACCGTTGTAGGCCACTGTGTGGTTGGGAACCTGTAGTACTGGCCACATACTTTGGTAAGCCCAATATATCTAGGCTAATCCTTTACAAGAAACGATAACCGCACACTAGGAGTGGAGAGATGGCGGGAGTATCATGTACACATTCCTATGAATCCATCAGGGACGAACGACGCAGTGAAGTGGGTACTGTGCTCTCAGGTAGCGCTGGACCGGTTCTTGTTTTAGAGGATCCAAGTGAGGGTTGATGTATGCAGGTGCGGGTCTGGACCCATCCCTGGATATGTCGTGTGGTAAGGAAACCCCAGCTGGGCCAAACTGATTCGAATCGTCATGCTTCTTAGAGATGAAGACCTGATCCTCTGACTTACATCATAGTTAATAACTGGAACTGGATACTGATGGTCACATGATGAGATGGTTTATGAAGTGATTGGTTTAGATCAGATGCTTATATGATACTTATGTTATAAAACTTAAGCTATAGTATTGAAAGTAAGGATCAACTGTTAGTTAAGCTTTTCTGCAAAAGTTATCTTGATTATTGCTATAGACTCCCTTTGATTCCCCTTTAGCCTACATATCCTTGGAGTCTTTCCTTTTCGTCGGTTAAGTCTTGTTCGGTACCTTTGTACTCAGGGTTCTTTAAACCCTTGTTACAGGTGAGATCCAGCAGTACAAGAGTTTGTTGTGAACCCTTGGGCAGGGTGAATCTCTCTTGTGTGTTGCTAGTGGTACCTGTCATGCTACCCTACTACCTAGCTGGCTAAAGTTTATGTTGTAACAACTTAATGAATGATTTGTAAACTTATAGTTATAAGTCTTCCACTAATTACTCCGATGTAAGTTATTGCATATTGTACAACTATTGTAATAATGCAATGTTTCTATAATTGATCCTGTTCGAAAGAAAAACGTGGATGATTCGGGGTTCCCCGAGGACACCCGACAGACTTCCGAAGTTGTTTGTCTTGCATGTGCTGCTATCCAAAGTCTGTAAGACAAGGATAGGCACATGTGGGCCATATGACTTAGGCGGTTCTGCCACAGCTGTAGGCTTACAGTGACTCCGTCTGTGTCGCTTAAGGACCGATTCTTGGAGCCTTTCTTTGTCATGTTGAACGCATGCCTCTCCCTTAGCTAATCGCTTTGATGGGCTAATCGTGAATCCGAATAGCTCAACTCAGGTTGGGAGTCGATAAGTATAAAGTGCGCCTTGGAAGGGAGCCGTAGGCGTAAGCCTAGGCAAGTGAGTTAAAATTCCTGAACACCCTGGCAGAAGGGTAATCCCTAAGAGTGCTGGCGCTGATTGGACCCGCGAAGTTGGTTCCCAAGTTATCCTAAAGGTGACCTAAGGGACCGTTGATCTGGTTTCCTAGGTGAGGGTTAGGAATACCCCCTCAGCTGAGTTGTAATTCGATTCAAGTCACCGTCTCTCACCGTAACTTGACGGGCTTATCTCCAAAGTAGATGCACTAAATAATACTTATGGTTCAGGAATGATGATATGATAATGATAGCCTTATTATACCTGCTATGGTTAATATTGTTTGCTCCTAATAAAGTGAGTACTCTAGTACAGGTGCTAATATATATGACATGTTAATGATTATTAACTTGATGCTAAGCTTTAGATGGTTACTTAATCTAGGCAAGATTTTATGCAAAATGTGTCGAGCTAGCTCCACTTTATATCAGCCTTGCATAATCCTTGGTGTCATTTTATTTCTAGTTTTGACGGGTAACTCTAGCTGAGTACCTTCTCGTACTCAGGGTTTATTTCCCACCTGTTGCAGATGACCTATTCTATCACGGGTGCTGCAAGTATTGCCTTCTCCCGGCTGGGGATGAAGACTAGGCTGTCGGGCACAGTCTCTGCTAGTGTTCTTACCTGAGATGCTTTTGTGGGACATGACCTTATTCTGGCAATGTATTTAAACTTATGAAGTTATGTATCGAACTATGTTGCTTCCGCTAATCAAACTTGGTTTGTAATATTTTATTTTGAACTCCGATGGATGTAATCCGTATGCTACTTGTGAACTATTATAATGAATGATGTGTTATGTTGAATCACTACAATTTTGTCCACAATCATCTAGAATAAGATTAAGGTATAAGGATATTAATGAATAAATAGTGAGGTTTGCTTATCTCCTGCTGTCCAAATCTGTTCTTCTGGAGCAATCTGCCTTTGTCAGTTTATATCTTGAGTTTTGGATGTCCAAAAGGCATGAAAATTTTATGGATGAAAGTGGACTCCCTTATATTTCTTTTGGCTCTGGAATCATCCCCATATCTGTTCTAGTTAGAGAGATACAAAGGTTACAATTTGGTGTACCTGTGCAGTCAACATCCTGGAACAGTTTCCGTTGTGACCAGTTTTTGCCCAATTTAACCTCAGAATCTGAGGAAGTGATCTATAAGAATGTTGTAGATAATTTCCTTATCTTTCCAACCATATAAAGTACGCTTGCATTGGATAAACAGAGAGCAGGTTATGACTGTTATTCTGCTCTGCTGTGTAGTCATCTCGCCAGAAAAATTTCAGTTATCTACATCATGCTACAATTTATAGTCAGTACACCTATAATACGGTTATGAGAGCTTATGTATGTGCTATATATTTGGCACAGATGGTTAACACAAGGAGGACCAACCAAGGGAATGAGAATCCACCACCACCACCCTCTGTCAGCATGGAGCAACCGATGATTATGCGGACACAGCTACTGCAGCAGATGGCTCAGAACATGCAGAACAACAATCAGAATGAGAATGGAAATGCACCTCCTCAAGTCAGAGACAAGAGAGGAGAGTTTCTGAAAGGACATCCACCTATCTACAAGCATTCCATTGACCCTCTCCAAGCTGATGATTGGCTTCGTGCAGTGGAAAGACAACTGGAGATAGCCCAATGTGATGATAGAGAGAAAATTCTCTACGCAGCCGGACAACTGCAAGGTGCTGCCCTAGATTGGTGGGAATCTTTTTGTTTTGGCCGTACTGAAGTCAACTCTATATCTTGGCAAGAGTTTTGCAATGCTTTCCGCTCTCATCATGTTCCTCCTGGCTTAATGAAGTTGAAAAAGAAAGAGTTTCTGGCTCTTAAGCAGGAAGACATGTCTGTTGCGGAGTATCGTGACAAGTTTGTACAATTGTCTCGGTATGCACCGACTGAAGTGGAGAATGATAACAAGAAGCATGATCTTTTCATGGAAGGTTTGAATGATGGTATTTAGTACCAACTGCTGTCTCATACCTTCGCAAGTTTCCAACAACTCATGGATAAGGCCTTAATTGCTGAGAACAAACGCCGTGAAATTGAGAACAAAAAGAGGAAATTCCAAGGTCAACAATCTAGGAGGAATGGACGTGTTCGCTCTGCCACATCGCAAGCATATACCTCATAGAATAGTGGTATTCCCAATGCTACTAATGCACTAGGAAACCAAGTACGCTATGTCTGTGGTGAGATAGGGCACTATTCATACAACTATCCTGTGAAGATAGCTCAAATTGTTCAAGAAAGGCGGAATCGCAAGATTAGTCAAAATCTTGGCAACAGAGGACAACAAAATTATTTTTGGTAAGGTCAACCATGTGATGGTTGATTCAACACAAGAGGCACCAGACATGGTGACAAGAAATATGGTGATAGAGAAGGAATATCCCGATATGGTTTCTGATGAGTTGCAAGGTATCTCTTAATTGATGTGAAAAGAGTATTGGTTATTCAAGTTATCATCTTGGAAAGACTTACAAATCATTTTTGGAAAAGAAAAGTTCTGGTACATAGATAGGATTCTTGATGTTGCAGATCTCTTAAAGAGCTATGATCAATTTCTCTTTATCATCCGAATCTCGAGGACAAGATTCATCATAAGGGGGTAGAATTGTAACACCCTAAAATTTATTTCACAATTTAGTAATTAATTTTGAGTATTTATTAAATTTTCCATGCATTTAATCTAGGCCAAATAATATTTTTTTAATAATTAAAATCAATTATAAGGGTTAGAAACATGGTTGTTGCACTCATGCTGGAGCATAAATATTTTGTTTAAGTTGAGTGTATGTTTGTGTGGCTTTGAATTCAAAGTTTATTTGAATTTGAAGCAAGAATTTTGAAAAAACAAAAGAAGAAAAGGCTTTTCTTTTTTTTCTCTATCTCCCACTCACTCTTTTGGCCCATGGCAGAAGCCGGCCTGGCCTGCTCCCTCTCCCTCCTCTCTTCTTTGCGCAGCAGCCGCTTGGGCTAAGCCCAGCAACCTCCTTGGCCTGGCCTGCCTTCCCTTCCCTTCCACCTCTCCCTTCTTCTCTCACACGGAGGCCTAGCTCGGCGGCTTAGTCGGTTTGGCACCGGCCCACTCGAAGCCGGCCCGCGACCACCCCGCACCCCACCTCTGCTCTTGGGCCAACGGTGGCCAAGCGACCCAATCGGCTTTCTCCTCCTCCCATCCGCTCATGGGCCAGTGACCCCAGCAGCCGGCCCACCCACTCAACTCCCTCCTCCCCTCTTCCTCTCAATGCACACCTGGCCCCATGCGTCAGCCGCACCCCTTTCTTCTTCCTCCCGCCGGCAATTTTACACGGCATTGAAATCCTCCCCTCTTCCACTCTGACTTGATGGCGCCATCATGGAGGCCATCAAAGCCCGCCTTGAAGCTGCCTTGATGGCGGGTGTTAACGCCCGCTCCAGCCGCTGCCCTGCTCACCTATAAATTCCCCGCTGAACCCTCCACTCCCCTCTGTTATTGCCGCACATAACTGCAACCCCGCCACCCTGTTTCCTCGCTTCGAAGCTCCGCTGTCGTCGAAGATCATTCCCGGAGCATCGCCGTACTCTGTCGTGGCCATATGTTCCCTTTTCCCCTCTATTTTCCTATCAGTTTTCATGAATCAAATCTCATCGACGCATTTTCTCTCTCTCTAGTGCGCCGCTTCCTATCACCAGCCATCGAGGCGCCATTTCCGACGGGGCAACCATCTCCTTCGATCTCGCGGTAACCTCCGCTCCATCTCCGTGCCATTCTTTTTGCTTTTAGAGCACTGGAGCGCCTTTTCCGCGAGCTCCCGTATGCCCTAGCCATGGCGCCATCGCAGAGTAGGAAGCTCCCGTGTGAACGCCGGCCCCGTGAGCCCTCCGTTGAGTTCACGATGATGTTAGCTTCGACCCGGTGTAGCCCGCGTAGAAAATCGAGGTCAGGAGCATCAGTTTGTTTTTCTCGGATGAGCTCAGGCCGTCGGAGTCCATGGCACTGCCGTCGCAGGCTTCTTCCCCGGCGACACTTTGCCACCATCATTTGTGAGCCATTCGATCGTGGGCAATCGGCCACGATTAAAACATACCGGTTCGGTATGTAACTGGTCCATGGTGGACCCGTGGACTAGGTCCACACCTTCACCCGCGCCAGTCCACGCGCACAGTGGTGCACCACGCCAACCACCACGCGCCACATGGCGCTGACGTCAGCACTGACATCAGCCGCTGACGCCAGCCCGCCCGCCAGCCCTGCACATTTTGCGCTTAGCCCCTTGAGCTTTTTGAAAATCAACCCACAGTCCAAGTATAACTTTTAGTCCTATTTTCTTTCAGTTAAGTCCACAAAGTTTTGAAAAATAGAATGTGCCATCCAAATGCACGCTGAAATTCAGTTTTAATTAGTTTAAATTCAAAAATATGAGTTCGGTTTATTTATAGAAATGCCATTTGAACCTTGTTTTTAACATAACTTTCACGTTTTAACTCCGATTAGAGTGATTCTTTCGCTCACATGTTCGTAGTAATGCATAGAATAGATTTATAAGCTTTTTAATCGCTGTTTACACTATTTGGTGTACTGTTCTAATAGAAGTTTATTTGTTTGCATGTGATGACCGGTATGAATGCTTGATTGGTGATTTGCATCACGTTTAGAGGGTGATCAGTACGTGGTTGCCGAGCAACAAGGTTGTGAGCAGTACCAAGCAAGTCTCTTTGAGAAAGGCAAGTGTAATAAAGGCTCCTTGTACCTACAAACTCTATAATTCATTCATATGCATGTGTCTAATTTTAATCACCTTTAAGGACTTTACCTAGATTACTATTGTACCACATATCCTTATTACCCAGGGTTTAGTTCTACATTTGGATAGATGCTGCCGTGCATAACCAACTATTATAATAATATTGATTAATGACTTATGCAATATTGTAAAATTGTGCTTTTTAGCAACCTATATAGGGGGCTAGAGTACTGGGGTTGTATAAGTACTCTAGTGCCTCTCCATAAGGACTCAGTCAATGAACAGACAACCCAGGAGGTCCCGTACAACCCCGAGTGCTACATGGCTCTGGCCTTAATCATATAGCTTGAACGTCTCTAGCTTGGCAGTGGTTACCAAAAGGTGCAAAAGGGGGTACCATGATGCTTATGGTCCTGTCTTACTAAAGTGAGTGCTGGGTTGCGGTCATGAAGTGCGCCACTTTGGAGGAAGGTGTCCATGACGCTTGGGTAACTGAAACCTAGCGGCCACTATCTTGTTAGGGTGTCTTGTGAAAGGTTAAGTAGTGAATCTCCACCACATTTCCTTGGTATATGCGGTGTGGGCCTTGCAAACCCCGGTAGTTGGATTCACGGCTTGGTGGGCAAAGATGTACAAATTCTGCAGAATTCTAAAAATTGTTATAACAGCCGTGCTCACAGACACAAGCGGCCTGGACCTTTCTTGGCTAGTGGTTACTATGGTGGTTTGGGAAAGATTTAATGTTGACTAATCATTACTATAACTTGGGATGGTTTACTCACTAAATTAGTGTTATAGGTGTAATAAAAATTTGACCAACTAAAATTGCTTACCATAGTCAAACTGTGTAAAGCCTTTGATCCTTCATAGATCCCTTTGTTACTCTTGCTAAGCATGGTGTGCTTACACTTGCTTTATACACAATGAAAATCCTGGATGGGTACCAGATGCCTGAAGAGAGGAGTCACCAGGAGATGTCCAGGAGTTCTAGGCTGAAGTTCACCAGTTGGAGTCCCTGTGGATGGGCATAGTTTCCACTTTATGTAATAATGTTACCGATGAGCAAAGACTTTGTAATAATTATGTGATGAGATATACGATGTAATAAAGTACTTTACTTTGATATTTGTACAATTTGGAAATATGTGTGTGTTTGGACATCCTGGGCGCACATATATGAGTACTTGGATTTCTTTGGAAAACCGGGTGCTACAATCCTTTTTGCTTTAAACCTAGAATGGTTAGTAACAAAAATACCCAAAGAAATATGTTCAGAACTATATTTCTATGCTCACTTCACAAGGGCATCATAGCAGAAGGTGAAAACTCATGTTATCTCTCAAAAGTGCTTGCTTTAGGACAGAAACTCATCCTTGGAAAACCTTCGAATCGCGTTTCAAATTGGTGAAGTGGTGTTTCCCCTCCAACACCAACCATTGTGTACCTATCTCAAGATTCTCACAACAAGATTTGCAATATTTATGATAAACATATGCATCTATAACCACCCTTTCAAAGTCTTTATGAACAAGAAGTATGAGGGGGTTGAAGATCTCGTGGGTGGCAATGTTGGAGAGACCAATTGATTCAGGAGATTTCTCATACGAGCATGGATTTGATGAGATGTTAATGACACTACTAAAAAAGTCCACTTCTAAGATGATTCACTTTTGTCACAGTACATTCTAATAACGTCATGAAAACATATCTGTGATGAAGTTATGATGAAATTATATTCGTCATCTTTGTAGCATCACATTTGTTGCACAGTGATGATTTGGTGTATTTCGTCACAGATAGAGTTACAACCATGACGATTTTGCCTCCATCACTGAACTGTTTCAGCAGGTGTTCTAGTGGACATGTGTATGATGGAGAAGTGGACATGTGTATGATGCGGAGGTTGACACATGTATGACAAGGAGGTTGACACGTGTATGATTTCATGGTTGACACAAGGCGTTCTCATGTTCATTTACGTGGCAGCACATGAGAGATGACGTGGCAGCATGTGAGAGATGACATGGCAGCTGTTACGTAATGATGTTTGTTTTTCATCATAGTAATAATTTGATGAATTTGATATAATTCACAGGCAGTAGCATTGTTGTATGGCCTGAGCACTCATTCCATACACATGCAGCACAAGTTCATACATCAAGCACAAACATAGGTTCATACATCATAAACTTAGTGTTCATACAACCCAAGTTCCCAAACACAGGAAACACAAGTTCACACATCATAGGTTCACATCATGGAACCACAAGTTCACAAACACATCCGACAGACCAAGTTCCAAAGTAAAGGTACCAAATCACATATAAGTTCACAAGCAACATAACCGACAGACCAAGTTCAGTAACTTACTATGAGGACCAGCAGCACCCACACTGCTCAGCACCACTCCATGGCACTCCAAGGAACCCAGGCAGCACAGGAGCTAGCTAAGTAGCTCGATTACCTGTGTTGAGGCTCAAGATGCGCTGAAGTAACAGATCATTAGCTTCTTGTTTCTTCTTGAGCTCCACCATCTCTTGTTGGGTATTGAGCACAACTTCTTGGGTCCTGGCCATTAATTCTTCTATTTCTTCAGCTTTCTTCTTCAGGGTGTCCACTTCTTCTTGAAGTAGATCAGCTCGTTGCTTCTCCGCCTGTAGCTGTTCCTGAAGTTGTGCTTCTCTTGCAGCTGATGAAGCAGATTTGCTTACTGCTGTTTCAATACTAGCATTCTTGAGGAATGTAGAGGCTGCACTGGTTTGTGAGAGAACCTTGGAGACAATCTTAGTACTAGATCTTGGTGTCTCTAAATCTTGAGCAGGCTGGGCCAACATATTTTCCATGGCAGTCTACAGCAAATAGGTGGAAAAAGGATAAGTTAATTATACATAATCCATTTCACAAGCAAAGATATGAAAATCTGAGCTGTTGTTTATCTTGATCTAAGTCTAGGTAATAGACGGATATGATACAAGAAGATCTGAGCTGTTGTTTATCGTGTTCCAAGTGATACTAAAGTTTCGGAGATTTATCTTTTGAAAAAAAACATAAAATACAACATGATGAGTTCCTGTATGACAAAACTGGAATTCCTACCAGAGTCATACAGTTACTTAGGCTAGAAAAACTTCCACTCATATATGTTGCTTGTTTTGCATTGAGTTTAGTCAAGCTTTGTTGACCCTTATGAGAGGTTTGTCATGCTCTTAAAATCAAGATCACGTACACACCACCCACATATGCACTACTCCTATACTGGGGGTAGGCGCAAAAACATGCCATTCCATTTAGATCCACTCAAAAATGTTTTGCTCCTACACTGGGAGTAAACACCAAAAATATGCTTGATAGGTTTTTCACCCACCAAATAAATGCTCCAAAGTTGCTATCTCTCGAAAAATTTTGTTGCAGAAAAGAAGCAATGGCATTGCAAAAGTTATTCATAAAAAAGAGTTGAAAAAAATGGACAAGTGTCCAAGATATTAAAACAATGGGTACTCAGATGCCCGCCTAAAAAAAGAAGAAAAAAATGAATAAGATAGCCCATGTTTTCTTGCAAAAATGTTTTCAAGTTTCAAAAGAGAGATATGTTTTCAAGGAGCATAGTAGAATTAGGTTAGCCATCATATATATCCACTATATATTCCACACACATGCACATCTTGATTTAATTGTATGACTCAACTCTCTTTGGATCCGAGATTTGACTTTACAATATATGTATTGCAAGTATGCTCTTTCATGCTTTCTCCCCTCCTATGAGCTCCACATAATCCTTAGTTGTAGAAAGAGAAACAGATAACATCATTATTGCCTCAATGAGGATCCACAAATACCACATATATTAAGAGACTTGAGAATGTCATACAATGGGAGCTCTGAGTTTTATTTTGAAAATCTATAAAAACTCTGGAATAATGGTTGAGCAAAGAACTTGAGATATAGTGCTTCATTTAATTTTTCTGTCTTTCAATTGCTCAAGACCCAAGTGAAGGCTAAGAAGCCCCATGGTTGAAGGTAATATGGGTGAGTTTGAAAGTCAGATCAATTTATTCTAATCTGGAGGAGAATTCTTGTTTGAACGCATGTGTACTTTTAAGGAGTTGCTAAGAAGTTTTCAAAAAATTTAAAACTCCTAATCCATTGCTTAGTTTAGCATTGCTCAGGGATGAGCAAAGGTTAAGCTTGGGGGAGCTAGTTGACTATAGTTAACACCCATCATAAATCGTCAATATAACTTGAATAAATGCATGAATATGATCACCAACATAGGTTTAGGGGTTTAAACTAACAAATTCTATAATTTTTGGTGAATCTGTGTTTTCAGCAAGGTTTATCCAGAAAACCATCAAGGTGGACCCAAATGTCAAAATTAATCATAATTATCCGTGACGAAAACAACTCCAGAAGACTCTAGAAGACAACAGAAGGCAAACCACTGAAGCAGAGAGGAGGGCGCTACCCCTGTAGGTTGGCTGGCCATGTGGGCCTATATGTCATCCTCCCATTTCTACGTTGATTCTCCACCGCCTTAGGGATTGCATCTACGTCATTCTTTTAAGTCGGTTTGATCCAAGGGCTCAGGATTGATGGTTCCCCCTATATATACCAACCCCTACCCCCCTCCTCAGGCATCAAGTCATTTCATCATTGAGAAACCCTGATCAGAAGAAGAACCTTAGAGCTCCACAAATATTCTAGGGCATAGCTAGCTAGGTTCAATCTAGAGGGAGGCAAGCTTCGCTTGGATTCCTGATCTTGTCAAGAGCATGGCTTGGTATAGCCCCTTGTATCCTCTTTTGTATCTTTCATTATTCATATATTTGCTACAATTGATTCAACATTGTTCTTAATATTATTCATGTTCCTGGTTATCATGTTCATCATCTACTTTGATTATATGCTTAGTATAGCTAGATTATCTTTATGTTCAAGCATAAGTTCGTATAGCGCTCGCTCTGAAGTACACGAGGTGAGTGGTTGACATTGTGTAAGCGTGGTGCTTATACGTTGTTTACCTGCGGATGCACCCTATATTCCGGGCCAAGTGGTAGATCACGAGTGTGATACTCTCATTGAGTCCTTTGTAGTCCTCTCCCCGAATATAGGTCAAGTAGGATCTAGTTGCGAAGGAAGTCATGCTATGTTCTTAATCTTCCTTAGTAACATCCCTTATATGTAGATGGGAAGTTGATCTTAGCCATGATTATTAAGTATAATTGCACTAATCATAGTATACTTTGACTTGTAATGAAGAATGACTTAGGAATTATTCCTCTATTGTATCGACTTAGTTATGCTAATGCCATAGAAAGGAGTACTCTGAGTGTTCAACTATTAATTATCAATGATCATTTATCATATATTTATCATATACCCTGTGACCTACCCCTGGTATAAGTGGACGTTTGGTTATGGTTTATCTCTCCATCATATGTATAAGTTATCAATATATTCCATCTGCCAGTCCTTCCATGAGGTAGAAAAATAAATAACGATACCTGGAATTCTCCCGGGTGAAATGCTACAATGGTAAATTATTTGTGCACTTGCAGATCCCTTCATATACATATTTACATTCTTTCTAGTCACAATAAAATACTTAAGTACTTCTTAGTGTCATTCTAGAAGTGACGCTAGAAAGTACCAACAAGCATTTCTAGCATTATACCTAGGAATGACAACTTAGCAAAAGTGATGTTAAGAAGTGTCAACAACATTAGGTGGATACTTAAATAAGTGACATATTAATAAATACCAACACTGTCTAGTATTGAATTGGCTCTAACTTGTTCCAATGGTTGTCCAAGCTTATAGATACATATTATGTGTAGTGTAGGGCTTATATACCGGCTATAGACTGCACTGTTACTTCATTCTTATACTTCAACTTGTGTCTACTTCCAATTCCCATTTTGCTTATTGGGGTCTATCATTTCCAAGTATGGCACCTTCTTCTTGATCTGCTTATTCCTAGTTGCTCTTGGGTATTCATGGATTGTTAATCTTGAGTTTTTTCATGCCGATGTAGGTTCGGTATAGGTTCGAGTAATTGTGGGGAGAGAGTCGTTTTGGTGCCTTCCTCGGATGAGTGTGATGATGACGGGGTGTTTCCAATGGACATGAATGTCATCCCGAAGGATCACTACCGCTGGGTTGCAGCTAAGTTCAGCAAACTAGCATTGTCCAGGCACTTTAGACAAGCAAAGGATTCTCCAACTCCCTTCTTCGATACATTCAGTCAGTATCGGCTATACCATGGAGGTATTGACACTAGGCTAATGCACATTGAGCAGCAATGGCTAAGCTGGCCTTGTCTAGAGATCTTTGTGTACATGAATAGCTTGGTTGGCTTTCTCAAGGTTATGGGTTGGAAGAAAATCTTTGAGTTCTGGCAGGACTAGAACGAGGTCATCATTTGGCAATTCTATGCCACCTTGGAGGTTCGTGCTCAGAAGGAGAAACTTGTCTGAATGACCGGTACAACTAAATACAAGGCTACATTTAAGGATCTTGCAGCCGCGGTGAAGTTGAGCTATGAAGGTATGAAGCAGGGCAACTTGGTTACCCATCTCCCAAGGTTGAGAGTAGATGAGATAGCTTGCTTTCGCTATCCTGAGACATCTGAGTATGGTCGATGGGGAAACTTGAGGAAACTTCCCAAGGTGATCCTTGAGAACCTGAGGCATACCATTATGCCTACTATTGGGTGGGACAATAGTGCTCTCAAGTGGCCTTCCATGGAGATAGTTAATGTGGTTTTGTCTGATGAACCGATCAACCTGCTGGACTGGATGGTGAACCGGATGATGGAATGCAAGAAAAATGTGGATCCTCTGATTCTTCAGCCATACATTATGGCTCTCGTTCTTCGTACGGTCAAGGACTTCCATGGCACATGTGAGACCAATCATGGCGTCTATATACCATTCCCAGGTCAAGAGCGCTACCTGGCGTGAGATTCATCTCCGATGACTCTAGGGGTTCCAAGGCTTGATTCTTCAAGTATTTCCAAATGTCCCTTCTTCTTGTACCTTTTTCATTCTGAATCTTCTTGTTGTAATGCGGTGGTGTCCAACTAATTAAGTGTACTTTTGCAGGGTCTACCTCACTGGGGGTTGTTCTTCACGGTCGCCCAGTGCCGCTTGAGATGGTGCCTCCGTTGTTGAGGCTGTATGGTGATGCTTCTGCCTCCAGTTCCAATGCTACAGGTATCTTCTTGCTTTTTCTCTTCTTCGCCATTGATTGATGTCATTGCCATGTTTCTAGAAGATCCTATACACATCACACAGATCTTGAGACCTGCCCTTTGTGATCTAGATCTAGGCTTCCAAAGTTGGCGCTCTTTAAAGTTTAACTTAGGCATTCCAATCCTTCTAGGCACTTACTACTATTCTGCCTTTCGCAGGTGCTTCTCCCATTAGGCCGTTTAGCTGCCGTGGTCAAAGTCGAGGCCGTGATGCTTCTCGTCGCCGTGGGTCTCAAAATTGATGTCTTTGCTTTGGCTGTCCTTTGATTGACCTGTGAGTGGCTCGAATGACCTTGGTTTCTGCCCGTCGTGTCTGAACTAAACGTCCTTGTTCATCGGTGTTGATGGCACTTGTGTTGGTCCTATGTGGTGGTCAAAAACATGTAGCTTGTCTATGACCTGTCGTCACGAGGGGGTTAATAAGCTATTTGAACTTATTCGCTTGATTGCCAGGCCTTTGGCAGTTGGTATTTACGGCTAATCTTCCATTGCGTCGTTTCTACTGAAGCTTGTATCTTGAGGTTGTATAGTAAGGCCAAGTTGCTATGAAACTCTACTGAAGGTTTTCTTTGTTGATATTTGGTAACGCAATTAGGAAATGATCCGCAAGCGCACGGATATCGGTGAGCACTTCACCCAGGATGTTATCTAGAGTATCGTATTTATTTTTTTACCACTAGGAGAAAGCGTGCATCTGACTAACCAAATCTATTACTACTAACCTTGGTAAGGATGATCTACTGCTCTATTGGGGAGGCTCACGGAATCTAGACACCTCAAAGGATGTTCGACCCGCACCTATAAACCCTATCGATCCTGCTAACGGGATATGGAATACAAAGGTAGCTACGGAAATGTCATGTTCCTCGCTACTACCACGGTCCAGCTAGACAGGGGATATCTATGAGTATCCTAGCCCAAACACCTCGTTTACGCTAGAGATGATTACTCTAAACTCTACGCGAAGAGATTAAAGTAAACTCATAAACCAAAGAACAATAAAACAAAGAACTTACTAGAATTTAGAAGTCGAAATACTGAAGAATCCTAGGAGCAAGCCTCGGGTTAGGAGAACTTGATCCTGCAGGTACAACCTCGAAGTAGTCACCGACAGGCCGGGCTTCCTTCGATCTATACCTCCACTCTATCTCTCTCAATCTAGAAGAACTAAGTCTAATCTCACATTGGATGCTAAGCCCTAATGAGGTGGGAACCCTAAGGGAACCTCTCTCTCTGAATCCTCTCTAGAAAATATGAAAATAATGGACTTGGATTCTCCTCTCCAGGGGCTAGGGGTCCTGCTTATATAGTCCCTTCAAGTGAACCTGGACCGTCGGATCAAACCGACATTAATCGCACGGTTTTCCTTGATCCTTTAGGTCGGTGGGGCATAATCCGTGAGACTCATCCTGATTGGTTGCAGACCTAGGGCGGGCGCCCCAGGGTCCAGGGCGGGCGCCCTGGTCCCGGGCCCGTTCGGCCTCCCGTTCGATCCCGTGGCTTCTGGAGTCTTCTAGATGATAGAAAATCGGTGAACACGTTAATATCTCTATGTAATTCCGACGTGTGGGCCTTTTCCTTTGTATTTCCTGATAACCCCCTGCAGAAACAGATAAACAACAAAACTCGTGGAATTCTGTCAGATCAAACCCTAATTCTAGGTGTTGCTTGCATATGGGTCCTTTTTCTTATTTATTGGATAATTAAAATTGATACTTAAGAACCGTCAACAAACACCCCCATACTTAGGCTTTTACTCGTCCTCGAGAAAAGGATGGTTCAGAAAAATAACTGGGGTTGAAACATTGTAAAGCATTCTTTTTATACCTGCAGGGTGTTGTGAATGTCCACTGTGCACTGTAGTCAGGGAATTATATGGTTGAAGTAGAGATCCTTTCTTCTTCTCAACCCTGTCACTTGGAGTTTTTTATATATTTTTGAATAGAAAACTTAGCATACCTTTATCCTCATAGGGGCTCTCAGATCACTCATTTATCTTTTGTATATCTCACTGAGGTTGTTTTAATTTGTAGAAATTCTCAAGCATACTTACTTTGCATATATTGCCTGGGTCAAAACGGGATCCGAGGAGAGGAATGCCATACTCTTAGATCAAAGACTTTGAAAATTAAAACTTGTCAACTCTTACTGGCATATTGCTTATTAGAGGGACCATGGGCTATCATTTTCTTTTTACCATATATATTTTTATCATCTCATTTTTTTTTCAGGTGGATACTGAGGTACCCCTAATTCTACTTCCGGACACTTGTCCATTTTTCTGCGAGGTTGTCGAGCACTTGCTCCTTTTTATTTCCTCAAAATATATTTTTGCATAGCCCATGCCTCTAATGCAATAATACTTCGGAAGAGTGAATCTTTCTGAATAAAAATGTCTTGATCTTGGGAGCATGATAAATCTCTCAACAAGGGTCTAACTCATTTTGCACAAACTCAATACAAAGCAAATTAATATTTTTAGGTTTATCAGGCATATAAAATATTGAGGATGGTAGCTATATTTTTGAAGTTTTTGAAAAGAAAATCTCCAAGCGACAAAGATTTCAAGAATAAGATATTCATATTCTACCATCTCACATTCCACAATGACTTGAGTAACACATGGTTTTTGAAATGATTTTCAATAAATGCAGGTTTTCAGAAATATCACAGAGTGAGATTGATCATGATTAAAAATATTTTTGTCTTTTTAAATTATCATGTTAGGAACAATATTCTACACAACCCAATATGTATTTGTATATATGTAAATAAAGCATGCAGAGTATGTACCTGAATCATGGAGTGGTGCAATCGAAGTGCATTTACCATGTCGGGGGGATTCCCCCATACTTGTTTCCTGCTTTCTTGCATAAAAATAAAGTGGAGATACACGAGGCATAATAATAATAATAATCTTTATTTGTCTTGAGGCATTTATTACACTGACTAATGAAGCGAACTAATCTAAACTGAATTGAATCTAATTGAATCTAATGATGAAGACTAAGACACACTACCTCAAGGTCTAATCTAGATAGCTCAGTGTTGCTCTAAATCCCTGATCCTAGCAAGGGCATCAGAAAGGTCACGTTTAAGCGCGAGCACAGTAGTGTTCAGGTTAGAGACCTGCCTACTAAGGGAGCTAACTGTGGACTGAAGTTCCATAATATGTCTATTTGCTGTCCTGATGTCCTCATCCACAACTGCTATGGTCCTGCGGTGCTTCGGTGGTGTCTCAAACGAATTGAGAGCGTGCTTAGGAGCTTCCTTTGGTGGGATGAAGCGAACTTTTGCTGTCCTAACTCCTTCGAAGCGGGGCCTCTCCTTCTCCATAGTGTAGTGGACGCTGCTGATCTCGCCGCTCCGGTTGGTCTTGACGCCTACAACCCGCTCAGTGGGTTTAGGTGGCAGGATTTTCGTGCCGGCTGGTACCTTGACGATGGCTTCTTGCTTGGACGACGGTCCCTTGAGAAGAAGGGGCTGCGGTGGTGCAGTAAGAACTGGTTGGGCGTAGTAGGATGAGATTGAGCTGCGCTGGTTTGATGGTGGGGCTGCTAGCTGTCGCTCTGTGTTGACCGGGACGTAGGCGTCGGGGTCATCCTTGGGCTTGCGGTTGAGGTCGTAAGGGACGATCTCCCAGTTGCGGTGGGTCTTGTCGGCCATTGGAGAAGCAAGGAACTAGACAAGCTCTAATTGAGGAGGAGAGAAGGATTGAATGAATTGGTGTTGAAAGTTGACGTCAGGGGTCTGTTTATATAGGGGTCAAAAAGTGCCTCTAGGGTTTCCATAGATCCATCCCGCCGTCGGGCGTGCGTAACAACCCATTCGCGGAATTTTCTGGATAACCATAGATGAGGAAAGCACGTCGGAAGAGGCCGGGGCCAAGGGGACACCAGGGTAGGGTGCCCACCCTCATCCTCAGGGCGCCCACCCTGGGCCTGCCTCCTCTGCGGGCCCGCTTGCTCGAGCGTGTTTCTAGAAGTATTTTTATCCCGAAAAATATATACGTGGCCCAAAATCGTCAGATTAAAAAGGTCGGGCTTTAATTCTCCATCGGAAGGTAAAAATGGATCACGTCTATTTCTTCTAATTCTTTATTGGGTTCTAAAAATAATTTAAGACGTTGACCATTTACCTTAAATAACGTACCTTCGTCGTTTTGAAGTGTAATAGCTCCGTGGGATGATGAATTGACTACCTTGTATGGTCCTTCCCATTTACTCCGGAGTTTTCCATGCCCGAAAAGCTTCACCCTGGAATTAAAAAGTAATACCTTATCTCCGGGTGAGAACTCCTTCTTCTTGATCCTCTTGTCATGCCATCTTTTGACTCTTTCTTTGTAGATCTTCGAATTGTGATATGCTTTCTCTCGCCATTCTTCCAATTCTGATAGTTGCATTCTTCTATGATCTCCAGCAACATCTAGGTCCATATTCCATCTTCTTATGGCCCAGTGTGCTTTGAACTCTAGTTCAACAGGCAAGTGGCAAGTCTTCCCGTACACCAATTGGTATGGGGTCATTCCAATTGGGGTCTTGTATGCTGTCCGGTATGCCCAGAGTGCATCGGGTAACTTTTCCTTCCATGCTGTTCCCATCTCATTTACTGTTTTCTGAAGAATGTTCTTGATTTGCTTGTTGGAAGTCTCTGCTTGGCCACTTGTCTGAGGATGATATGGGGTAGCAACGTTGTGACGGATTCCATGTTTTGCTAGATAATGCTCAAAGCGTTTGTCGATGAAGTGTGATCCCCCATCACTTATCACCACCCTAGGGACTCCAAATCTTGGAAATATAATCTCTTCAAACATCCTCTTTGAATTAATATTGTCGGCACGCTTGCAAGGTAGTGCTTCTACCCACTTGGAGACGTAGTCAACTGCCACCAAGATGAATTCACACTTCTTTGATGGAGGAAATGGACCCATGTAGTCTATTCCCCAATCATCAAAGAGCTCAATCTGAAGGTTGTTGGTGAGTGGCATAGCATCTCTTGTATTTATGTTTCCGTGCCTTTGACATGGCCCACATCTTTTGATATATTGCCTTGTGTCTTCATACATTGTAGGCCAATAGAATCCACATTGCCAGATCTTTGAATGTGTACGGAATGCTCCATAATGACCTCCGTATGGTGATGAATGGCATCTGTCGATGATCTTCCACCCTTCCTCAGTGGTCACACACCTTCTGAGTAAGCCATCAGCGCATACTCGGAAGAGGTATGGCTCATCCCATATGTGTGAACGACTTTCTTGAATAAGCTTCTTCTTGTTCGCTCCTGGTGGTACATACCCTGAAACCATAAAATTAACAATATCTGCATACCAGGGGTCAGACCTGTTGATTCCATAGAGCATGTCGTCCCGGAGTGAATCATTAATGGGTGTTTCCTGTGGATCCTTAAAGTGCATTCTAGACAAGTGATCAGCAACAGAATTTTCTACTCCCTTTTTATCTTTTATTTCTAAGTCAAATTCTTGGAGTAACAAGATCCATCTAATTAGGCGAGGTTTAGCATCTTTTTTAGTGAGCAAATATTTTAGTGCAGCATGATCAGTGTAAACAATTATTTTAGCTCCTACTAAGTAAGATCTAAATTTATCAATGGCAAAGACAACAGCCAGAAGCTCTTTTTCAGTGGTTGCATAATTAAGTTGAGCTCCTGTCAAAGTTTTACTGGCGTAAGCAATTGCATGATGCTTCTTGTCTTTTGTTTGCCCCCAAAACTGCCCCCACAGCATAATCACTAGCATCACACATAATTTCAAAAGGCAACGACCAATCAGGGGGTTGAATGATTGGTGCAGAGATGAGTGCATTCTTTAATAATTCAAAAGCTTTTAAACATGCATCATCAAATTCGAAAGGAGCATCCTTGGCTAGCAAAAGAGTGAGTGGTCTAGCAATAAATGAAAAATCTTTTATGAATCTGCGATAAAAACCAGCATGGCCAAGAAAGCTTCGAATTCCTTTTATATTCACAGGTGGAGGTAGTTGTTCTATTACTTCAATTTTAGCTTTATCTACCTCAATACCTCTTTCAGACACTAGGTGTCCTAGCACTATTCCTTCCCTAACCATAAAATGACATTTTTCCCAGTTAAGGACTAAGTGCTTTTCTTTGCATCTTTGCAAAACCTTGTATAAGTTTTCAAGACAATTATCAAAAGTTTTTCCATAAATAGAAAAATCATCCATGAAAACTTCCATAATCTCTTCAATCATATCAGAAAATATAGACATCATGCATCTTTGAAAAGAAGCTGGTGCATTACATAGCCCAAAAGACATTCTACGATAAGCATAAATTTCGTATGGACAGGTAAAAGTGGTTTTGCTTTGATCATCAGGATGGATCGGGATCTGGTGGTACCCTGAATATCCATCTAAGAAACAGAAGAACGAATGGTTCGCTAACCGCTCTAACATCTCATCTATAAAAGGTAAAGGAAAGTGATCCTTTTTCGTGGCTTTATTCAGTTTTCTATAGTCAATGCACATCCGCCACCCTGTGACGGTGCGTTGCGGAATTAGCTCGTTCTTCTCATTTGTAACAACAGTCATGCCTCCCTTTTTAGGCACAACTTGAACAGGGCTCACCCACTCACTATGCGGCACAGGATATATAATCCCTGCATGCAGCAACTTTATAACTTCCTTTTTAACTACTTCTCTCATCGCGTTGTTGAGTCTACGTTGGGGTTCCCGAGAAGGTGAAACAGAAGGATCTGTCAGAATGCGATGGGTGCAAATCATAGGACTGATTCCTGTAAGATCTTGGAGTGAGTAGCCAAAGACTGAGTGATGTTTTTCTAAAACGGTCATTAATCGCAGAGTTTGTTCCTGAGTGAGTTTATTACTAATGATCACAGGAAACTCTGGATTATTGTTTAGGAAAGCATAGATAAGACCGGGTGGTAAAGTTTTAAGCTCTATAGGAGGTCTGGGTGTTTCTGCAAACTCATCTAAAGGTTCAGGTTCAGAAGGTTCAGCTTCCTCTTCTATGAAGAAAGGGGCTTCTTCTTCTAAGTCTGATTCATTTAAAAGCTCTAGAGACGCAGCTTTTACCTCTTCCATAGGATCAGGCAAAAGAGATGACTCGATCTTATTATTCAAGGAGTGAGAAATTGTCATAGGGAATTTAAAATCCTTTCCAAAAGAAATGTGTAGCTTTCCAGTTTGACCTTCATAAAGGAGTCTTCTAAATGGTTGTCCTATCAACAGGTCGAAGTCCCATGTATCAAAGATATAAAAGTTCAAATGAATCATGGAGCCTCTACCATAAAGGGTAGGACATTCACAATTCCAAGACTGGGGACCAATCGTCCCGAAGATTCCTTCATGAACTTTGTTGTGGGGGTTAAAATTAATTTTCCAAATAATTTAAGTGCAAAAGCTTCAGACATGATATTGATCCCCACAACAGGATTATAGAGAGCATCAAATTGATCAGAATCATAAGCACAGCGTATAGTGATAGGAGGTGTATCCAAACGGATCACTTCAAAGGAAAGCTCTGACTCCTCCAACCATTCGCTACTCATGACTGAGATAAGCTCTCTCAATTGATATTCACTTGGTAAACAAATGCTATAATGGCCGCTTTGGGGTTTGTCTATAGAATGGTAGTTTGAAATGTTTCCAAAATCGGCAAAAAGATCAGATTCTATATCCAGCATGAAATCAGGTGGTGGAATTTCTTCCTTTTGTGGCTCAAAACTTGGGATAGCTGAAGTAGGTGAAGAATTCGGCAGAGTGTCTACTTCGGCTTCGTAGGTTTCATCATGGAGGGTATTATCCATCTCAGCTTCTAGGATTCTATCTAGGATCGCTCTAGCTTCATCAGTAGGGATACGAAAGAAAGAACCTCTAGACATTGTATGTAGCATTTGTTTATGATCTTTCTGAAGACCTCGAAAGAAATGAAAAAGGAGAATAGGGTCTTCAATATTGAGTTTTGGACCAGATTCTAAAAGATCAGAAAAACGTTTCCAGGATTTTCCCAAAGTTTCATTTTCTTTTTGTTTAAAAGATAGAACTTCGAGTCTAAGGTCGGCGATACGATCGAGGGAATAAAAATCTAAACAGAAGTTGGCTCGTAAGACTCCCCATTTACCTCGTTGTTGACTTACCTTCTGACTATACCATCGTCTAGCTTCTCCTCTTAAGGAAAAAGGAAAAAGCTTCCAACGTAAAGTCTTATCAGAAATGCCTTCAATGCGAAGACAATCGCATGTTTGCTCAAAATCTCTAATATGAAGGTAAGGATTTTCGTCTTCCTTTCCCGAAAAGGATAGGTTCTCAATCATGGCAATTAACCTTGAACTTAACCTATACTGGGATGTTTGGATAGGCTGTGATGACTCCCATGGTAAAAGGTCAGTTTCCGAAGGTGTTGCAAATTGATAGATTGATTTAGAATCTTGGTTCTACATAAGGTAAGAATAAAGAATATAAAAAGATAAGGAATAAAAAGATAAAGAAAGATAAAAGTATAGGTACAAGCTAGTAGTAAGATTCAAGGTTATCTCAGCAAACAGTCTTTCTCCCCGGCAACGGCGCCAGAAATGCTTGTTGATATTTGGTAACGCAATTAGGAAATGATCCGCAAGCGCACGGATATCGGTGAGCACTTCACTCGGGATGTTATCCAGAGTATCGTATTTATTTTTTTACCACTAGGAGAAAGCATGCATCTGACTAACCAAATCTATTACTACTAACCTTTAGGCTACAACCACTGTGATTTGATGTGAGCGATGTATAGAGAAGACTGCAACTGCACTCTCGTTCTAACCTTGGTAAGGATGATCTACTGCTCTATTGGGGAGGCTCACGGAATCTAGACACCTCAAAGGATGTTCGACCCGCACCTATAAACCCTATCGATCCTGCTAACGGGATATGGAATACAAAGGTAGCTACGGAAATGTCACGTTCCTCGCTACTACCACGGTCCGGCTAGACAGGGGATATCTATGAGTATCCTAGCCCAAACACCTCGTTTACGCTAGAGATGATTACTCTAAACTCTACGCGAAGAGATTAAAGTAAACTCATAAACCAAAGAACAATAAAACAAAGAACTTACTAGAATTTAGAAGTCGAAATACTGAAGAATCCTAGGAGCAAGCCTCGGGTTAGGAGAACTTGATCCTGCAGGTACAACCTCGAAGTAGTCACCGACAGGCCGGGCTTCCTTCGATCTATACCTCCACTCTATCTCTCTCAATCTAGAAGAACTAAGTCTAATCTCACATTGGATGCTAAGCCCTAATGAGGTGGGAACCCTAAGGGAACCTCTCTCTGAATCCTCTCTGGAAAATATGAAAATAATGGACTTGGATTCTCCTCTCCAGGGGCTAGGGGTCCTGCTTATATAGTCCCTTCAAGTGAACCTGGGCCGTCGGATCAAACCGACATTAATCGCACGGTTTTCCTTGATCCTTTAGGTCGGTGGGGCATAATCCGCGAGACTCATCCTGATTGGTTGCAGACCTAGGGCGGGCGCCCCAGGGTCCAGGGCGGGTGCCCTGGTCCCGGGCCCGTTCGGCCTCCCGTTCGATCCCGTGGCTTCTAGAGTCTTCTAGATGATAGAAAATCGGTGAACACGTTAATATCTCTATGTAATTCCGACGTGTGGGCCTTTCCTTTGTATTTCCTGATAACCCCCTGCAGAAACAGATAAAAAACAAAACTCGTGGAATTCTGTCAGATCAAACCCTAATTCTAGGTGTTGCTTGCATATAGGTCCTTTTCCTTATTTATTGGATAATTAAAATTGATACTTAAGAACCGTCAACATTCTTCAAGATGAGATAAGAGATAAGGGGCTACTCTTAGATTTCTAGAGAAATTTGGAGAGCACGGACGAGATATGCTTCCAAGGGTAAGAGAGATAGGGGCTCGAAAGATTAGGAGGGACTAGAGGAAGGACTAGAATTGCTCTCATCGAACATTCTAATGTGACGCTTCTAATACCAAGGGTGTCTTATAGGAATTTATTACTCCTCGCTTAGGTAAGCAAGGACATGACTACTAATCCTATTCCCATGACAACACTAGTGAACTTCCCTATTTTCTTCGAAAGAAACAAAACCCTTTAGACACCTCTTTCAAATTAGGGTGTTTGGGGAAGAGAGGCTAGATTAGTCTAGAGAAAAGGGTTATAATACCTTAGGGTTTCAGCCTATAGCATAGAACAAAGTTTTAAAGTTGAAGGCTCATGTATATATATCAATTGGGTTGATCAATGCTTTCTATGATGACTGTAAGTGTAAATTAAACAACTACTCTGATACCCATCCTATGGGGGTCATCTCTCACACCACCGTGAGGCCCCCAAGAGCACACTCAGCAACTCTTCAGGATCTTTGCGTTGAGTTACACACGCATACCCGATACAAGACATCCCGAACAACTCAATTACATACGCACTCTAGTCTCCAACACATAGTTGAGACAACATTGACAATAAATTAGATTCTAGATGAGAAACTACTATCAACACTAACCCTCTATTTAAATACTGCTTTCATTCTAGGTTACATCTCATTCACTCTTCTACTCATCGGGTTACACGCAGCTCATCTCATTCCGAGGTCTACTAACCGTGGCGCTCATCAGAGCTAGTCTCGGAGGAATGCCTTAACCTGCAAAACAACTTATTAGCAACGCCATGAGTACATTTCATACTCACAGAGCTTAATTCCAACATATATTATTCAGTGGACGCAAGAGGAATTATTAGGCATTTGTACATTGCAGAAAAGCAATGGCATTTCTTAAATGACATGCTCATGATTCATTTTAAGGTGTTAGCATTAACCAGGTGTAGTATCCAAAAGAGTGATTAGCGCATACAAGCCGCAACATCATCATGTTCCATTGTTACTCTACCACGGGTATAGAAAGTAGGAACAACCGAATGGTCCCTGAAAGGATCAAGATGCCCAAGAGGGGGGGTGAATTGGGCTTTTCTAAAAATTAATTGCAAGAATTAAATCCTACAAGCCAGAATTCACCCCTAGTGCCTACTTGTGTTCTACCGATAAAAAGTTTTGCACCCTAGTTTCCAATCCTAGTCTAGCATGGCAATTCTAGGAAAGTAAATCAAGCAATGAATGTAAATACGAGAATGTAAATGCTTGAATGTAAAGGGCAAGGAACACGGCGATGTTTTTCTGAGGTATCGGAGAGTCGCCACTCCCCACTAGTCCTCGTTGGAGCACCCACGCAAGGGTGTAGCTCCCCCTTGATCCATGCAAGGATCAAGTGCTCTCTACGGGTTGATTCTTCGACACTCCGTCGCGGTGAATCACCCAAAACCACTCACAAGATGAGTTGGGTCATCCACAAGCTCCGCCGGTTGATCACCAAACTCCCAATCACCACCAAGCCGTCTAGGTGATGGCGATCACCAAGAGTAACAAGCTAGAACTCTCACTTGACCACAACGAGCCCAAATGAGAAGGTGGATGCACACTTGCTACTCTCTAATCGCTAGTGAGGAACACTCAAGCTTTGATTCTCAAATCTCTATCCTCACTAGTGCTCTTGCACTCCCTTGCACTCTAAAAGGTTTTCTCAGCTGATCAAATGAGCAAGAGACCTCTAAAAGAGGTGGTGGGGATGTATTTATACACCCCATAGTCGAAACGAACCGTTACCCGCTGACTCAGCAAAACACGGGCTGACCGGACGCGCCGGTCGCTCGTAATGGTCGAAATCAAAATTTCTGGCTGAGTGATCGGACGCGCCGGTCAGGGGTGACCGGACGCGTCCGATCGTGCAGGGAGCATACTGTAACCGCACCGGACGCGCGACCGCGTCCGATCGGTGATGACCGGACGCGTCCGGTCGTCTCAAGACCTTACTGGACTGTGACCGGACGCGCCGATCACACCCAGGTCGCGTCCGATCGGGTGTTTCCCTCAAGTGACACGTGTCGGCTTCTGACCACCACGTCCGGTCCTCGCAAGGACCGTGTCCAGTCGTCAGCTCCAAAACCCTAGCCGTGGATCTGAACTGACCGGACGCGTCTGGTCATGCCGAGGACCGCGTCCAGTCAAGGGAAAACGACCCAAAACTATCCGAAACGCGTCGCAACTTGAACCAAGTTGCTTTCAACTGAACTTTGAGCTATTCTAGAGCTGCCTAGCGCCAAGCTTAACAAGTGTGCACCACACCTAAACATAGGACTCGCCTAGGTCAAGCTACCCGCTCATGCCCCCCTTTATAGTACGGCCAAAAGAGAAAAACAAAGATCCTAACGACTATTCCGAATGCATCTCAACACCTCGACATCCGGAACTAACCGTCCTTAATCTTGACGTCACTCTTTTGAAAACCGAAACGATTTCCATCAAGGGGCATGAATACCATGGTGCCCAAAGCAGTTAAAATCTCCATGACCTAACTTACCAAAGTTTCTGCAAAACACACGTTAGTCATGGTAATAAAGCGTTGTCATCAATTGCCGAAACCAAACCTTGGGGCCTAGATGCTTTCAATCTCCCCCTTTTTGGTGATTGATGACAACACTAAGTTTCAAAAGATTAGAGTTGAGGTTTTCGAGCATGCTTGGTTCGCATAAGCAAAAAGCAATAAGCACAAGGGGTTAGGAATTGCTTATGTGCCCCAAGCCAAAAGAGTGTACTTCATAAGATAAGACAAAAAGCGTTAGTATACATAAAGATATAGCTCATAAGAAATTGGAGTAAGGCACGGAAGCACAACCTTAGAGCTATAACCAAAACGGGTGACAAGAATTAACACAGTTTATCACAGGACGACATGTCACACGAATGCAATGACTGAAAAGTAGACATGATGCATGAATGTAGCACACAAATAAGAACGAAAACCCTCTAACAAAACTCCCCCTGAAACTACTCTCTCTCCCCCTTTGGCATCAAGCGCCAAAAAAACTAATCTAAGGATCTGACGGGGGGACAGACGGAGTCGTGTCGGGTGCCGAGGTGCGCAGAGTAATCACGAAGTGCAGAGAATCTCCCTCGGAATCTGAGCTATCTGGCTGACCCTCTGAAGAAGCACGTGGCTGTGAAGCGGTCTGGGTCTGAGCAGCAGGAACAGGTACTGACGTAGTAGCAACAAGAGGATCCGTCTGTGTGACCTGAGCCTGTAGCGAGCCAATAGCTGGGGGATCTGTCGAGGCAACTGACGAAGGAATAGTCTCTGTAGTACCGGTCCCTGTCACTGGAGAAACAGCTGCCTCTGGTGCTGACAACCCTGAAGAAGTAGCAAATGTAGTAGTGTGCGAGGGTGTCGGCTGACCAGTCAACTCGCTGTAGGTAGCACTGTAATCACCGAAGGGTGTGCCTGTCAGGAGGTGAGGGCGAGGCTGGTCTGAAGGTGTAAACCCCGTGTGAATAGGAGTGAAACTCGGGGACTGGAACGACTGGGGAACCTGCTGCTGTGGAGATGTGAACTGGAAGCTCGGCTGTCCCTGACTCGATGGACCACTTGACTGTAAAGCAGGAGTCAGAACAGAAGCAGGCGGAGGAACCCCAACAGTAACTAGATGGCGCAGAAGGTCCAAGTACTGCTGCTGACTAGCTGCACTCTGTCGCTGTATCTCGTACTGCTGTCACTGCATCTCAACTTGCTGCCTCTGGATCTCAAGCTGCTGACGCTGAAACTCGTCTGACGAGCCTGTATCTGTGCAAGTGCTGCAGCTGTATCCTGAGCCTGTCGCTGTATCTGCTGCTGCTGCTGCTCCTGTGCCTGGGTCAGCCTCTCAAGTATAGCCACCATGGCTGGGTCTGAGCGGGAGGCTGAACCAGAGCCACCGGCCTTGTGGTCGTGAGACCGAGGAGACCAGTACCTGGGGATGGGCTGGTAGTCCTCATCAGTGCTGTCAGATGTCACATCCTCAGGAAGATCAGCAGGCTGAGCATCAAGATCGGCAAGCTCTGCCTCAGCAAGCTCATCAACTGTGGCGTCCTGCTCAGCTGCTGTCTCAGGAACCTCAGGTCGCTCACGCTGTCCTGGCACTGGGGCCTGATCTCTAGTGACTGAGGCCCAAAGCTGACGGATATCATACTCAGGGAAAGCAGTGGTAGTGTCTGATATCTCAGCTCTGATCTCTGCTGGTAGCTAAATGGAGGATCTAATGATGAAGTAGATCCAGTGTGCATAGGGTAGCTGACGATTACCCTTGAAACCCTCAGCTATGGTGTCCTCCATCTCACTAAGTATGAGATCCCAAATGTCAAATTGTGTCTGTGAGAGGAGGTGGTGAACAACCCATAGCTGCATCCGAGTCAGTCCCTCTCTGTAGCCAAGTCTGGGAAGAAGAGTGTGTCTGACTATAGCATTCAGAACTCTGGCAAGTGGTGTCAGGCTGGTAGGCGTACGACGAGACCCTTCGCCAAAAGGCTCACGGAAGCAGGGTCGAACAAAGTCTGTAGGTGGCACAGTCCCGCCGTGAGGGCGTCTCGGTGGAGGAGTCTGACCAAAGCACAACTGATGTATCTTTGTGTCGGAAGCTGGGAGTCTGAGAATCTCCCGCACTCTAGTGCTGTATAGTCTGTGATCGCGGCCTCGGAATGCAAAGTGAATAAACTCATGGGCAGGATCAATCCAAAGTGAAGCATAAAACTCTCTGACCCATGTGCCGCAATATGCACCTGTCCATCCAAGAAGATCTGACAAGCCTGGCAGAAAGGACAGGTGCGGACGTAGCTGCTCTCCTACAACCTCAACCAGTGACTCAAGTCGACAGACCCTCTATGGTCGGAAAGCAATACCGCTGTCAACAAGAGCTCTGTAGAAATCCTCCTAGAGTGGAGTATAGAAACCCTCTGAAGCTCTGTGATCCCTCACAGGTGGAAACCATCGGCTGACCTCAACGAACCTCAACCCTTGCACCTAACGTGCAGTAGCACCCCTCAAGTCAAAGTGCTCGACCGGGGGTGAACCTCTAGCTCTGGGAGGAGGACGTGCTCCACGACGCTGGCCCTCTGGCCTAGGAGTCACCTGAGTACGTGTGCGTGTGGAGCGGCGACGCGGTGGAGACTGAGCTGGCTGCTCCTCTGTGTCCTCTGTAGCCTCTGGAGCCTCTGTGGCCTCTGTAGCCTCTGTAGATGGATCAACTGACATACCCTCTGTAGCTCCAGTATCCTCTGTACCCTCAGTGGCCTCTGTCCCAAGCTGTCGACCTTCAAGATGAAAGCGACGCTCGCCTATGCGTATGCCACTGCTCCTGCCACCCCTCTCTGCCTGGTCTGCTGCATCTGCCACGGCCTGAGCAATCTCTGCATCGGTCAGTGTCTTCTTCTTCTTTCTGGCCATGATCTTGATGCGCTTCCCACGCGCAATCTCAGACCAACGAGGAGGACTGTCGTCCCCGTCACCAGGAGCACCACCGGCGTTCTTGCAACGCACCATGCTGACAAACTGACTGAAAACCTCTGTAAGATGGTGAACTGTCACTCGAGAGGCTTGGCCTCAATCCGTATCCGCAGGCTTGGCCTCGGATTCAGCAAACTGAGATCACCCTGACACACCGACAAACTCGCTGAAAAAACAGAATAGATGGATCTACTATAAGCAACATATATAACTAAAAGGTACGAAACCCTAGAGATAGCAAGCATGTAAGATAAGATATGAATCGAAACGCAAAGCTACCTCGGATCGACAAGAAGACGGTGACGAGATAAGGTGACCTAGATCGCGAGATTCCTCGAATTCGTCGAACGAGCTCTGAAAGGACCGAGTCGATGATAAGCAATGGAAAGTTATGGTCAAGGTAAGCCCTAACGACGGATTTGAACAAAATTGAGCGAAAACGAACGAGTTCTTCACCTCGGAATTAGGGTTAGGGCAAACCCTAGAAGATGGGCTCGGCCGAAGGAAGATTTTGGGAAGCTAGGGTGGATGCTTGGCACGGGGGAGCACGTGGTGGCTGCGGTGGAGAAACCGGCGAGGCAAGGCGGCGGAAAGTGGCTCACCGGCGGCGAGGTGAACGGGCGGCGGTGGCGCGTGGCTAGCAGCGGCAGAGGCGCGGGCGCGGCTGCGGGCAGGGCGGCAGCGTGCGCGCGCGGGCAAGTGCGGGCAAGGAGGCGCGGCGGGGTCACGGCAGGGCTCGTCGGAGGCGAGGAAGACGGCAAGGGCGCGGCGGATTCCGGCGAACTCAGTGAGACGGCGGGTTAGGGTTCGGTGGCGGCGGAGGCAGCGAGCGAGATCGAAAAAGAAGGCCGAGGACGAACCGTTTTATGAAGGAGTTAGATCCGCTCGTCACGCGATGACCGGACGCGGTGGTCGATATGACCGGACGCGGTGGTGCAGCGTCCGGTCACACTCCAGTAAGCTCCTGGAGTGACCGGACGTGTCCGGTTAGGACTGACCGGACGCGGTCAGAGTCCGGTCGAGGGGAACTCGGGAATTCATCGCGAATGACCGGACGCGGTGGTGGTAACCGGGACCGGACGCGGTGGTCAACAGCGGCGCGTCCGGTGCAGCGTCCGGTCACTAGGTCTGGAGTTGGTCTTCTGGATGACCGGACGCGCTGGTGGACGCCGGGACCGGACGCGGTGGTGAAGCATCACTGCGTCCGGTGCAGCGTCCGGTCCAGCGTCCGGTCACTGTTTTTCGCCCTTCTTTGTTCCGAACTTCGACGCGACTTCTCCCAATCAAGTTCCAATTCAAAGAGACACAAAAAAACACCAATTGGAACATGATATGAGTGACCTCACTCAAACCCTCAAATTTTTCAAAATAGATTGCCTTAGGCTAGTATTATTTTTAAGAAAATAGGCAATAAACACCCGAGGAGCAACGTATGGCCATGCAATAGAGTTTTTGAACCTTTAGGAGCGTCAAATGCTCTCTCTATCCATGGACGAACTTAGAGGTTGCTCAAAGCCAAACCGAAAAGAAATGACAAACAAACAACCATGCATATGCAATGCAATACAAGAAAGTAAAGCTAGGTTGCTTGTCAAGTTTGATCCACGGTTAGGCTTCTTCACTCCTCCAAAGGAGGGTTATCGTAACCATGTTAGCCAAGCCCTAAATGCATTGCGATAAAATAAACATGGCATATAATACAATGCAATGCAAGGGACAACACACGCTCATTTTTTAAAGTTGCTTGAATCAAGCACATTGAGTTCACTTCTTAACCTACAAAAGGTGGCCTCATCCAAAGGTTTAGTGAAGATATCCGCTAATTGATTTTCACTTCTTACACCTTCTAGTGATATGTCATTTTTAGCAACGTGATCTCTTAGAAAGTGATGGCGGATATCAATGTGCTTGGTGCGAGAGTGTTGTACCGGATTGTTAGCAATTTTAACGGCACTTTCATTGTCACATAAAAGTGGCACCTTTTCAAGAACAATTCCATAGTCTAGGAGGGTTTGTTTCATATATAAGATTTGTGCACAACAAGCCCCCGCGGCAATGTATTCCGCCTCGGCGGTGGACAAAGCCACACTATTTTGCTTTTTAGATGACCAAGATACTAAAGATCTCCCAAGCATATGGCACCCTCCGGATGTGCTTTTTCTATCAATTTTGCAACCGGCATAATCCGAATCAGAATAGCCAACTAGTTGGAATCTAGCTCCTTTGGGATACCAAAGACCAATGCTTGGGGTGTGCTTAAGATATCTTAGGATTCTTTTTATGGCACTTAAGTGAGGTTCTTTAGGGCACGCTTGAAAGCGAGCACACATGCACACACTAAACATGATATCGGGCCTAGATGCGGTAAGGTACAACAAGCTACCAATCATAGAACGGTAGAGAGTTTGATCAACCGGTTTACCTCCCTCATCTAGGTCGAGATGTCCATTTGATGGCATTGGGGTCTTGATTGGCTTGCATTCTTCCATCTTGAATCTTTTGAGAAGATCCTTGGTATACTTTTCTTGAGAGATGAAAATCCCTTCTCTCATTTGCTTGACTTGAAACCCAAGGAAGAATGTGAGCTCACCAATCATTGACATCTCGAACTCCTTCGACATCAATTCACCAAATTCCTTGCAATAATCTTCATTTGTTGATCCGAAGATGATATCATCAACATACACTTGACAAATGAAGATCTCCCCATTAAGCTTCTTGGTGAATAGTGTGGTGTCAACCTTCCCAATGGTGAAGCCCTTCTCAATGAGGAAGTCCCGGAGGCGCTCATACCACGCTCTAGGGGCTTGCTTGAGCCCATATAGCGCCTTGGACAACCTATAAACATGATTAGGATATCTAGGGTCTTCAAACCCGGGAGGTTGATTAACATAGACTAGTTCATTTATGAAGCCATTTAAGAATGCACTTTTCACATCCATTTGATATAATTTCATATCATGATGTGATGCATATGCAAGGAGGATACGTATGGCTTCAAGTCTTGCCACGGGTGCAAAGGTCTCTCCAAAATCAAGACCTTCAACTTGAGAGAACCCCTTTGCAACTAGTCTTGCCTTGTTCCTCACTACTATGCCTTGGTCATCTTGCTTGTTTCGGAACACCCACTTGGTTCCAATGACTCTTGCACCTTTAGGATGTTCTTCAAGTGTCCATACTTGATTGCGGGTGAAGTTGTTCAATTATTCATGCATAGCATTCACCCAATCCGGATCTTGAAGAGCTTCTTCTACATTCTTAGGTTCAACACAAGAGACAAAAGAGTGATGTTCAACAAAAGAAGCAAGCTTTTGAGATCGAGTCATTACTCCCTTTGTAGGACTCCCTATGATGAGTTCTTGTGGATGTGCTTGAAGTAGTGGTGAGTTTCTTCTATCAACCACTTGAGAGGTGGATGGGGAGCATCAACATCTTGAGCTTGTGCCTCGGCTTGTTCATGAGAGACATAAGTGTCTTCATTTTCAACTCTCTCATTCTTGTCATCATCTTGAGGCACACGTGATGAAGATGGTGGATCAACAATTTGTACATCATCATCATCTTTTGGCTTGATGTCTCCCACGGGCATGTTCTTCATGACCTCCCTCAAGGGTTCATCACCTACATCATCACAATTCTCAATTGCTCCTTGGGAGCCATTAGATTCATCAAATTCCACATCATATGTTTCTTCAACCAAACCGATGGCATGGTTAAATACTCTATATGCTTTGGACTTTGATGAGTAACCAACAAGAAAACCAATATCACAACGTCTTTGAAACTTCCCTAGGTGTTGACGCTTCTTGTAGATGTAGCATTTGCAACCAAACACCCGGAAGAATGAGACGTCCGGCTTCTTCCCATTAAGCAACTCATAGGGGGTCTTGCCAAGAAACTTTTGTAGGAAGAGGCGATTTGAAGCATAGCATGCGGTGTTGATTGCCTCGGCCCACAACTTCTCCGGAGTGTTGTACTCATCTAGCATTGTTCTTGCAAGGGTGATCAAAGTCCGGTTCTTTCTCTCAACTACACCATTTTGTTGAGGAGTGTAGGTTGAAGAGACCTCATGCTTGATTCCAATTTCATCACAATAAGCTTCAATGTTGGTGTTGTCAAACTCTTTGCCATTGTCACTTCTAATCTTCTTTATCTTGACTTCAAATTCATTTTGAGCTCTCTTTGCAAACTTCTTGAAGCAATTTGCCACTTTGGATTTGTCACGAAGGAAGAAGGTCCATGTGTACCTTGAGTAGTCATCCACTATCACAAGACAATAGAGATTACCACCCAAGCTCTTGTATGTTGTAGGCCCAAACAAATCCATGTGTAGAAGTTCTAGCACTCTTGAAGTTGACATGAAAGCTTTGGTTGGATGAGTGTTTGCAACTTGTTTGCCCGCTTGACATGCACTACAAGGTTTGTCCTTTTCAAACTTCACATCCTTCAATCCTCTCATTAGTTCTTTCTTCAATAGCTTGTTGAGAGTGTTCATTCCAACATGAGCAAGCCTCCTATGCCAAAGCCAACCAAGTGAGGTCTTGGTGAACAAACATGTCATCAAATTTGCATCTTCGGAGGTGAAGTCAACAAGATAAAGATTGTTGTATCTAAAGCCTTTGAATATCACTTGCTTGTCATCTATCTTTGAAACTTCCACTTCATTTGGTGTGAACAAGCATTGGAAGCCAAGGTCACAAAGTTGCCCAACGGATAATAAGTTGAAACTCAATGAAGCAACATAGAGCACATTTGAGAGTGAGTGATCATTTGATATTGCAATCTTGCCTATACCCTTGACTTTGCTCTTTGAATTATCCCCAAATGTGATCTTGTCTTGACATATCCCATTCTCTTCAATGGAGGTGAACATACGAGGATCACCAGTCATATGTTGAGTGCAACCACTATCAATAACCCAATGAGATCCACCGGTCTTGTAGTTCACCTACACATAAGAGATCAAGCTTTTTGTTTAGGGACCCAAACTTGAGAGGGGCCCTTGACTTTCTCAACTAGTGACTTGGCAACCCATATTTTCTTTGGCCTATTCTTGTTTGGGGGACCCAAAAACATGACTTTCATCTTTCCATTAGAATCTTTTCTTAGCATGTAATGAGCATTGAAGGCAAAGGGTCTAGCATGCTTGGGCAAGGGTTGTGGTGGTGGAGTTTTGCATTCATGAGCAAAATGACCTTCTTGACCACACTCAACACATCTCTTTGGCTTGGGCTTTGACTTGCTTTGTTGTTGTTGAGCTTTTGCCTTCTTCTCTTGATTTGCCAAGTACCCAATACCACTTCTATCCATCTTCATTACGGTGTTCATGAGGAGCTCACTTTGCAAATAATGACCTCTTGTGAACTTGCTTAGGCCGGTCTTGAGATGCTCTTTTTCTTGCTTGAGCTTTTTGTTTTCTTCAATGAGTGACTCATTTGTTGGTTGCTTCTCAAGAGCCATCAAACCTTTTAGCTTCTTGTTCTCATTTGCAAGCTTCTCATTCTCACACTTGATCTTGGCATAATCATCATAGTTGCTTGACTCAACCACACTCTTGCCTTTGCTACTAGAACCTTGCTCAATACTTTCAATAATCAAGTCATCACATGATGTAGCTATATCACACTTAACAACATTGTTAGTAGCATCATGTTTCTCAAGAGCAAGTTCATTAGCAACCACAAGACTATCATAGTCAATTTTCAATGTGGTGTATTTTTCTTTTAGAGAGTTATGTCTAGTGATGAGCTCATCATGCTTCTTCTCAAGCTTATCATGTTGATCTTTAAGCTCTTTATTAGAGGTTTTGAGCTCCTTGAGATGAGAAGACATAACTTCATTTTGATCTCTAAGCTCATCACTAGTCTTTTGAGCATTTTCAAGCTTAGATGAGAGTGATTCATTTTCATTTTGAAGTTCATCATTTTCATTTCTTGTCCTTCTTATGATTTTAGTGTATTTGTTCAACAATTTTACAAGTTCATCGTAAGAAGGTGCATCATATTCATCATCACTATCACTATCATCATCATCATCACTATCATGGTTTTGTACCTTTCGTTCACCCTTGGCCATAAGGCATAGGTGAGTAGTGGACGATGATGGTGAAGGTGGCGGTGAAGGTGGTGATGAAGATGTCGGTGAAGATGATGGCCCCATCACAAATGCGGCAACCTTCTCTTTCTCATCATCGCTTTCATCTTCGGAGGACTCACAAGATGATTCAATGTCGGTGAGCCAATCACCAACAATGTATGCCTTTCCTCCCTTCTTCTTCTTGTGGAACTCCTTCTTGCCATCCTTCTTCTTGTATGGCTTGATTTTCTTCTTCTCTTCTTCTTCATCACTTGAATCATTTTTCTTGCCCTTGTTCTTATTCTTGTACTTGTCTTTTGGTGGTCTAGGGCATTGATGAGCTAAGTGGCCAAGTTCACCACAATTGTAGCAATCCATCTCAGAGATTGGCTTTCTCTTGCTACTTGTGAAGAATTTCTTTTTCTTGCCATCGAACTTGATGCCACTCTTGTTGAGCTTCTTTAGCATCTTGGTGGTCTTTCTCACCATGAGTGCAAGTGATTCATCATCAACATCACTTTCACTTGAGCTTTCTTGCACCATCATGGCTTGGCCCTTCTTCTTCTTCTTGTCATGACTAGCTTTGAATGCCAAGTCTTTCTTCTTGGAAGATGATGAGCCCTCTTCCGGAGTGATATGCATGTACATCTCATGAGCATTGATCTTCCCCAATACTTGTGTCGGTGTTGCGGTGGAAAGATCACTTTGGTGAAGCACGGTGACAATGTGACCATACTTCTCAACGGGAAGAACACTCAAGATCTTCCTTGCAACATCCGATTGGCTCATTTGAGTGAGCCCAAGAGCATTGGGGTCCTCTACAAGAACATTCAAACGAGTGTACATGTCATTAGCACTTTCTTTGGGAAGCATCTCAAAAGAATTAATTTTCTTTAAAGCTATGTGATAGCGTTCCTCACGCTCACTCTTAGTTCCCTCATGGAGAGCACAAAGATTTTCCCACAATTCATGAGCGTTCTTTGCATTACGCACACGATTGAAGATATCTTTGCCTAAGCCCCGGTAGAGTGCATTTTTGGCCTTTGCATTCCACCGGTCATACTTCTCCTCGTCACCAATGGGGTTTGCGGGATCCTTAATAGCAGGAAGCCCTTGGGTTGCGGCTCTAAGACACCCAACATCTATGGCTTCGAGATACGCCTCCATGCGGATTTTCCAATATGGAAAATCATCCCCCTCAAAGGTGGGAGGTGGTCCTTCCCCGTTAGACATCTTGCTCTAGGCGGTAAAGCCTAAATTAGGAGCAACTCGGCTCCGATACCAATTGAAAGGATCAAGATGCCCAAGAGAGGGGGTGAATTGGGCTTTTCTAAAAATTAATTGCAAGAATTAAATCCTACAAGCCGGAATTCACCCCTAGTGCCTACTTGTGTTCCTAGAGAGTCTACTGATAAAAAGTTTTGCACCCTAGTTTCCAATCCTAGTCTAGCATGGCAATTCTAGGAAAGTAAATCAAGCAATGAATGTAAATACGAGAATGTAAATGCTTGAATGTAAAGGGCAAGGAACACGGCGATGTTTTTCTGAGGTATCGGAGAGTCGCCACTCCCCACTAGTCCTCGTTGGAGCACCCGCGCAAGGGTGTAGCTCCCCCTTGATCCGCGCAAGGATCAAGTGCTCTCTACGGGTTGATTCTTCGACACTCCGTCGCGGTGAATCACCCAAAACCGCTCACAAGATGAGTTGGGTCATCCACAAGCTCCGCCGGATGATCACCAAACTCCCAATCACCACCAAGCCGTCTAGGTGATGGCGATCACCAAGAGTAACAAGCTAGAACTCTCACTTGACCACAACGAGCCCAAATGAGAAGGTGGATGCACACTTGCTACTCTCTAATCGCTAGTGAGGAACTCTCAAGCTTTGATTCTCAAATCTCTATCCTCACTAGTGCTCTTGCACTCCCTTGCACTCTAAAAGGTTTTCTCAGCTGATCAAATGAGCAAGAGACCTCTAAAAGAGGTGGTGGGGATGTATTTATACACCCCACAGTCGAAACGAACCGTTACCCGCTGACTCAGCAAAACACGGGCTGACCGGACGCGCCGGTCGAAGTGACCGGACGCGCCGGTCGCTCGTAACGGTCGAAATCCGAATTTCTGGCTGAGTGACCGGACGCGTCCGATCGTGCAGGGAGCATACTGTAACCACACCGGACGCGCGACCGCGTCCGATCAGTGATGACCGGACGCGTCCGGCCGTCTCAGGACCTTACTGGACTGTGACCAGACGCGCCGATCACACCCAGGTCGCGTCCGATCGGGTGTTTCCCTCAAGTGACACGTGTCGGCTTCTGACCACCGCGTCCGGTCCTCGCAAGGACCGCGTCCGGTCATCAGCGTCCGGTCATGCCGCGGATCTGAACTGACCAGACGCGTCCGGTCATGCCGAGGACCGCGTCCGGTCAAGGGAAAACGACCCGAAACTATCCGAAACGCGTCGCAACTTGAACCAAGTTGCTTTCAACTGAACTTTGAGCTATTCTAGAGCTGCCTAGCGCCAAGCTTAACAAGTGTGCACCACACCTAAACATAGGACTCGCCTAGGTCAAGCTACCCGCTCATGCCCCCTTTATAGTACGGCCAAAAGAGAAAAACAAAGATCCTAACGACTATTCCGAATGCATCTCAACACCTCGACATCCGGAACTAACCGTCCTTAATCTTGACGTCACTCTTTTGAAAACCGAAACGATTTCCATCAAGGGGCATGAATACCATGGTGCCCAAAGCAGTTAAAATCTCCATGACCTAACTTACCAAAGTTTCTGCAAAACACACGTTAATCATGGTAATAAAGCGTTGTCATCAATTGCCGAAACCAAACCTTGGGGCCTAGATGCTTTCAGTCCCGCCCCGAAGGACTTCAGGCTTTCAAACTCTACGCAGAGGGTACAATTGTACCCACGCGGAAAACGGGACTAACCATCATACCCTGTGCACCAGAGGTAAGGGTTGCCTCACATATCTAACCTTTCCCTAATCTAGCCCGAGTGTCCTATGAAAGGTTTGACTGGTGCCCGATCAATGTCCCTGACATTCCTGACCGGCGTCACCCCCTTTCCAGTTTCACAGATAAACTGGTCACAATTAGTAACTTAGCTTGTCTCCCCTATTTGCGACATGTGGTCTGTATGGGTGGTTACTCGGACTTACGTAGCCCAATGAACGGTCCATAATCCTCCGTGAGCTATGTCACTTGAGATCCAACACTCACATTGACATACCCCTCGCATGAGCAAGAATTACCAAATTGATCATTATGTCCATATCCCAAATTAAGTTGGGACCTTAGTCATATTTAAACAACTATAGATCAAGTCAATACCCTTGCAAGTTTTAAGTAATTAATTATCCCAGTGAAGCTCCTACTTGCAAGAGTGAGTTCCCTCCTCACACCCGACTTGTATCGTTGATAAGCAAATAAGCAATTAAGCATTCCCAACCCATTGATTAAATAAAGGCTCTAATTAGTTAGTGAGTAGTTCTAACTTAGTGAAGCACCATTAAGTTATTAACCAAACCTATATGAAATGCATAACTCATACTGAAACATGATAAGTATCCAAAATAGAGCTTATAATAGTGGGGTGCCTGCCTGATTTGTTGTCGTCCTAACTCTCGAAGCTGACTTTGATGACTTGTACAACTACATGATCTTTATTCGAGTTGTTCCTGAAAGAATAGGGGAGACGTGACTTAGGAGATACATTGACGATCGAGATAATGAGAAAGGATATGGGTGCATAGGTCAACACTGGGAACTTGGAAAGGGACATCTATTGTGGCTTTACTGTTGCACTATTTGATAACGGATGTAAACTAGTATTGTTGACCTCTCGAGTAAGCTTGCTAGACAATCTTACACTCTCTATGTACTATTGGACACTCCGTCCTAATTGACGGACACTACGCTGTGTTGGGTGCCAATGTGGGTTGTCTCTAGGTTGGTTCTATTGAGGTTGGTGGAAACCCGTGGAGTCACGGATTGTTGACATCGTTTTTTAGCACATGTCAAGATGGTCAGGAGGGGCTAATCAGCAAAGGAAAGATTACTGTATAGGTTGATAGCCGATGAAAATGAGCTTGTAAAGAAGGCTACTTATGAGTGGTGGCGGCGTATGGAGAAGTTGATTCAAATTGAAGTGTTGCCGATAAGGTTAAGGGTATTATTGCCAATGCCGATGAAAGAAGACTTAAAGGCTGTTGTCGATGAAACAGGGAGTGTGCCGATGAAAAAGACTTGAAGGCTGCTGCCAATGGAATAGGGAGTGTGCCGATGGAAAGGAGGTCGATGAGAATACCATCGTGATTGAAGCAGACTATGGAATAAGATAGGAGTTAATTTCCTTTTCTACGTTTATTAGAGTCTGAGTTGTATCAAAGTCATGTGTTTCCTTAGATTTGGATTTAGTGTCCTAGTCGTATTTGGTTACGTTTCTATAGATCAGGATATAAATATAGAGTGAAGGGCAATGTAATAACAAATCAATCAATATCAAAAACCAGCTTTTACTCTTATTTACATCTACTTTTCGGCGACTTCGTCAATTTGCATACTTTTTTTTCTTTTTACGAGTTCTCATTGATTCGGCGAGTTGCATTGCTCTAGTGCAATCTTTGACGATCCTCGAGTTCCGCGTGAGTACCTCATGGCCATGACTTCCGGGTGTATCGCTGTTGTCAGGACCAAAGTGCTCGTATCTTCATCCTTGTCGATTAACAGGTCAAATCGACTGGCACGCTTTGGATATCGATTTCGGGTATTAGCCCTTTGTGTTTGTAGATCCACTTTTGCATCAACACATCTTTTGGCACGCTCGGTGGGACCAAATCTAATCAATATGTTCAACCCTAAGATTGACGCGGGGAACATCATCGCGGTATCAGAAGAAGATCTTAAGGAAGAACAGAAGCAAGCTATGGACAAGGCTATAGAAGAATACAGACAGCTTTGCTTGAAGTCGTTCAGCTTGAACAAGAGTGGACAAGTCATCCAGAAGCAAGACTTGCCGTTGCCTCGGTGAAAGTCCCTAGTTTGGTTTTGGCTAATTGATGAAACCTAGGACTAACCTTTGTATCTAAGTGGATGATTTAGATAAAGGTGGTCATTGAATATGAGACATGACATTGACTCATGTGACCAAGATGGTGAAGACCAAGATAAGGCTTGGCTCGATGGATCGGTTGTGAAGGTGAAGGGCAAGTCGAGGCTTCGAAGCGAAGGACCATGCGATGGTGAAGCTTGAGCAAGACTTGGCGCCGACGGACCGATGCAATGGTGAAGAGCAAGTGAAATCAAGGTCGATGGATCGAGACGGTCATGTGATGATATGAAGTGGATCATATCTTTTGGAAAAACAAAATGGGCTCAAGGCAAAGGTATAACCATAGGGCCATTTTGTTTTACACTCAAGACACCATAGAGGGTGTGAGTGGTTTAGGATCGATAGCCGAACTATTAAGAGGGGAAATCTTATCGGTTATTCGACGCACGGGTGCCACTAGGTGAATTCATGAAGTGCATTGCATGTAGGGCCTAGTGAGCTAACGGGAAAACCTTTGAAAATGATTGAGAAAATGCTAACACACAAGCACATGGAGATGTACACTTGATGGTGTTGGCACATTTGCAAAGGTGGCGTTGGTCGCGCTGTGTTTCGCGGGTAGAGAGGGGTTTGGTTCCTTTCTCTCTCCCGCCGAGCGTGCGAGCGCGGGATTCAGGCGATTTCGGGGAAATGAAATGCCTATTTTCCATTGCGCCGGAAGTCGGAAAAGAAACGGAGGCGAACGCGGTCACAGAGGTGACCGGACGCTGCACCGGACGCTGCACCGGACGCGGTCACTGAGGACCGGCGCGTCCGGTCAGTGCAGCGCGGGCGTCAGGCGCGCGGGCTAGTGTTTGACACCGGCGCGTCCGGTGACCCACGGGACCGGCGCGTCCGGTCTGACGAACAGCGAGTCACGAAGTCATCGGACGCGATCCGCGTCCGGTCACTCACCATCGGACGCGTCCGGTGGTCCAGGGAGCTTACTGGACTCCCACCGGACGCGGGTACTGTGGCGTCCGGTGGTTGCGAGGAGCGCGTCCAGTCATGTCTTCGGGCGTGCGGGGACTGTGCGCACCGGCGCGTCCGGTGTTTCGCAACAGCGCGTCCGGTGGAGCGTTTGACCGTTGGCGCGCAGTGACCGTTGGAGGATCTAACGGACGAATTTGAAACTCAGAGGTCACGTGGACGTCGCAGGGGCACCGGACGCGGTTGAGCGCGTCCGGTCTGTTACGACCGGCGCGTCCGGTGGTCCCGCGAAAAAACGGACAAGTGGAGTTGCAACGTCTCTATTTGGATGGGATGCTTATAAATACTTGTTGGCCGGCCCTTGGGGAGGTCGCTTGGCATTTCTAACATACTTGTGCATCCTTTGAGCTAAAGCAACTCCTCCCACTCATCTCCCTTGCTTGATTGCAAATCAAAAGTGAGATTGAGTGATCCCAAAGTGCATTGCATAGCTTGAGGGCATCTAGTGGCACTTGTGGGTGGTTGAGCCGGTGGATTTCTTGTTACTCTTGGAGAGTACCGCTCCTAGCCGGCTTGGAGATTGTTGGAGGCGTTGGCAAGAGAAGGTGATTGTTCTTGGCCACCTCCGGTTGATTGTAAGAGGTTCTTGTGCTTTCCTCGGCGGAGTGCCAAAAGCAACTCTATTACATTGCGCGTGTCATTGAGTTACCTCACTTAAGAGTGGTGTCTTGCGGTGCCTTGCGGGGCGTGCCTTGAGGGGCAAGTGACTTGAGGGTCACACCGGAGAACCATCTAGGTGTTGGTCGACACAACCGGTGACGTAGCTTGTCGGTGCACAAGTGAACACCGGGTGAACAAATATTGTGTCTCTTGTCTCCCGGTGATTGGTCTTCATATTGTGTTGTTGTCAATATTGATTGATTGTATATCATCTTGGTGATTGGCAACATCTTCACTTCACCGTCGGTATAATAATCACAATCCTCTCTCTTGCATTTACATTCACTAGTTTTATCTTGTGTAGCTCTAGTAGTAGCTTTGCTAGTAGTGTTAGCTTGTTCTCTAGTGTAACCTTAGTGACATAGCTCTTGTGTGAACTAGAGATCTTAATCTACTAGACTTGTGGATAGGAGGCTTGCATCACAACCTTTGGCTAAGCAAAACTCGCTTTACGCCGTTTGTTATTCTAACAAGTTTGCTTAGTGGTTCTTGTAGAATTTTTTAATAGGCTATTCACCCCCCCCCTCTAGCCATCTAGGACCTTACAAGTGGTATCGGAGCCGTGGTCACCGTTTTATTCAAGGCTTAACATCCTTCGGTGTGAAAAATGGCTCAAATTGTGTTCAATCATGTTGGGGGCAAGCCACCGTTCTTTGATGGTGTTAGTTCTTTTGCTCATTGGAAGAGAAAGATGACAATGTACCTTGGTTCTATTCATGAGAGAGTTTTGCAAGTCACCGAGAATGACTTTGCTATCAGTGATCCCGATCATCTCACCGATGAAGATAGAGCAAATAGAACATGCAATAGAATGGCTCTCAATACACTTTACAATGGCATTGACACAAAGGTATTTGAGGGCATCAAGGATTTAGATTTGGCAAATGAAGTGTGGACAAGGTTGAGTGAAACATATGAGGGCACTAAGGTTGTGAAGAGTGCCAAGCTATATGGGCTCAAGAGTGAGTTTGAGAACTTCAAGAAAAAGGATGATGAAACAATCATTGAAATGTTTCATAGATTGCAAGTGATAGTCAATGATCTCAAGAGCTTAGGGCACAAGACTCAAGACCAAGATTTTTGTCACAAGTTCTTATTGAGCTTACCTAGAAGATTCAAGATGTTGATCATGATGTTGCAAAGAGATGGGCTTGAAGCAATGAAGCCTAATGATTTGCTTGGAGAGGTATTGACCTTTGACAAGTATGATCAAGATGTTGATGAGAAGGAGGAAGAAAAGAAGAAGAAGACCGTGGCATTCAAGGCCACCTCCTCAAAGGGCAAAGCTTCAATTCAAGAAGAAGATGACGATGAAGAAGATGAAGAATTGGAAGTTGATGATGAGGCACTTGCTCTAGTTGTCAAAAATATTGGCAAAATGTTTATCAAAAGAAGAGGCTTCAAAAAGAGAAATGACAATTTCAAGAGCAATGAGCAACAAAGGAGGTGCTTCAATTGTGATAGCACCGAACATCTTCAAGCCGAATGTCCCTATGACAAGAAGAAGAACAACAAAAGGGGCAAGTTTGAGAAGAAGAAAAGAGAGGCCAAGATGACATTCAAGAAAGGCAAAAATGGTGCCTATGTGATCACTTGGGAAAGTGAAGATAATGAAGAAGAAGAAGAAGAATCATCCAACAAGGCTTTTGCTTCCATTGCTATCAACAAGAAGCCATCACTATTTGATTCATCCTCTTCATGCTTCATGGCTAAAGAAGCTAAGGTATTATATGATGAGAGTGATGATGAAAGTGAAATGGAATATGCTCATGATAGTGATAATGATAATGATAATGAAAATGATGATGATGAACCAACTAAAGAACAACTATATGACTTGATGCAACAAACTAGAGACATAGCTATTGCCAAGCACAAAGAGTGTAAGAAGCTTTCAATGAAAGTAGAAATACTTGAGAAAGTTCTTAGTGAGCTTAAGACCACTCATGAGAGTCTAGTGGAAGACCATGAGGATCTTGATAAGGCTCATTCCAAGCTTGAAAAAGCTCACTCATTGCTACTTGAGCAACAAGCAAAGAAGGAGGTTGTTGCATCATGTGATATAGGTGTTACATGTGATATAATTGATGAATCCTTTAATGAACCTATCATCATGTCAAATACTAACCCTTCTTGTAGCTCTTCATCCACCACCACTAACTCTACCTCCACTACTAGTGATGGTTTCACTTGTGATGCCTCACTAATGGTTGAGAATGAGACTCTCAAGAGAGAGGTGGATGAGCTCACTCACGCCCTAGGCAAGGCCTATGGTGGTGAGGCCCGCTTGCTTAAGTGCTTGGGTAGCCAAAGATTCTCTCTTAACAAAGAGGGATTGGGCTACAACCCCAAGAAAGGCAAGTCGGCCTTTGCAACTCCAAAGCCTAGCTTTGTGAAGGGCAATGGTCGGTTTTGCAATAGATGCAAGCAAGTTGGGCACCTAGAGCATAATTGCAATAAAAAGAACCAAAGCAAGAACCTTGTTAATGCTATACCTTTTGATTCTTGCTATGTGCTTACCAAGGGTGTGAAGGGTGTGCAAGCTAAGTTTGTTGGTACACCAATTGTGGGCCCAAAGAAGCAGGCTATTTGGGTACCAAAGAGCTTAGTTACTAACCTACAAGGACCCAAGCAAAAATGGGTACCTAAACTTCATTGATTTGCTTGTAGGTCAATTACAAAGCCGGAGGAAGGCATTGGATTGTTGATAGTGGGTGCACTCAACACATGACCGGTACATCAAGAATGTTTGACTCAATCAATGACAATGATAGTGGTGTTGATTCTATCACATTTGGCAATAACAAGAAAGGCAAGGTTATTGGCTTGGGCAAGATTGCAATATCAAATGACATGAGTATCTCCAATGTGTTACTAGTTGAAAGCTTGGATTTCAATCTTCTATCCGTGGCACAAATATGTGATTTAGGCTACAAATGCATCTTTGGGGTTGATGATGTGGAAGTCATTAGTGTGGATGGTTCAAATGTGGCATTCAAGGGCTTTAGATATGAGAATCTCTACCTAGTTGACTTCAATGCTAGAGAAACTTCTTTGACAACTTGCTTAGTCTCCAAATCAAGCATGGGTTGGCTTTGGCATAGAAGGCTTGGTCATGTTGGCATGAAACAATTGAAGAAGCTTACAACTCACAATCTTGTCAATGGTTTGAAAGATGTTGAATTTGAGAAGAATAAGCTTTGTAGTGCATGTCAAGCCGGGAAGCAAGTTGGAAGCTCACATCCAAAGAAGAGTACAATGAGCACATGCAAAGCATTTGAGTTGATGCACATGGATCTATTTGGACCAACAACATATACAAGCATAGGTGGTAACAAGTATGGCTTTGTCATAGTGGATGACTTCACAAGATTCACATGGGTATTCTTTCTTAGTGACAAGAGTGAAGTGTTTGACACGTTCAAGATATTTCTCACTAGAGTTCACAATGAGTTTGAGATTAGAATCAAGAAAGTGAGAAGTGACAATGGAAGTGAGTTCAAGAATACAAGAATTGAAGAACTTTGTGATCATTATGGTATTGGACATCAATTCTCGGCCAAGTACACTCCATAATCAAATGGTCTAGTTGAGAGGAAGAATAGAACATTGCTTGATATGGCTAGATCAATGCTTCATGAGTACAATGTGAGTCAATCTTTTTGGGATGAAGCAATCAATACCGCTTGCTACTACATCAATAGACTATATTGTCATCCATTGCTAGAGAAGACCCCATATGAGCTACTTCATGGAAGAAAGCCCAATATTTCTTACTTTAGGGTGTTTGGTTGCAAATGCTATATCTTGAAGAAAGGCACTAGATTGGGGAAGTTTGACAAGAGATGTGATGAGGGGTTCCTACTTGGGTATTCAACTACAAGCAAAGCTTATAGAGTTTGGAACAACTCAAGTGGCATTCTAGAAGAAGTCCATGATGTGCAATTTGATGAAACCAATGGGTCACAAGATGAAGAAGAAAATCTAGATGATATTGGTGGAACTCTATTAGTGGAAGCAATGAAGAACATGGACATTGGAGACATTAGAGCAAAGCAAGTAATTGATATTCAAGATGATGATAAAGATCAAGTGCTCAATTCACCATTCAAGCAAGTTAGTGACTCTCAAGTGCAAGATCAAGGTGCTAGTTCTTCTCATCGAGATACATCAAGTGATCAACCAAGCTCAAGCAATCAAGTGCAAGTACTCCAACCACAACATGTTGCAAGAGATCACCCCATTGATAGTGTTATTGGTGATATTAGAAGTGGTGTGCAAACAAGATCAAGATTGGCTATGTTTTGTGAGCATGCATCATTTGTGTCAACCATAGAACCAAAGAAGATAGAAGAAGCTTTGAGGGATGCCGATTGGATCATGGCTATGCAAGAAGAGCTTAACAATTTCACAAGAAATGATGTTTGGGAGTTGGTAGAAAGGCCAAATGACTACAATGTGATTGGAACCAAGTGGGTGTTCAAAAACAAGCAAGATCAAGATGGCATTGTAGTGAGAAACAAAGCAAGACTAGTTGCACAAGGTTACACTCAAGTAGAAGGTCTTGACTATGATGAAACATATGCTCCCGTGGCAAGATTGGAGGCAATAAGGATTCTATTGGCTTATGCTTGTGCACACAACATCAAACTATATCAAATGGATGTCAAAAGTGCATTTCTAAATGGGATCATCAATGAGTTAGTCTTTGTTGAGCAACCGCCCGGATTTGAAGATGACAAGAAACCCAACCATGTGTACAAGTTGAAGAAGGCTTTATATGGCTTAAAGCAAGCACCTAGAGCATGGTATGAGAGGCTAAGGGATTTTCTTCTCTCTAAGGGATTCAAGATGGGCAAGGTTGATACAACTCTATTCACCAAGAAGATTGGAAATGATCTATTCATAGAGCATGTAGACATAATAAGTGGTATGCATGAACATTCATGATAAATCAAATGAATTTGATGGATATATGTTACCACTATTGCCTCTTTGATTGTTTTGATCTAGTGGTGGCATATGACATGTTTGTGAGCTTGCAAACCTAGTGTTGAATCTAGAAGATTTGCTATAAGTGTTTAATTCAACATAGGCAAGATAACCCTTTTTATGAGGTGTGAAGAAGCTTGTCTTTGGTTCAAATCGAATTAAATATCTTTGGCAAGTGTTCTAGGTTGAACCAAAATTGATGAATTTTAACCTACTCCATCGAACATTTTTCTTCTCTCCACATTTTGATCCCATTTTTGGGTAAGTTGTTGACAAAGGGGGAGAGAAAAAGATGATTCAACATGATATAGGGGTAAATAAATTTTTGATGCACACAAGTAGGGGGAGCAAGCTCATAAACAAAGTTGTTGCATTTGTTTGTGCATTTTCATATGACTTGCTCATTGCACATGTATTTAAATTCAATATACATGCTTGTGTGGTGCAATGCTAGTATAGAACTTGGATGATGAAATGATCTACTAGCATGCATAGGATTAGTTTTTACATGTGGTATCTAGACTTGCCTAAAGTTTTTACAAGTGGTCCAAGAACCTTTACATTTAATGTTGATCTCACGGGGTTCTTGAGTTTTGTTGGTTGTCTAGTTACTTCATGATGCTAAGGATGGTGTAAAAGGCAACTCCGATTGGTATCACGCTTCAAAGGTCCATTTCTTACACCTTAGCATCATTTTGGTAGAATTACTCTCCCAACACTTCTATCCATGCATATGTGCAAAGCTTTCAATCCAAACTCTATGCACATATGTAGGGGGAGCTAATGCTACCAAAACCGAGCTTGTGATAATTGTCCAAACTTTACTTATGAGCAAAATGATTGGACAAGTATGACAAGTTCAAAACTTTTATTATCAAAATCATCTTTGTGAGGGTTGTCATCAATTACCAAAAAGGGGGAGATTGAAAGTCCCTAGTTTAGTTTTGGCTAATTGATGAAACCTAGGACTAACCTTTGTATCTAAGTGGATGATTTAGATAAAGGTGGTCATTGAATATGAGACATGACATTGACTCATGTGACCAAGATGGTGAAGACCAAGATAAGGCTTGGCTCGATGGATCGGTTGTGAAGGTGAAGGGCAAGTCGAGGCTTCGAAGCGAAGGACCATGCGATGGTGAAGCTTGAGCAAGACTTGGCGCCGACGGACCGATGCAATGGTGAAGAGCAAGTGAAATCAAGGTCGATGGATCGAGACGGTCATGTGATGATATGAAGTGGATCATATCTTTTGGAAAAACAAAATGGGCTCAAGGCAAAGGTATAACCATAGGGCCATTTTGTTTTACACTCAAGACACCATAGAGGGTGTGAGTGGTTTAGGATCGATAGCCGAACTATTAAGAGGGGAAATCTTATCGGTTATTCGACGCACGGGTGCCACTAGGTGAATTCATGAAGTGCATTGCATGTAGGGCCTAGTGAGCTAACGGGAAAACCTTTGAAAATGATTGAGAAAATGCTAACACACAAGCACATGGAGATGTACACTTGATGGTGTTGGCACATTTGCAAAGGTGGCGTTGGTCGCGCTGTGTTTCGCGGGTAGAGAGGGGTTTGGTTCCTTTCTCTCTCCCGCCGAGCGTGCGAGCGCGGGATTCAGGCGATTTCGGGGAAATGAAATGCCTATTTTCCATTGCGCCGGAAGTCGGAAAAGAAACGGAGGCGAACGCGGTCACAGAGGTGACCGGACGCTGCACCGGACGCTGCACCGGACGCGGTCACTGAGGACCGGCGCGTCCGGTCAGTGCAGCGCGGGCGTCAGGCGCGCGGGCTAGTGTTTGACACCGGCGCGTCCGGTGACCCACGGGACCGGCGCGTCCGGTCTGACGAACAGCGAGTCACGAAGTCATCGGACGCGATCCGCGTCCGGTCACTCACCATCGGACGCGTCCGGTGGTCCAGGGAGCTTACTGGACTCCCACCGGACGCGGGTACTGTGGCGTCCGGTGGTTGCGAGGAGCGCGTCCAGTCATGTCTTCGGGCGTGCGGGGACTGTGCGCACCGGCGCGTCCGGTGTTTCGCAACAGCGCGTCCGGTGGAGCGTTTGACCGTTGGCGCGCAGTGACCGTTGGAGGATCTAACGGACGAATTTGAAACTCAGAGGTCACGTGGACGTCGCAGGGGCACCGGACGCGGTTGAGCGCGTCCGGTCTGTTACGACCGGCGCGTCCGGTGGTCCCGCGAAAAAACGGACAAGTGGAGTTGCAACGTCTCTATTTGGATGGGATGCTTATAAATACTTGTTGGCCGGCCCTTGGGGAGGTCGCTTGGCATTTCTAACATACTTGTGCATCCTTTGAGCTAAAGCAACTCCTCCCACTCATCTCCCTTGCTTGATTGCAAATCAAAAGTGAGATTGAGTGATCCCAAAGTGCATTGCATAGCTTGAGGGCATCTAGTGGCACTTGTGGGTGGTTGAGCCGGTGGATTTCTTGTTACTCTTGGAGAGTACCGCTCCTAGCCGGCTTGGAGATTGTTGGAGGCGTTGGCAAGAGAAGGTGATTGTTCTTGGCCACCTCCGGTTGATTGTAAGAGGTTCTTGTGCTTTCCTCGGCGGAGTGCCAAAAGCAACTCTATTACATTGCGCGTGTCATTGAGTTACCTCACTTAAGAGTGGTGTCTTGCGGTGCCTTGCGGGGCGTGCCTTGAGGGGCAAGTGACTTGAGGGTCACACCGGAGAACCATCTAGGTGTTGGTCGACACAACCGGTGACGTAGCTTGTCGGTGCACAAGTGAACACCGGGTGAACAAATATTGTGTCTCTTGTCTCCCGGTGATTGGTCTTCATATTGTGTTGTTGTCAATATTGATTGATTGTATATCATCTTGGTGATTGGCAACATCTTCACTTCACCGTCGGTATAATAATCACAATCCTCTCTCTTGCATTTACATTCACTAGTTTTATCTTGTGTAGCTCTAGTAGTAGCTTTGCTAGTAGTGTTAGCTTGTTCTCTAGTGTAACCTTAGTGACATAGCTCTTGTGTGAACTAGAGATCTTAATCTACTAGACTTGTGGATAGGAGGCTTGCATCACAACCTTTGGCTAAGCAAAACTCGCTTTACGCCGTTTGTTATTCTAACAAGTTTGCTTAGTGGTTCTTGTAGAATTTTTTAATAGGCTATTCACCCCCCCCTCTAGCCATCTAGGACCTTACACTCGGCAAGTTACCTTTGATTCTAATCCGGGTAAACTTCAAGAGATGGTTAATTCTGCAGTAAATCATGCTTTAATTAATCACTCCAATGTGCTGTCCAATACTGTTCATAATGATGTGGTTCGAACTTTCAAAGAAGGGCAAGCGTCACCTCATTACGTTGGGCCTGCTTATCATCAACCAGAATCAGCATCTGTTATTACTCCATCGGCTCCCCTAGCCGTTTTGGATACAGAGGTTTCTTCCCCTCCAGTATCAGCAGGCTTATCTAACGTACAGTCTACACCGATGCGATCAGATTCAGCATTATCAGGACGAGTTTAGCTTAATACAGATCTATCGGCATCGGCTTTATCAGGTCCTGTGCCACAGAGTAATCAGACTCCTGCTAATTGGTGGGGATACGGTATGCCTCCAGAGCCATCTGCTTTTAACCCTAGATTACCTCAAGTGTTTGATACAGCAGGAAAAGCTCCTATGCCATCAGCTGGTTCGCCGATAGTTCAAGTACCTCAATATACTACAGCAACTACTGTGCAACCAACTCTAGGAGGTTTCCAGGTGCCTTTGGGTCAAACATCTAATTCAAGTACATCGGCAAATTTGTTACCGATGCAACAGAAGGCTCCTATTGTAAGTCAACCTAGAGTCTAGGTTATACCTCAAGTTGGTTGTAATTATCCAGCAATGCCAACAAATTACCAGCCATCGGCAAATTTTGTACCGATGAATGCTAATAATAATTGGTCAGGGCAGTTTCCCACTCAACATACAGTTCAGCCAAATCAACAAGCTGCAGGTATTCATCAAGGTCACATGCATGCTGGTTTTCAGAATCAAGCATCGGCAGCTCAGCCGATGAATCCTTTCCAGCAGGTTAATGGACCACAAATAGTGGCAAATATGCCAATTGCTGGAGATCGTGGGCCACAAAGATATGCAGAAGGGTATCAGCAAGTACCTCCGGTGGAAATTCAGCCATATCGTCAACAAGATGTTGATGCTTTTTGGGCCGATAAAATAGCAGAAATTATGAAGGATCAGTTTGGGATCAAGCCCAAGGTCAATACCTATTCTTATCGGACTCCATATCCTCCGGCATACGATTTAATTCTTCTCCCAAATCAGTACAAGGTGCCAGATTTCACTAAGTTCTCTGGGCAAGATGATACATCAACCATGGAGCATGTTAATCGCTTCATTATTCAATGTGGAGAGGCAGCTAGTAGAGATGAATTAAGAGTTCGTTTGTTTTCATCATCTCTGTCTGGATCAGCATTTACATGGTTTATTTCATTACCGCCAAATTCTATTATTGCTTGGGCTGATCTAGAAAAGTAATTTCATAAATATTTCTTTGCTGGGGTTCATGAAAAGAAGCTTACCGATTTGGTAAAGTTGAAACAGCGCAATGATGAATCGGTGGAAGGCTTTGTGCAAAGGCTATGAGATGTAAAAAATAAGTGTTATAGCCTGGTATTAGATGATCGGCAACTTGCCGATTTGGCCTTCCAAGGATTGTTGCCACACCTTAAGGACAGATATGCTTCTCAGGAGTTCGAAAGCCTAAGTCATCTAGTGCAAAGGATTTTTGATCAAGATACTAGGGTTTTTGAACCCAAAAGGAATTGGAACAAGAAGGTTTCATTTGTCGGAGAGGTAGAAGATTCTGATTCGGATGAAGAACCAGTTATCGGTTTGGCTGAGTGGGTTAAGAATAAAAAGCCGATATCTTGTCCCTTTGGTCAAAAAGAGCCAGAGAAGTTTACTTTCGACATCACCAAAGCTGATAAGATATTTGATCTCTTGCTTCAAGAGGGCCAGATTAAGCTGTCACCTAATCATGTGATCCCATCGGCAGAAGAGTTGAAGAAAATGCTGTATTGCAAATGGCATAATGCAACTTCACACAGTACAAATGAGTGCAAAGTGTTTAGACAGCAGTTACAATTAGCTATTGAGTCTGGGAGAATTAAATTTGGTAATTCCAAGATCCAGAAGCCGATGAAAATTGATCAACATCCTTTTCCAGCAAATATGTTGGATGCTAAAGGAAAGACTAAGGTGTTGACATCGGAAGCTGCTGAGAAAAACGCATCAGTGGATCCCCAACATCGGATGACTACCGACGATGCAAAAGGCAAGGGGCTACTAAGAGAAAGTGGCAGTTCTGGAAAGCCTCCTCGATCTGGCATTGTGATTACCCATCAAAGGCAACAGGAAGGCTGGCGTCAGCGAAGGGACCGATATCGACAACAGCAAGAAGAAAGACGCCGAGCGGAGTGGAATCGGCATAAGGATCATTGGAGGTGTCCGTTTTTTATTCATTGTTAGGAAGAAGGTATTAAGTTACCTACTGTTGAAAATTGCCCAGAATGCAATGGTTATTATGGGGTTAATCGTCCAGAAAGGAGGTTTCAATCTGGTAATCAAGGTTTGTCCATCAATGAGCCGATCAGAGGTAAAGCATCAGTACATGATCGGCTGGGGGGCAGGCTCAGCGTACATGAGAGGCTTGGTAAACGTGTTGCATATCTTCCGAGAAACCAAGAGGAACTTGAAGAGATGGCAAATGCAAGAGTTCCTGATGAAGAAATATTTTATAGGGATCCTAATATACGTCGTGTAGAGTCAACCAGGACCTATTACCAGCTAGTTTGGAAAACTAAACTTCCTCGATGGTGTCCAGAAGGTTTGACAAAGACACAGAAAAGGAGAATGCAGCGAGAGCGTCAAGAGGACTTATACCAAGAAGAGAGTTCCTCCAATGAGAGATCTGGTAATCAGCAGTGGCAAATAAAGCACAAAAATAAAGGCCCATCGGCAGATGTCAATATGGTGTTTATGTTGCCGATGGAATTTTTGGCACTCTCTGATAATGAGGAAGAAGCTGTTTTCTCTGACCAAATAGCTCAATTAACGCTAGATCCAATGATGGTTGTTTCTGAGAAGCCTGCCGATGATGAGAGACAGCATCTCAAGGCTTTGTTTGTGAAAGGCAGAGTTGATGGGCAGCCTGTATCTAAGATACTTATTGATGGAGGAGCTGCGATTAATATTATGCCTTATATGATGTATCGGAAACTTGGTAAGGGAGATCAAGACTTAACTAAAACCGATATGATGCTAAAGGATTTTGAGGGCAATGTGTCACCAGCTAAAGGGGCAGTGTGTGTTGAGTTGACCATCGGCAGCAAAACCTTACCGACGACTTTCTTTGTCATTAATGGCAAGGGTGCATATAATCTGCTTCTAGGAAGGGATTGGATTCATGCTAATTGTTGTGTTCCTTCTACAATGCATCAGTGCCTTGTACAATGGATTGGAGATAAAATTGAAGTTGTTCCTGGTGATTCTTCTTATATCATCGCATCGGCAGAATCAGACACTTATGAACGAACCAAGTGCATATCAGGAGAAGCTTGGGAAAAAGAGTTCCTCAAGGTTGCCGATTACGAAATTCCACCGATCCAAGCAGTCGGTTCTGAAGAAGAATTTTAATGGATAGGTTTGCCGATGATGGAAAATTAGGTCAAGGGTTTACATCGGCTGATGATTTAGTAGAAGTAGATATTGGTGAAGACGATAGGCCAAGGCCTACTTTTATTAGTGCTAAGTTAAATTCCAAGTGTAAACAGCAATTAGTCGATTTGTTAAAAGAATATAAAGATTGTTTTGCTTGGGATTATACTGAAATGTCTGGATTAGACCGATCGATAGTTGAACATCGGTTGCCTATTAAGTCTAGATTTCGGCCACATCAGCAGCCAGTGCGCCGATGCAATCCTAATATACTTCCTGATATTAAGGCCGAAATAACTAAATTGATTGAGGCAAAGTTTATTCGGCAGTGTCGATATGCAGAGTGGATTTCTAATGTGGTTCCTGTTTACAAGAAAAATGGGAAACTTCGTGTTTGTATTGATTTCAGGAATCTCAATAAAGCCACACCGATGGATGGTTATCCAATGCCGATTGCTGATCTATTGATTGATGCTGTAGCAGGACAACAAATTATCAGCTTCATGGATGGTAATGCGGGTTATAATCAAATATTCATGGCTGAAGAGGATATTCCCAAGACTGCTTTTAGGTGTCCAGGTCATGTGGGATTATTTGAATGGATAGTTATGACATTTGGTTTGAAAAATGCCGATGCTACTTATCAAAGAGCTATGAACTTTATTTTTCATGAATACATCAGCACATTAGTAGAGATCTACATTGATGACATAGTGATTAAGTCTGGAGATATCACAAAGCATCTAACCGATCTACGAAAGATATTGGAGTGCACAAGTGGATTAAAGATGAATCCTAATAAATGTGCATTTGGTGTATCGGTAGGATAATTCTTGGGTTTTATGGTGCATCAGCGGGGCATTGAAATTAGTAGGAAGTCTATTGAGGCAATCAACAAGGTTGTTGCTCCTGCCAATAAAACTGAATTACAATCTTTGATCGGTAAGATTAATTTCATCAGGAGATTCATATCTAATCTGTCAGGTAAGATCAAGGCCTTCAGTCCATTACTGAAATTGAAAGCCGATCAGGAATTTAAATGGGGAGATGAGCAGCAATTAGCCCTAGATGAAATTAAGAGTTACTTAACAAATCCTCCAGTGCTAGTTCCACCTCAACACGGAAAACCTTTCAGATTGTATTTGTCAACTGATGATACTGTTATCGGTTCAGCTCTTATTCAAGAATTTGAAGGGAAAGAACGTGTTATCTATTATTTGAGCAGACGGTTAGTATATGCTGAAACCAGGTATTCAGCTATCAAGAAATTATGTCTGTGTCTATACTTTTCTTGTATTAAGTTGAGGCATTATTTACTATCGGCTGAGTGTACTGTCATATGCAAAGATGACGTGGTCAAATATATGTTGTCGATGCCGATATTAAGTGGTAGAATTGGCAAATGGATTTTAGAGTTATCAGAATTTGACCTATGTTATGAATCGGCTAAGGCAGTTAAAGGACAGGTTATGGCTGATTTTGTTACTCAACATTGCAACACAGTGGATTCTCTGGAGATTGCTCCTTGGACACTTTTCTTTGATGGGTCTACATGTGGTGAAGGAGCAGACATCGGTATTGTGTTAATTTCCCCTCAGGGGAAGAAGTATGAGTTCTCATTACCAATTGTTGCTACATCAACAAACAATCAAGCTGAGTACCAAGCCTTAATAAAAGGGTTAGAATTGCTTAAGGAAGTACGTGCCGATGCTGTTGAAATCTTTGGTGATTCTATGCTAGTTATAAATCAGTTGGCTGGGATTTATGAATGCCGAAGTGAAATTTTAATTTCATATTATGAGAAGTGTTTGCAGTTGTTGAAAGGGTTTAGGAATTTTCATCTGGAACATGTTTCTCGACTGCATAATGAAGAGGCTAATCGATTGGCTCAACATGCTTCAGGATATCAGCCTATTCAAGAAGTGTTAACATCGGCAGTTGATACCGATGACTGGAGAAAGGAAATTATTGATTATTTAAAGAATCCATCTAAAAAGGTTGAAAGACGTATAAGGTTCCAAGCTACCAAGTATGTGCTCCTCGATGATGAATTATATTACCGTACCATAGATGGAGTTTTACTCAGGTGTGTTGGCATCGATGAATCAAAAGGCCTGATGGGTGAAATTCATGAAAGAGTATGTGGGGCTCATCAGTCAGCTTTCAAGATGAAATGGATGATCAGAAGTGTAACAGAACCGACCAAATTATAAGAGCACAAGTACGAAAACAAGCACCGAAGCGCTCAAATTTTCAAACTTGAGCCCATATAATCCCGGTAGTCAATCGAAATCACGAAGGATTTCAAACCAAACTGCTTACAACCAGGATCGCATCATTCAACATACACATCATACGTTACATTTCACAAGTAGTTCCGAAATAAGTTTACACCACGGAGTAGCAATTATTACAAACCGAGTTTGAAAGTAGCGGAAGCATAACACACACATTAGTTACTTAAATACTGCCAGTCTAGATGATCGACATCCCGCAAAAGCATGAGGAAAGTACATAAAGACGATCACGCCCTTGTGACCTAGTCATCATCACCCGCAGGGTGGAGACATGTCTTGCAGAATCCCTGATAAAGCATGTCATCTGCAACAGGAGGGAATAAACCCTGAGTACTGGAATGTACTCAGCTAGACTTACCCGTCAAAAACCAGAAATAAATATGACACCAAGGATTATGCAAGGCTTACACAAGAGGCTAGCTGACACCACATTTTGCATAAAGGCATAAGTAGTTGAAACTCTTATAACCTGTACTAGCAGTTATTTTTAGCATTTACATGTCGTCTATCTTAGCACCTGTACTAAACATGCACTTGATTATCATCAAACAATTATTCATATTATTTCCATAGCAGGTATAAATTGTGGCAACATTGTATCATTCACTTAACCATCTGTTCAATTAATGAGATCTACGTTGCCGCTGCTCAAGTCAAGTGCTCACTAACCGGGAGCGACGGCGATTCGAATCGAATTCCTATCCAGCTGGAGGGGTATTTCTAACACTCACCGCGCAGGCCCCTGCCAGGGTCGCACAAGCCACCTTTCGTATGATTCAGGAATCGCGGGTCCGAATGATGTCGCAACCCCAAGGGCGACACTCTGCCAGGTGATAGGGACTCTAACCCCCCCTTGGTCTCACGCCAATGTCCCCAAGCACATCCTTTCTCTCCTCCAAGAAGCAACCTACCATTCGATTCCCGGCCTGAATCACATTACTCGGCTTCGCGGTCGGAACGACTTATCCGGCCAACTAAGTGTTAGACTGCGTTCAACATGACTCAAGGACGTACAGCGAATCGGTCCTTAAACGACTCAGACGGGCATGGCTCCACACCCAAGACGTGAAGTGTCTTGCGGCTGTACCATCGAACTCCCGCCCGGTCTCAATTTCATTTTAAAGCATGGTTCCATCACGATAGCCATAAGCCACTCGCGACCCAATCCTATCTCTCGCGGATGACCGGAAATCACCCGACTTCTACCGTACTAAGCAGGGCTAAGCATTGACACGTGCCTACACCTAATATAGGATTAGGGCACAATATCTGGACAAGGACAGGTATAATGCAACAGTTGTTTTCATACAACTCCTACTACTTAATGCAGTAAACAATTAAAAGTACTCAAGATATATTTATAAAACAATGGGTTCAGCATGCACCGGGGCTTGCCTTTGAGAAACGTTGCGGGTCTGTGGTCCGGGCACTCCGGAAGGTCTTCTTCGGAAGCTTCTCCGCCGGTGGGTTCCTCTGCTGGTTCCGGCGGATTCAGAATCTCCTCCGGTGCTGCTTGTTCGAATTCGAGGAGTGTCACTCCCTCCGGTACACCTATTGCATGAGTGCATAATAAATCCCATGAATGCATAATGAAAGATGCAATATGCTCGGAATGAAATGCATTACAACAATTTAACGCTCTATTCAAATCACTTCAAAAGAGTAGGTGCAAATTTCCTCTCCGGTAGAGAAGTACTCACCCAATCTACTTAACCTAAGATAAAGCTGCTCATCCTCAGTTAAGGCCCTAACACCTAACAATTACAAAAGTAGCATGTCTTAGGATATCACACCATATCAATCAGCAAAACACCACAGTAAGCATTCTGGACAGCAGTTACTTGTTTTTATCACAACTAGAGATTTACAATTCCAAAAGATATGATCTAAGACAATCTGGAAAGCCTAAGAAATTCACTACAATTCACTTTCAGACCTCAACCCCAAACTCCTAAGTTTTCCATGTCAAATTTCACAAGTCCCAGAATCTGTCCTCTCAAAACAGAGAGTAGCAGATTCTGAACTGCCACTTTAAACAACAGTAACTCTCAAACTACTAAGCCAAATGCTCCCAAATTTTGACACAAGCTAGTTTATCAAGTTTACTCCAACTTTGGTATTTACAAGTTTTCCAGCAACCAATTTTATCAAAGGCCAAATTTAGAAATACTACTAGCTGTCCAGAAAACCTAAAATTACAAAGGTTAAACATTTATTGATGTGGCCAAAGACCCTTAAAACCAAACTAAGATTTCCAAAAGTTCACATGGGGTATAACAACACCAGAAAGTAGGGTGTGACTACCTAGAACATTTATTTATACTCATTTCTTATTTTACTTAATTAATTAGGTGGAATTTTAAACATATATGTAAACTGCTCCTAAAATTCTACAAAAATTACAGGGGACTCTCTGACCCAAAAAGAGACCACAGTAAAAATTTGAACAAGTTTTATTCACAGAAACTCTCTATACAAAATTCACAAGTCCAAAAGGCTGATTTTTGTATAATTAATAAATCACATTGAAAAGTATCAAACAACAGATTTCATATTTTTCTTAGACACTCCAGGGTACCAAGACATTCTCCAAAAAGTTACAAGAACAGTGCACATGTAGAAAAATTACAAAAATTCCTTCAATTATTTCCTAGAATAAAATGATAGCCTTATAACTTGCAAATTACTTAAGCACTGATGCCCAAATTTTTACCAGAGCTAGGGCTAGCTTAGAGTAGCCTACCCACCAAATTTCATGATTTATGGAACACTACAGCTCAAGTTATAAATTAAACAAATTTGCATGCATTCCAAAACACATTTAAAGGATCTATTAAATTCTTCCAGAATTTAAACATCTCATGCCAGATCCATATTTTTCTAAAATACTACACAACATGTAGATCCTAACAAAATTTACCTCATGATTTTTGGATCAGTAAAACCCTAGATCTATATTTTTCCAACTTGTACAAAAATCAGTGACAAAATAATAAAATGAAATATATATCACAGGAGTTGGGCCGGCCCGGAAACGCGGCCCACAATCACGCGCGCGCGGCCCGCTCGGCCTCCTGCCCGCGCGCGGCACTGACGACACGGGCCCGCAGGCCAGAGAGAGAGAGGGGAAGGACGCCGCGGCTCCGGCGAGCTCCCGCTCGCCGACGGTGGCGCCTCCGACTGCGGGAAGAACACCAGCGGCTTCCCCGCGACCCCCCGCACCCCCGGGTACCCCTAAACAAAACGGTGGAGCACTGAGACACCATCACCAGCGCGCACGGCGGGCGGCCGAGGGCGCCGACGGTGCTCCGGCGATGTCCGGCCATCCAAGGCTCAACGAAGCTCGGTACGAGCTTCTTGGACTCACGGGCAAGCTGAGGGAGAAAAGAAAAAGGGGTGAAAGGGTCTGGTGATGGCTGGCCACGGTGAGCGCCAACTCCGGCGAGGTTGGCCCGCGACGGTGATGGCGGAACCGGCGAAATTCGCCCTCACCTTCGCTTGACCGGCTCTTTGGAGGGGCGGCCGAGGTAAGGGAGGCGGTGGCGGAGGTGTAGGCGAGCTCTGGTGGCTTGTGGTGGCACGGCGCACGCGCTCGAGCTCACGGAAGAGGGCGGCGTCAATGGCGTCGGTCTCTCCGCCTCAGTTAGCACCGCCGAGAGGGAAAAGGGGTTAAATGGAGGGAGTGGAGGGCAGCAGCAGTGCTCGGGCAGCATGAACGCGCCAGCGCGCTCGCGAGTGGGGGCGAAGGCGGAGCATGGCGGACACGCGGCGTTCGGGTCCTGCACGCGGTCGGCCCGGCCGTCGGTGTCGGTGTTTGAACTCGATGCCTGATTCAGTCATAATCCCCCGACTGACAGAGCGATTTCACCGCCCCACCGTTCGTGATCCAGGCCGATTCAGTGATAGCCACAGTTAACAAAAATGTAGAGCTACGTGAGGGCTTCCACATTGCCAATGGGGTCGTGAGCCAATTCGGCTTGGTTAGTGAGATATAGAGACATCAAGTGGTGCTCAGTGAAACTGAAACAGGTTTTCAGTTAACGAAACCGACTGAAACCCTAACTTCATGACATCATTACTCATAAACCATGGAGAACCAGACTTGGGTAATGTTGACAAAGTTGTAGGGCTACATATGAACTACAAGTTTGTCAATATGAGTGAAAGCTGGTTTGGCCTGGTTTGCAAACTACAAGCTCCTAAAGTAGGCATCAGTAAAACTGTAGGGTCAGATTCCAGACTTAGAAAAATTCTAAGTCTTGAAGCTACTCCTCTAGCTGACTTGTGGGCCACTTTTGAGCATGTTAGGGTCAATTTCATGAGATGGTCATATTGAGACTTTTGTTCCCCATAAAATTCTTTACAACTTTGCTTAAGGGTGCTCTTCCATGCAAGGTCTCTAAGTTAGACTTTTTAAATGGTCAAACTAGAGCCTTCTAGAGTCAAATGGTGGTCAAACTTTTCTTGGAGGGTATTTTTGTAATTTTTATCAACATGAACCTTGCTCCAAATGTTACCCTAAGTATAATTAAGGTGTTGTAGGTCATGATTGGCTACCTTCCCTTTTTGTCACACCAATTATTAAATACTTCATGATATGAATCAAACAAACCCTAGAACAATCACATGTGTTGCATCACATAAAATAACAAACATGAATGATGCATGCTTATGCTTATGCAAATGCAATGCAATTAAGGACTAAACACTTGAGGTGTTACAGCCCTCCCCCCTTATAAAAATCTCGTCCCGAGATTTGGAAAGCGTACCATTTTTCATAGAATTCCTTATAACCATCCCGCAAATAATCCTCCCGTTCCCACGTAGCATCACTCTCACTTCCCTGATTACTCCACATCACTTTGTACCACTTAACCACTTTTCCCAAGAACCCTTGGATGAAATGACGCATGCTCGCAACAGATCTTCCAAGATTTGGTTAACTCGTTCTGTCTGACCAGATGTCTGGGGGTGATAAGCAGAGCTTCTCACTAACTTGGTTCCCAGAAGGTGATGCAAATGCTCCCAAAAGCGAGCAGTGAACTGGGGACCACGGTCAGAAACGATAGTACGAGGTACCCCATGAAGCCGAACTATCTGATTGAAGTACAACTCAGCATAGTCGGTGGGACGATAGTCCACTCTCACTGGAATGAAATGAGCTGATTTGGTCAAACGATCAACAATTACCCAGATAGAGTTATGATTTGTGACAGTAGGAGGAAGTCCGACAATGAAATCCATACTTATCTCTTCCCATTTCCAGCCTGGAATGGAAAGTGGCTGAAGCAACCCAGCTTTCATGTGCACAGCTTTCACTCTGCAACAGGTGTCACATCTAGCAACATATGCAGCTATCTCTTTCCGCATCTTGGTCCACCAATAAAGTGGCTTCAAATCATAATACATCTTATTACTACCAGGATGGATGGACAACTTGGAAGAATGTGCTTCGGACAGGATCTGATCTCTAAGCTCTCGGTCCTTAGGTACCACTAACCTATCCTTAAACCACAGCACACCTTTGTCATCTAACCTGAAATGCTTAGTTTCTTCCTCTTCCATCTTCCGTTTTATGTGAAAGATACCCGGATCAGTCTTTTGGAGCTCAATGATTCTGTTTCTGAGAGTACCACTGACAGTGATGTTATACAAGACTGCCGGGTGTAACAGGCGGGATCGGTGAAAATCAGTTTCAACTAAGGAATGGCAATGAGACTTACGGCTTAAAGCGTCCGCAACCACATTTGCCTTGCCGGGGTGATAGTGCACTTGAAGATTATAATCTTTAATCAACTCGAGCCATCTTCTCTGACACATATTTAGCTCGGGTTGGGTGAAGATGTATTTGAGGCTTTTGTGGTCTGTATAGATATTGCAGACATTGCCCAGCAGATAATGCCGCCATACCTTCAAAGCATGAACAACTGCAGCCAGTTCTAAGTCATGCGTTGGATAATTCACCTCATGCTTCCGAAGTTGTCGTGATGTATATGCAATTACTCGGCCTTCCTGCATCAAAACACCTCCCAAACCTATGCCTGAGGCATCACAGTAAACATCAAAAGGTTTCTCGATATCCGGTTGTGCCAAAACCGGAGCCGAGGTTAGGAGGGTTCGCAGTTGGTGAAAAGCCGCATCACACTCAGGAGTCCAGACAAACCTGGTGTCTTTTTGCAGCAACCGAGTCATGGGTTTGGCTATTTTTGAGAAATCCGGGATGAAGCGACGATAATAGCCAGCCAACCCAAGGAAACTCTGGACCTCATGAACCGAAGTAGGAGCCTTCCAATTCAATACTTCTTGTACCTTTGTGGGATCCACCATAATTCCTCCATCGGACAACACATGCCCAAGGAAAGGTACTTCACGAAGCCAGAATTCACACTTACTGAACTTCGCATACAGTTTATGCTCACGCAGTCTGCTGAGGACTATGCGCAAGTGTTCGGCGTGTTCTTCCTCATTCTCAGAATACACTAAGATGTCATCAATGAACGCCACCACAAACTTGTCCAATTCGGGCATAAACACCGAATTCATCAAGCACATGAAGTGTGCTGGGGCATTGGTTAGGCCGAAGGACATAACAAGATACTCATAAAGGCCGTATCTTGTCGAGAAGGCTGTTTTTGGAACATCTTCAGGACGGATTTTAATCTGATGGTACCCAGACCTTAGATCTATCTTGGAAAAGACTTTAGTCTTGGACAACTGATCGAACAAGATATCGATACGTGGCAAGGGATACTTATTTTTGACAGTGACTGCATTCAGAGGTCTATAGTCCACGCACATCCGCAAGGTCTGATCCTTCTTCTTTACAAAGATAGCAGGGCAACCCCACGGAGATGAGCTAGGACGGATCAACCCCTTCTTCAAAAGTTCATTCAATTGCACCTTAAGTTCAGCTAACTCATTTGGAGGCATTCTATAGGGTCTCCTAGAGATGGGTGCAGTGCCAGGCAGCAACTCGATTTTAAATTCCACATCCCGATCCAGAGGGAGTCCCGGCAAATCATCGGGAAAAACGTCCAGAAATTCATTTACTACAGGAATTTCAGCCAACGCCTTTGCTTGCACAACATGAATTTCCCCCGACAATTCAACTTTTCTGGGAAGTTGTACTAGAAAACCCTTTTGATCTGTAAGATCTCTGAGCATAACTACCCGAGCAGATGTGTCAATGAGTACCCCATTCTGACTCATCCAATTCATGCCCAAAATAACATCTATGTCTAACCCCGGTAAAACCAATAGAGCAAGCGAATAACTTCGCCCTTCTATCTCAAACTTAAGGTTCCCCACTACTTTGTTTGTGGAAATATTCCCACTTGCAGCACTAATGCAATAACCCACACCTTCAACAGTATGCAACTTGTGTGCAAATTTGGATGCAAACTTAGGACTGATAAAGGAATGCGAAGCACCTGAATCAAAAAGTACCACTACGGGGTGTTGGTCAACTAGGAACTTACCAGCCGTGACCACCTCACCAGATGGAATTTCCTCAATGCTGTTATAATGAGCGTGTCCCTGACGACCACCTTGGTTGACATTTTTCTTAGGGTACGGACAGTTCCGGGCCCAATGGCCTGGCTTGTTGCAATTCCAGCAAGGCATATTGCTAGGAGGAACACTAGAGCTGCTCTGTCCAGAAGTCCCCTTTGGCAGAGCGACAGTATAAGCCTTACGGAACCCAGTTTTTGCAGCAGGCTTTTTCTGTGGCGGACGGAACTTCGTATTCTGAGCAGGCGGGCGCGGAGAAGACCTTGGTGCAGCTGAGGCCCTTGACTGAGAAGCACTTGCCTCAAGGGCCCTTTTACGGCTCTTAGAGGCAGAATAAATAGCATTGTTGTTCTCCTGTGTCAAAGCATCGCTGATGAATTCATTGAAAGTGGTACACTTGCTAGTGCCCATAGTCTTCATTAGCTTTGGGTCGAGGCCCCTTTTGAAACTAGCAATCTTTTTGGCATCGGTATCCACAAACTCCGTGGCATACCTTGCCAAGTTGTTGAAGGACTGCAAGTACTCAGTCAAGCTTTTGTTTCCCTGTGACAGCCTCATAAACTCCGTGTGCTTGATTGCCATAAGACCGGGCAGGATGTAGTTCCCCCGGAAGGCCGCCTTGAACTGATCCCAAGCAATCGGAACATTGGCAGGCAGTGTGGAACGATAGTGGCTCCACCAGATGCCCGCTGGACCATGCAACTGATGGGAAGCATACTCAGTTTTCAGCTCATCAGTTAGGCGTAGCAGACGAAACTTTTGTTCAATTGTATTCAACCACTCGTCAGCCTGCAGTGGTTCTTCCGCTTCCTTAAAGAGCGGGGGCTTTGTATCCAGGAAGTCCTTGAAATCGCTGTACTGATTTGGCTCTGGGCCCTGACGACCATGCCGAGCCTCTCGATTAGCCAGTTGGCGCATGGCGTCGGCCAACATACGCTGCCCCTCAACCACTGATTGCATCAACTCGGCCGGAGTAGGTGGTGGCGGAGGGGGCGGCTGTTCCTCCTCCTCATTTCCACGACCCCGACGTAGATTGTACGACATCTGCAAAATACATAGCCAATGAGCACTGACGATGTGGGAAATTTGTAGATGAATTATTGCGAAATGTCAAACTGACTTCATGAATAGATTTCTCATAATAATTAAGGCACAATAATTCATCACAACCGCACAATCCATTCAAGCGCATCAATTGACGAACTCATACTTGGTAATCCAACAAGATGTTCTTTGATAAAGGCTCACTCACAGGGAGCACAACGGTTATCGGACCGTTTACGTTGCTATCTACGATTTTTGACCTTTCGCTCGGTACTTGGATTCAATCTCAAGATTTTTAGTTGACTGTGAAAGGCTATTTCAAACTGACCACAAAGAGACTTCTCAATGGAGAGTTCCATGGTGGTTCACGACTAGCCACCTCGATACCTGCGCGTGCCAAGCAGCACAGCCTTATGTCGCGCGCCATAGGAGGCCCTCGGTTTCGTCGCGGCACCGAAGGGTGCTAATCATGACACCATCATCGAACACAACACAATAAGACATCCCATTGCGATCGAAATTAACAGGTTCAAACTACATTCAGGCAACATACGGTTCAACCTTACATCCAAAGTCAAGTTATTACAAGGCCTCACTCCCACACAGGGAGGCGCAAAAGACGATCCTAACATCCTAGATACGTGATGACTACTCTAAGCATCATCCTCAGTGTCGGTGTCAAGGATCTCCCCGCCGTCCTCATCACTGACAGGCTCTAACTCCTCGTCTTCTTCTTCTTCTTCTGGCTCTTCCTCTGGTGCTTCTGCAGGTGGGACATCCTATGGTCCATCGACCTCCACTTCATCATCATCCTCAGCCATGAAGATTCCTGATCCCATATCTTCATCTACATGGTTGTTTCTAGGTAGCAGAGGATTAAGTTGGTTGTTTAGGTGGTGCACTTCTTCATGAAGGTTGTCGTTGTATTCTTCAGCATTTTCTAACTGTTGCTCGAGCTCAAACTGACGAGCCCTCAGAACATTCTCCTTGTGCCAGGCTTCATCCCTCTGTTCCATCACACGGACCAACATGCGCTGACAGTTGCGATTTGCCACTGTCAACCTCTGGACTGCAAGCGTTTCTTGATCTCGATCATGAATCACTTGCTCCAGTTGTTGCCGTGCTGCATCCCTAGCAGCAGTCACCTCTGCCAACTCAGCCCGTAACCGTTCCACCTCAGAGGGCTCAGGACGGGGCTCGCGTGGAGCCAGTTGGTGGCGAGGGACCCTTCCACCAGTTGACTTACGGGCGGTCATCCTGGTACGTGCCATCTGTATCAACAAGATGTGACTTAAAGTGAGAATCATTTAGGGGATACGAAATTTAATTTAGTCGGGACTATTGAAATTTTTAAGGAGGGAGTGAATGACATGTATGATATAATTAAACATGATGCATGCACGTTCCGTACGTCCTCTCACCTTAGTAGAAAACTAAAATGCTAACGCTAAACGGTGGCATACATACGTTCTCTCATATAAGCGAAACTATCGGTCTACACGTTACGCTGTTAGTGTACCTGCAGAAAATTCCATTGCAGCCCAACAATTCCCAAAATAACATACAAGAAAGCAGTAAACTAAATACTTTCCATATACACATCCCCGGATGTATATATTTCAGTATCAAAGCTACCCGATTGATAGACGCCCACAATTAAGTGCTTTTACATAGTTACATGGTTTAAACATGTAAGCATGTAAGTCACCAAAACTACTCTCCCCTAGACCGCCGGTTGGACGATCATGCTCTCACAACTCACACTTACCAGAGCGTCGAGGTAATTGATCCATACATTACCACCCAAGTGGATGGCATCCATACAATATCACGCCGTATGGACGACGAAACAGAAACAAACAAGGCCCCCAAGTTAGTCTTTATAATAAGCCACCTAAGAGTCCTTATTTGGGCTAAGGGATGTGATCACTGGCATACCTATAAAAATAATTTTTAGAGTTTACCCATTTCGCAAACAAATACTTTTGTTTTTAATTACTCGTAAGATGTGTTTAATGTTGAATTATGCTCTGGTACCAGCTGTAACAGAACTGACCAAATTATAAGAGCACAAGTACGAAAACAAGCACCGAAGCGCTCAAATTTTCAAACTTGAGCCCATATAATCCCGGTAGTCAATCGAAATCACGAAGGATTTCAAACCAAACTGCTTACAACCAGGATCGCATCATTCAACATACACATCATACGTTACATTTCACAAGTAGTTCCGAAATAAGTTTACACCACGGAGTAGCAATTATTACAAACCGAGTTTGAAAGTAGCGGAAGCATAACACACACATTAGTTACTTAAATACTGCCAGTCTAGATGATCGACATCCCGCAAAAGCATGAGGAAAGTACATAAAGACGATCACGCCCTTATGACCTAGTCATCATCACCCGCAGGGTGGAGACATGTCTTGCAGAATCCCTGATAAAGCATGTCATCTGCAACAGGAGGGAATAAACCCTGAGTACTGGAATGTACTCAGCTAGACTTACCCGTCAAAAACCAGAAATAAATATGACACCAAGGATTATGCAAGGCTTACACAAGAGGCTAGCTGACACCACATTTTGCATAAAGGCATAAGTAGTTGAAACTCTTATAACCTGTACTAGCAGTTATTTTTAGCATTTACATGTCGTCTATCTTAGCACCTGTACTAAACATGCACTTGATTATCATCAAACAATTATTCATATTATTTCCATAGCAGGTATAAATTGTGGCAACATTGTATCATTCACTTAACCATCTGTTCAATTAATGAGATCTACGTTGCCGCTGCTCAAGTCAAGTGCTCACTAACCGGGAGCGACGGCGATTCGAATCGAATTCCTATCCAGCTGGAGGGGTATTTCTAACACTCACCGCGCAGGCCCCTGCCAGGGTCGCACAAGCCACCTTTCGTATGATTCAGGAATCGCGGGTCCGAATGATGTCGCAACCCCAAGGGCGACACTCTGCCAGGTGATAGGGACTCTAACCCCCCCTTGGTCTCACGCCAATGTCCCCAAGCACATCCTTTCTCTCCTCCAAGAAGCAACCTACCATTCGATTCCCGGCCTGAATCACATTACTCGGCTTCGCGGTCGGAACGACTTATCCGGCCAACTAAGTGTTAGACTGCGTTCAACATGACTCAAGGACGTACAACGAATCGGTCCTTAAACGACTCAGACGGGCATGGCTCCACACCCAAGACGTGAAGTGTCTTGCGGCTGTACCATCGAACTCCCGCCCGGTCTCAATTTCATTTTAAAGCATGGTTCCATCACGATAGCCATAAGCCACTCGCGACCCAATCCTATCTCTCGCGGATGACCGGAAATCACCCGACTTCTACCGTACTAAGCAGGGCTAAGCATTGACACGTGCCTACACCTAATATAGGATTAGGGCACAATATCTGGACAAGGACAGGTATAATGCAACAGTTGTTTTCATACAACTCCTACTACTTAATGCAGTAAACAATTAAAAGTACTCAAGATATATTTATAAAACAATGGGTTCAGCATGCACCGGGGCTTGCCTTTGAGAAACGTTGCGGGTCTGTGGTCCGGGCACTCCGGAAGGTCTTCTTCGGAAGCTTCTCCGCCGGTGGGTTCCTCTGCTGGTTCCGGCGGATTCAGAATCTCCTCCGGTGCTGCTTGTTCGAATTCGAGGAGTGTCACTCCCTCCGGTACACCTATTGCATGAGTGCATAATAAATCCCATGAATGCATAATGAAAGATGCAATATGCTCGAAATGAAATGCATTACAACAATTTAACGCTCTATTCAAATCACTTCAAAAGAGTAGGTGCAAATTTCCTCTCCGGTAGAGAAGTACTCACCCAATCTACTTAACCTAAGATAAAGCTGCTCATCCTCAGTTAAGGCCCTAACACCTAACAATTACAAAAGTAGCATGTCTTAGGATATCACACCATATCAATCAGCAAAACACCACAGTAAGCATTCTGGACAGCAGTTACTTGTTTTTATCACAACTGGAGATTTACAATTCCAAAAGATATGATCTAAGACAATCTGGAAAGCCTAAGAAATGCACTACAATTCACTTTCAGACCTCAACCCCAAACTCCTAAGTTTTCCATGTCAAATTTCACAAGTCCCAGAATCTGTCCTCTCAAAACAGAGAGTAGCAGATTCTGAACTGCCACTTTAAACAACAGTAACTCTCAAACTACTAAGCCAAATGCTCCCAAATTTTGACACAAGCTAGTTTATCAAGTTTACTCCAACTTTGGTATTTACAAGTTTTCCAGCAACCAATTTTATCAAAGGCCAAATTTAGAAATACTACTAGCTGTCCAGAAAACCTAAAATTACAAAGGTTAAACATTTATTGATGTGGCCAAAGACCGTTAAAACCAAACTAAGATTTCCAAAAGTTCACATGGGGTATAACAACACCAGAAAGTAGGGTGTGACTACCTAGAACATTTATTTATACTCATTTCTTATTTTACTTAATTAATTAGGTGGAATTTTAAACATATATGTAAACTGCTCCTAAAATTCTACAAAAATTACAGGGGACTCTCTGACCCAAAAAGAGACCACAGTAAAAATTTGAACAAGTTTTATTCACAGAAACTCTCTATACAAAATTCACAAGTCCAAAAGGCTGATTTTTGTATAATTAATAAATCACATTGAAAAGTATCAAACAACAGATTTCATATTTTTCTTAGACACTCTAGGGTACCAAGACATTCTCCAAAAAGTTACAAGAACATTGCACATGTAGAAAAATTACAAAAATTCCTTCAATTATTTCCTAGAATAAAATGATAGCCTTATAACTTGCAAATTACTTAAGCACTGATGCCCAAATTTTTACCAGAGCTAGGGCTAGCTTAGAGTAGCCTACCCACCAAATTTCATGATTTATGGAACACTACAGCTCAAGTTATAAATTAAACAAATTTGCATGCATTCCAAAACACATTTAAAGGATCTATTAAATTCTTCCAGAATTTAAACATCTCATGCCAGATCCATATTTTTCTAAAATACTACACAACATGTAGATCCTAACAAAATTTACCTCATGATTTTTGGATCAGTAAAACCCTAGATCTATATTTTTCCAACTTGTACAAAAATCAGTGACAAAATAATAAAATGAAATATATATCACAGGAGTTGGGCCGGCCCGGAAACGCGGCCCACAATCACGCGCGCGCGGCCCGCTCGGCCTCCTGCCCGCGCGCGGCACTGACGGCGCGGGCCCGCAGGCCAGAGAGAGAGAGGGGAAGGACGCCGCGGCTCCGGCGAGCTCCCGCTCGCCGACGGTGGCGCCTCCGGCTGCGGGAAGAACACCAGCGGCTTCCCCGCGACCCCCCGCACCCCTGGGTACCCCTAAACAAAACGGTGGAGCACTGAGACACCATCACCAGCGCGCACGGCGGGCGGCCGAGGGCGCCGACGGTGCTCCGGCGATGTCCGGCCATCCAAGGCTCAACGAAGCTCGGTACGAGCTTCTTGGACTCACAGGCAAGCTGAGGGAGAAAAGAAAAAGGGGTGAAAGGGTCTGGTGATGGCTGGCCACGGTGAGCGCCAACTCCGGCGAGGTTGGCCCGCGACGGTGATGGCGGAACCGGCGAAATTCGCCCTCACCTTCGCTTGACCGGCTCTTTGGAGGGGCGGCCGAGGTAAGGGAGGCGGTGGCGGAGGTGTAGGCGAGCTCTGGTGGCTTGTGGTGGCACGGCGCACGCGCTCGAGCTCACGGAAGAGGGCGGCGTCAATGGCGTCGGTCTCTCCGCCTCGGTTAGCACCGCCGAGAGGGAAAAGGGGTTAAATGGAGGGAGTGGAGGGCAGCAGCAATGCTCGGGCAGCATGAACGCGCCAGCGCACTCGCGAGTGGGGGCGAAGGCGGAGCATGGCGGACACGCGGCGTTCGGGTCCTGCGCGCGGTCGGCCCGGCCGTCGGTGTCGGTGTTTGAACTCGATGCCTGATTCAGTCATAATCCCCCGACTGACAGAGCGATTTCACCGCCCCACCGTTCGTGATCCAGGCCGATTCAGTGATAGCCGCAGTTAACAAAAATGTAGAGCTACGTGAGGGCTTCCACATTGCCAATAGGGTCGTGAGCCAATTCGGCTTGGTTAGTGAGATATAGAGACATCAAGTGGTGCTCAGTGAAACTGAAACAGGTTTTCAGTTAACGAAACCGACTGAAACCCTAACTTCATGACATCATAACTCATAAACCATGGAGAACCAGACTTGGGTAATGTTGACAAAGTTGTAGGGCTACATATGAACTACAAGTTTGTCAATATGAGTGAAAGCTTGTTTGGCCTGGTTTGCAAACTACAAGCTCCTAAAGTAGGCATCAGTAAAACTGTAGGGTCAGATTCCAGACTTAGAAAAATTCTAAGTCTTGAAGCTACTCCTCTAGCTGACTTGTGGGCCACTTTTGAGCATGTTAGGGTCAATTTCATGAGATGGTCATATTGAGACTTTTGTTCCCCATAAAATTCTTTACAACTTTGCTTAAGGGTGCTCTTCCATGCAAGGTCTCTAAGTTAGACTTTTTAAATGGTCAAACTAGAGCCTTCTAGAGTCAAATGGTGGTCAAACTTTTCTTGGAGGGTATTTTTGTAATTTTTATCAACATGAACCTTGCTCCAAATGTTACCCTAAGTATAATTAAGGTGTTGTAGGTCATGATTGGCTACCTTCCCTTTTTGTCACACCAATTATTAAATACTTCATGATATGAATCAAACAAACCCTAGAACAATCACATGTGTTGCATCACATAAAATAACAAACATGAATGATGCATGCTTATGCTTATGCAAATGCAATGCAATTAAGGACTAAACACTTGAGGTGTTACAAGAAGGAATGGATATTATTGGCCGACTATTCTCGAAGATTGTTTTAAATATTTTAAAGGATGTCAGGAATGTCAAAAATTTGGTAATATTCAAAGGGCACCCGCATCGGCTATGAACCCCATAATTAAGCCTTGGCCGTTCCAGGGTTGGGCTATTGATCTCATCGGTCAGATTTATCCACCATCGAGTAAGGGGCATAAATTTATTCTGGTTGCTACCGATTATTTCACAAAGTGGGTTGAAGCAATTCCTTTGAAAAAGGTGACATCGGCTAATATGATTGATTTTGTGAAAGAGCATATTGTTTACCAATTTGGTATTCCTCAAACCATCACTACCGATCAGGGTACCATGTTTACATCGAGCGAATTTGATGAGTTTGCTATAGGTATGGGGATTAAAGTTTTGAATTCTTCACCATATTATGCCCAGGCTAATGGTCAGGCTGAGGCTTCTAACAAAGGAATTATCAAGCTCATTAAGCGCAAAATTAAAGAATATCCTAAGAGGTGGCATACAATATTAAATGAAGCCTTATGGTCATATCGGATGGCGTGTCATGGTGCAACCAAGGTAACACCTTATCAGTTGGTATATGGACACGACGCAGTATTACCTTGGGAGGTTAAAACTGGCTCTAGGCGAATACGCTCTCAAGATCACTTGACAGCCGATGACTATGATACCCTTATGAAAGATGAGTTGGAAGATGTAGCAGGTCATCGGTTAAAGGCTTTAGCTAGCATCGAAGAGAATAAGAAAAGGGTAGCCAGGTGGTATGACAAGAAGGTGAAGGTAAAGGAGTTTGTCGATGGAGATTTCGTTTGGAAGTTGATTTTACCGATTGGGACTAAAAGTTCTAAGTTTGGCAAATGGTCACCTAATTGGGAAGGTCCATATCGGACAAATCAATCTGTTCCTGGTAATGCATATATTCTCGAAACCCTCGAAGGGGTTGTGTTTCCCAGAGCATTAAATGGAAAATACTTAAAGAAATATTACCCTAGTATCTGGATAGATGCATAAAAGTATAATTGCCGATAACAATCCTATCGGCTAGAGTTAAAACAAAGTATTAATATCTTGTTGCCGATGCGCTAGATGAGAATTACAGATTTAACAAAGTTTGGATAGCCGATATTGCATGCAGGCGAATTTCATCGGCTTCCTTTAATTCTTTAGCGTCTTCAACGGCAGCTCCCTCCACAGGCTTGAGTTTCTTTTTCAAGGCCAAGGCCTTGCGAGCTTGGATGTCCCTTTCCTGCTGAAGGGTTTTGATGATGTCAGGAAGTTGGTCTTCTTCTTGCTTGGCATGGGTTAAGGCTGCTTCAACTTCTTCCAGTTCAACTAGAAGAGTTGCTCTCTTTGCCGATAGATCCAGAATTTTTGGCTTAAGATCGGCACCGGAGGTTTGCAAGTTGCTGATGCTTTTGTGCTTCTCATCGGCAGTTTGTTTTAGCTACAGCATCTCTTCTTTGAGCTGGGCTTGAGCTGCTCTATCGGCGATACGGTGAGCAGCCCGTTGATATTGAAGTTGTCGGCTCTCTAGATGGACTGCTGGGAAGATAGTTTCTTCAACATCGGTAGGAACTTGGCCACGGATTGTCTTGAAGATAGTCTTTGCAGGATCTGAATCATTTATCAATTGAGCAGTATCTTGTTGTAACAGATTCAGAAGGGCTTCTAGCTTGCCATAGATTTCTGCCGATATTGTTCCCAGTGCCAGGGAAGAACTCGCCTCTTCTCCATCATCATCGGAGACGTCGATAGCAAAAGAAAACAAGCTATCGAGAGAATCTTGTTCCTGTGAAGAAAAGAAAGTTAGAGATTCTACCTAAGGATAGATATGGATATTATAAATCGAATAGGTCAATCGGTTTACCTGCTTCAAGGCAATTTCTTAGGCCTGGCTTGAGGGGGCAGCTTGAAGAGGGTCATGCGAAGGATCGGCAGAGGATGCCGATGGGATGTCTTCTACGACCTCATCAGTAGTTGGCCCTTGGGGTATGATAGCCGATGATATATTTTGTGCAGGAGGATCAACTTGTTCAACTGCATCGGTTGGCTGACTAGTAGGTGTTGGAACGGATGCAGGGACTGGCGTAGATTTCGGTCGCTTTTGCTGAGCTTCAGCATCGGTTAAAGCTTTATGCTTTACTTGGATCTCAGCGACAATTGGCTGGGGGGCATCGGCACTTGTTGATTGAGGAGCTTGAGTGCTTGGTATGCTTGCCGATGTACCCATTTGTTGCTGCAAAAATAAGTGTGAGATCGGATATTTAACAGATAAAATGTAAAGATAAAAGAATACCTCTGAAGGCTGGTTGGAGGTAGTGGTGCTTGATGTTGGAGGAGTTGCCGATGACGATCCAGCCGCAGCTCTTACACCCTGATGGTTACATGTTAATATAGTTTGTATCGGTAGTGAATAAAAATAAACAAGGTTATTACCTTAAAAGCCTTAATTAGGCTTGTAGCAGCAGCCATTGGAGTGGCCCTGGATGTTGCCAGTTTTGATCTGGAGGTGATAGTCTTGGCACGGGTCCTCTGGAAGGTTAAAGCGGCTAAGGTGGGGGCGTTATAGCCGATTACTGAAACAGGGGAGATAGGTTGGAGGTTGAAAGGTCTCCCACTCTTGCTTATGGATGGAACTGGATCATCAGCCTGTTACGAGAAAGTTTAGCTGCCGATATATATATATATATAATAAATAATAAATATACAAAGAAAGTTAAAAGAAACTTACTGTATCGTCAGGAATGGCGTAGTCAGGATCGATCATGTGCCGATATGTGTGGACGGATGTTGAAAATAATTGTTCTTTCCACTCTTACCACCATTGCTTATATGATTCTGTAATAAAAGATGCTGGCGACTAGGCGGAGAGGTCAACATTTGAAATATCGGCATCGGGGGCAAGTCTTACTACCCTACTCCACTCAGTTCCAGTGGTGATGATTTCTCTGGGCTTGATCACATCGGCAAAGCACAGCTTGATTGGCAGTTGCCCAAAAGCTAGTTGACGAGATACTGCCGATGGATTGTAGAATTCATAAGTAGTATTGGAATTCTTCCCACTACCAAATGTGTTCACCGGGATTGCCCTGGGAGTAATGATGGCCATCATAAGCTCATTATCTTGGTTCAGATCACTATCGGCAAAGTTGAAGAGAAGGAGGAACTTGTTATCCTCATCAATATAGGGTACCCAAGCCCTAAGATCACGAGGGAGACCATGGTAGAAATTCTGAAAAAATCTGCCTATTTGATCTTCATTAGCCTCTGTTCCAGGGAGGACAATTATAGCTTCGCCGAAGTTGAGAGGAGGGCGTGTTGCCGATTCCTCATCTCCAAGAACATAATCTTCGGCGATCTCATGGGAATTCTTGGGCGAAGAAATCCCACTGTAGACGCTTATGCATATGAGCATTTAGCCACATATTGATGAACCACCATGGGCCTCCCAAATTGCCGATGGGTTCACCAAGTAGAAGCTTCTGAGACACTTGGTGGAGGAGGTGGTAGGTGGAGCTCAGAAGGTATCGGCCGAGCGGGAACCTGACACCGTTGGCCAAGAGTTCGGCTGCAGGGAGGAAGGTGTTGGTTGGTCCTACCGATCGGCCACAGAAGATAAATTTCTCCAACCACATATTCAAGAATATGGCGTGTTCCCTTTGATTGACAGTACCAGTCTTTTGGTATTCCTGGATGTATCCTGTCCAGCCGCCGATGTTGCGTGTGTTCACTCTATATTCAGCTTTTCTGCCATAGATGGAGCCTTCATCGACAGTTGAGATATCTAAGCTAGTGAGCATGTATACATCGGCAAGAGTAGGGGCGGATGGACCATGACCAAACATAAAGGTATTTGTGGTGTCTGACCAGAAGTGAGCGGCGGCTATCATCAAAGATTCATTCTTTTGCATATCGGCAATGGATAGCCTAATACATTGGTCTATCTTCCGCTCTACCCAGTACACTTGCATCGACCTGTTGACCCTCAAGTACCAATCTTTCCACCCTTTGGTGGGTTTGGGCCAAGATCGGAATGTATCCTTCCATAGATTCAAAGAAAAATTTTGAGCTTTGAAGGGAATTCTGTTAGCCTCTGCATTGATCAAGTCAGTTGGATCTGGGTCGCCCATTGGACCTAGGCAGTGGAGGGGAGGTTGGTTGGTTGGAATAGCCAATGTGTTGTGTAGTTCCTGAGTTTGGAAGATCAAAAGAATGGAAGAAGAAGAAAAATACCAACTGTAAGAACTCGCAAAGAACCAAAGGGATCAAGGTAAAGGTAATAGAAGAAGAACGAACCGCAGGAACATTAAAGTTGATCGCCATTGCTCTGAGAAGGATGAGGGCACGAGCTGGGGACTTGAAGTTGACGATGGAAGGAGCTCTGGTGGGTTGAGGACGCGCGGTTGTTCGTTAGGGTTGCCGCCGGAGAGAGAATACCAAAGGTTGAAGTTTGAAGGTAGAAGACGAGCAGTCCGGAGAAATCTATTTATAGGCCGCTTGGAGTAGGGGTATTCTTGACTTATCTCTATGCCGTGCGCGGGTGGATCGAGGTGGTTCAGATGGATATGGTAACTGTTCGCACGACAATCAAGGGATTGTACAGAAGATTTGATGGCAAGTAATCATGACTTGGAAGAGATCTTGGTACAGGATCTTTCAGTTCTAAAATGGTGATGTTGCTATGATAAGATCTTGCCAATGGGTTGTTATTTTGGTATCTCAACCGTAATTAGGGTAAGAACAGTTGGAAATTGTGCGATATTTACTGAGATACATGAATTAGAACTAGATTTGATTAAATTCGGTAACAGATTATGTTATGTTTGGAGAATGGGTTGAGAAAAATAGGTAACAGCAAGCATTATCTGGAGTAAATTTCGGAGCATCAGTATCTTATACTCCAAAATTGGGGGGCATGTGTTGACATCGTTTTTTAGCACATGTCAAGATGGTCAGGAGGGGCTAATCAGCAGAGGAAAGATTACTGTGTAGGTTGATAGCCGATGAAAATGAGCTTGTAAAGAAGGCTGCTTATGAGTGGTGGCGGCGTGTGGAGAAGTTGATTCAAATTGAAGTGTTGCTGATAAGGTTAAGGGTATTATTGCTGATGCCGATGAAAGAAGACTTAAAGGCTGCTGCCGATGAAATAGGGAGTGTGCCGATGAAAAAGACTTGAAGGCTGCTGCCGATGGAAAGGAGGTCGATGAGAATACCATCGTGATTGAGGCGGACTATGGAATAAGATAGGAGTTAATTTCCTTTTCTACGTTTATTAGAGTCTGAGTTGTATCAAAGTCATGTGTTTCATTAGATTTGGATTTAGTGTCCTAGTCGTATTTGGTTACGTTTCTGTAGATTAGGATATAAATATAGAGTGAAGGGCAATGTAATAACCAATCAATCAATATCAAAAACCAGCTTTTACCCTTATTTACATCTACTTTTCGGCGACTTCGTCAATTTGCATACTTTTTTTCTTTTTACGAGTTCTCATCGATTCAGCGAGTTGCATTGCTCCAGTGCAATCTTCGACGATCCTCAAGTTCCGCGTGAGTACCTCTTGGCCGTGACTTCCGGGCGTATCGCTGTTGTCAGGACCAAAGTGCTCGTATCTTCATCCTTGTCGATTAACAGGTCAAATCGACTGGCACGCTTTGGATATCGATTTCGGGAATTAGCCCTTTGTGTTTGCAGATCCACTTTTGCATCAACACGGATACTCCGATAGGTTCAGGACGTAGCTATATATAGGGTTGTTGCTAACATCGGTTGGTCCGACTGACTGACGGACGCTCCAGTAGGAACTGGGTTCTCTCGGATTGTTGGGCTACTGTTTCCTATAATTCATCGGATGTTCTGCCGTGAGTAACGGATGCTCCGGTATAGGCTTGGTGCTCTCAGGTTGCTGACTATAAGTCTCTGTAATTCAACGGACAATCTGCGGGATACCGCGGACACTCCGGTGGTCCAGGCTTGCTATGGATAAGGCTTCCTAATGGCTTCTCGGGGGTTTGACGGACACTCCGTCATGTTGACGGACACTCCATCAATCGGGCGACAGAACCTATGCTCTTGGGAAAACCTTGGTTCAAACTTAGATTTGTGGAGTGTGCATCTTGCATGTGCCAAACATTCCTAGGGTAGCTTAGGTGGCTTACTAGGCTCAAGATAGCTAGGTTTATAGCTAGATATACTAAGTGTGGCTAAGGCTTAGAAATTAAACCAAAACTCATTAGAAAAGAGATAAACCTTGAGATTGAGCTAGAGATCCTTGGCTCTGAGATTGAGAGCGTCCATAGCCAAAGATTGAAGATCCAACTCTTCTTCCATTCAAGCTCCTTTTCCCAACATGCAAGCCTTCCATCCATCATCCTCTCCTTGCAAATATCCAAACAAATACCTTAAAGTGGATCCATGAGATGACAAGGTGATGGAGGTGGATGAGGGTCACTTGGACTTACTCCACATATGTGTCAAACCCAAAATTTCCTATTTTGGGTTGTGCATGAAAAACACTAAATAAAATAAATGATTTCAATATTTGAATAAATTTATTAGATAAGTTAAGTTGCTGCTAATTTAAATATAGAAAATTGTGGTTTAAAACTTTTTCATATTAATTTGATAATGTCGTGTTTGTGTGATGCTTGTCTTTGGTGTTGGTGAGTGCTATTATTTTCAAAATACCAAAGGACGATGTTTACTTCTCATCGGAAAACTTTTTGACATTTTCTGGATTTAAAATTTCAATTTCCGTGAGCTTAATCTTTTTCCTTGATCTCTTCATCAATCTTTTCATGAGTCCAAACTCATTTAGTTGAGTTCCTTATCTCTCTAAGAGTCTCCAGGATTTTTCTCGTGATTTTTCTGAGCTCCGAGCTATTTTTCACGGCCAAAAAGGTAATTTTAGATTTTCTGGAATTATTTTATTTGCGGAATTAAAATAATCCCGAAATTAAGAAATTCCGAAAAGTTTCCAAACCCTACAACTATATATATGCCGGCGTAGCCCTCGACGTCCTGATTTCAGAAGTACAACCCTTATCGCGAGCCGCCGCTCGTAGCTCCCTCCACCTCTCGTCGAAGTTCTTCATCTACAGCTTGCGTTCCGACGAACTTCCGACGAATGTTCGGCGAACTTTTCCGGCCACGTTTCTCGTCTCCGACGAAAACCGTCACTGCTGCAAGGTAGCCCTCGTCGTTCTCTACGCCGTAGTATACTCGTTTTCTCGAATCTGTATTCGTTTGATCGTGTTCCTAATTTATCTCTCTTTTCCGATGAACCTCCATGGACGACTGTGTGTGTTCTTCGTTTGTCGGCCGTCTCTATCCTTGTTCGTCCAGCCTCCTCTCGGTTCCGATGCCTTGCACCTCGACGCTCGCCTCTCTCGCGCAGCAAGCCGTCAACGTGCAGTAGTGGCGGCGGCGGCACTTCACCATGTCACGTCGTGATGGAGAAGCCCAAGATAGAACGTGATACTATTTACAGTTTTGTCATCCATTATTTTTTCTCCACTGTTTATTCGTTTTACGTCCGATTCGAGTGATTCAAGTTGCGTTAGATTTGTATTTACGAGCTCTACATGTTAGTGTAGCTGTACAGTAGGTTTGGAAAATTTAATTTTTGAGTTTATATTAAAATAATTATTTATCTATAGAAAATCTTAGAAAATTCATAATTTTCACGTTTTAAATCCGAATTTCGTGATCTTTACGTCTGTATGATCGTAGTAATGTGTAGAAGAGTTTTACAAACTTTTTATACTGTTTTGCTACTGTTGGTTTACTGTTTTAATTATATTTCTTTGTTTGCTTCGTATATGATTACTCGGATGATTGTGTGTTGATGCTTGATGATCGAGTATAGACGGTGAGCAGTTTCTTGACGATCAGGAGTATTATTTTGAGCCAGACCAGCAGTATCATCAGGAAAGCTTTGATCAAGGCAAGTATAGCATAGGACCATCCTTGTTGTCCTATTCACTGAAATTATCATACATATGCATGTGTGCTCCTTGACAACCATAGAGATTATAACTTAGCTATTGAGATCTTATTTCCTTGTCACCTATGGGTTGTGCATTTGGGTAGCTATTGCTAGTGCTTAATTATGAACAATGATTTTGTAATTTGATTAATGGATTAAGCAACCAACCATTAAGATGATTTTATTACTGTTGAAAGGGGGCTAGAGCAAGGGGTTATATTGTTGCTCTAGTTACTCTCCGTAAGGACTTACCTGTAAGTGATAACCGGGATTGATAGTACAACTGTGAGGGCTATATGGCTCTGGTTCTAGTTGTTCAAGAGACCTTTTCTAGCTTGTTAGTGGTTACCTTAAATGGCGTAAGAATGGCTTGATACGTTGGGTGTAGGACAGCCTCTAGTATATGAGTATAGCCGAGAAGGAATTGTGCCATTTGAAAAGGGGTTCCTACATCTACCTGCCGAGTGAATCTAATGGCCCTAATTTGTTAGATGAACTTTTGAATGGATTTATATGGTTTTTGATGTTTTGGGCCTTGCAAATCCATGCATTTGGAAATCAGGACTCACAGTGAAAGTGTACACCTCTGCGCAGAGTTTAATAAACTGGTATACTAGCCGTGCTCACGGATACGAGCGGCCTTGGGGATTCTTACAGAATAGTTGACATACCATTGTTATATCATGCTTAATTATTGTTGTTACTATTATGTTCATGTTAATGCTATTCATTATCCTTATTACAAATGATCATTGGTTCATTAATGGGAATTGGAATACCTTGATGCTACTCAATTGCTAATTATATGATGATTAAAAGTTAAATGCAGTCAAACAGTGTCTAGCCTTTTGTGCCTCATGAACCCTGTGTTATACTTGTTGAGCTCGACATGGACTCACACTTGCTATTTTCACCACACTTCAGTGTGTAGTAAGGTGCTACTTAGAAGAAGGATGAATGTGTAGTGGAGTTTCCAGAAGTCTTTCAGAAGTGTTTGGCATACGGAGCCACCAGTCAGCCGTCCCTAAGAAGAATGGAGCCTGAAGTTTAGTCACCATTCCGCGATACTCTGATGTAAGTGTTAATATAGCTATGTATACGTTATATAATAACATTGTTTCTGATACTTTTTCATTCTGACATATGTGTGGACTTCCTGGGCACACATATGATTAGTCTGGTTTTGTTCTTTAGAAAACCGGGTGTGACAATATGATTGAACCACCACCGGCAAGAGATCTCCAAGCTTCCACCAAAATCCACAAATTAGATTTTTGGGGAAAATCCACAAGATAAGAGCTAATCTCTTGAGCTCACCATGATGGGGTTGAAGATGTTGATGAGATCCACAGGGGGGCGCTGATTCTTCTCTCCTTCTTCTTTTCCTTCTCCATTTCCTTCACTCCTTTCTCTAGTTCTAGGGTTCTTCCATGCTCATAAGAGTTAGACAGAGAGGGAGAGAGTTGCAAATGAATGGATGAGGGAAGGTGAGAGGGTGTGTTTCCAGCTGAAGACATGTGCCAACTCATGCTGGCATGTGGGTCCACTTCCAAAGTTGGGAAACAGCCCTTTTTCCACTTAAGTCTGCTCGGGTTCAGCTTCCGTCGGATGGTCTAGTGACTCGGCGGACGGTCCGGTAGTCTCTGTCTTTGCTGAATTGACTAAGTCATTGGATGGTTGGTTGTCGGTGACCAATGCACTGCTCTTGAGCAGCTTATTGGGGCTGAGTTGGTGTTGATGATGTCAATAGGACGAACTCGGGTGCGAGCCTGATGGCTACACGGGAGTTCTCACAAGGTGCTTTGATGCCTTGCCTCGCACAACTCTTTTAGGATCTTCGGGGTGACTTGGTGGTTGACTTCCCTTGATCAGTCAAAGATAATTGATTGGTTAGATGGGTTTAGGTGTCGGGGGATTAGTCTTAATCTCGAAATCACCTTTGGTCTTATTTATATACACGTTGTGGGGCTGGGGCTGACTCCAGATAACCCTTAGGTTTGCCGCCGATCGTGGCAAATACCTTAACTATTTCACAATGACAGGTGGATCCAATAAATATTGGTGAAACAAATATGTTGACCTGAGATCACATTCCAACGGTAACCAGTGACGAAAAATCCTCGCCGAGACCGGTGATGATATATACCAGTTCTTCATCGTCGAGATGTTGCCTTGCCACTGCCATCACATCACCTAGAGCTTTCATCTTGGCGAAGCATTCGGCGGCGCTTGAATTTCCTTTCTTTGTCATGGCCAGCGCGATGCGCAAATTGACAGTGCGTGGCGAGTTTGGGATGCATATATCCCCTCGATGGTCTGCCATGCCTCTGCAGCTGGGTTACACGTAGCGACTTGTGTCATCACGTCCTTGGACAGGGAAGACAAGATGAAGCTGAGCAATTGTTGATCAGCTGCATCCCATTTTTCGTACGCCGGGTTCGGCGTCTTTACTTCCTTGTCATTCACCTTGACGACAAGCTCAGATCATGGAGCCTTGGAGGCGCCAGTGAGATGGCCTTGAAGCCTGGCGCCGCGTATGGCCACCGTGACCTGTGCTTTACACAGAGCATGATTGTGCTTGGTGAGCTTCTTCGCAATGGAATGGCTGCAGAGAGGATTTCCAGCAGTGGATGACGAGCTCGCCATGTCTGAATGGCTCCAAATGCCATGTGAGAAGAATCAGAGGCGCGTAGGAGGAAACGCCGCACCCTATCTTGGGTTGTTGCCGTGTACGTGTTGATTCATATCATGGCCGGAAAAGCCCCAGACCGTGGCTTACACAGAAGGCGTCAATCTCCTGGAGTGTGGGTCAAGGAAAGTTTAACACAGATTGATATCTTCCTATTTTAAATACTTTCCTTGACCCATGCATATCCGGAGATTGTTACAAGATCATGCACACACGGTTGTGGGGTGGGGGGGAGGCCGGGAGGGGGCGGAGAACCCGCTGATTGCATTCCATCAGGTAGTACCCATTTTCCTTCTCAGAGTAGACCAGACAACAGTTACTTGCACATAAACCCAATCACATAACAAATCAGATAATTTGAAGCAAACAATTCTCCATTTTGTCTTGAACAAGAGGATGCAGAAGATGGTCGAGAGGCCCATCAGGAATCCAAAACTCGTGGAGATGAACATGAGGGCATTATTTCTTGCATCATTGTGCTCTTCCGGAGCAGCATGGATCAACCCAGCTGTTTCAGGACATTTCTTGGAGAGTGGAGGGCCACAAAGGCCTGGATTGCCAATATAGATTGATGCCTGGTCATCAAGAACTTCCAGTTGTTTTCCTGATGGTATCTTTCCTGTGAGATTGTTATATGACAGATTCAAGTGGCTCAAAGATGTGAGAGCTGATAAGCTTGTGGGGATTTCACCGGATAATCTGTTGTGTGACAGGTCGAGAGACTCCACTTGCACCAGCGCACCAATCTTTTCGGGAATTTTTCCAGTAAAGACATTCCTGGATAAGTTCAAGTTTGTCAATGAGACAAGAGTACCTATCTCTTCAGGAATATCTCCACAAAGATTGTTGCTAGATAAATCCAGATTCACCATATATATTATTTCTCCTGTATACAGTCGTTCTTGACCTTTTGTGACTACAGTGATATTTTCAATGTACGGGATCGTCCCACCATAAGCAAAACCACTTATGGGTATGACTGGACCTCCAAATTCGCCATCACTGTCCCCTTTTGGCGTCATCCCCATGTAGTTGACAATCGATGTCGGTATAATCCCAGATAAATTGTTGTATGCAAGGTCCAAATAACGAAGATTAACTAGATTGGTCAGCACTACCGAAACATCACCATTAAAAAAATTATGTCTCAACCTTAAGAACTCCAAATGCTCTAGCTTCTTCCCAATCCATAATGGCAGAGTCCCAGAGAACTGATTATTTGCGAGATCAAGGAAGGTGAGTTTTGGGCAGTATTGGAGGAATGAAGGAAACTCACCGGAGAGGTGATTATTTCTTAAGCTTAGGTTAACAAGATCGAGAGCAGTCATGTTTGTTGTGGATGCATTGACGAGGCAGTCAGGACATGACCCACTGAGCTCATTTCCTGAGAGATCTAGTAACAGCAGTGACGGCAACTTGCACAAAGAGGATGGAATGGTGCCAGAGATCGAGTTATCAAACAGAATAAGTGCTTCTAGGCCCAAACCTCCAAAGTCTACCGGTAGTGGGCCCGAAATATTGTTTCTACCGACATCCAAATTGGTTATATTGGCGGGGAGCTTAGGTATCGGACCACTGAACTGGTTGGACCTGAGATCCAATTCTCGTATTCTCATAAATTCCATTCCATGTGGAAGGACTCCTCTAATCTGATTATTTCGCATGTTCAGATAGAACACGGAAGAAGCTACCACCCAGAACCAATCCGGTAGGATGTCAGATATGGCATTATTTGATATATCAAGAAGAAATGCATCCGTTTGGGATCTAAGCCATGCTGGAAATTTAGGCCCTAGCCCACACGAGCTAAGTTCAATAAATGACAGATTGAAGGGAGGAACCCAGGTTGAATTCACCGTGATTGCTATGGAGTTGCCTGACAGGCTAAGCCTTTTTAAGTTTACTAGGCTTGATAAATGTTCCTCATGGATGACGCCTTCAAAACTATTAGAGCTGAGGTCCAAATACACTAGATTTGTGAGCTGTCCTACCCACAGTGGCACAAGACCAGTGAGCTTGTTATCGCTGAGCTCAAGCCGTTTCAAATTTCTAAAGGGTTCTAATATGGCTGGTAAGTTTCCTGTCAGATTGCTTAAAGGTAAAAACAGATCTTTTAATTTATCCCAGGAACAGTTAGGTAAACGTTGTAACAACTCTGTTATACTCCCATCGATATTGTTTCCAAACGAAACGAACCTCTCCAAATTACAGAGATTATCCAGGTTTGAAGGTATCATGCCCACGAGATCGTTCATTGATAAATCAAGGGACACAAGGGAAGTCATATTCCCTATCTCATATGGAAATGGTCCATAGAATTGACATCCTGAAGCATCAAGATGCTTAAGGTTAGTTAAATCCCAAAACCAGTTGGGTGCCATACCAATGTGGAAATAGTTACCCTCAATGCTGAGAGAATCAAGAGATGTCAGATTTGAATCCAAAAGAGAATCTGGGCTGGTGCTAAGCGCACAGAAAGAGAGATCAAGACTTACAAGAGAAGGAAGCTTGTTCACCACCGAAACCCAGTTCGTGATGGTACTGAGGTTCACCCAGCTCATGTCGAGGTGCTCAAGGGAAGATAATCGTGATAGCCAGGTGATATCCTTAGAGTGCGTGTCGCCAAAAATGGAATCAAGACTCAAGAAGCGCAAGTTGGAGAGGTTACCTAGCTGAGGTGGTATCCTTCCAACTAAGCTGGACTGTGATAGGTCCAGATATGTCAAGCCATGAAGAGAGCTCAAGAATTCTGGTATTTTCACCATGGTGAACCGATTGCAGCTGAGGTCGAGATACTCCAACTGTTGCAGATCAATCAGTGAGGAGCTTATGTTACCTCCAAGCACCTGCATACTCACAACACTGTTGTCGCAGTCCGGGCCTTGTAGATCGAGCTTAACAATATGACCGGTCACGTTGCTGCACCCGACACCCTTCCATTGGCAACAGTTGTCGCCCTCCCATGACGAAAGTCGGTTTGCAGGGTCGGATAGACCAGCTCTGAAGGTGAGGAGAGCTGACCGCTCATGGGCTATGCACTTCTTGATGGTATCACTTGGTTGGGAAGACGCCTCTATGGAGCACTTGTGGGTAAAAACGAGCAGGGCTATGGTTATCATGATGCAGTAGGGGTTAAGCTTGCCCATTGCTGCTTTGCTTTTGGATCTCTCTATTCTTCTTGACTCGATTTGGTCTGGAGTAATACAACATATTAAGGTGCTATTTATAAATCCTTAGTGCAAGCTGACACCTGACACCGTACACTGGGCCGCGCAACTGGAGCGACCACGCGTCCACGCCAGCCCCGCAAAAAGTTGCTGAAGTGCCAGCTACTTTTTGGTTTTCAGTTTCTGGCCACAGTTCATATGAATCGTCATGCAAGCAATCAGCTGAATCACATAATAAATGACTCCATAGCCACGTTCCGACTTCGAGTCCATGATTTTGTTTTGGCGTTGCTAGCGCCCGGACGCCCGGCTTGAGGGCCGCGTCCGGACGCTGCAAAAACCACGCGAGTGCCCCCGCCCGTCCCGCCCCGTACGCCCCCGCGTCACGAAAAAAAGAAAAAGGCAAACCCCGCCCCGCTCCCGCACCGGCGAATCCCCTCCCCCCCCCCCCCCCGCGGAACCCCACCGCTAGCTTACCACCAAGCCCCCCCCCCCCCTCTCCCTCGCGCGCACAGATCTAGCTCGCCCCCAACCTCGCCGACCCTAGCACCTCCGCCCCCCACCAGCTCACCACCATAAATCCCCCCAACCCCCCACAACTGCAAACAAGGGGGGGAAGCTATTGCAACAACGAAGGGACCTTAATGAAACAAACGAAAAAAGCTGTTGAAAACATACGCAAAAAGCTATTGAAACATTAGAAAAACAACTAATGAAACACAAACAAAAACTGGTGAAACGAACAAAAAAAAGAAGTTGTTGCAACAAAGAGAAGCTGCTGCTGCACCAAAGGATAAGAAGCTACTGTAACAAAAGAGAAGAAGCTACTGAAACAAAAGGAGAAGAAGCTACTGCAACAAGGAGAAAGAAGCTGCTGCAACAACAAGAAGAAAGCTAATGCAACAAAAGAGAAGAAGCTACTGCAACAAGGAGAAAAAAGTTGCTGCAATAAGAAGAAAAAGCTAATGCAACAAAGGAGATGAAGCTACTGCAACATCAGAGAAACGTGCTTCACATCATCTGTTGCCATGTAGCTTAGATCTGACTCGCCAAAAGGAGAAGAAACTACTGCAACAAGGAGAAAAAGCTACTGCAACAACGAGAGAGAAGCTGCTGCAACAAATGAGAAGAAGCTACTGCAATATCAGAGAAATGGTTGCTTCACATCATCTGTTGAATATAGCTTGCATCTGCCTCACCATAAAACCGAGAAGAAGCTACTGCAACATCACAGAATCGTGTTTTCACATCATCTGTTGCATGTAGCTTAGATCTGCTTCGCCACAAAAACCGTAGCCACCATCAAAACTATAGATCTAGAGGGAGGGGAGGGAGGAAGAGGAGGGGCGCCTCAGATCCAGAAGAAGGAGCGCGTGGGGATCCTTCCCCACCTACCTCGTCGGAGCACATGGATCCACCACGGGGAGCCCCGATGCTCCATGGATCCGCCATGGTGGGAGGCCCCCGTGTTGCCATCAAGGTGGAGGAGGACGCTCCAGGATGGAGGAAACTACCACGCCGCTGGATTTGCGCCTCCTCCCATGGATCCACCACGGGGAGGGCGGAGCTCCATGGATCCACCACACGCCGCCCTCTCTCGGTCGCATGGAGGACGCGGAAGCAAAGGAGGAAGGAAAAGGGGAGGGAGTGGAGGGAGGAGGGAGAGGGAGCAGGCGTGGCTTGCTGGCGAGTGCTCCTCCCCGCCAGCGTCGCGGCCGACTCTGGTGCCATGGAGCCGAGCAGAAGAGCGGGCGCGCGATTGTGAGGGGGCGGAGTGAACAAGGAGAAGGATAGTGAGGCCGGGCGAGCGGATAAGGATGGGGAGGGAGCGGGCTTGGTCGGGTGAAGTCGGTCGCGCGCGTCGAGTCCGTCCGTCCCGTCCGGACGTACGCACTGTATCATTACCGTTTTTTTAGGGGTTTCAAGTCCATGATTTGTCCCTGAGTTGACCGTGACTTCTTGCCTTCCACACAAATATGCACTGAGTTGACCGTGACTTCTCGCCTTGCACACAATATGCACTGCCGATGGGACAAGGTGGCTTTCATGGCAAGTTCCTCCTAAATGCCGCTGGGCCAGTGGGTCTTTCGTGAGTTGACCGTGACTTCTTGCCTTCCACACAAATATGCACTGAGTTGACCGTGACTTCTCGCCTTGCACACAATATGCACTGCCGATGGGACAAGGTGGCTTTCATGGCAAGTTCCTCCTAAATGCAGCTGGGCCAGTGGGTCTTTCGTGAGTTGACCGTGACTTCTTGCCTTCCACACAAATATGCACTGAGTTGACCGTGACTTCTCGCCTTCCACACAATATGCACTGCCGATGGGACAAGGTGGCTTTCATGGCAAGTTCCTCCTAAATGCCGCTGGGCCAGTGGGTCTTTCGTGTTGCCTATCAATTCTACTTTGGCCTTGTTTAGATCCCAAATTTGGGATGCAAAATTTGCATAGTAAATGTCTCGTCACACTGTAGCAATTTTATTTTTATTTGGTAATAATTGTCCAAATATTGATTAATTAGGCTTAAAATATTCGTCTCGTAAAGTACAATAAAACTGTGCAATTAGTTTTTAATTTCATTTACATTTAGTATTCCATATATGTGCCGACATTTTAATGTGATGGGGAATCTTCTTTTTGCATAGTGGAATTTGGGGTGGAATTTGGGATCTAAACATGGCCTTTTTCTTCGCTGCGGACATCCCTCCTAAATCTCACTGATAATTTGCGCGTGCCCATGCGCGCGTGATAATTTTACATGATAGTTTTATGACTTTCTGATAAATGGAATAATAGATATACATACTCCCTCCGTCCCCATTTATCTGTCGTTTCCGATTTTCGTGCCACAAGTTTGACTTGATTTGTAGAAAATGCGTGCAACATTTTTATCTCTAAATAAATTTATTAAAAAACTAGATTCAAAGATCTTTCCAATGATACCAATTATATACCATAAATATTAATATTTTTTTAATATATATTTTGTCAAAATAATTTCTCGGGAAGCGTAAATGACAGATATTCAGGGACGGAGGGAGTATGAGATATGACAAAGAACAGATATGACTCAAAGACATCGTATTTTTATGACAACACATTACATTGATATATAATAGGTTGACATAAACACATGTTACACAAGGCACATGTTGTCAATAAGCCAACATAGACAGGCTATAGTTATTCATAAGGTAGCACGTGGACGTGGACACGAGAATTCGAATGGTTAACACAGGAGACATTTGTTGGGCTGGGCATGCCCAGCCCTGTACACAGCAACTTTGTCAAGAGGGGTATTCATCACATCAAATTCTGGACCATACAGCTCCATAGCATCCTGAGTATATGCTTCCTGTTTGGAATGACAGAGAACATGATGACCCCACTGCAAATGGGCAGAAAATATACAACATGACCTATAATAGATGTCTAAAATCTTACAATATTTGCTGCAGCTTTTGGATTGCAGAAGGTTCCCTCTTCATCACCCATTCTATTCCAAGGAAAATAACATAAATGTAACTTCAGTTTGCAGCTAAACACAAGGATGGGTTGATAGCAGCCAGCACATTAGAGAGTTGACATACCATTTTGTTCTTCCATCGAGCATGTGACCAATTTCCTTGACGGTGATTTAGATAAATAGTTTCCTCGTGTTAGAAAATCATGCAGGCATTATAAGCCAAAGTTTAAACCTTTTAGCTACCAGATCATTCTCAAAGTCTAAATCTTTCAGCTACCTGCACGAATATAGGGACAGTAGAGCTTACAAAAGGTAGCAACGTCATAGCTCGTAATAATAGTGAATTAGTGCTGTAAACAATATACCTGAAGAGTATACTTCAAACATGCTATTTTCATCTGTTGTATATGGAGTGTATTAGTGCAGTGTAGTAATACTATGAGATGCAATGTCAGAGCACGTAACGTGAGATTAAAGAGCTATAGTACCTCTGTAAACTCGTTCATAGAAACCTGCTAAAGCCTGACTGTCCTAGGTTAAATTGCATGTTTATCCTCAAACGGTAAGAATACAAAGTATGAATCATGTTAGGTACTATCAGTAAGTGTAGTAGCTCTGAGTACCTTCATGTTCGGTCTGTTCTGGTAGCAGATTATGTGCATTCTCATCTTCAGTGCTGCCAAAAATATTCCCCTTGATACATGTATTATATAATTTGACAAAGCAGAATCACTACATATTTGGTTAGGAAGCATGAGGTAAGAAAAAAAACTCACCTGAAGGTAGGGAGGCTTCAAAACAAGGAATTCACATGGCGTGCCAATAGTGCTGCAGAAACAAAAAGCAATATGAAACACCATAAAAAATTTGCAAACCTCTAAGCAAATGGTAGGTATTTAATACTCCTTGCCAATATCAGGAAGGGAAAAAGAAAAGATAAGGAGACAACAAAATGTAGGACCTGGAAAACTTAAATATTAATAAACTCTGAAAGAGAGTTATATTAGGGGTGACGCGGCGGCCGGCGAGCTGTCGGCGGCCCGCGGCCAAGCGGGAGGCGGCGGCCGGCAGCACGCGAGCACCAGCAAGGAGCCAAGCAGCCAGCACCAACAGGTTGCAGGTATACCTGTCCTATTCTTTTTCTTTAGATTTGCCTTTCAAACTTTGTAATTGTTCAAAAATTGTTTAAGATTTAACAAATTGTAGATTGTTCAAAATGTCCAAAAGAACATTGCACACATATTTTCCAGGTTTAAGTGGTACATCAACTCCAGGCACTAATGGCAGTACAAATCAACTAATTCGGCGTAGAGCGCAGTTTAGTCAATCTAATGTAGTTAGTGATCCAAGAAATCGCATACCAATTGAAGAATATCCACCAAAAATTAGAGACCAAGTTAGAAGGGCATATGCTTTGAGAGGTCCGACCCAACCTCGTAATCTTACCTTTGCTCGTAAATGGCAAAGTGGTCAATGGAGATCATTTCAGCAAACTTGGTTTGACGAGTTTGATTGGCTAGTGTCACTAATTTATTTTTTTCTTGTATAGATTGCTTCTAATGATTCATGAAGAATACGACAGCGTGAATGCGTTATCATCTATCGATCTTTTGTTGGTTAGTTCTAAAAATTGTATCTTTTACTTCTTCTTATGCATTTTATGATGCACTTTCGATTGTTTATCATAGTTATCATGTAAAAAGGTTAAAACTGCTATATCTTAGCTTTGTATGGGATATAATTGAGTGAAGTTGGTCTAGCTCTCTTTGGCTCAACCCCTCCTAAATATTTTTTCTAGATCCGCCACTGCATATCATTGCTACATGTGAATTGTTCTAACTCGTATAAGCACAGTTCATGAGTCCGGGTCACGTACGAGATACGGTTGATGTGATCTAATACGTCTTGGAGTCAGACTCCGTATCGATCATCGTTAGGCACGAGTTATTCTGACTCGTATGATTACGAGTCATGAGTATGCATGGCTTGAATTCAATTTGAGAAGTAAAAGAAGTTGGACTAACTTGTGAGCATCTTACTAATTTCTTCGTTGAACTTCCATCTGCAATTCCTTTACATCCTTCGTTGGCGGCGTCTTTTAGTCCTCTGCAATTCCTTTACATCCTTCGTTGGCGGCGTCTTTTAGTCCTCCCTTGCTACCCTACACTTACTCCATGTCGTCTACTATGAGAGCGAGAGTATGAGTGACCATAATTTAAGTGTCTAACAAAGATGGCTAGTTGAATCACCTTGTTCTTTAGATAAATGAATCAGCTAAATAGGACAGAGTTTCATGGACTTCCATTATCTGCCTACCTGGAAAAGTATGGGAGTGATTAATTTGACATCAAACCTGCTAAACTCCGTCTGCTACGTGCAGTCGCTTGAAAAGTGGTCTTGTATCGGATTTGGATTGTGCTAGCTAAATACAGTATGGAAATAAAACCCACGAAAATACAATTGGAAAAGAAAACTTGGTGGTAGAAAAAAACCGAAAACAAAAAACAAATAGACAATCACGGAAAACTATGTCCTTTGGGAAAAACACGAAAGAAGAAGCCACCCGTAGAGTCACTGAAACGGTTACGTTGGGAAAAAAATTGGAAAGAAAAAAAATAAAATTGCCGGTGGAAAAAATCAGAAACTTCAATTTAGAAACAAATTGGAAACAGAAAGCAGTTTGGAAACAGAAAACACATCAGAAATTCGATGACGATTAGTCGCCGAGTTATTCTAACGTATATGAGCAGTCACATGATACAATACGTTTTGGAATCGGACTCATAGACAAGAGCTATATATATATATATATATATATATATATATATATATATATATATATATATATATATATATATATATATATATATATATATATATATATATATATATATATATACGGCAGCGCTATTCTACACCTTATGTGTAGACACCACAAGCTAAAACTGACCTAAAAAAATACTGAGTACTACTAAACCGTGTTCAGTATATATATATACGCGCTATTATACACCCTAGATGTAGAATACTATTTTACACCGAGTTGTTATACTGAACAAAATTCAGTAATGTTCAATAGTCGCGTTTCAGTATTATTCAGTATTTCGTGGTACTGTGCGTAGTACTGACTGATACTGAACAAAAACTCCTCATTGTCTGTTAGTTAGAGGGAGACAGACAAAAAAAAATGGACGGACCAAAAAATAGATTGAGAGAAATTTTGCCTCTTTATTAATAGGAATAGATAAGGTGTGTTCTTGCCTAGGGATTTAGTGAAGATTTTACTGTGATACTCCTAAATAACTGTGATTCATTTGGTTAGGATCATCTATTGCTTAGGTGAAATATATAAATATTTAATTTTTATAAGGAAAGTTTTATATATTTTTTCATATCTAATTAACGCATGAGTGATCTATATGGTAATTTTTTAATTTTGCTACTTTATACATGACATAATTTAATGAGTATAGACTACCAGAACAGTCACATATACGTGACATGATTTGATTAACACAGCTTTATCTTATTTTCCACTTTATGTGATAGCAATACGTTAAGGGCTTGTTTATATGTACTCGTATCCACCTCAATCCACTTCAACACACATAGATTGAGGTGGAACTTAAACTATTTTTCACTTCAACACACATGGATTGAGGTGGAGATGAGTGCATCCAAACAAAACCTAAATGTGTTTAACTTCCCGATGTCTGTTGGTTACTGTGTAACCTGTTTTAATTTAGAAGACCCTCTCAATTGTGCAAAGTAGTTTTAATCGATTTAATATAACGTAGACACTCGACTATGTAATATGTTAGCTATCGATCTTTTTCATACATGTAACACGTTTTTTAATTATATGTAACATGACTTGTGCACAATTTTAACGTGCTTGGGTATCATAGAAACTTTTTATCACTTTATTTAAAGACAAAAGCATGGGGAGTTTTGCGAAGAACACACAACAAAAATAATGTATATTGACTTTTAATCAGTAATACATTTTTTTTGGAAAAATTGGTATACATATATCATATACTAGCCGATGCCCGTGCGTTGCTACGAGAGTCCGAGAGTCTCAATTTTTGGATAATATCCGTTGGTATTGCCAATGGCCAATCCTGAAATTTTTTTATTTACTATACACCGGTGCTCGAAACATATTTATAATAAACCCTTAAAACTACATACGATAAGCAAAATCAAGAACAAAGGTCAATTCACAAATGCACTAAATGAGCACAACCTTACTCAAATATATTGATTTTTGTTACAATATAATTTCAGTTTCAAGGGCTGACTGACACCAACAAATTTTGCAGTCAGGAACTCGGTTCACATTGACCGTACCCTAAGAAATCAAAGACACAAGACTACTTATCCAAATTTTCTTCTAATGTGACAAGTTCGGTTATTATTAACAACTCGGATTGGTTATTCTGAAAGAAAGAAAAAAGATAGATATAGTAAGTACAATTTTTGCTTCTAATGTGACAAGTTCGGTTATTATTTTTCCCAACTCGGATTGGTTATTCTGAAAGAAAGAAAAAAGATAGATATACTAAGTACAATTGCAAGTTCACATGTGACACATATATGATATCTGTAACTGAATAAATTTAGATGTTAATTAAAATACAAACATGTAATCATCTAATTCGAAATGGAGTGCAGAACACATTATTCAAATAACTATAGGTAGATAACTAACCCCAGTTTATAAATAGAAAGAAAACCGAGAAAGATTCCTGCAGCGAGAGGACACATAGAAGCAAATAGCAAATGACTTTTCAAGTGATAAATTAGAACATTGTGCTAATTTCTGTATTGTAGGAATTAATCTCATGTCTGGAACAAACTTCAGAAAAAAACTTACCTTGGCTGAAGGACAAAGGAACTATAGCAGGAACCTGCAGTGCCCACATATCCATGTCCTGCACGAGAAATAACTACCTTGTAAGATGGAAATTACAAATGCTTAATAGCATTCAGGTGTACCATACTCCCTCTGTCCCTAAATAATTGTCGTCGTTAGTGTACGTGCACCAAGTATGACTCGATCTGTAGAAAATACGTGCAACATTTGTATCTTCAAATAAATTTATTAAAAAACTAGATTCAAAGATCTTTCCAATGGTACTAATTATGTACCATAAATATTAATATTTTTTAGTATATATTTAGTCAAAGTTGTTTCTCGGGAAGCGAAAACGACAGATATTTAGGGACAGAGGGAGTATATGCTAATGGCACTAGTAGAGAACAGACTTTTGGTTTTTGGCGTTAGTCCCGGTTGGGATTGAGCCTGGGACTAATAATAGAATTAGTCCCGGTTGAAACCACCAACTGAGACTAGAATTCTCTGTCCAACGGATAGTGCAGCAGGCTTTTTCAGAGGAACATTTAGTCCCGGTCTATGGTTCAAACTAAGACTAAAGTTTGTCTTTTAATCCCGGTTGGAACCACCAACCTTGACAAAAGGTCTCGCTGACCTTTTATTCCAAGTGAAGGATCCAACCGGGACTAGAGGGTCACCCTTTAGTCCCGATCGATCCACCAACTGGGACTAAAGATCCCCACTGTATATCCCAACAGCTTCCTCGGTCTCGGCCCCCACCCCGAGCCAATCCAGTTCAAAATATTGCGCATGTGTTCTTGCTTGGGGGAGCAAGAGCAGTTCTTGTCGGCCGCCGTCAAGCATCTTCTTCCATCCATTCTTACTTTCTAAAGGTTAGTAACTTCATCTTCTAATGTTTGTTAGCAACTTCATCTTCTAATCTTCTTCCAACCATTCTTAAACATTTGTAGTTTCTAGATCTTTGTTAGCAACATTATATTAGTTCTTGATGAGAGTTAATAATTGTTAAAAAATTATGTGCCAACAAATAGGGTGCAAAATGGTTGTAAAATGTTTAAGTTTATTTGGCATGCATATATATATTTTGACACATTTTTTATATGTTTCTCTAATATATTGCATGGTATATTTATATGGGGGTTCTATATTTATTGGTATGTTTTCTCAGTTTTTTTAGTTATGATGAATGGCGGCGGACTTTCCCAGTCATAGGAACCAGTTTTTCACCATGGTGATCTTCCATTCGTGCAACCGCCAGATAGAGCCGTTCTGCCATGTCTTTTGGATTGGCTCGGGCTGGTAAATTATCTAGATAGTCAGCAACTATGTAGTTGAGTAAAAATTGTATATATGCATGTCAAGGATAATCGTTGTACATTGTTACTGTTGCCAGCTGCATGTGTAGTGTTGTAGGGCTATAACACTGCATTATTCAACAAGATTTGTAAATATATACCAAGATGAATCAATTTCATCTTCTCATGAAAGCCATGAGATAGAACATTTATCTTACGCACCAAATAAGAAGGCACCAAATCCTCTCCCTGGAGATCCTCCAGTGCGGTTTTGGGAAGTTAATAACATTATAAACAAGAGAAAAAATGTTTTTTCTGAGATGAAGTAGGTACATTATTCTATTCTATCCTCAAGAAAACTCCAATCGCGAGCGGAGACGGTATATTGCTCTACAGCTTAGACGCCTGCTCAACCCCTGAAGAGTATCCGTTCAGCCATGTCTTTTGGATGTGGGTTAGAACAAAGCCCTCTGGGGATTCAGCCTGGCATAAGAAATACAGAGAAAGCTTAGGCAAACCGCTGTTGTATGAGCTCCATATATTTCACAAAACGCAACGTGTATAGAACTACAGATGTGTCAAAACAAAGAGGATGATATACCTTTAGAATCAAAGCAAGACTTGACAGAGAGCACACACGCACATCACCTGAAAGTAGAGGGGAATTACATATTCAAGTCAAAATTAATTGCCAACAAAGAGAATGAAATGGGTATTTGTGGAAAGCTCTGATAATAGATGGAAGCAAAATATAAGCAGACGGTTGAAAGGGACATTAGTTATGTCCTACATTGAACAGAACCAGAGAGAATAAGGCATAATAATGTAACTGATACATCACATGGTTACGTGCATATGAACCAAAGCCATAAAGTTATAGAACATGTTTAATAAGGGCACATGAAGGACACTGAGGAAAACCAATTGCTCTCAGAATAATTAAATCAGTCTTTTAAATTAATAATCTCTTTCACATCCTCAGCTGACCAAGCAATCAACAGAACAGTTGCATGCAAACCCTCGCCTCATCCCAAGGGAAAACAAGAACATCCCTTCTCTATGAACCTTTGTCTATTTATTCATGCTACTCTCTAACGTGGAGCACGAGCAACATATGATACTTCTGACTCAATGAAATAAAGGCATTTAAACCTGCTTCAATGTCCTTGTGACCAAATGTTTGCCTCGTGTCATATATACAACCCACCTTGTCGATGACACAGGATTGTTTTAATAGTTTAAGTGGCATATATGATTTAATCCCTAATATCGCATAAGCACCCAAATTATAGAGCAGTGTTCTCTTTAAAATAATGAGAGAACAATCCAAACAGCTGAGTTACAACAGCTATATCCATTTCTCTGCCATATGCATTTTGTAACTAGAAACCACACCTACAAACCATCCACAGAAGAACATCACATATGCTACAGTCAAATTTAATATGCTTTTCTGTATTCTAACCTCATCACATCTAACATAGTACTTTCCATCCTATTCCACACATAGATTATGTAGACATTTACCGCAGTTTCTCATTGTATTTTCCCCACCAGAATGAATCACTTAGTCTTATTTCCTAAATCTACAAACATTTTTCCACTAATCTTTTTCTTTAGCAGTATGGTGGGGCATTCTCTTGTGAATTACATAACCAACTACCAAGAATTAGAAATCAATTGGTATCCTGTTCCCTTTCGCCAGAACATAGTTAACCCAACATGTTGCAATGTTTCAACAACATCATGTAGTACGCATAAAGTTAAATAAACCAGCACAAATTCAATATCAAATTTCATCTTTGATGCTGAGATTCAAAAAACACCATGGATAAATCTACACTACGTCCAGAATATACAGTTAACTACACTTTCTGGCTGCATAAAATAGAAGCTAAGTATATAACCATTTAATCTGTGCTTCCCCAACTGGATGAACTAGCTAGTATTTGCAGAACCCATAAGCACATGACTAATTAATCACAAGTGATATTAAGAGTTCTGTATGAAAATTTGATCATTTTCATAAACTCAAGATTCACAGCTTCACATATTAAGAGTTTCTCTTGGGAAATGGTCATGATGATATTCTACAAGTTGTAGCCTGAGCATATGGCATAATCTATAAAATATAAACGCAAAATAGTCACAATGAAAAATTATAACCAAACAGAAAAGTTCAGAAAGATGACATGAAACTGGAAGTTTGGAGCAAACTGTATAAAATGGCACAAGAAGCTAAACTGGTTGTTCTCTGTATATTCAAGAGTCAAGCCTTACCTTCTGATTCCCACAAGTCAAATCTCACCACCCAACTATCTGAACCAGTCTGTGTGATAAAAAGTCTGTCCACCCATGCTCGGTACTTTTTCCCTTGTTTGTCACCATAACATGATCCCAATGCATCAATGGATGCATGGAGTGAGAGTTCAAGCCCAGCAGGATGGATGATAACTCCATTTGCATGCTAACATAGACAGTAAATAAGAAAGAATTCAATTTTAGAGATCAATGAAACAGTAACTCGTGCCCTCCTGACAATTTGTTGATATAAAAAACTCCCACAAGCTTTAAGAATAATACAAATGCAAGATGAAGCACTACACTATAACATACATTAGGTAAACTACATATATGATACAGAAAGGATTATGAGAGAAGGTACTTAACAAAGAAAAATCAAACTGGAAAGCTATGTACTTACAGTGATGTTTTTGAAGTACTTTATAACCGAATCAGACTTTGGAACCTCAGCCCTGCGCCACTTCTCATAGAGAACGTAGAACTTTACTACAGCATCTGTAGGTTTGAAAGAGGCTTCCTTTGCATAAGGGAACTCCACGTCTCTAGGAGAAATGTTAGGTCCTAGCTTGAAGTGTCCAATAGCTTGTATAATACCAGCTGCGCATCTCTCATTTGCATGAATTATCTTCGGGTTATCCTTCGCATTTTCTGTGTACCACTGAAGTAGTTCCTCTTGGGCATTGCTGACCTGAGCATTTGAAAATTTTGGGGTTGCAGTAACTATTCAGGCATTAACTTTGTTAGATACTTGATGCAATGTATTATTCACTGACCATGACACCATGGACACCAGGGATGCTGAATAATTCTGCATCATTACCAGAGTCGCCACAAACAAGAGTATTGTTGGGCGGTTTTCCACATGAGCTTAGCTTTTTAAGCAAATATGCAAGTGCTTGGCCCTTTCCAGCTCCTTGAGGTAATATATCAAGGTCCTGGCCACCACTATATATTATTTTGGCATCTAGCTGTTCACAAGAAATAAAGCAGTCAACCATAATGTGTCACAACATACATAGAGGAAATTATCCAAAAACCAAATCACAACAATATAAGATGCATGCTGCCTCACCCCACGTTTGTCCAACCTCTCAGCAACAGATTTTATCACTTCCTGGGCACTCTTCTTATCAACCAAAAAGCTGACCTTGTGCGGGCGCTGTTCTGTCTCTGGCTGTATCCATGCAAATGTGAAAAGCAAAGCAGTATTAATTCCAACCAAAATGAATAGAGAAGACACCAGCCATGCATGCGGCAGAACATACCTGAAGCTTCAGCTCAGAAAAGCTCGCAGTTTCTTCTACCACAATATTTCTGTCCCACTTATTGTTCAGATATTGTTCCCAGCCATCATCAGGAACCATTGCCTCCCCATATGTTATCTCAGTGCCAACAGACATGATAGTGATGTCTGGAGTTAGCATAGGCTTCTCTTTCCTCAATTCCTTGTAAAGAGTTGGTGATCTTCCAGTCGAGAAGACAAGTAGAGAATCCTCGCAGTAAACAGATTCCCACAGGGCACCAAACCTAAGCAAGGACAAGTTCTCCTCGTCATGATGATCAACCTGCAAGTTTTAGCCATCCCAAAAGAATCAAGAGTTTTCATACAGATAGCTTAGGGCAAACCAAGATATGAGTTGGAAGTCAAGATGTCAACGGGCCCCGTTCCCCGATTCCCCGCGGGGAATTCACCCATTAGGGGACGGGGATGGTAAGAAATCTTCCCCCACGGGGAATTAAATGGGCCAAATCCTATCCCCGTCGGGGGTCACGGGGACGGGGATGGTATGCAGGCCCCCGACCCCGCTCCCCGCGAGACCCGACTGCGTGCTGAAGGCCCAATAAGGCCCAATAGTTGTGCACATATATATAAGCAACTTTAACCTAAACCATACTCCCTCATCCTCCAGACCTCACTCATCTACTCCCGTCGCCGCCACCAGCCACTCCCGTCCCAACTAGCCCGAGCCCCAAGCCTCCATAGCTCTACCCGTTCCCCTACCTCACATTCCTTGGAGATCCAGCCACGGCAGATCCAGCACAAGGCAGCCAAGTACCTCGCCGCACAGGAGGCGGGCGCAGGCGGCCTGTCGGGGCCGAACCAGGCACCCATGCCGCACGGGATGTGGGTGCAAGCGACTCGCTGGAGCCGGACCGGGCACACCGCACGCGTGCTCACCTGCGGGGAGCCGGGAGTCTGAGGTCCGGTGGGTGCCTGGAGCTGTAGATCTAGAGTTCAAGATGGCCACCGATGCCAAATCGACAACCATGGCTTGCTTCCCCGATGGCTCTGGTGATGGAGGAGCACGCTGGGTCAACGGAGATGGAAGGGCAGGGGAGATTTGAATTGTAATATGTGTTTTTTTCATTTGTATTTGTGGTTGTAAACTGATGAACATTTGTGCATATGAACTGCCGTTGTGTGGTGTTTGAGCAGGGATGGTATCCCCGCGGGGATTTTTTCCCCGCACGGGGACGGGGATGGGAGAGAAGTATCCCCCGTTGACATTCACGGGGTCGGAGATGGAGGAAATTCTTCCCCCGCGGGGACGGGGATGGCGACCTATTCCCCGACGGGGAATTCCCCGTTGACATCTTGAGTTGGAAGACACACCCACCATTGTATGGTCAAGATCTGAAACAATCATAAGACGTGCAGAACCACTGAGCTTATCCATCTTGGCAGTCTGCAACAACGATGGTTACAAAGTTTGAGTAATTAAACAAGGAATTCATGATTTCAGGTAAAATACAATAAAAATACTTGGTAATTTCGTTATGGTGTCAGCATCATTGAAAGTTGTGAACTGTAATGTCCAAGGTTCTTCAGGCGGTAAGGCAAGGTGCAGCGAGCCTCCCCCTTCCAAACACCTAGACGTTTAAGGCGCGCGGCAAGGCGACGACATACAGACATCTTAATATACGGAGTATAATGCAACTTGAATTTAGAAGCAAATTATACCTTAGTATTGTCAATTCTTAGCATATAATACCACTATACCATATTAAGTACTAGTGCTGAACTGCAGATCAGAGCACCAGACACGCGTTCACACAAGAATAAGCATAACCGCAGAACAGAGCAGCCTGAGTAGTGAAGAGGAAGGAGGGAGCAGGAAGAGCAAAGGAGAGGGGGGACAGAGACCAAAGAAGCAGAGCAGGGCAACGGAAGGAGCAAAGCAGATGAAGGAGGGGGAAGGAAGAGCAAACAGGGGAGAAACGACGGGAACCTATGAGCAGAAGGTGGTGGAGGCGTCGCGAATCGAGAAAGGGGCGGAGTCGTGGATGGAGGCCGCCCTACCACCGGGTTCCAGGTGCTCCGCCGCCTTCTTCTCTTTCCCTCTCCCGTCTCTTTACCTCCCTCCCACTCTCAAATGGCGCGGATTCCAGATGGGGCGCCTCCTCGCAGAGGTGTTGGCGAGCGAATCCCTCTCGTTGCTCCCGTGCGCAACCTCCCTTTTCCTCCCGCGCGCGAGGATCCAAGAACGAAGAAACGATCCCTTACCGACGCACCGACGCGAGGAGAGATCGATCCGAGTTCTGGATAGCCGTGTGGAGGGAGATGACGGAGCGAAGGCGGTGGTGGAGAACGGAGATGTTTTTCGATCCCAAAAATTCGTTGGCGGTCCGTAGCATTTCCTTCGGCTCCTGGTTGCGGTTCGGTGGGGACTATGGAGGGTGGTGCGGAGGCGTCGCGCGGTTGCCACCCGTCTATCCGCTATCGCCTCACAGCCTATTGGCTTGGCTGATAATAAACGGCTGAAAATATTGATGGTTGATTTATTGTGAGAAAAAAATATTGTTGGTTGGTTAAAAATAAGCGGCTGAAAGCTTAAGTAAATAGGCTGTCACACTGCATCGGTTTATGCCGGCCCGAGATTCAATGCCACATGGGCACATGGCTACTCCTCGAAAATTTGTTTTTTTATGTATAATAGAAATTCTATACGGCGTTATACACTTTTTTTAAAGGCGACGAAGACTTTTATACTGTATGGAAATTTTGATCAAACTTAAAATACTTTAACTCTGTAAAAAAAAGTTAGAATGACTTATAATTTGAAATGAAAGAGAACTTAGCATTGTATCGCTAAATTACACGGGAAAAATACAATATTTTTTCTAGATTCTTCCATCGATTCTTCTCTAGCGGCTTTTCTCGATGTAGCCAATCCTCTAGCTGGATAGAATCTTCTTAAATAGTGTAGTTAACTATCAACTTCAAAATAATGGACGGACTGAAAGATCCTATGTTTCGAAACCAGTTCAAAAACATATCAGTAGTGATGAAAGAACATCAATAGTTGCATCTTTCGGTATAACATAGACCGTAGATTCGTCACCTCAAACCCTATGTCATGTTGGTTATTTGATTTCCTCTCCACGACCATTGACAATAAGTCGATAATTATGCTGATAAATCGACATATGCAATGACGATCTTCTCGTGGCGACCGCTAAAGTCATCGCAGGTCGCAGGTAATAAAATTCTGACTAAAAATTATGTAATTTTGTCGGTAGACTTATTTGGACTAAACCTAAGCAAAATAAATTTAATGGCCTGTTGTAAATGAGAGATATATCTCCTCTCTTTCCTAAGAGAGAGAGGAGAGAGAGCGCCTTAGGCAGCAACAAGAGGCCTAAAAGGGATAAAAAGCTGCTCATCATATGAAAAGTGGGTCCTTGTATGTTTATCTAATAAGTTAAATATATATATATATATATTTAATTTTGACAGTCGACATCTTAAATGTTGTATATCATAACAGCATAAGATTGGTATTACTGAATTAGTTAAAATATATAATTATATAAATTTTAAAATATATGTTGAAGACATAGCCCAAAAGTAAACATGTTTGGTTTAGAACAATTGTAAAGACTTACTACCTCTAATCAATAAAATATAGATTTTTCTATGAAGGTACCACGTATCAATTTCATTTGTACAGTGGCACAGATTTTTGCATTATACAGAATTGTCATTACCCCATTCCATGTATAGTTTTGTGGATATTGAAACGTACACTGCTGTTGTAATGATACAATAATAGTTAGTTTCTAAGTTTATACTTGATTACTCGTTACATTCTGTGTGTCAAAACCGATGGTGACAGATCAACAGTATGATCAAAATCACCTCAATTTGATCGTCAGATTCGTAATATTTTTCACATACTGGGCATGAGATCTCCTATATAGAATTATCTGCAATCAGAAACAAGTCACACAAGGACCTGATGATCCCCATATGAGAACATGTTTAACAGTCTGTTCTCCAACCTCAGTAAACTGTGTATGTACCATGGCCAACATTCCACAAGCTCTGCTGGAATGGCAGTTCAGTGTGCACGTGCGCCAATTGTATATTATATCCTTTGTTTAAGTTTCTACAAATTCAAGTTGCTCACAGCTCTCAATAGCTAGCTTATCTTGCAAGTTACAAAATACATGGTGCATAAACAATGAAGTCAATGCAACCACCAATGGGATGATAATCCAAAAGTTTTCATGATTCGGTCGGCACTGCCTAGTGGTGGTGTCCATGCAGCGAAGCCCTGCAGACCGGAATCCTCCTCACCTTGATCAATGGTGCCTGTGCCGATCTTTTTCACGAGATGAATGCGAACTGTAGTAGTCAACCTGGTCTGAAATCGTAACACGAAAGCAACATAAGAAACACAAGTCCTAAATAGAACAGCTCGGGGCCATCAACAGAGCCCGCTGCGAAAATATAACATACCTCGTGATGAATGGCGCCTTGATTTCTCCTTGTCTGAGTGTCCTGCATTCGAGATACAATGAGTCATCTGAGAATACTATAGGACACTTTGAATACTCCCTCTAGTCACAAGTGATGTTTAATGTTCTGGACATTGGCAATCTTCAAAATGTGACCTTGACTACTACATTTTGTTACAAAATGTATGAAACAAGCAAAAGTATACTTTTTATAAAACTATAAATTTTGAAAGTAATACAATCATACAATTTTCAAATATCAAAACTCAACCCATCAAAAGTAATATGCAACCGAAGTTAGGACAACCCTAAACGCTTCTTATTTTTTGACTGGAGAGGGAGTAAGGTAACTAAAAATCTGATTGGTTCCCAGCAATACCTGAACTTCTTTCCCTAGAGCGACGTCTCCGGTCCCTCTCACGATCAGAGTCACGACCCCTGCTATCACGATCAGAATCCCTACCCCTGGCATCACGTTCCCGCCCTCTTGATCTCTCTCTTTCTCTTTCCCGACTCCGGTCAACACCAGAATTAGACTTCTCATTTTTCGAGTTCGCCACCAGGTTTTCTTTTCCATCAAGTTCAGTGGACAATGGTTTACCTTCGCCGTCACTTTTTTCCTTCACCTTGTTGGGTATAGTCTTAGTCACTGAATCCTTCTCCTGGCTAGAACTTGAGGGTATAGGGGTACCCTTATCGCTAGCAACAGCATTTGCTGGACTTTCCTGAAGATGAATGCAAATAAAATCAGTTCTCATTCTTTAAAAGATAACTCTATGAGATTCAGTATGATTATTTTGAATGGTATTCTTAACTAACCTTTGAAGCCTGTGGGTCAGAGATTCTCCTAACAGAAAAGGAATCATTGTCCTTATACACTGGAATGTATTGAGCCTTGGGCAGGCTGTAGAGGTGAGCAAGAACCCTGCAAACTTCCTGAATTCCTGCTTCATCAGCATCAAAGACAGTCCACCACGGAGGATCTTCAGGAAGGGGAACACGGTGTCTCCTAGCTGCAGCATAAACAACTCCACATGCTACTACTTCACTCTTAAATCGCACACACAGAGTTGTCCTTAAGCTGATATACAAAACATATATATAGAATACGTCAGTACTTAGTACAAACACAAATTTAGCTGCAAAAGGAAAACACAAGAAGCCTATCTGATGAAATGGAAGATGTGCAAGTTCCAGGGTCACTGACTACATTCAAAGCCCAAAAGGATTGTGAATCCCCAGTAGATTAAAATGTGCCATGGGCAAAATAAATTTTAGGTCCCCAAAGAAGTCACGGCGGTGTGATGTCATGTGGACAAAGTTTTTAGTCTTATATTATAACCTTTTGGTTTGCAACTTTCACTCTCAGCTCATTATTCAAATATGTCCAGGGTATATCGTCTTAAAAAAGCCCATCGCTTGCAGGTTTGGGTTCATTTTCCTCTATTCATTTCTTCATTAGCCCTTTATATTTTGCATAGTCGCCTGTGTTGATATATTTGTAATGCTCAACTGATGGTTACATGCTTTAAGAGGGTTGCAAAGAAATAAATAATCAATAGATCCACTAGCCCAAACAAACACAGTGCAGCATAAATTGGAAACAAAAAGGCTCACTTGGTTTAATGGGAAAGGATGTCAGTGAAAGAAGTCCTCCGATAGATAAACCAAAAGATAGTATTGCATGTCATGGGCAGTCAGACAGGGGGCGATATGGAACTAGGGCCAGTGGGGCTGTGGCCTGAAAATCCCCTTTTCCACCCTTAAAATTTCTAGTCCAAGTCAAGGTACCCCTAGGCGTGGCCCAACATTTCTTCCACTCCCAAGTGGCCAAGTCCCACCCAGCTAGCTGACTGAATCAAAGAGCCCAAGGCAGCAGGCTCCCTACACGTGCGGGGTGTGTGACTTGGCACGTCCCTTCTCTTGCTCTTCTGTCTCTCTTCTCATCCATCTCCCGAATCAAAATCAGAAGCCCTCTCCCAAATGGGAATCAGAACCCTAGGCAGCGCATGGAGGTGTGTGTGTTAGACCAGGCAACAGCACGCAAAATCAGAGCAGGGCAAGCTGTCGTGCTCCTGCTGGGCATGAATCGTCGGGGGGCAGTGGGCGGGCGGGCGGACACCGGCCACAGCAAGGCGACCCGACGTTGCACCGTCGCAGCATGGACAAGGCACTGCAAGCTCAGCAGCCAGGTCATTGGCAGCACTGCAACCACCAGAAGCAGGCAGGCAACTGGCACTGTAAGATAATCTGCTTCTCCCTTTTGATCTTTTGCTGCAGCAGATAGTTGGTATTTTGGTCAGCTCTTGCTGTCCATCTACAGTACTATAGTGGTATAGCAACAGGCCAACCTTGTAGTGGCATACATCAGCCATCAGCCATGTAGTAGTAGTAGTAGTTGGGAGGCTGAGCTAAGCCATGTACTAGCGTACCATATAATTGATACTAGACTTGTATATATACTAGGCAATGCAATTGAGCAAAGCAGTTCAGTTCCCTGTATCTGTGCCTGCGCAGTGCGTCTGGTGTTCTGAGCTCACCCTTCTACCTCTAGCCGTGAGTTGTGAGTGTGGTAAGTGAGTGAGCTAATTGCTCGCCTGTGCAGGTGGCTGGATTGCCAACAGGCACTCCACTGTCCAATCTCCAGCAAGACAGCATAATTGGGTGAATTCCCCATTCAGCCATTCTCAAATCCCAAGTTCCATTTCAATGTTCAATTCCCCCAATCCACAAATTCCCCATGGATAATTATGTATCTTTCTCAATTTGTATAGAGTTGCAAGATGAAGAGAAGCAATACATCAAAATCTGTTTTTTCTCCTCCTATGCCAATTATCCAATCATGTCACAAAACCAACCTTCTGCCCCAGCAAAAATCAGAGTCAGAGGTAGAAAATATGAGAGGCGAGGATAAACCAAACCATCATTAGTTAGTTATTTTACCACTTCCATGTTTTCATCAAGTATATTGTGTATTTAATGGTGGGATTTAAATACATCATATAAAAAATATGCATTTATTCCTTAGTTTTGTTATCTATGAGTATTTGACCCGGTGCAAGTGGTTTACGCACTTAGTGGCCCTAGGCGTGAAAATTGACCAGCTCAAGCACTGCAGTATTGTAGGCCCATTAGAGATAGGGCTAGGGATAAGATTAAATATCTTGCTCAGAAACTTAGGCATCATCAAGTAAGCCTCTCTAGATATATCGATCAAGTAAAGCAAGATATCAATCTATTAGGGTTAGTCCACTTCTATCCGTGCCCTTGTGCAGCTAACATTGCATTTAACTCAAAATCATACTGAGCTGATGTATCAAAGTCACAATCAACTTAAAGTGAAACATGCAAAAACATTATTTCGTACATGCCCCCAAAAATAAAGAATAAGCAGATCACATTACAGTCCGTAACTGCAATAATAATTTTAGTTGCAAAAAAATTGATAATCTCATAATGTGGAATCAGAAGTACCTATCATTGGCAAGGTTCCATGCCTCTTGAGTAAGCTCAGAAGGGGCTTCAAGTGTTGCAAGGTAGTTTGATATGAACTTATGGGGGTGCTCGACATGGCAAATAAACCCCATCTCCTTCAAAAGATGTCGTTCTGTCCGTATCAGATCATGCCTCAGTTCTGAATATTTCTGTAGCAAAGGTTTAGAATCACACAGTCGGTTCAGCATAACCATCATATACTTCTACCAACTACATGCTAAGATACACCAACAAAAAATGAGAAAACCAACTGTAGCAATGATTCTAACTTCTTCACGATATAAAGTCAAGCCAAATAGTGTGCAGACGTTTCACAAGAAAAGAAACTGAAACTATGTTGAGTTGAACAAAATATACCTTTGAAAAAACATCTAAGAATTCAATTGGCAAGTTTTCTCTCCTACATTCCATTCTGTGGAAGACAAATATAATATGCTTTGATTTCCTGGGACTCTCTTCCAACTTCCCTGCCAACCAAACACAGCTAGCAGCAACTCTCTGCAAGCATAAATAAAAAGGCCCGTTAGTTCCACTCAGAAAAGACTAAGAATGGCTCAATAAGAATAACTGCAGATAAAGATATTAACCTTTGCACTGAATCGAACAAATGATTTCTTGCAGTAAAAGCGATGGAACAGTACTTGTGCCGTGGCCATCACTGCTTGTGGTCTTTGTTGGTCAAGAATACACAAAATACATAATTTTTAATAAATAAATACAAAAGAAAACAAAATTCTCAGAGAATGAGGTCCAGTTATGTTCGAGATTGCTTGGGAAAGTTGCAATCTCCTAACAAGAATTCTCTATTTGTTAGTAAAAATAATTATCAATAACAATGGAACATTGAATATCATGAAGAATTGGCATTGTGACAACTTGTCCATACTGCTGACAGAGTTTTTTTGCTTCAGCATATCATTTATAACAGAGGTTCACCTATGCTTTCTTCAATCATCCTTTTCTTTTTATATTTCTACTGTTATCAAATAGGATGAACCTAAGATAGTATAATAATGACAAGAAGGAAGAGTACTAGAGTAGTAACACATACAAACTCTTATTCACTAAAAGTGTCCTTATATCCTGCAAGTACTATATTTAATTGACAAGGAAATCATGAAACAACAGACAAACCATACCTAATAGATGAACATAATCGATAGTGGTCCATCTCCCTATCATTCTACCCAACAAAAAGTGCACATTGCGGAGTTGGTATATAACAACATCATAGTGACTTCAGAAGAAGTTAATTCTACAACTAAAACAACCTCTGGAGAAAGAAATCCAGAGGCAGCCAAAATTCATCCTGTCACTGTGTCACAAGCTACCACTTGCCACCGACTATTCCTTAATTAAGAAAGAAACCTACTATTACTTATCTGCTACAGTAGGTTAGCCAGAGAATTCAAAATGGAAACACCTCACTGATCCATAACAGTAAAGAACCCACACAGCTACTGAACAAAATACCCTAATCCCAAGCGTAATCAATGGAACTACTACTGAAAGAAAGCAAGTAACCTAGAAATCACACTGGAGAGAACTCAATTGATAATAAGTCGTCAAACGTAAGCTAATTAACAAAACCCTAGGAACCTTGAGAAGCCCCTATAAATGGCTTAACGACAGGATTTGGACATAGGATGCCGGATTAGCGAGAGGAAGTGAGGAACTGCAGGAAAAAGGATACAGCCTGAGGAGGATGCCGCTCTCCTGGATGAGGTCGCAGCCGTAGATGCGGAGCGCGGTCTCGGTGGCCTCGTCGATCCCATCCTTCCGCGACGGCGAGTCGCGCAGCTGCTCGTCCGTCAGGTAGAACGTGTCGATCGCCGTGTATATCATCCTCTACTAGGGCGGCCTCGCCGCCCCCACCGTAGGCCCCCGGCCCGCCTCACCGCCCGCGTCTGCCCTAACGGCCGGCGAGGCGAGGCGAGGCGATGCGATGCAAAGCAGCCGCAGGGAGGTAGCTGGTGCGATGGGGAGGGGCACGGGCGCACGGCGCAGCGGGGACTTTTACATTTTTACCATTACTAGGTAGCATGCGCGTCGCTACGGGGCAACTAAACTTTTGTACTAAAAACACACGGGTCGTACGATAAGATAACAATACTGTGAAATTAAATACTGACATTAAAGTAATATAATCCAAAAAGCAAAGTTTTAAAAATTAACACAGTCACGGAGAGCGCGGTGTCGCAGGCTCATCAATTCTGCTTTATAGACCTTTCCATGCGTTACAACGGGAACAAATAATGCCATCACATCTGTTGTGACAAGAACAAAATAATGCACGACAATTTTAAATTTATACGTGTACTGTACAAATCCAGGAATCCTCTATTGTCCTTCCTAGCTTCATCTTGTTTGTTGTGGCCTTGTGGGTTGCTTCTAGAATACAGTATTCTTAATCCCATATCGCGAGCATTAGCTCTTACTTTTGTTGCATAGATAGATATGAAAAGTTCAGCCTTCCAATCTGCCATTGTGTGCCTGCCACGCAAGCCGCCACCGACACCACGGCCGCCACATTGTCCCAATCATGATGGCCCTCCGCTCCCCACAGCTGGGGTGGCTCAGGTTGCTTACGTGGAGGCGAAATGTTAACTATCAAAATCAGCGTCTGGCTTGTATTACATAAAGATTGGATCATGTCTCTAGAAGAAATACAAAAACCATGAATAAATAAGTGCTAACACCAGGTGCAAAGATTGACTTGGAGATGCAAATAATTGTTTCTGGGTAAGATGCAATCATCTGCAAGGAAAACTTCTAGAAATCAACATATTTCTAAACTCGATTGAAACCAGCAATCATAACTTGCAGAACTCAACAAATAGAATGGAGCTTTAATCTTGCACCATTTTTTCCCTACAAATAGGATTTCTAAATCATAACAACTTTTTAGTCGACTTATAGAAAAGGTTTGGAAAAAATAGTAAAATATCAATGCATCTGCTAACTGAAAAAAGCACATAGCCACCTGTTGAATAGACAAAAGGAAAAAAAATGTAGATTGAGAAAAAAGTGGGAGTTGACCTTGAGGAAGCACTGAACTGTTTAGCAAAGTTCAGTGAATCCGCTGTCAACTGGTCACAAGGCAAAGTTCATCTCCAACTAATCTCAATCTTTGCACCTGGTGTTAGCACATGGATCATAAATGAACAAATTCATTTTCTACAAGCTCTGCAAAAAAGGGGAATAAAAAAATCCTCTGTTGATGTATCAGAATAGTCCATTACCTCTGTTGATGTAGTCCAACTCCCCTGTGCTCAATGTGTCGGCTTGCAGCCCGTACGCTGTTGCCCTGCGTGGCAGTCTAAACATGCAACCATGTCATCGGCATGATGATCGCACCGGTTGTCTCCAAGATCCTCTCATGGAAGTACATCTGACGGCACCTACACACACTTTTGCAGCATCCCGATTCAGAATTCAGATTACACACACATGGCACCATTCATTGTCATGTGTTCTCCAAAAGCTGAACTGCACTTACCTCCCAACATTTGTGGGTGTGCAGCATGTGCAGAGCCATCCCGCAGAGGCTCTTGATGTCCTTTGAGCTGTCCTGAAATCACTGTTTGTTTTGTCGCAAATGTCAGCATAATGTTCAGGTATAAAATTCAGACATTTTTTTTTGTCAAAGTTCAGAGACTGACCTTGCGTATTCCGCTAGCCTAATGGTTGGTATGGACTGTGTTCATATCAACAAAGGGAAGGTTTAGTTCAGGCTGCTGTAGAGGAGATCGTCAACAAGTCAGCCAACCTTAACTCAAAAATCCCTACAAAAATATATAGAACAAAGAGTAGCTCAAATGCATGGAAGGGGAGAGAAAATAAAATGAAATCGGGATCAGAAAAGGATGGCTACAATGTCTTGCCAATTCATTAAAAAAATATTTCTCACTGCCTCCATGCATATAGGATACGACCACAAACTTTTTGAGATATGGAAACAAACACAATGGTAAATTTAATAAACAAATTATTATTTTAATGTCAAGCAGAAAACGACATGCCTTTTGGCCTTAGCATCATGGAAACATGAACATGATGACCACAAACTTTTCATGAGATATGGAAACAAACACAACGGTAAATTTAATAAACAAATTATTATTTTAATGTTAAGCAGAAAACGACATGCCTTTTGGCCTTAGCATCATGGAAACATGAACATGATGACCACAAACTTTTCATGAGATACGGAAACAAACACAACGGTAAATTTAATAAACAAATTATTATTTTAATGTTAAGCAGAAAACGACATGCCTTTGGCCTTAGCATCATGGAAACATGAACATGTTACTTGTTCTAGGAGGGAAACTGAATGAACCTTGGGTATATGTCTGAGTTACAGCTGCAGGTGCCCCTTGCCCAGCTATGCTACATCCTTGTATTATTGATCTTCATGCCATTTCCTGCTTCACTAATTTTATCAGTACCTGCAAAGCCATGACAAATCACCGAATAGCGAATAGTTAATCTTAGAGCAAAGCCAGAGAATTGACAGTACAAACCTGAATGTAAAATTGGAGCACGACATCATATCCAACTAAGATTTGGGGACCTTTTCCTGCAAGCAGGGCACACAACAACAACGTCCCCAAAGCCAAGCATCTGCATAATGCAGGATTAAATTTACTGAATACAGAACATTTGCCAATTCTTATCCTAAACCCTATAGACCAAATGGACAAACTTCTCTAGCCACATGAATGACCTCAAACGAATATTTATTATAGACACTAATACAAAATTATAAAAGGCACTTCTTACTCAGGCCAGTCGTATTGGTCTTCCAGTAGGGCACGTTCGTTTCCCTTCAGCTTCAGCTCTGAAGAATTATCCAGCTGCTGATGTCAATTCAGGTACCTATAGTCACAGTGAATCTATTGAGTTCCATGTGTAGAGTAGTTCACACAAAAGCTTAAAGAATTGAGAGAAGGAGAGCATTGTACTTAAACAGCATTTCAAGATTTTAAAATGGTAATAGCATCATTTTTTAGGAGAAGATTGCAACTTGATTATGCACCTCAGCGACCGTCGTTGAGCACAATCGATTTGTGACTTCAGACACTTCATCTTTAATCAGCAAAGAAGGGGCCTGGCAGTTCCTACTACACACAAAAAAATGATAAATTAATAAATCAGAATTTGGGCAAATATTAACTAATTGCCTTTTTGTGGTTTCCAAACTTTACATGATTGAAACAAGTATGACATCAATATGTAGGCATAATAGATAATACATATCAAGTTAACTGCAGTGAAAATATCATGAACTCTAAACATAACTCTGTCCCAATAGCACATATTCTGTGAAGCAAGAAGCCAAGAAGATAATGTCAAAGCATCATATAGTATAGTAAATTTGTGATGATGGAAACATCAATATTTGTGTGCATACATGTGCCTTAATTTGAATGAGCAATTTAAGGGCATTTAGACAAAACCAGTTTCATGTTAACTGAAGTGTGGCTGCGCAGTGTCTGGCTTTTGTAATCTATGTCAAAAAATGAAAAATATTTTAAAGGCCTATGTCTGACGATATTATTTCAATCCGCTTACCCCTGGCAACTAAACTGCATAATTGTCACTGGGAGGAAATCTGATGCACAAAGGATACTGAAAAGCGCTAACTTGGAAGGATAATCCAATAGCTAAACCGCTTACCCTGACAAATCAGTGGTAGTATCAAATTAACTAAACGAGAATTCATATCTAAAACGTTTATTCCAACAAATGTGATCATCAACTACTTTAAAAGAATGGCGCGGTCAAGTAACAGTGATTTGCCAAAAGCAGATTTTGTTAGTAAAGTTCACCAATCTGCAGTGCCAAATCCAAACTATGGATGAGCGTTAGGCCCCCATTCGGCAGTTGGCACAAGTTCTTTTTAGTTTTATTATGCCAAACCAGAATTATTCTAGATGAAGTTGAATTGGATTTTCTTAATTAAGAACAAAACAAACAAAGAATTAATTGACACAAATTGCCAAATTGGCTAAGCATTTAATTATTAGCCACCTACAACAGAAAGTTTGTGACCTGTGAACAATGGCATTTACAAAATAAAACACAAGTAATTGAGATATCAGGGATCAGATGCCTGGACCTTTCGGCTGGATATCGTCGTTTGCCCGTGCTTGACTTGTTTTTTTGAATGTCATGCTTGACTTGCTGTGGGCTGCAGTCGGCTGGGGGTTGGCCGAATAGGGCTTGGGAGCTGCCGGGCTGGCTTGCAGTGCTGCCCGTTGCGGCGCGGCCTAGTGTGGCCGCCTGCGGCGCCTGCCCGTGGCCCGACGGAGCCGACCAGCCTGTGCACGACGCCTCTGCTCTGCCGCTGCCGAAGACCGGAGTGCTGGTTGCCTGCGCCGCTCCCCTGCTAGGCGACTCGGCCGGCTGCTGCTCGACGCTGCCGTCTGCGCCGCCCCAACCCTAGGTGCGAGGATAGCAGCCGCAGTTCGCTGCTCCGTGCTGCTGTTCGCGGAGTCGCGGTCGCGAAGGCGTGGGTTGTGGGCGCCGAGGGCTGCACCGCAGGACGCCGCGGCGAAGGTCCGGAGTGCGGGACGCGGGGCGGAGGCGGTGGCCAGGTGCTGGTGAAGATCGGGACCAGGGGAGGCGCGCGCGACTGGGGCGGAGGCGGCGTATGCGTCTAGGGGCGTCGGTTGTGCGGGCGAGAGCCGAGCTCGGCGTCGTGGGCGTGACTGCGCGGGGATAGGAGCGGTCCGAGGGGGGGCGCGGGGGGCGGGGCGATCGTCTAACTAAGACGATAACATTTCAGCCTTTTTAGTTGTAGAGATAACCGGATGACGCTTATCGGATTCTCACTCTTACATCTTTAGCATTCTTGTTTCATACATCTTTCATTTTTATCATATTTGCGTACGTGGCACGCCACGGCGGCATGACACGCTGGGGCACAGTCAGCACGGACAGGCGAAATGTCGTTGCTGCCCCTGCTCTCTTCCTCTCTCCCCCTCTCTGACAGCTAGGTCCCACAGCTCCTTTCACTGCCAGGTGGGTCCCACACGTCAGCTTCATCTTCCACCTCCCGCAGGAGCAGGTCCGCCGCGGCCGGTGGCTCCTCCCTGTCTGGCAGCAGCCCCAGCCCAGCGACGGCGCTCCCTCCTGTTCGCGAGCACGAGCAGTCGAGCACGGGCAGCAGCAGCTCCGCCGCGGCCTCGCCGGCGTGCGCGCGAGCAGCAGCTCCGCCAACGCCTCACCGACGCGCGCGTGAGCAGCAGCTCCGCCGTGGCCTCGCGGGCACGCGCGCGAGCAGCAGCTCCCCCGTGGCCTCGCCGGCGCGCGCGAGCAGCCACTCCGCCCGGCCTCACGGGCGCGAGCGCGAGCAGCAGCTCCGCCGCAGCCTCGCGGGCACGCGCGGGAGCAGTTGCTCCGCCACGGCCTCGCGGGCACGTGCGCGAGCAGCAGCTCTGCCACGGCCTCGCTGGCACGACGCGAGCAGCGCCCCCGCGGCCTCGCTGCCGGGGAAGTCGCATGGGGAGCAGGTGCTCTGGCGAGCTGGGCGTGAAGGCCGTGCCGAGCCAGCAGTGCGTGCCACGTCCAGGCGCTGGGCGATGGAGCTCCGGCCATGGTGAGCGGCGGCCGTGGGCTTTGGCTCCCGACGCCCCTGCTCTGCTCTGCTCTGGTTGGGAATGAAGTAGGAGATGAAGCTGACAAGTGGGTCCCACCTAGCAGTGAAAGGAGCTGTGGGACCCAGCTGTCGGAGAGGGAGAGAGAGGAAGAGAGCAGGGGCAGCGATGACATTTCGCCTACCCGTGCTAACTGTGCTCCAGCGTGTCACGCCGCCGTGGCGTGCCACGTACGCAAATGTGGTAAAAATGAAAGATGTGTGAAACAAGAATGCTAAAAATGTAAGTGCCATCTTAAGAGTGAGAATCCGATGAGCGCCATCCGTTATAATGGTAAAAATGTAAAAGTCCCGGCGCAGCGGCGGACCCAGGGAAAAATGACGGTACGGTTATACCGTGCTAAGGCTATCCACACTCATGCTCCTCTATATTCATCCTCTATACGTCCTAGTCAGCAAGATTCTCTCCTCTATACTCAATTCTCCCGCACCCATCCATCCTCTATATCATCCTCTATTCACTCTATCTACTGTGGGACTCACTTGTCACTTTATCTAAATATATCCATGAGTGATCTAGTTTTCAAGGATTTATTGAGATGAATTTAATGGTGCAATCGAAATTTAATTTGGATTTTTGGTTTGTGAGTTATAACATTTTTTTCCTTGGTTTAGCTAGTAGGGCCCGCTACTACGCACTATAGAGTAAACACTGTATTACTCTAAATATAGAGTGAGAGAAAGGATAGAGTATCGTTTTAGAGTATCCAGTGTAACAGTTTTTACTCTATATTCATACTCTAAAGTTTTAGAGTATCATTTAGAGTATGCCACTGCGAACAATCTAAGACTGCTCGCACCGGTGACTGTAAATCCAACCGGTAGCGGTCCAAATGGGTCCAAATTCACTGCAGCGGGAAAAGCGAACCTCGAACCTGGAAGCTCGCCTGTCCGCCAATTGTAGCAGGGTAGCGGCCGCCCACTACCTGCGGACGTGGCGTGGGTCCAGCGGCAGAGCAGGGCAGGGAGCAGGGAGCAAGGAGAGAGAGGAGGCCCGCGCTCGGCCACCGGCCCTGCTCCGGCTCCGGCACCGGCACGGAGAGGGAGGACGAGAGGGCCGCCGCACCGCCGGAGAGGGAGGAGAGAGCCGCCGCGCCGCTGGAGACGACGAGGAGCAGGCCGCCCGCGTGCGTAGGGGACGAGGAGGAGGCCGCCCACTCGCGAATCTGGCCGCCCGCCTGCCCGCCATGGTCGCGCCGCGTCGGAGAGGGAGGAGCAGGCCGCCCCGCGCGCAGGGGACGAGGAGGAGGCCGCCCGCCTGCCATGGCCGACTGCACGCCCGCCCGCCCGCCATGGCTGTGCCACGCGCCCACCACGGCCACGCCGCGCCCGCCGGAGAGGGAGGAGCAGGCCGCCCACTTGCGTCGACAACGGGGAGGCGGGCGTCCCAGCGAGCCGCGCCCCATGGCTGTGCTCCGCGCGCGCTCGCCATCTTCTTCCCCATGGCCGTCCACGTCCCCGGAGCCCGCCCGCGTCGCTGTGGCTGCTGCTCCTCGTCGGGGCCACCGCGCGCCGCCCTCGCCGGCGCCGCCACGCGCTGGAGGAAGCTCGCACCCCGCCGCGTGAGAGGAGGCCGTGGCAGAGCTCGCACCCGCCCGTGGAGGAGCTGGCCCATGGAGGCAGCCGGCGGAGGCGGAGAGGTGGAGGTCGTCGTGCGGTGTTGCTCTCGAAGCCGAATGGATAAGGAGGAGAGGGGAAAAGAAAAGGGAAGGGAAAAAAGGAAAAAAAAGGAGAAGATGAGACTGACATATGGGACCTGTACATGGGTTGTTGGGATAGAGGTTCATATAGAGTATGGATGGGTACGAAAAAACTGGATATAAAACTATGACTAGAATAGAATATTCCTTATAGAGGTTGCATATAGAGTACGATGAGTGCGGGTACTCTAAAGTGTGTTGTGTTTTGTAGTGGCATTATAATGTACTCCCTCCATTCTAAATTATAAGGCATTCCAAAAATCTTGGAGAGTCAAAGCATCTTAAGTTTGACCAAAATTATAGAGAAAATTATAAAAATTTATAACATCAAATAAGTATACTATAAAAATATAATTAATGAAGAATCTAATGATACTTAATTGGTTTCATAAATATTATTATATTATCATATAAATTTGGTCAAACTTAAGATCCTTTGACTCTCCAAGATTCTTGGAATGCCTTATAATTTAGGATAGAGGGAGTAGGTTGTCATAATAATTGATGAGCGGGAAATCAATAGTTTCCGTACCTCTGTTATGGAATTTGTTTTGACAACGAGATTAAGAACAGACTAACACACTTACAATAGTTTAGGACTTTATTATTTTTTTCTTTTAATCGTACTATCAACGGGTATGAATCAGCTTTGAACCAGGTGAGCCTAGTAAGTTAGCGTGGTTCACACTTGTGATACTTAGCTCTAGACAGGGGTGGAGCCAGAAAAAAAAAATTAGGAGAGACTGAACAAAAGTGCTAATTAGCTCTATTATGACCCCTCATAATAGGTTTGAATGACTAAACTCTGGCTAAGGTTTCTTCAGTTGACTTAGAGCTCTCATTAGTACATGGAGTTGAGACACTTGAACTTGAAAAATAGTTGCGCAAAGTTCTTTTCGACATACTGAAAATCTGAAAATTGAAATCTATTATGAGTTCATGACGATCAGACAATCAAACATTCAATCATCCAACCACAGACTCGATTTCACAAAAAAAACAAATCTCCTGCTCGCCTGGAGCCCCCTGCCCACCCGCCGCGCCTAGTTTCCTGCAGCCGACTCACTGCTCGCCTGCCGGCTGCCGCGCTTGGCGCTGGGCAATGGCTGCCCGCTCCCCACTCGCCCGTGACCCCGCGTCGTAGGAGTCGCGTGCCCACAAGGCCGCGAGTGAAGCCGCTGCCACATCGTTGGATCATCGATGGATGCCGATGGGTTGGCGACGGGCACGATGGATTGCAAGGATAGGGTTGGTTTCTTTCACTGGTTGGCCTTGAGCCTTGGCTAGACAATTCTCTGCCTCTATACATCTAACCTACTCCCTCCGTCCTAGGATATAAGGCGTAACCACTTTTTATTCATGTCTCATGATATAAGGCGTGCTCTCTCACAGACATTAATGCAGTAGTTCTAGTGCTGAGAGAGAGAATTAAATGTGTTCTTGGTCTTTGAACCAGAGGTGGTTACGCCTTATATCCTGAGACGGAGGGAGTAATTAGCAAAAGAGGTCCAGCAAATCTCAGCTCCTCCTATCATGTACATCTACGGCTGAAATTTCAAGGGCTTCACGTGCCCAGGAGCGGTAGGGGGCTCGAGCCCCCCTACCCCACCACTACCTCCGTGCCTGGCTCAAGGTAGCTATATGTAAGCCCAAGAATCAAGTGGAAGTGTTGTCGTTCACATAGGTGTTTGAATTGGAAGTGAATGGGCATGTTTCCATACCACCGGATTAGTCCGGTTTTATGCCCAGGGAGGCACCGGATTATGCGGTACAGAAGCCAGCTAGGGTTAGCTGGCCAGAGAGGCACATGCGTCATCAGATTAGTCTGGTGCTAGTCAACGAACTATGCACTACAGCAGCCCTGCTAGGGTTTGCTATGTAGAGAGGTTCTGCAGTCATCGGATTGATTTGGTGCTTAGGCATCGCGTCATCCGGTGTTGTCTAGAAAGTATGCGGAGAGGTTTTATGGCCAATGGATTAGTTCGATGCTAGGCACCAGACTATGTGCTATAAAGAATATGCTCCGTACATAGTAATGGTTGGTTGGACAAGCACCAGATTAGTCTAGTGCTCTATCCAAAGACTCGCCGGATGATTCGGTGAAGCCGACGTACGTAGTAACGGCTAGTTGGACAAGCACCAGATTAGTCTAGTGCTCTATTCAAATAGTCACTGGATGATTCAGTGATGCCGATTTCTGTGCACTGGAGCCGTAACGGATAGTTGTTTGTGTGAGGGGTATTTATAGCCCTCCATCTTATCCACGGAGACTCTCTTGCCACTATGAACAGAGCCGACTAGTAGAGGACATTGGATCTGGTGACAGTCTCTATTCGGCTATCCCTCCGCCTCCCCCTTCGGCTTCCCTCTCTCCTCCGCACGGATTTGACGCGCGCACGGTCAAGGAGGAGAATGTGAGGTGCCAGCGGACTCCACCGTAACGCATGGCGTAAAACGAGTGGCGAGTGCCAAGCGGAAGGGAAAAAAATTCAATGAATACAGTATCCACCCAAACTGATTACAAAAAAAAAGGTTCCACCCAAACTGGTCCCCGTTCGTTTGAGCTATTCAGCGGAATCAGCAGCCATCCAGCAGTGTTTTTCTCTCACAATAAACCAGCGAACAGTACTTCAGCCACAATAAACCAGCGAAACGAACAGACTGTTTATACCACCACTCTATGGGTGACACTTGTGCGTGTGTTTCAGGGAGTGCTCCGCTCGGTTTGAGTCATGACGGTTGGTGCTCGGCTCGTGCTCCGTTTCACAAGGCGAATGTAGGATCTACAGCTGGCACATGTGTCACCCGTCGAGTTGGGGTATGCACACAGCTTGGGTGGATACTGTTGGATTTATTATGGGCCAGACCCATTTAAGTTTAATAAATTAATAAACTCTATTGTGTGTAATTATGGACAATATAAGTTGTACCGGATTGGAATTCTAAGTGTCCTTGACTTGACTTATATGGTGGAAGTTATTCTGTTTAAATTGAGAAGTGAAGAAATGGACAAAGGCGGGTCGGGCCGTGGCAGGTGAGGCGAGGCGAGGCGTGGACCGTGGTTGTGTTAATTTTTAGCACTCACTAACCGTGGAACTCTTCACATGCCTCACTAATCACGGAAGTTTCAACTGGGAGTTGAACTCTTCACATGCCCGCCCTCCTCCTCCTTCCTCTTCCAGCTGAATAGATAAAGAAGAGAGCCCTGTCTCTTTGGTACACAAGAGAGAATATAGAACCACATTTCAGCTAGAACGAAGGTTGCTCCATCTCCTCAATCCGCGCGCACGGTGAAGGGAGAGGGCAGGTGCCTCCAAAGCCCTTGCCGTTCGAGACCTTGCACGAGGGATCGGCAATTAGATTTTTAGGGAGCGTCTACGCGACTGCCCGAATTGCCGCCGTCGTTCGTCGTCTTCTTCCTCGAGTTCTTCATCTTCTTCCCGGATTGCCACCGCTGTTCGTCGTCTTCTTCCTCGAGCTCTTCATCTTCTTCCCGGAGGAGTTCATCTTCATCATCTCCTACGACATGACACTGGAGATAGGACAAGGATCGAGATCATCAGAGCGCTTGAGAGGGTATGAGCTGTTCATCTTCTCCCTATTTTACGCTTTCCAGAACTTATATGTTTCAGTAGTTCCTGCCTGCTGTTTCGTATGTTGTTATGAGTATGTTTCGTATGTTCTGATATACTGTTTCATCAATTTTCTACTGTCTGTTTTTGTTATAAGATATATGTCATGTCTGCATGTTTCTATGGTTCAATTACGTTATTTCACATGCTGCTGCTCTTCTGTTTCAGTAGTTTTGATATGTTGTTTCACATACAGTCCAGTTTTGATTCATGTTCCTTTTATATACGATCATGTTTTATATATGCTTCACATGTTTCTTATTACATGTTTATCGTTGTTATGAACATGATTGATATCATGATCTCGTTTATAAATATTTTTTTATATGTCATCATCATAATGTTAATTTATGGAATTAAAATAACACATAAATTGCCTAATAGTCTAACAATCCAAAACATAATTGTAGGCATTTTTCTGTCAGAGGTTTTGGTGCTGTGTTGAAGCCTGATCCTTTTGATGGTAAAAACTTCTTGATCTGGAAAGCTAAGATGGAATTGTGGCTAACTGCTATGTCATGTTATTATGCCGCTGAGGGCAAGCCTGCTAACTTGTCTCCTGAGGATGAGGCTAAGTTTAAGGCTGATGACAATCTCTTTCGAGGTGCAGTGATTAGCGCACTTGACACAAAGTTTCAGAAAAGCTATGTCATTCTCCCTATAGGAAAAGATCTGTGGGATGCACTTATTGGAAAGTTTGGAGTTACCGATGCTGGTAGCGAGCTGTATCTCATGGAGCAGATGTATGACTACAAGATGGTTGAGAACCAATCTATAGTGGAACAGGCTCATGAGTTTCAGTCACTAGCTAAGGAACTTGAACTGTTTCCCTTTTGCCTGACAAGTTTGTAGCTGGCGGTATAATCGTCAAGTTACCACCTTCTTGGAAGGACTTTGCTACCTCCCTCAAGCATAAGAGATAGGAGTTCAATGTTGAAGAACTCATTGGTACTCTTGATGTTGAGGAGAGGGCTAGAGCAAAGGCCAATGGGAAAGGTGTTGAGACCTCTACTGCTAATGTGGTGCAGAAGAAATTCCGCAAGTTTAACAAGAAGAAAAATCAGAACAAGCAAGAAAATACACCTAAGCCTATTCAAACAGCACAGTTTAAGAAGAAGAACAACAATAACAAGGGAAAGGGAGGATGCTTTGTCTGTGGCAGTGATCAGCATTAGGCAAGGGAGTGCCCTGACCGCAAGTCCACACATGACAAGAAATCAGCCAATGTTGTAACTACTGAGACTGGAGATGGAACATCTGGGTATGGTAATTATTTACCATTTGTTCTTTCAGTTTGTAATTCACCTGAGTAGTGGATGGATAGTGGTGCAAATATTCATGTGTGTGCTGATGTCTCTTTGTTCTCTTCCTACCAGGTCGGGAGGTCTGGCGCCTTGTTGATAGGGAATGGGTCGCGTGCTCATGTTCTTGGTGTTGGTACGGTCATTCTGAAGTTTACTTCAGGAAAGACGGTGCCATTGAAGAGCGTGCTGCATGTGTCCTCCATAAAGAAGAATCTTGTTAGTGCATCTATGTTATGTCGAGATGGCTACAAAGTTGTTCTTGAGTCGAATAAATGTGTTGTGTCGAAACATAGAACCTTTGTTGGTAAAGGATATGATTGCGGAGGCTTGTTCCGCTTATCGTTGCATGATGTGTGTAATAAGTTGGTGAATTCTGTTAATATTTCTGATGAGTCGAATTTATGGCATTCACGCTTTTGTCATGCAAGTTTTGGCTGTCTTATGCGGTTAGCAAATCTAAATTTAATTCCTAAATTCAACTTGGTTAAAAAGTCTAAGTGCCATGTGTGTGTTGAATCAAAACAACCCCGCAAGCCCCACAAGGCTGCTGAGGTGAGGAATTTGGCACCTCTAGAACTTGTTCATTCTGATCTGTGTGAGATGAATGGAATTTTGACAAAAGGCAGTAAAAGATACTTTCTCACTTTTATAGATGACTCCACCAGATTTTGCTATGTGTATCTCTTAAAAACAAAAGATGAAGCGTTTAATTATTTTAAGACCTATAAAGCTAAAGTTGAGAATCAACTTGCAAGGAAAATAAAACGGTTAAGGTCCGATCGAGGTGGAGAATATTTCTCTAATGCTTTTGATGAGTTCTGAGTGGAACATGGAATTGTTCATGAGAGGACACCTCTATTCTCACCACAATCCAATGGGATTGCTGAAAGGAAAAACCGCACTCTAACTGATTTGGTGAATGCCATGTTGAGTACAGCGGGATTATCCAAGGAATGGTGGGGTGAGGCAATTTTGACAGCATGTCATGTCCTGAATAGAGTTCCAACAAAGAACAAAGAGATCACACCATTTGAGGAATGGGAAAAGAGAAGGTTAAATCTCTCATATTTGCGCACTTGGGGTTGCCTGGCTAAAGTAAATGTGCCAATCAACAAAAAGTGTAAACTTGGGCCTAAAATTGTTCATTGTGTATTCCTAGGCTATTCTTTCCACAGCACTGGATATAGGTTCTTAATTATAAAATCTGATGTGCCTGATATGTATGTTGATACTATCATGGAGTCAAGAGACGCTACATTTTTTGAGAATGAGTTTCCCATGAAGAATACACCTAGTGAAACAAGTCATGAGACTATAATTTCCCATGAGCAAGAACTGTCTATTCCTATAGATCATGCTGAGGATTCTCACATGCACATCCCTAAGGAGGATGACACTATAGTCACCCGAAAGAGCAAGAGATAGAGATTTGCAAAATCTTTTGGTGATGACTTTATAGTGTACCTTGTGGAAGACACACCAACCACCATTAGAGAGGCATATTCCTCTCCTAATGTTGACTTATGGAAGAAAGCAGTAAGGAGTGAGATGTATTCTATTATGTCTAATGGAACTTGGAAGGTCGTTGATCGTCCTTATGGTTGTCAACCTATAGGCTGCAAGTGGATCTTCAAGAAAAAGCTTAGGCCTGATGGTACAATTGAGAGGTACAAGGCAAGACTTGTGGCCAAAGGATATACCCAGAAAGAGGGCGAAGATTTCTTTGACACCTATTCACCAGTGGCTCGATTGAATACTATGCGTACATTAATAGCCGTGGCAGCCTCTTATAGTCTTATCATTCATCAGATGGATGTTAAGACAGCTTTCCTAAATTGAGAGTTGGATGAGGAGATCTATATGGATCAGCCAGAAGGGTTCGTTGCGGATGGTCAAGAGAATAAGGTGTGTAGGTTGTTAAAATCATTATATGGCCTAAAACAAGCACCTAAGCAATGGCATGAAAAGTTTGATCATACTCTTACAGCTGCTGGTTTTGCTGTGAATGAAGCAGACTCGTGTGTGTATTATCGGTATGGTGGGGGTGAGGCTGTTATGCTGTGCCTTTATGTTGATGACATATTGATCTTTGGATCAAACCTCAATGTGATTGAGGAAGTAAAGAAACTTCTATCGAGCAATTTTAATATGAAAGATTTGGGAGAAGCTAATGTCATTTTAAACATCAAGCTTATTAGAGAAGGTGATGGTGGGGTAACTTTGTTACAATCCCATTATGTGGAAAAGGTATTGAGTCGCTTTGGTTTTAGTGACTGTGATCCTGCTCCTACACCTTATGACCCTAGCATGATATTGAGAAAAAATCGAAGAATTGCAAGGGATCAATTGACATACTCTCAGATCATTGGCTCACTCATGTATCTTGCGAGTGCAACAAGACCTGACATCTCTTATGTTGTGTGCAAGCTGAGCCGGTTTGTTTCAAAACCAGGAGATGATCACTGGCGTGCTCTTGAGAGAGTGTTGCGCTAATTGAAAGGTACTATGACATATGGTATTCATTATACTGGAAATCCAAGAGTGCTAGAAGGCTATTGTGATGCCAACTGGATTTCTGATGCTGATGAGCTTCATGCCACAAGTGGATATGTGTTCCTGCTTGGAGGTGGCGCTGTTTCCTGGAAGTCTTGCAAGCAAACTATCATAACGAAGTCTACAATGGAAGCACAACTCGCAGCATTAGACACTGCTGGGGCAGAGGCCGAGTGGCTTTGTGATCTCCTGATGGATTTACCGGTAGTTGAAAAATCGATACCGGCTATTTCCATGAATTGTGACAACCAGATTATGATTACAAAAGTCAACAGTTCCAGAAATAACATGAAGTCTACAAGGTATGTTAAGAGAAGATTAAAGTCTGTCAGAAAGCTAAAAACCTCCAGAGTTATAACGGTGGATTATGTCCACACGTCGAATAATCTGACAGATCAATTCACTAAGGGTCTGTCACGCAATGTGATAGAAAGTGCATCGAGAGAAATGGGTATGAGACCCACATGAAATCTACTATAGTGGTAACCTGCTCTATGTGATCGGAGATCCCGTGAAGTAGAGTGGTAAAACAAGCTAGGAGTAGATTGAGAGGAAAGATCTCTTTCTTGACTCATTTCTGATGCACATCTTTCCTATCTGTAAGGCAGGATGGTATTTACCTTAATGTATTCCAAAAGTCTTATAAAGGTGAGATGTTGTCCTATAGAACATCTTTTGAGGAATACACCTATATGAGTCAGACTGCTGGTCACAGTCTATGGGACTTGGGTAATCCCTAAATACTCATGAAAGGCACAGAAGTGTGGCTTATAAGCTTCAAAACAGCGGGGATGCCTTTTGCAGCCTAGTATCAGCTAAGGACTTGAGTAAATCTTTTCTCACACAAAACTGTCAATTCAAGGCATAGTCCATTGTTCAGTTGTTGCTGAGTGAAACTCTTGTTCTAGATGGATGTTTAACTTAACAGTCTCCATCGAAACACTGGTATATCAAAGAATTGTGATTCTCATACTTCATCGTTACAAATCCTAGAGTTTGGTGGGGATTGTTGGATTTATTATGGGCCAGACCCATTTAAGTTTAATAAATCAATAAACTCTATGGTGTGTAATTATGGACAATATGAGTTGTACCGGATTGGAATTCTAAGGGTCCTTGACTTGACTTATATGGTGGAAGTTATTCTGCTTAAATTGAAAAGTTAAGAAACGGACAAAAGCGTGCCGCGCGCGTGCGCCGCCGCTGCCGACCGACCGGGTCGGGCCGTGGGCGTGGGCGTGGCGTGGCTGTGGTTGTTTCGATATACGAGAGAGAATACATAACCACATTTCAGCCGCAACGAAGGTTGCTCCATCTCCTCAATCCACGTGCACGGTGAAGGGAGAGGGCAGGTGCCTCCAAAGCCCTTGCTGTTCGAGACCTTGCACGAGGGATCGGCAATTAGGTTTTTGGGGAGCGTCTACGCGACTGCCCGAATTGCCGCCGCCGTTCATCGTCTTCTTCCTCGAGTTCTTCATCTTCTTCCCGGATTGCCGCCGCCGTTCGTCGTCTTCTTCCTCGAGCTCTTCATCTTCTTCCCGAAGGAGTTCGTCTTCATCATCTCCTACGACATGACACTGGAGATAGGACAAGGATCGAGATCATCAGAGCGCTTGGGAGGGTATGAACTGTTCATCTTCTCCCTATTTCATGTTTTCTAGAACCTATATGTTTTAGTAGTTCCTGCCTGCTGTTTCGTATGCTGTCATGAGTATGTTTCGTATGTTCTGATATACTGTTTCATCAGTTTTCTACTGTCTATTTTTGTTATAAGATATATGTCATGTCTGCATGTTTCTATGGTTCAGTTACGTTGTTTCACATGCTGCTGCTCTTCTGTTTCAGTAGTTTTGATACGTTGTTTCACATACAGTCCAGTTTTGATTCATGTTCTTTTTATATACGATCATGTTTTATATATGCTTCACATGTTTCTTGATTACATGTTTATCGTTATTATGAACATGATTGATATCATGATCTCATTTATAAATCATTTTTTATATGTCATCATCGTAATGTTAATTTATAGAATTAAAATAACATAGAAATTGCCTAATAGTCTAACAGATACTGTATCCACTGGATTTTTTTTACACATGGCAAGCGATGGAAGCAGCTAATGGAGTAATGGCAAGGAGCACAAGCAACGCCCGGTATGTTGTGTGCCTATGTTCTGCCTACAATCTTGGCCAGCCAAGCAGCCAAGCTCCCTGCTTGGAAAATCATCGCTCCTCGTCTAACACCATATCCAGTGTGTATGTATTGTAGGTCATACTCGCTCCGTCCCAAAATAAGGACATATCTTATATCCTGAGAAGTCAATTCTACTTAAGTGTGATCAAACTTCTAAAAAATACTAATATTTATGATAATAAGCATCATTAGATTAATTACATTATATATTTTTATAATAAACCTAATTAGAGATATAAATGCATATACTATTTCCTATAAATCTTAGTTAAATTTAAATTAGTTAACCACTCGACATGTGAGATGAGCGCTTATTTTGGGACAGACATACTACTTTCCTTGCATCAGGTGAAGGACAAAGAAACATGTAACTGCGGTCATTTATAAATATGAACCAAACATGCTCATAATACAATGTTGTTATCGCCCCAAGTTCAGTAGCTTATTCATACATCACTGGAACATTACAGCCAGGTCCAGGAATAAAATTTATTTACTTGTTGAGGCCTAACTGGTCATAGAATACATCAGAGGGAGACCGGAGATCGCTTTCAGTAGTTCGTTAAGATTTTGTCTCGTGAGACACCATCTGCTACAAGGGCTGAGGTGAGTTCCTGTAGAGTAGAGCGCGTCATCAGTATCAACAATTCATCATTGCATCCAAAAAAAAAGAAGCCATCGATTTTACTCAAAGAAAAAAAAAAGGACATGTAGCATTGTACTTTCAACACGAGGTGCAACTCGTTCTGGAGTCAGTACTGGCTAATACACTACCAAATTCATCTAAATGCTCAGGTGCATTAAACTGCGTAAAGACTCCATGAAATGAAGTGGGATTTGGAGCAAGCACCTAAAGATAAATGTTCAAACCTGATGAAAAAACATGTAGTTACTCCGTACTTCACATCGATATCCAGCATTGACAAGGTTTCAACTATGGGCTTGCAAGTCATGCCTCTGCTGGAGCAGAGCAAATGGTACCATGGATCTAGTATGTTAGGACACCAAAAATGTGTGCCACCCTAATTGAACAAAACTCTCTCTACCCACCAGCTTCCTAGGTGAAAAGGCCACCCGCTCCTTCAACTTCAATCCGGATCAATTCTGCAAGCTACACACTGTCATTGCTGGATCCTACAAGACCATTAGGCAAAACGGTCCAAGTACTCAAGCTTGGTGATGGAAGGACTGGGTGGTGCAGTTAGTTGATGCAGGTGAGAGAAGGGGAGAGTCATGAGAGGTATAAAGGTTTTAGGAGTCAGCATGCTACATAGGTGAGCCAGCTCTCATTAGGATAATTTGGACCTAGGATGCTACAGTTAGCAAGTTTAGGGATGTAGAGTCACCATTTTTAATACATACTACTTAAGTGCATTCATGCACAGTTTGATGCAGTAGCAGTTTGACTCACAAGTAGCAAACAATTTTTTTCATAGGCTCAAGACACTTAATGGTAAAGTTATGTAAAAGAGTCTTGAAACAACAACAATGCGCACCTCCTGCATTTCATTCTGTCCACAAAGTACGGCTCCTGTAGAAGATGGATTTACTATGTTCTTGTTTCTGTAGAAAGCATCCTGCAAGATTAATGTCATTAGAATGATGTCTCAGGTGTGTACCATAGTCACAAAGTTTCTGGGTCGATGGGGTCGAGGTACGGGGTCGCGGTACGTGGTACGCTACTCGTGAGAGATTTTTACACTTCGAGTCGAAAATGAACCCATGAACCCGGGTCGGGGTCGACGAACCCGGGTCGAGGGTCGAAGGTGGTGAACCCATTTTATGTGACTATGGTGTGTACCAGAAAACCTGCAATATGACAAAACAATGGTGGAGCATTTCTTGTATTACCTGAACATGTCCTCGTTCGCCTTTCCAATTGTCATCTGGTCGTGATAAGATTGGTATTATTTTAACTCCAGTTGACTCCCAGTTCTTGAATCTCTCCTGTCAAATGGAAAATTATATCTTTGTTATGTGAGATAAAGACTTCTCTGGCAAATACACGATTTGCATACAGCACATAGGGGAAAATTCTCCAACCTGGTATGCCATCGATTGCAGACTTCTAGCACCATAATAAAGCCTCACATCAGCTCTTTCATTGGCAGCAAAACCGAACTCGATAAGTGAACGAATCGTACTGCATCAAAAAATACACAAGATTAATCTGGGCAAGATCAGAGGAAGCTCAAAATTTAGAGCAGAAGCAAAATTAGCTAGTCAGCCAGACAGCCACAATACAGATGAAAACTGAGAATAGCATTCTTGAGGATTATGATTTACAGCTATGGCTGATGGCTGACCTAGTCCCTGACCATAGTTTGTTGCTCCAGTAGGTAGTTGGTAGCATGTCAAGCTCAAAGTTGTCAGCAACTACTTGTAGGAGGCTTTGGTAGTCTGTTAGGCATGGTAGCTAGTTGTGGTGGAATCCAAAATGGGAGGAGGCTTGTGCCAGCAGAAGGGGGCTAAACTAGCATTGAGGGTAAGGGGTGTGGAATAAAAGGTATATGTGATAAAATGTCAAGGGAATTCCTACAATAACTACCTGGACATACTCTACTAAATAATACAGCAAATTGGTAACATAAATAATTTCGAAGGGGTTCTTTATTTTCTAATTTCACCCCTCCAGAACATTAATAGTATAGCAATACCTACATCTAATACTGCATGAACACACAAGCCTTCTTTGCTGTGTTATTTGAAGAAAGATTGGATGTCGTTCGAGAAAAAGAAAGACTGGATGATTAATACACTACCAAGCCAAGTGTATGGCAAGTCACAAATTCATATGCCTATGTGGTAAAAAAAAGCCTTGATGCCGGGGAGTACAAGGACATATTCTCCTTCAAAAGAAACTAGCAAGCAGAACAGTTCGTTTGTATATCGGGTTGCTGTTTTGGTAACTGACAATTTAATCAACAACAAAAATCACGTCTCAACAAGAGGAGACAACAGAGGTAACCATCCATGGACACAGATTTGGAAAAGATATTCTTTAGTGATGTGGTTTAGTTATATCTACATCGATGGTTAGTACAATAAACACAATGGTCCAACAGCAATTTATATGCCGATGATGAGGCCTATGCGGCTGTGCCTTGCTTTGCAGTTAATAATATAGGGAAATGAGATTTGTTGGATGAGATGAACCATCATTATTGTTCAATGGGTTCACTGCATATTCTTATTTAGCCAAGCTTAATTATGCTTCACCATGCCCATGCTACTGAAGATGGAGTATGATGCAAAGTTATAAAATTGTTTATGAATTATGATATAACTTGAAATTCATTGAATTTTAACTACTGTTTTTCATATAATTTCAAACACAAGAGAACAATAATCTTTCTAGTTTTGACCTCAGCTTAACCTTGATTATTATTTGGCACATGGTCCCCTGAATGCTGCATTCATATGGTTATAACCCAAACTATGAAACCATCTACTTTACATCCTTCAATTATCAAAGCCAGAGCATAACTCCCAAGCCAAATTCACCTGGTTTGAGCAGGTTCCTATTTGAAGAATCCTTGACTTTTGTTTAGCTTGAGACTCAATCACCATGGACCATGCCAAGTTCACAGTTGTCCTTGATCAAGAAGTAAAAAGAAAGAAAAGGAAAAACAAGGGTCGAGTGTCATCCAAACCCTTCATTTTGACATCGGTAGTTCTCTTCCCACCTGTGTGCCCTAATTCTCTCTCCAATCACCATAGCAATATCAGTAGCAATAGCAACCCAAAATTGATTTAGTATGATGTCCAGTGATTCAAATGTGTTGTTTTATCTCATCCCACCTCTGCAGTTGCAACCATAAAAGAACTTGTAATTTGCTAATCTGGAAAAGAACTTAAAGCTCCAAAACATTTTTATTAAAAGAACCTTTTTTTTCTTGATTTATTACTAAGTGAAATGAATGCACACAAGGAGACCTCAAACGTACTCAACTTTGAGCAGAGGCAAGCAGCAGATGCATAAGAACACATAAGACCATGACAATAACGACAACAGATACGAGACGCCCTGTTGGGAGGGGGGCTGTGACCATCCATTCTACCCCAGTGGCCACCAAATGACTAAGCTATCCCTACACAGAAACTGAAGGGAGTGGATCTGCGCAGGAAGCAACTGAAATCATCAGAAGCAGCGGTGCAGACAAGACGATGGCGTCATTGGCAATGAGGAACAGCAAGATGTGGCTTCTGCTTCACAGCAGCAGTAGATCTCGGCTGGTTGAAACTAATTCTAGCTCTGCTCTAGGATGGTAAAACAATGTGCCATTCTTATTTGTTGATTAAGCATACCAACTCTGTCTGGTGAGATGAATTAACGTTTATGTATTAAACCTGATGCCACATGAGACAAGCAACAGGTGCATCTAAGCAGAAAGATTATTTTTCTGAGCTTTGAATGGTTGAAATGAAGGTTCAATAGTTGACAGATGTATAGGTTGTTTGGGTGAAGATGAGGTTACTTAAGTTCTCAGGGTTAATAAACATTATGATGTCAATTATTTTACTGCACAATGCAGTTATCTGTTACAATGTGTGAGCAAACGATGATCGAAGAAACGAAGTTTTGATGACATTCTTCCTACAAACAGGCACAATTACAACGGCTCATCGGACATGCTGAGATCAGCAGAGTAGATAAATTTGATGCGACTGTCCGTAGATTAAATGATTTATGCGAAGTAATAATAAATATAAGGAGAACAGATGTATATTGAGTAGAGAAACGAGGGATGAGAATGACCTGATCCCCGTCCCCGTCGCGAACATGAGCACGGTCTGCGCGACGTCGGGCGGATTTATCTTGTCGAGGGCGAACCCGTCCCCCGTGACGGCGCCGAGCTCGACAACATCCCCGTCTCGGAGGGTGCAGAGCCGCTCCGCGGTGGTCCCCGGCACGGTTTTGACGACGAACTCGAACCGGGGCCCCGCGCCGGGCGGCGAGGCGATGGCCATGAACGCCGGCTTGAGCTCCTCCGCGGCAGAGGGTACGCGGATCTTGAGGTACTGCCCCGGGGTCGTGTACGAGTCCACGAGGTCCGCGGCGTCGGAGAGGTCGACGACGAAGTGGGAGATGGAGCCGTCGGCGGTGGCGGCGCTGACGGCGGCGACGGGCGCAGGGGTCCAGAGGGCCGCGTCCTGCTTGACGGCGTAGGCCGTGGTCAAGGAGCGGAGGCGGCTGCGGAGGAAGGGGAGCGCGCGCATCGGGAGCGGAGAGGCGGAGGAGGAGGGGTGGGCACGGAGGGCGAGTCGGGGAGGCATCGGGGCCGCGGAGACGGCGGCCATTACGACGGGCTGGGGCGGGGGAGTGAGTCGGAGTGTTGGACTGCAGAGTGGAGACGGTGGGAGGCGCCGGCCGAGAAAGCTGGACAACGGATAAAAGGGTCGTGCGCCCTGGCTGCCCTTTTATGGGCCTCTTTGGTTGATGCTTCAAAAGCAGACCAAAAAAAAAAGTGCTGCTATATGGGTGCCCAAAACTTAATGAATTGGAGTTTAAAAAAAACTAAATGAATTGGTATGAGCAAATTTACTTATACGTTATCAAGTCCTCGACTTGGCACGGATGCTCGCATTTTTCTAAATTTATTCTAGGATTTAACGGCGCTATACTTTTAGTGGTAGGTGATGTCCACGTCGACAGCGAGGCGCCTGTAGTGACTTCGTGAATCTCGAGATCTGCTGGCTCAGTCCTTCGGAGATGCTCGTAAGAGTAGAGTTTGCGTATGTGTATTCATAGGGGTGAGTGTGCGTGCATTGTGGGCGTCACGTTGTACTGTGTAATTCTAAAAAAAATCCTTATGTATTGGGTGGTATGATTGTGCACTATCTTCATTTGACACCGAACGAGAAGGATATTATTTTTGCAAGACGACAAGTGTTTGTACACGACTATATTGCTGCTGAAATTTTATATTATTTTTTAACATCTTAACCACTTCAAATAAAAAAACTCAAAACTATAAAATTTTACGTCTCATTGAGATATACAACTTTCATGTAAAAAATATCTTCATTTCACATCATACAAGAATGGTATAATTTTTCTAAGGTAACGAGTTTTTGTACGTGATTAATATGATGCTGAAACTTTATATTATTTTTTAGCATCTTAACGATCTCAAATGAAACAACTCAAAACAAGAAAGTCGTAGATCTTGTTGAAAGCTACAATTTTCATATAAAAACCATCTTCATTCGAAAATTGTATAAAAAAACATACGATTTTTTAAGATTGAATCTTGTCGGGGTCGCTGCACCAAGGATTTCCACTGTCCATGGTAGCAAATCATACCATTCCGATACATGTGGCGCGGTAGTGTGTTTTTGCCACGCCAGGCACGTTGGTGCTGCCAAAAGGGTTAGAAATAGAAATAAAAAGTAGGTGGGATGATTGTTAAAAAAAGATTTTAAAAATGGTTAAAAATAAAACCTTGGCCAGGGTTGAAACATTTCCGGTAAGTTCTGAACATGTTGAATGGGTCTCTGATAATTGGCTAAATCGTCGATCTTTTTGCGAGTTGAATGTGCATGATATGGAATCTAAAGATAGTGTGTACAATATCTGAGTTACCTTGGCACGGAAACTGCACATGTGCTGTTTGCCTGCATGTTGGCACCAAATTTCCTTGCCACAAAAATTTTTAGAATAGCTTTGTTTTTGCCACAATAGAATTCTCAGAATTGACTCTTCCTCTTTTGTGTTTGCACAGGTTTCATCTTCGAGATGAGAGACCAACCTCGCTGTGATAGATCAACCTCAGAAAGTTCTAAATGAAACGTGTCATATCACTGTTTATAGATTAGTTGTGATATATTACCTACTCGGATGGCGACAAACCTGATTTTCTGAGGCTGCTCACAACTCACTCTCTTATTTCTACCCTGAACTAGTGATACCAAAAAAAAAGATGTATTTGATGAAAACTGAAAATTAGAACATTTACATCACATGTTCTTCTTTTTTTTCCTTGCTATTTTGTGCGTGCGAATATACGATCATCTTGATGTTGCCGAGATTAAAATATCTGTTAATTCGACATTTTGTTGCCGAGTAGTAAGACGCGATAGGCACAAGAAAGATCGGATTATTTTTACCAAAACATTTGTTTGATGTTTGGTGACTAAAACTATAATTAGAACTTTTAGGTCACATTTGAACGGTAGAAAAAACACTCACTCACATATGCTACAAATGTCAAAACATGTAGCGAAACATCGTCCAAGTGCATATTAGACGAACCTCAAGCACCTGCTTCAGGAACTCCAAAATGGAGTTTGCTCCATAATAAAGTTAATAGAACAAAGCTTACTTTGGTGAAGCAGAGTAGTTCCAAATAAACCAATAATTTTACGATGGTGCTCAAGGATTCTAGTGGTCTAACAATAAGGTGTTTTGGTTGGTGGAATGGAGTGGTCCATGGTTACACTAGTACAAAAACCTTTAATGAATTGGTTGCTTAATAGAGGCGGATTGCAACCGCCTCCAATTAAAAGTCACGGTTAATCGTGACTTTACGGAGGCGGTTGCCTTGCCCGCCACGGTTAATCGTTTAATGGAGGCGGGCGCCTTAAGGCAACCGCCTCCGTTAATGATGATTAACGAAGGCGGTTGCCCTAATGTGCCTGCCTCCATTAAAGGTTTAACCGAGGCGGTCTCTTTAAGTCGACCGCCACAGATAAAGTTTTAATGGTGGCGGTCTTTTTTGTTACTTGCCCGCCTCCATTAATATTTTTCCATTTAAAAAAATAGTCTCGTCCATTTGAATTTGAATTTGAATTCTATTTTCACAAATCAAACACATATAAGAGCAGAATCAATACATGTATAAACACATATTACACATATCAAGCATAAACACATAACACATTCATTGGTTTCCTCCATCGTCAACCAACATCATCATAGTTATTACACACATGCATGATGTCAAATGTTTACATGTGAAACTAAGATCACACCCCGCTATCAACTTTTCCCGAAAAAGAGGTTCGGCAAGATGTAATCCTTGATACTATCAACTTTTCCCGAAAAAGAGGTCCGACAAGATGTAATCCTTGATTTATAACTTGGTGCTCCAGTTTCTGATCCTTTTGAACTTCGGATCCTGCGTTAGCTCGCTTTGCTCATTGAAGAACGTTCACCCTACATGCGTGCTCTCTGTGACAAACTTACATATGTCCGCTACTGTTTATCTGAAGCGTTGGTCGACCTTCTCCTTTTTCCAACATCCTTGTGCTTTCTTGAGCTGCCGCCAGCTGCTACTGAATTTGATGCACGTCCTCAGGTACTCACAAACGTAGAATCCACATAGAACTGAGCCACATGGTTGTTTGGCGCACTGCACGATATATAATACAAATCATTAGAGCATATATAGAGAGCAGGAGTAGGACAATATAGTATAGTAGTAGTAGTATTGATGTAGGAGTAGAGTAGAGTAGAGTAGTAGTGGTAGGGATGAAAACGGATCGGATACGGACGGATATCACTGATATCGTATTTGTTTTCATATTTATGTCCGGATTCGGATTCGAATACGGATAGTATAAAAAATGTCAGATAGAATACGATTGGATATCGGCATCATAAATATGTGATTTAAATATTCGGATACGAATACGGTATCGGATGTTAAATATCCGGACTCGGATACGGACGGATTAAAACCCCTCTAAATGAATTCGGTCTCGAATATGGTCGGAAAATATCCGTACCGTTTTCATCCCTAAGTAGTGGTAGTGGTGGTATAGGAGTAGAGTAGAGTAGAGTAGGAGTAGAGTAGAGTAGAGTAGAGTAGAGTAGAGTAGGAGGAGTAGTAGTGGTGGTATAGGACTAGAGTATAGTATGAGTAGAGTAGAGTAGTAGCAGTAGTAGTAGTAGCAATAGTATTGGTATAGGAGTACAGTAGAGTACAATATAGTAGTAGGAGTAGTAGCAAAGAGCTGACAAGGAGTAGGAGTAGTACTACCAGTAGTAGTAGTAGAGAGTATGCTCCATATAATAGCACAAACGATTTTTGATATACTTACCGGGAACTCGCGCCTGAGTTTCGGTTTCGTGCCATTCTTGATCTTCTTCTTCTCAGATCTCCGATCATATCAGTTGGGATCTTGCATGTACTTCTTATAAGTGCTATACGAAAAATCGCTAGTGTCCACAACAATTTGAACACGTATGTTAATTGTAAATGAATAAGTTCCGTCACTTACTATCTCAATACGCTTTCAAAGTGCTTGTACCCTGCTCGGTTGAGCAACGTTGACCGTCTCTATTAATGGATTAACGGAGGCGGTTGTGTTAAGCTGACCGCCTTAGAGCATCTCCAAGAGTTTGCCAAATGAGATTGGCATCCTTTCAATTTTGGCAAAATGAGAAAATTTGGGTTCCAACAGCTTGGCAAATGAGGTTGGCATTCTTGGCAACTTGCCATCCACCAGCCTCGCACGCGCAAATATGCGCGCGCGGAGCGGACTTGGCATCCGTATGTACGAGAGAGGTGGAAGGGCACAAAAATAATTTTGTTTCTCTCTCAGGGTTCCTGATGTAAGTTTTTAAGAGGTGGAAGGGCATAAACATAATTTTGTTTCTCCCTCAAGGTTCCTGATGTAAGTTAGATCTGGGTTTGGCAAGTGAATTATACCAAACTCTTGGAGAGAGACTGTTTTTTTACTTGGCATATCTTTTTACAACTTGGCAAAACACAAGATTTGCCAAATGAAAATTGCCAAACTCTTGGAGATGCTCTTAGTTAATGCTAATTAACCGACGAGGTCTTTTTAAATTGACCGCCTCCGTTAAACATTAACCGAGGCTGCCGCTCGGGAGGGTGGCCTGGCTAGGGATAACAGAGGCGATCGAAAATAGTGCCCGCCTCCATTCAAAAAAGGGTACCGCCGCGCAAAAGAAATTCTATAGTAGTGTTATCTCACTCTCTAGTATTTTGTTTAATTTGTCCAATAAAATAAAATGAGTATTTCCATTACCACCTTATTCCTCACAACTTAATAAGTAGTTAAGTATTAATACGAAGAATGTGGTGGTTCCACTAAATTTACAGCGTGCCCGCTCCATGCAGCGTGGGTTGGTTCGGCATCTGGCGAATTCCACGGAGCCCAGTAGCTCCGCACGTTGGCTTGTAATTATTGCTACAGATTTTCCCTCAAAAAAAATATTGCTACAGAGAATAAACCAATGACGGACGAGATCATTCCATGACTTACACCAAACAATTACACAAGTTCTGATGTAGGATCGGAACTCCACAAATGGACCGTGCTCCAAGCTAAACGCGTCATTAAAGAATGGATTCATTATACATCACTTTATTTATAATGAATTGGTTTCTCAAACCAAACACATCACCAACGTCGGGACCCGCTCTAGGCAGGCGGGTTCAATGCGATAAAGCTTGAGCGGAAGAAAGAAAATACTACAGCGAGTATGCACGTGCTTAAAAGAGTAATGCCGATCGGAAATGCATGTCGGAGAGCCATGCTTCCGTCCCATACGATGAAGCGTGAATAAGGCCTTATTGAGTTCCTTCTCAAAACTTTACACTATAATATTTGAAAATATAGATTAAAAAATAACTAATTGCATAGATTAAGTATATTTTACGAGACAAATTTTTGAGCCTAATTAGTCCGTGATTAGACAATGTTGTGCTACAGTAAACATGCGTTAATGATGGATTAAGTAGTCTTAATAAATTCGTCTCACAGTTTAGAGACGAATTCTGTAATTAGTTTTTTTTATTAGTATATAAACACCTCTTTCAATATTTCATGAAACATTCAATGTGACTTAAAATTTTAGACCTCTCAAGCTAGATAAGGCCTAACGTCTCGCGGGATATTGACAGATGGTGAACACGTATAACCCGAACTTACACAAGCTTACATTTTATAATATCGATTCAGACACGTGTTGTATTTCGAGAGAAAAAAAATCTGTCAAATCGGATACGCGTGAGACGGACACGGGTTGTTCACATATCACACTCAGCACGCGCTAAAACAACGACGCGTTCGTCACAACTTTTCACAAGCTGACGATTCGTCATCTGATTCTGATCAGTGCGACAAGGCTACAATCACCACCAGACAAAAATGAGAAATGGTGCCAGCATCACAGTTAAACCTGTTTGGTTTCTGAATCATTCAGTTTAACTCCCATCATATTAATATTATAGTAAATGCATGGAGTACTAAATGTAGACTAATTGCATGTATGTCGGCACAGATTAGGAGTAATTTATGAGACGAATCTATTAAGTCTAATTAGTCTAAAATTAGAAACTTTTTGTCAAATAAAACAAAAGTGCTATAGTGTTTTGTTAAACTTTAACACCTCTAACAAACAGGTCCTTAACTGAGTTCATTTATTTTCTGGCGTAACACGGTAAACTTTCGCTGTACTGCAAATTAAAAAGGATAGGATATATAGGGAGAAGTGGAAGGCCTTTTCTATTTCTTTTCCTTAACTTTGGATGGAAAGAAAAGAACGCATCCTTTAATTAATTAATTAATTTACCTATCTGGTGGCATCCTCTTCGACTGGAGCACGGACTGCTGGACGGTGTCCGACGTCCACAAAGGCCGGTATCCATCTCGGCTAAGTTGTCCGATCCGGGTATGTCGAGCGATCCCTGGTGGATCACTGTCATCTACGGGTCGCAGCTCGATCATGAGAAGGCTCGACCGTCGCTGCGACGTCGTGGTTTTGACTCCCTCTTTTTCCTCGTCGGCTGGGCCATTTGGAAGGAACGGGCGAGGACCGTCAATGGAGTCTCAACATCGGCTGCGCGCCCGGGTTCAAATTCAGGAAGAAGCTGAGGCTTGGTGTCTCGCGGGCTACCAGCAACTTGGGCTCCGTTGGCTCTGGCTTAAGTTCATCCAGAGCGGTCGCAAAATTTGTATCACGTAATTAACGCCCCAAGCGTTTTCGTTTAGGGTCAGCCTCGGTAACCCTCGAATTACCGTCGCCCCCTACCTTTATAACAAAACTCTATTCTGCTTAATGAAATACGTGCCTCGGCACGATCGCGAAAAAAAAAATTAATTAATTAATTTACTAACGTGTGTATGCATGGATGGCATCATGTCATCATCATTTCTAATTTAGCAACAAAACCCTTAATCTCATGCGTAATGTCCCCATGATTAGAGAGCGTTTTATGACTTCGGATCTCCTCCTTTTTTACCGGCCTCGATCTGCCTTGGACCGAGGATGGAAATCTGCCATGGCCAAGGTCGATTCATCTGAGCACGCAGTAGATGATGAAGAAGTTGTGAGAGAGTAGTAGTGGGTTTCGTGTGGTTAAGGGCAGTGGTTAAGGGCAGTGCTTATGCTGAATGAGGTTAAGGACAGTGCTTATGCCGAGTGAGGTTAAGGGCAGTGGTTACTGATTAGTGAGGCGCGCCATCTTTAATTTAACATCGAAACCTACAGAGCTAATATTTATTTGCTAATGATTCCTCAAAAGAATATTTAGTTGCTAATAATTAGCTTTTTATCCAAACAGGTACGACGAATTATTAGATAACTACCTCACTTGTTGGGCAAAACCAGCTAATAGTCATCTATAGCTAATATTAGCTAGCAAAGTATTAACAGTTAATGATCCAAATAGGGCCTTAATTTACCATGATTAAAGTAGTGTGAGATTAGGGAGCGTTTCACAGTTTTTTCCCTTTTTCTGAAATGAAAGACTAAAAGAGGCAGGAGTTCTGCCCTGGATTAAGGATGGATCCAGTTTCAGTCAGGTTACGCGAGACTACGAGAGTTAGAGCATCTCCAACGACTACCTAAATCCACTACCTATCCTATATTTGAGTAGTGGAGACTAAAAAAACTCACTCCAGCAAGCTATCTATTTGACTACCTAAATTTGTTGGCCCAACAAATTTCTCCTCCCACTACCTACATCTGTTGGGTCAACAAATGAGCAGCTAAAAATTTGTTTGGTCGTTTCCCCTACCCACGCGAGCTCGCCCGACTCCTTCCCCGCGCCGCCAGAGCAGGGCCGTCACCGTGCCCATCCACCGCCGCCAGGAAGATGACCGGCGTCGTCCCTTGACCTCACCGGCGCCGCCCCGTGCTCCTCACCGGCGCAGCCCTTCCTCTAGCTCGGCCCGTGCCCTCCCCCGCCAGATCTGGAGGGCCGCCTCCCCGGTCGTCTTCACGAAGAAGAAGGCCGCGACGGGTGTCTTCCTCCACGCCGGGAGCCTCCCTCCGCACCCCTGCTCCCTCTGACGCGAACGACAGCCCTTCCGGCGCTAGCCCCTCTGCTGTCCTGATCTGCGCCGACTCCAGCTCTCATCGGCGACCCAGCTCCCACCGCCGGACCCAGTTCCCACCGACGCATGGCCGCAGCTCCCACCTGCACGCTGTCTCCCTGCCGCCTGGGCACAAGGTATGAACTTGCCTGGATAAAATTTCATACGTACCTCACCTGCACGTTGTCTAAATAATTTCCTGTGTGAAACTATGGCCACTTGTAGATGGTTTTGTTTGATGATGATGAAGATAACATTATCAACCAATTCTTCGAAGATATGATGAGTTCGATGATGATGCTCTTATCTTGAGCTTGATTGCACATGATGAGGAAGAGCAGAGAAGGAAGAAGAGGCGACGTGGATCAGTCCATGGACGCGAGGTGGTTTACAGAGACATACATGCTGGCAATTTGAGAATTGTCGCCGACTATTTTGCAGATGTACCGGTATACAATGAGAATTTTTTTAGGAGAAGGTTTCGGATGTTAAGAAATCTGTTTTTGCGGATTGTTGAAGGTGTTGAAGCTCACGATGACTATTTCAGGCAAAGACCAAATGCTGTAGGGCTACTTGGTGCCACTGCATTGCAGAAAGTGGTTGGTGCAATCCGTATGCTTGCATATGATGTACCAGCCGATTCAATGGATGAGGTAGTGAGAATAGCAGAAAGCACAATAATTGAGGCCTTCAAGCATTTTGTTATAGCCATAGTAGATATTTTCGGAGATTAGTACCTGAGACCACCATATGATGATGACACAAGGAAGCTTTTGGCCTCAAATGAAAGGAGAGGATGGCCGGGTATGTTGGGTTGCATAGATTGTATGCATTGGCGGTGGAAGAATTGTCCTATAGGTTGGAAAGGATATTATGAAGTACATGTTAATGATCCTACAATGATCCTTGAAGTCGTGGCTTCTCAAGATTTGTGGATTTGGCACTCCTTTTTGGACTACCGGGCTCTCAACGACATCAATGTATTGCAGCAATCACCACTCTTCCAAAGGTTAACTTCTAGAACTTCTCCTGTTGAGTACTTCGTGAATGACAACAAATACACTATGGGATACTACCTAGCTGATGGCATTTATCCTTCATGGGCTACTTTTGTGAAGAGTTTTTGAAACCCACAAGGCAACAAAAAAATTCACTTCACACAAGCACAAGAATTTGTGAGAAAGGATGTAGAGAGAGCATTTGAAGTTCTTCAGTCTAGATTTGCCATGGTGAGAGAACCTTATAGGATATGGGACAAGGAAACCATTTGGTACATCATGACCGCTGCTGTTATTCTGCACAACATGATCATAGAAAATGAGAAGGGGGCCGAGGAAGAGGATTTTGACTATGATCAAGATGGTGGTGAGGTGTTGAGGGCAGAGGATTATCGTCGTGACCCACTTGTTTTGAGTGACTTCTTATGTATACATAATGAGATTGAAGACCGAACAATTCATGAGCAACTTTCTGATGATTTGATGGAGCATTTGTGGGCGCGTCATGGTGTGTTATAGTGAGATTTAGATTTGTTTGATTATATGGTTGTATGTATGTGAATTTATTTGATTATCTATGGTTGACCAAAGTATATCATTGTATTTTATTTGAACTTTGTAGTATCCTACTTTGATTAATTATGTTTGAACTATGTGCTTTACTTGTGGTTGAAATACTTTTGGTTAAATTATATAGGAGAGATGAAGATCATAGAGGGGCAATATGTATTTGTGAGAAAATAAAATAGATAGTCAGTTTTAGGTAGTACCACTAGAGACGATAGCAAAAAATAGTTACTCTAAGAGTATCTCCAACAGTTCCCCAATACCTCCCCCTAAAACTGTCATATTGGGGACAACTATGTTTTTTTCTTGCTTCAGCAGTTCTCCAATACCTCTTTCTTTTTTTTTTGTGGCCATCAATATTTTCTTCATCTCCCCTCAAAGAAAGAAGGAGATACAACTCCCCTAATACTATGAGGACCATCCCAACTACCACTTTTCAGTCATATTTTCTCTTACACTCCTGTGGGACCCACCTTTCATATGAGTATTGGGGGAGATATATTGGAGTACTGTTGTAGCAACTCCCCTAATAAATCTAGAGAGTGATATTGAGCTACCCCAATACCATCTTATTGGGGGAGTTATATTGAGGGACTGTTGGAGTTGCTATAAGAATAGATGGCTGCCTAAACAGAGAAATAGGTAATCTGTTTTAGGTAGTATTGTTGGAGATGCTCTTAGTCCGTGATGGTAATTTCTTGATGAACTCATGCACGTTTCATTTCATCTCTCTACTGATCTCATAATCATTCATCCACTAGCTAGCTAGCTAGCTACTTCGATAAATAAATAAACTGAAGAAGAATATTGCATCAGCATTTCCTTGCGGTTACCTGAGACGATCAACGCGTACATTCATCATGGCATTCATGGCATGGATTATCTGCAAATTTCAGGCCATGCTTCATTGCTTCAGCAGATTGGACGGTACTACAAGCCCCTCCGATCCGTCAGTGTGGGACATCATGTCCTCCATCGGCAAGAGAATGCCATAGGTAGCAAAAGCCAGTGGCTAGCTGCACATTTCATCGTATCAAAATACCTTGATCCACACCTGTGACTGTAAGCTAGACATGGCATGGCGACAAACCTACCTAGCTTAAATACTTGGTACCACAACACACATGCATATATACAGTAGTATATATGCATCAATGCGCTCCGATCCTGACAAATATCGAGATCATCCAAGATGCAAGCATGCATGAACTAGTAGAATGTATCTTCATAGCTTTCGGGAGTTTGTTGTATATCACAACAAACCTTTCTGTACATCAGTACATGGCTCCAAAGCAGATGTTTCTTCCGCTCGTCTCCTCTTGCGTTGCGTGCAGTCTATCTATTAGTATTTTTGAAGAACAATGCCGCAGCCCATTTTCTTCTCTTGAGCCATTTTTACTACTGTGACTCTCGATCAGAACGTGAATTTATTTCCTGCTGCTTGACTTGTTTGTCTTTTCCACTTTCAGGTTCCAATGTTGCAAGCGCGACTCCTCATGATCTGACAGCACTGTTTCAAGCAGAACAGAGAAAAAAAAGTTCTTTTCTGTTTGAAATAGGGTTATCAGAATCTGCCCTGTTTTGAGCACTTTCACTGAGGCTATGTTTAGATCCTAAAAATTTTCAAGATTTTCTGTCACATTGAATGTTTGGACATATGCATGGAGCATTAAATGTAGACGAAAAAAACTAATTACACAGTTTGGTAGAAAATCACGAGACGAATCTTTTGAGCCTAATTAGTTTATGATTGGACACTAATTGACAAATACAACCGAAAGTGCTACGATAGACAAAGCCAAAAATTTTCGCGAACTAAACACACCCTGAGATAGACACGGATTTTGCTCGACAGACTACAAAGAACAATCCAACTGTAGTTAAGTACGCATTGAGTACAAGAGATTGCATCACTAGAGCTAAAGTATAGGGAGCCTTTGAACAATCTGTTGCAGCCGAAGTTGTTGATGATAACAAAAAAAAAAGGCACTTACCACATTGTCTTGTAAAACAGTGCTGCCAGATCAAGAAAGTTTTAGGACTTCATACAACCCTTTGGATCATGATCCAATGAGTATGAAATTTTTACTATAATTCAATCATACAATAATTAGCTCACCATAAAAAATTCACCACAATTGGATCACAGAAGCTGTAGCTATGAATTATTCCATTTAATTACAGAAAAGCATATATCTAAAGCTACAGCAAAAACTTTGTACTAAAGAATACTATATTATATGTTCACTGTACAGATCTACTCATGTGGAGTCCAACAAGTTTGGATTTTCCACTTTATTATTTTTCTGTGATTTACTATGATTTTTCAAAGATTTAGCATAAATAAATAAAGAAATAAAAGACAAAACCACAGCCACTGTAGCAAAACCACCGTCCAAAACCGCTCGGGGGGTTATTTGACCGGTTTTGGAAAGTTCAGGAGGTAGAAAATCCGATTTTATAGTTTTGGGGTGAAGTAGTCCACCCTGAATTATTTTGGGGTCACGTAGACTTTTTTTTTTCCTTTCACGTAAAGACAAAAAAAAACTAGCGTTCCAAACAGGACCTACGGTATTGTCTTGGGCAGTTGGGTCCGGCTCAAGTTATGCCTGGTTGCATTAGTTTTGGCCCACCACGTTTTGCCTTAGGCCCGGCCCTAAAAACAGATTAGTTAGGCTCGGCCCTGCAAGGTCTTCAGGCCTGCATTTTGGAACTTTTCTTTCTGGCAGTTCTCGGGTAGGCTAGGCTTGTTTTGCTAGCAATTCCTGCGTGGGCTTACTTAATTTACTGCGTGGGCCTAAACAATTCGCAGCACAAAACAAATCTTGGCCACTTAAACATTGCTGCGTGGGCTTACTTGATTTCTTCTTCATCATCAATCATTGATTTTGCAATACTATATAGTAGAAACTGACTGATCCGCGTATAGGACGAAGCCTATATTTTTGCCCAGACGAGGGCGTGTATGGCATCCAAAACATACAAGCAGTGCCATAGAAATGAGGATGTTAGCTGAAATCAAACTAAAAGAAAGATATAATTATACATACATATATAGGCATGTGTTAGCTAAAAAAAACTGCTTCCTAATGAACATATATAGGCGACGTTTGTGCAATTATCTAGTATGAGCTTAGTTGCATGAATCATGATAGTTTAGGATGCACAAATAAAGTTCAATTGCACTAGTATTATACATATGTTGCTCACCTATAGTTATGACCAAACCAGGTGACAACGTCTGAACCAGCATCCGTAACATGCAACATGTGTGGTTGGCTATAGCATCCTTCGTCAATCGTCATCATCGGAGTGCGCACCCCTTCACACGACAGACTCACACCTCGTGTGGATGGATTGTGTTGTCATCAACTGAATTATATGCAAGAAAAATTGGGTGCCCCTCTCGCACACTGCATGACCTTTTATTGTGCGTTTCTTCGTTCCAACTTCAAGTAGAATTCAAGTTGGGTCAATATACCCAAAAGATACAGCATCAATTCCAAACTTATAAACCGAGAAGAAGAATCTCAAAGTTTCAAGTATGGTCGGCAGTAAACTCATCAAGACATATAGGATGATTTCCACTGGTACAGAAATGACGTATGGATGGTATTACCGGAAAGGAAAAATATTTCTTTTGGGTAAATGATAAGGTAAACTAATTACATTGGGTAAAATGTAAGGTGAACCTATCGGTAGATATACACATTTTGGGAACCGGTATACAACGACGCTGTTCAGATGAATTGTTTCTACAATGGACCACCTCCAATTCTAGTTTGAGATGGCATGATTTCCCTAACCTTTGATTAGACCAACGGGGGCCTTATGCACATGAAAATTAATTATTGATGAGAGAACATAATCCTAAACGGAGCTCATATCATGGTCGGAATGAATATGCTGATGGACTCCACTTGAGTTGCCACAACGGCAAAACCCCTGGGAGCAATCTAAGATGCTGACGTCTCTGCATCTCCATTATCGGAATTCGATGAACCACCTCCATTCGCCATCTCAGTATCGCCATCACTCTGACCCATGAACAGGTCTGCCTTGCTACGCCTTGGCAACCCAACTTTCCTTTGTTCTAGAGCAAAAGAAATGAGCATATGTTATTATGAGCAACGTTTAAGCCACAAACAGTTAGCAATGTTTAAGCCGCAAACATTAAAATGATAGCAAATTTTGGGTCTTACTTTTGCTGGTTATCGTGTTGCGAGTCACTGCTAAGAAGCCCTCCCAGGTGTACTTCCGTAGTTCCCGCTTCTCTTCCTCAGAAAGCTCAAAGTTTGGCTCCCTTCCACACATAAAAGCAGCCCTGCGCAAAATTCGACTTCGTCAAATTTGATGATTCATGGCGAATCATTAGCTATGCAACAAATTATGCATCCACATCGTATCAAAGCAACATCATTTGATCTTGACAGAGATACAATCAATGTCACATATCGGCACATTGCTCATATCCCTTAAACCAAATTAAGAATCAAAACAAGTAAACAATAATAGAGGCAACATTTACTTTAGAAATCAGGCAATGAGAGAGCCTAACAAAGAACGATAACTAAACAAATCTGTATGGCGCAATCAGAATTGGTAGGCTTGGTGAGAAGCCAAACCACTGAACAGTGAACTCTGTGACATGTTCGAGCATATATGTTTTACCTGGGGAATGTGGAGAGCTGATTTCATGCATGTGTGTTTCTTTCTTTCTTTCTTTCTTTTCTCAAACATGCAGCCACACAGGAGAACTGTGCATCATTTCATTAATAAGAAGGTTTGAAACACGGGAAGAGCAAGATATCCCCAACAACACACACACACACACCAACAGCAAGACTAGATCATGTGCCAGATGACTATTCAGGAAAAATTAATGGAATATGAGCCTCAGGCTGCAAGATCATGTAGCAGCCTTGGTGATCTACAGATCTTATCTGAAAATAGTATCCTAAAATGTGCTTCTGTGTTACTGAGGTGGAACTACAACCTGATGTTTCGGATGTTCATAGGTGGCGCTTCACTGAATCTGGTCAGTAGTCATCTAAATCTGCGTACAGATCACTGTTTTTTTTGGGTCAGTCACATTTGAACATTGGGAATTAATTTCGAAGACCTGGGCACCAAAGAAATGCCTTTTTTCCTATGGTTGGTTGCTAACAGATGTTGGACAGCGGACAGATTGGCTCATAGAGGTTTACCTCATCCAGTGCGCCAACATGTCACAGAGTTTACTGTTCAGTGGTTTTTGTTACAGGCAGATTTCTGTTATGGGCACGTTTGTAACTAGTTTCTTTTTGGGTAAGGGTGTGGTGGGTGGCGTTTGTTTTTGTATTTTGTATTCCCCTTTTTTTCTTCTTAATGCAATGATACACAGCTCTCCTGCGTATTCGAGAAAAAAAAAGCTTCCGTGGCTCCACAATGACTAATATATATAGCTTCTTGTGTTGCCAGAAAGAGTACAAAGCAGCAAAAGGTGAAAACATAATTTAAACACTTGTGTTTACAGGAAACACTATGGAAATAAGCTTGGTCTTGTGCAGATTTGAACTACAGTGAATGCATGCATATAGGCAATATCTGCATGTCATAACTCATACAAAAATGAACTAACTGGAGTTCAGATTGAACACCAGAAGGATATACAGTTGGATATTAATGAGAGTTAACACAGAACAGCATTATATGATCTTATTTAAAGCTAGTCAAAACATACTATGCCAGCAGGCTCCATCTGGGTATATCAGATTGCATCAAGATGCTATGAGCATTAGCTTGTGTTGGGAAAAGGTAAAAACTAAAAAGTTAGGTAAGAATGGTGGAAATTTTGTCGTCAAACAGAGGTGTGCAGTCATAGTCAAGCTAATACCTATCATAAAGCCGGGCTGCTTCATCCTGTGTCCCAACAGTACCCAAGTGAATCTGTTTCTTGTCAACTTTTATGGCAGCCTGCCATTTCATATTTTTGAAATAAACCCCCCTCATAATGCATGGCTCTTGATCCACATACTGCTTTCTTCTATGTCGTTTTCTGCGCTTGATTTCCTTGCCTGAAGTGACAAGGAAAAAAAAATGCAATTTTCTTATCAGCTGTGGAGTAAGTTCAACTCAAGAGGATTAAGGTAAGACACAAAAGAAAAGGTACAGGGAGTCCTTTAGGGAAAAGCTACAGGCCCTAATGAAACATTCCCAGCACAGCTATATAAGAAAAAAAAATGTCACACAAACATTTCCTATTGCAAACTATATTCTTTAAGGACACTTCAGAATGTGACAATGAAGAAAGCACAAGTTCTCTGAGATTTCCAATAAAGAATTCTAGAATATCAACTTCTATGTAAGTACCATAACCACAAGTAATCTGAACTTCAAGTGAAGAACAAATGCTAATAATACAGAATAAGAATGAAGTATAGACCTGGATAGTACTGGGTTTTCTCTTCCTTTGAATCATCAGAACCATTTGAGGATTTTGTGAGCACATCAGAAGTCTTTGCCTGCGACGAAAAGGCAAATTTTGTTAAGAAAAATCATACTTGCCATTGTAGCAATTTTTCAGTAATGCTTGAAGCAGAATGCAGGTACTACACAAATGTCACTACAAAACTCATCAGGCTATCTTAAGGAGAAAAGGATACAACACAAGCAGGTAATATCGACACAAACTGGGATACTTTTTTTATTCCATTATCTAGAAAAACATTTGAGTGTGTGCACATGTGCACCAATATACTCCTGTGCAAGATACTTCCTCAACATACAAAAAGTAATTATGCATACCAAGGGCAGTGGATGCACACTGAATGGCTTCACATTGGAGTGCACAACTTCCACAGTTTTTTCATTTTCAATGGGCTTAGGAAGATCAACTGGCAATGAGTCTTTCCCTGAAACAAAAGCTAAACTCATGTGATTACTCAAAACATATAGGCCAACCTCTTTGTTGGTATAGATACGCAGATGATCCCAGATAAGGCTTTATACTTTTGTTCACTTCAAATATTCTACCATCTTTAGGTTCTAATTGTAGAGAAAAAGAATACTGACACAGTCAAGCACCCGAAATTTATGATTTTTCAACATACTTTCGGGCTGCTAGTTGGTTAGTGACCGAACCAACTAAAATAGTAAAGACCATGTAGCTTCCATCAGTAACTTATTAACACATATGTATTTATTTACATGTACATTAAGGATTCTGCACTGGGTTTGTCTTTTTTTATACATTAGGGATTCATTCGTACAGCAGGCTATTCCGAGAACATTTGTTGTATACTTCTATCCACACATATGGAAGTTCAACATATCTTTTGGAAAAAAAAACTTCAATTCAATTAGAGTTAATTGCTGCTTGACCATATAAAAAGTATAGCTGGAATATCAGGACAATTAATATGGCCATTCTTAAAAGAAACAATGTTCACATAATTGTAAAGAAAAGTAATAATATTTCTTATTTGGTAGAAAACAGTATTTGAAACTCAAAAGAACAGATATATGACATAACCCTAAGACAAATTCTCAAAAGTGTGACTAAAGTACAAATTCTGGTACTATTATGGGGGGTGTTATGGTGGCTGCTGAGATTGCAAGGGAGAGAGAGGGCCAGTCGAGGGTCTTGCCCACAGCCGAGCAAGAGAGAAGGTTTTCCTTCTAATTCCTGCTTATCTCTATCCGAGATTATTACAGCCATTAAATAGGCATCTTGCCCAGTCTTGCACGTGCATGGTCATCCCCTTTGCCCAGTCCTCCACCACGCGCTCCACCGCATGCCTGGTCTTCTCCTCCTAAATTTAGGTCATGCACGATCCACGATGAGGGTGCTCCACCGTATGCCATCACAAGCCTCTAACAGGTACAGGCAGCAATTATTTTACAACCAAACTTCCCACTTGGAAAACCTGCACTCCTAATTTCCCATGGCCCTTGTTTCTAATATAACATTAAGAAAACTCAGCCGGTGGGGAAAGACCGCCCCGCGTATTTTACTAAGAAGAGTTCAACCGGAGCGGTCGAGAAAGGTCATGAAAGCTGGGTCCCCTCATACATGGAGATGCCGCCCCCTATGGTTCAGGCCTTAACCCATGCTTTGAGGCCCAACCCTCCCAGTTCACCCATGCCGACCAGGGGAACCAGCGACTGACCTTTTATTACCCAGCCTGAAATTAGCTCCCACAATGATTCGTACCCAAGACCTGGGGTTCTAATAGAACATTAAAAAAAAAACTACCTAATTCAACTAAGCACTAACATGTATGTGGGAATGGGGAGTATTGAATCTTTTAACAAAAATTAGACTAAGCATGAAAAACAAATCTTAAAAACTGGAACACATGCAACAAGATTCATTCCTTATTTTCATATAAAAAGATATGACTGAAATGGAAAGGTACATGAAGTTTCTATTTCAAACATCAGACCATAATCGAAATGATAAGTATAAATGACAGATGTGCTATGCTACTTCATATACAGAAAAAAATGGTCTTTTCATCATAATATAAATCCTCTGAGCAATTTTTACATCTTGGCAAGATATTTCAAGGTACTAAATGAGTTTCCTCTTACCAGAACAAAGACCCAATAGTCGACGCCGCCTCAAGCTAACCATACTTGAAATGCCACCTGCAGCAGAGTCAGAAATATGAAGAGATAATAAACAACTGCCAAATTCGAGACTAAAATAAGAATAAGAAAAAAAATCCATGTTTACGATGGCACTAACCATCGTGTGGGCTAGAGCACACACTAACAACACTCGTGTTTTATATCACCCACATTGTTCAAAGATGCGACACAATGATGTCTTGCCACATCAGTGCAGAGTGCACAAATAGGACTGCTGATATAGACATGCTTAATCATTACATGCACTGTAGAGTACAACCGAATTTCCATTAAAATGAGCATGCAAGGATAGTGGACACAAATGCAATATACTCACCTATCAGCTTCTTAAATTATGTGGCTAGAAAGGAGAGACTACATCAAATCTTCAACAAAAAAAACACCTTTTTTGACAAAATTAAGGTCTTACATAAAAGATACAAAGGATATAACCACAAAAAAAGGATGGAGCTATTTTCTATTTGCACAGGATGGTAAACACAGATAAAGTTCCAATTCATTCATTTAGTTCAATATATCCCACAATTCATGCAACGAGTATTCTACCATCTCAACTGATCTTTGAATCACATTGAAAAATGAGTCCGCTCCATAATCACTCAAATATCATAAGGTACCGACAGTTAAATAAGTGGACCCACAGGCCCTAATCCTAAAAATTCATAGTATTGATATAGGAGGCATATAATCCAATTGAGTCAAATGGATTATCTGCAACTCCTGAGCATGAAAAGACTATAGACACAGTAACCAACACTCATCCACAGTCACAGACCCCAACACTTTCATTTTGACGATCTGAAAGGAACTTCATATATAATGCAGACCCGGAACGGCAACAGATGACCAGTATTGGTGACAACAGACAGATTTTTCAAAACACCATCCTACTGCTCCTCATTTCTGAAAAGAGTCCCGTTCCTACCACATGGGGGCACTAGTCCGATTAAGCAAAACTCAGTGGGAGAGCAACCTAAATGCAGTAAAGTCCAATGAATAAATAACCCCCTAAAAATAGAAGCAAGAATTATGTCAGTGTACTCGTCACCACTGCCAGTTAGCACAAATGAGCAGGCACACTCCAGGGCCTACAGAATCTTGCTATACATCAGAGAGTTAAGTCCTGCGGACAGGAGCTTCTCTTTGAACCGTAAATTTTGTTCCAAAAAAAAAGGTCAGCGCATATCACCTCGTCATGCAATGAGTTTCTAAACGCTCATACGGCTACAGAGAATTGCACGATCTACAATCGTCAGGCATTAAAACCAAGAAGCACAAGAATCAAGGCTTGCCCCTCAAAGACTCATTTTTAGGCGTAATTCTCAGCACAACAACCGCTATGTTATATGATTATTACGCCTACCATCATCGACCTAATAACCAGAAAAAAAACATGAAAATCGATCACGAACAGAAACAGGGTGGGTGGCGAGACGTCTGGCCCAACCACCTCCTCATCAGCCACCCAACCCAACCCTGGCAACCCCCGCAAACCAACCGAGCAATCCAAAGAAACCCTCCGGAACGCGAGAATTCCGGCGCAAGCCCGTCCCCAACCACCGCCACCTTCCTTCCCATCAATCGGCCGGCCGCCACGACAACACAAGACACAGGACGCAGCGCAAGCACCCGCCGGCGCGGCAAAGAGCGACGCGGAATTCAGGAACGGCGGAAGCGCCGGCGGCGGCGGTCAACCACAGCGCCGGCCGGCCGGAATTCAGGAACGACGACTGACGACGACGACACGCGCGCTGGCCGGCGGCGAATCGGCCGTCAATGCGGCGCGACGTCCAACAGACACGCGGAGGCGTAACGAGACGGGCGTGAGGGTACGTACCAGCGGTGCCGGCGGCGGCGGGTGGAGCGAGGCTGCGGAGCGGGCGCGAGACGGTAAGGAACGGGTGGGGGACGAAAAGAAGTTGGTAGGAGAAGAAGTTGGCGAGGGATACAAAGAGGGTGGCTCACATCATCTACTACCACCACCTTTGTTTCTCTCTCTAGCCCCCCTTCCTCTCTCTCTCCTCTCCTGCGAGGTTGCGACGACGAGGCGAGACGACTCTTATCTACGGCCGCCTCCCCCACACGGCCACACCTGCTCGGGTGGGGTGGGGTGGGGTGGGGTGGTTTCCTTCCATCCGTTCCGTTACTTTTTTATTTCTTTTTTATTTTTTGTGAAGGGCATCGGTGACGTCTCGCCGTCGCCGTAGCGGGGTCTCGCGTTGGCTGCTGGCTGCTGGTGGTGAGATGGATGGACGGGTTTGCCCCTGCGCCAGGGCAGGACTCGTTCGGTACGCCCGTGGACTTTTCAAGGTCAAGGGACACGCTGATACTAATAGGGATCTCTAGGTAAATATTAAGCTGGGGTGTCCTCTCGTGAAAACTGCACATGTTGCCAATCGGCCAACGGAGAGTATCTAAAATGCGCCGTACCAAGATCGCAAAAAAAAAAAAAGAAGCGCCGTACCAAAATTTAGGCGTACAGTAGTATCTAAAATGCGCCGTACCAAGATCGCAAAAAAAAGAAGCGCCGTACCAAAATTTAGGCGTACAGTATATGACTCCTGTAGAAAACACGTCAAATTTTTTTTAGACAGAAAACACCTCAATTTAGTGGTTTCAATTAATAAGTAAATTTATTATGTGCGAATGTCAGATTTTCCGTCATATCTTGTGGTCAGTCAATCATAGTCGGTGCCGCCCATGACGCGCTTATGGCAGAAACGATAGCATGTAAGCAGGCGCTACTGCGCTAGAGACAGCTGAATACTTTGGCATTTCTCGTATCGAACTAGAGACTGACTAGTGCCATCTGAAGGAAGCTTTGACTAGTGCCATCTGAGATCTTCGTGCTCTTCTCCTTCATCATTTATTTTACCTCAAATTTTGTAACATCATGAGATCTTGTAACTCATCTGCACATGAGCTTGCGAAGAGAGGGATGAGTTGGGACCTGGGTCAATCCTATGTCTGGACAAACCTCCTCTCGGAATATGTAATTGGTTTGGCTGCTCACAATTATGCTGAGCTTGAGTCTTTTAATATAAGGCCCTAGAGCTGAGTTGACTATTAAAAAAGTCTACTATTGCCAACTATACTTACATATAATAACCAATGGATATGGAAACACTCCGTAGCAAAGGAATGAATAAAACCACCCTTTTTAACATTTCCTCTTCTTCATCTTCCTCCTCCCACGTGACGATCACGCCCAGCCTTCATGTTCCTATTGGTAGCCCACGGCTCCCCCCCCAAACTGCCAATGCCATTGCCATATTTATGTCATGGCAAACGACTTGCCTTATTCTCATCATTAACCACCACCAACATCCCACAATGAACTCGATTCGCTATTAATCTCTTTTCCAACTTTTTGGCGTCCTCGGTCCTCGCCCTTTCAAAGCTTCGGTGCCGTCTCAACCCATTGCACTACAAGTCCACCACCACTAGGATTAGCAATACCTTGCCTCTTGGGCGTTTCTTTTAATCCCATCCTCTAGAATTTGGACTATAACATTTTCCCAACTCAAACCCTAACCCCCAACGCACCTAGGAGTGAAGTTATATAGCTGAAAGTGCATCCACACATATTATGGTTATTTTTGTGAATTAATGACAATGCAAATAGAGAAACTAATTGGATTTATGAAAGCATTGAAGCAATTAAATGATCAATATGAAACATGAAAGTGATGAGTGGAGACCCCCTCACCCAGTCATCTTCCTCACGATTCGTAAAATGACGAATGGAGCATCATCTGGGTAACTTTTAGAGTGCAGTTTTTACACTGCTAAAATTTCCAAAAGGCCGAGAATTCTGAGTTCTTGATGATTGGCTTGGTAATTTTGGACTGATTTTCAAGCAAAGGTGCTCAGGCTAAATCAATTTGTCTAGACGAAATTTTTCAGTTTTGCCAAAAATCTCGTGTGATGGCATTTGTTGGATATGGAAACTTTGGATCGATGAATGGTTGTAGAATCAAACTTTAAGTTTATATTCTTATCTACTTTAAGTACTTGTGTTTGTGAGGTTTGCATGGTGTTTGTTGGTTTAATGACCATGACCATGCCTATCTTCATGTGTTTATTTTCATGGTCCATTTCTTGTTATTCTTTGTGCTATATCATGTCACATGCATCACACTCTTTATATACTTTCTCACACAGTAGCTTGCATTACTTGTTCTTATTGTTGTGCTAGTGTTGTTGCTCTTAATTGTGTAACTAGTTTGCTTGCGTAGTTAACTAATTTCTTCCTTACCTTGTGTAGCTAAGTAACCTTACTTAGTTTGTGTAACTAAGTAGTTGTTGCTCTATAGTTGTGCTTTAGTAGTATAACTAGTTGAGTAGTTTTAGTGTAGTGCTAGTAGTACTTGTGCTGTGTGCGTTTTGCTTACTAGTATGTGTAAGAGTTCACTTGTGTTTATTTGACTAGCTAGTTGCATAGGTTTGTGTGATCTTGCTAAAATAGAATTGTTTAGGTGAGCTCCTGCTAGATCGACACCTTAGTTGTTTGGATAAGGATATTTTTATAAGATGCTTATGACAAAGATAGAGAGTGTAGTCTTGACTAGACCGACTATTTTAATTCTAAATTTGTTTCGGTTAGCCATTAAATTAATATTGGAAATGAGTTCACCATCTTGACCCTACAACATGTGTGAGTGTGACACGTCCTTCGCATCTCTCAACTTTACAATTGGTGCACACACAAGCCGCCTATTTGAGCTGAGTCAACATTTGATGAAAATATTATATAAGACTAAGATTTTAATGCACCTAAGATTTAATATAGGTCTTAAGATTTATTTAATTGAATTGAATTAAAAAGACCAAGTTCAATTAAATCTCACAAAAGGTTTTGGTTTGCGGGTGATTCCATTTGTTTGGTTCTTATATCATGTTAGTGTGTAATAAGTATTGACGCAGAGACCTAGGCCTTCTTAGCGATGGGACCCACCCGTCTTCCAAGAAATCAATCATTTTCAACTTTGACAAAAATATAAAGTTATTAATATTTATTGTGTATAATTAGTATTATTAGACGAATAGTTGCGAATACTTTTATAATAAACTTATTTAAAAACAATTGTTGCTAATGTTTTTCCTATAAATTTAATCAAACTTAAAATTTGATGAGTACTAAACTTATAGCCACATTCTCTTTGGAACGGGGGAGTATGTACAGTACATGTTGCATAGTGACGGTCTGACGGAGTACCCAAATCTGCACAGCACTCATACACCGACACGCACACGTGTGTCCATAACTCTGCCGCGAGGGAATAGAAGCAGCGGGCAAAAGCGAAGCTAGTAAAAGATGGTGGCACCTGCGGAGAGGTAAAATGGTCATTGCAGATAGTTCGATGGCGCGACGGCCGGACCCTTCGTTTGCGACGTTCGAAAACGAAGAGACGCCGCCGACAGGAACAAGCATCGTCCGCTCCCCGTGTTCGCTTTCAGCAGCAAAGGGACGTGCCTCCTCCACAATTAAACGCCATGACAGACATGTCTTTGTGTGTGTCGCTTCATTTTTTTCTGGGCAATAATCCACAATTAAAATATAAATATCTCCTATTTGACTACTTTTTAGACTGGTATACAAGGAGCAGTGGGCCAGTGGCTTAGCTAAAGTAGAAGAAGAAGCGGCCTTTGAAGATTGGGCTGGGCTTAGACTAAGTCAACCTAGTTAAGACGGGCTTACCTCATACTACTGCTACTACTTTGTCCCAACGTGGTCGCCTGTTTCTTGGGCTGGGCTCAAGTTAACAATCTGATTTGCTTGTCCCAAGCGGATCAGTTACGTATATACTCAGCTGGTTGCATGCGGTGGAACCTACCCACTCGCGTTTAAGCCCTCGACTTAACACAGGTGCTCGTATTTTTCTGGATTTATTCCAGGATTTAACGGCGTTATGCTTTCAGTGACAGGCGACATCCCCGTCGACAACGAGGTGCATGTGGTGACTTTGTGAAATTCAAGATCTATCGGCGCAGTCCTTCAGAGGTGCTCATAGGGGGTAGAGTTTGTGTACGTGTGTTTATAGGGGTGAGTGTGTGTGCGTGTTATGGGCGCCTGCGTTGTACTATGTAATTCTCAAAAAAAAAAGTTATGTAAATAAATATATTCCATCCTTCCCTTTCCCAAAAAAATGTCATACTAGGTTTGAACTCGGTCAAAATTTGTAAACTTTGATTAGATTTATATCAAATATTATAAACATTTGTATCTTCAAAAAAGTTTGTTATGAAAATTTATTTCACGATGTATCTAATGATATTCATTACACATCATAAATACTAGTAATTTTCTATATATGTTTGGTCAAATTTGAGATTCCTTTAACTTGTGGAGAATGACATTCTTTTTCATAAAGAGGGAGTAGAAATAGCGACGGGAGGATCAATGCAGATAGACACATATGTCACTGCCCTTTGTGAATTGTGTTAACACGAAAATTGGCGTCGTTCTCATTTCTAGATATATCCTTTTTTTACCTTGATTTTGTTGAAATCATTGGTGTGAGTGACACTAATGGGAAAGCATCCACCTCCTCTAAAGATAAGGGGAAAAAGGACAAAATTTCTTTAGGGAGTAAAGGAATCCCAATTTTCCTGTAGCTAAATAGTATATATACGTCTTTATCATAGAGGTAGTGGTAGATGGAAATTTTATTATTTCTCCTCCCATTTTAAATTATAAATCGTTCTAGCATTTCTAGACATATAGTTTTTTTAGTATTCAGATACAACGTATATTTAGATACTCCCTCCGTTCCAAATTATAAGTTACTTTGACTTTTTTTATGTCCATTTTGCTATGCATCTGGATATAATATTATGTTTAGATACATAGCAAAATTGTTGAACCAAAAAAAGTCAAAGTGACTGATAATTTGGAATAGAGGAATTACATAGCAAAAATTATATATCTACAAAATTAAAACAACTTACAATTTAGAAGGGATGAATATCTCTTTGCACTTGAAGTGGTATCAACAAGCCCTCGTATCACCATGCAAAGCCTACATTTTAGGAGTGGGAAGTGCATTACAACGTATACAACCTTTTGGATGGGTTCATCTATCTACTACGAGGACCAAAAAATAAATAAATAAAAACTCGACGAAGTAAAACAAAAGGTACACAGAACAATACAAATCGCTAGGATGCAATAATTTAAATTTTTGAATGGTTTAACGAAGATGAATAACTGTGGTACTAAAAACACCACCCTATGCAACTCTTGTTACAAAATATCAACATACCCATGAAACATAATCTTTTTGTTTTTTGATATGAACATATATTCAACATACTAGTGTAGTTAAATATGACCAAAAAGTTAGCCATGTATGCATCAATTTGGGATGGAAATGGATCGAGTTGGAGCCGGCTAAAAAGAATATGTGCAATGTGCTCAAAGCTTGGCTCTGTATGTGCCCAGGTCAACATTACATGGGGTTGACAAAGTGGACAAAACTCCGCTTGAGTGGCGCTCGTAGTCTGGGGCGAATCCAGCCGCAAGCTCGCACTCATGGTTGGAGTGGCGAGCAAGATCCGGTCCGGATCCGTCCTCCCAATACCGGAATTCCGGCCACCGCGCACCACCGCCAGCAGGAGGCATGATGGGTTCGGCTAATCGACATTCCCATCGGGCCTGGTCCTGGTGGCTCACCGCCGAAACCAACAACACCCAGACCTTGAGCGGCTGACTCGTGGGGCCACCGGTACGACCCCGGTCCACGTAATCTGGTACGCGGCCACGACTGACGACCCCAGCTCCTAGTTCTTGCTACCACCACTGACATGCGGGACTCGGTGTCTCGTGCCCCACCAGCAGTGAGATCATACCGACGGTGTCGGCGACGCGGCGCAGGCCCAGCCCGCGCCATTAAAGGCGTTATTATTATGACCCGCCTGCTGCTTTCCCCCAAACACTAATCCCCATTCCCCGGTTAATTAAATCCCTGCCTGTCCTCTTCTTCCCCAAAGCCCCACCACCAGCACCAGTCCACCACTGCACAGCACACCACCACTCGTCTGCTCTGCACCCTCCCTCGCCCTCCTGCAATGCGAGAGGCTCCGGGGGCGTGCGAGCTCTGAAGCCAAGCCATGGTAGCCGGCGCCGGGAGCCCCGGGCGGGCTGTCGCCGTCCTCGCTCTCCTCCTCTTCCTCCTCGCCGCCGCCGCGGCGCCCGCTGCCTCAGGGGGCGGGGCCGGGTCCGCGGCCGTGAACGGGGACCGCCTCCGGGCGGAGCAGATCCGGAAGCAGGCCTCGGACGCGGCCGCATCCGCCGCCGCGCTCGCCGCGGCGTCGCGCCGCCTCCACCTCGACCGCGCGCGGCACCTCCGCCTGCTCTCCTCCCTCCACCGCAACCTCACCAACACGCTCCGCGCCCTCTCCATAGCCGCCGACTCCGCCTCGGACCCTACCTCCGGCTCAGGCTCCGACTCCGCCCCCGCCAACAATGTTTCGTCCTCCCGCCAGCTCGACCTCCAGGCCAAGGACCTCATCCGCGCCGCGCGCGCCGCCATCGCCGACTCCAAGCCGCTCTTCGACCCGCAGCTCAAGATCCAGCGCCTCAAGGACACCATCTTCGCGCAGAACGAGCTGCTCGCGCGCGCCAAGAAGCGCGGCGCCTTCGCCTCCCTCATCGCCGCCAAGTCCATCCCCAAGCCGCTCCACTGCCTCGCCGTCCGCCTCACCGCCGAGCGGATCGCCAGGCCCGACCACTACGCGGACCCGGTGCCGCCGCCGCCGGCGCTCGAGGACCCCGCGCTCTTCCACTATGCGATCTTCTCCGACAACGTGCTCGCGGCCTCGTGCGTCGTGCGCTCCGCCGTAGCCAACTCCAACGATCCCTCTAAGCACGTCTTCCATGTTGTCACCGACCGGATGAACCTCGGCGCCATGCAGGTTTGCTGCATTCTGTTTCCCCATGCCCATTTTGCACAGCTTCTTGTTCCCAACACGTTTTCCTTTCTCAGTAGTTGCTTAGTGATATTGTAGACTGACTATTCATTCGGAGTTTCGGACTTGGGATTGTTTGTCTAGAACTAGAATGTGATGCCATATCTTTCTCTGTTCTGCATTTCTGCATTTGGAAGAATTGAAGAAATCTGGCATGCCCTTGGCACTGGATTCTTTTTGTTTTTGTCAGTTACTAGCATATCTACACAGTGTAAGCTGAGTTCTAAGTTACTACCCAAAAGATATTGCAAGGTGCAGTGCACAAGCAAAACTAGCCACGTAGCCCTAAAGAAGTCCTAGATCACCAAATGTAAAATAAGAGATTTTGGTAAATACCTTGTTGGGACAGATCAGAAGTTCAGAACTGCTGATGGCAACTGGCTGTTCGGCAGATCAGAGATGGCGAGTCAGTGAATGGAGATCAACCCAGTTGAAATGTTGAATACTATTGTGCTAATCAGCAAAATATACTGGCTCCAATTTGTCTAAGTGCTTTCTTTACCAGAGTGAATTTGATTCACATCATCATTGCGCTAATAGTTTCTGTTGCGAGTGAATTTAAGAGTTTATGACATGTCTTTGCAGGTGATAATACGCCGAATGGACTTAAAAGGTGCACACTATGAGGTCAAAGCATTTGAGGATTACAAATTCCTCAACTCCTCATACGTTCCTGTGCTTCGGCAACTGGAGTCAGCAAACCTCCAGAAATTCTATTTTGAGAACAAGCTTGAGAATGCCACCAAAGATGCTAGCAATATGAAGTTTAGGAATCCCAAATATCTGTCTATGCTTAATCACTTGCGATTCTATTTGCCGGAGATGTACCCAAAGCTACACCGCATTCTTTTCCTGGATGATGATGTTGTGGTACAGAGGGATCTTACAGGACTCTGGAAGATTGACATGGATGGGAAGGTGAATGGGGCAGTAGAAACATGCTTTGGATCTTTTCATCGATACGCACAGTATATGAACTTCTCACACCCCCTTATCAAAGCAAAGTTTAATCCTAATGCCTGTGGATGGGCATACGGTATGAATTTCTTTGATCTTGATTCTTGGAGGAGGGAGAAGTGTACTGAGCAGTACCATTATTGGCAGAATCAGGTAACCATTATAGCTTCTCTACTTTGGAATTTTAGAATTTATATTCTCTAGCCTACCCCAACTTGCTTGGGACAAAAGGCTATGTTGTTGTTGTTGTTGATATTCTTAGCTGATAAATGATAGGCAAGCTGTTGGTTTGATAATCTGCATAGCTCAGGTATAACAGTACCTCTGTTAAGGATCAACTGCAGCAGCTGAAATTAATGTGTAGTATATGACTATTTAAATAGTCAAGCTGTTGATCTTGTTTAGTTAACGCACGGCTCATCAAAGAGTTGAGGTCAGTGGTTATTGTCTAGTGCAATAGCAAGTTAAACTACTGAAGTAAGCATAACCACGCCCCCCACCCCTCCACCCCACGTGCAGAAATATTTAATGTTCTAAGTCAATCCATGCAGCATCATAGTTTGCTGTGACTCAATGTATTTTAGCCAATACTCCTTTTCTAGTATTGATTATCATTGATTCATTGACGACTTCCTTAACATTTTCAGAATGAGAACCGGACATTATGGAAGCTAGGAACGCTACCCCCAGGCTTAATCACTTTCTACTCCACCACAAAACCTCTGGAGAAATCTTGGCATGTTCTTGGACTTGGATACAATCCAAGCATCAGCATGGAGGAGATTAGAAATGCTGCTGTTGTGCATTTCAACGGAAACATGAAGCCCTGGCTTGACATCGGTATGAACCAGTTCAGGCACCTTTGGACAAAGTACGTGGACTATGATGACTCATATATTCGTCAATGCAATTTCGCACCACCATAGAAGGCTTAATTATCTGCATCGAAGAATTTCTCCATTCTTCGACGGAAAACCGAGCAGTTTGTCCATTAGAACTAGAGACTGCCACTAGAGGGAATGTGGCACATACATATGCAGCAAGCACGTTTTCTGTAGAGATCCAAGGAGTTTCTCAAGTACAACTGAAGGAACCACCACAATTCTTTCTAGCTCATAATGTCATTAAGTTATGATTAAAGTAATGTTTGCCACATGACTACATGAGCATTATTATCGTTGTGTATGTTATCTCCGCAATACTGTGTGTATATGCCGAGGTCAGATATATTTTTGTTCACGTGGATCCAAGAAGTAAAGTGTCTGATGTATGCACTCACCATTGCTCAAAGCATTTACGAAAAGCACTAAACACTAATTGTAGATTGAAACTCTGCAATGTCATTGTATATTTCTGTGTCACATTTTCTCACCGTGCTGGTGTCAAATTGACTGCTAACCGGAGAGCGTAGGTGCTGCTAGTCTCGTGTTCGCAGAGATAGTGAGGCCCTCTTTGGATGGAGGGAAAATTTCTCGTTTTCTATGTTTCTTTTTGCGAAAATGAATTGATTCCTACGAAGTTCCTACAATATTCTTGTGAAATTCTAAAGAGGGCACGAAATTGACTCATAACCGGAGAGCGTGCGTACTAGCCTCTCCTAACCGGAGAGCCTACGCGCTAGTCTCTCATGTCATGTTCCGGAGATAGAATGGGTGCATTTGTATTCATTTGCCTTTGTACTATGTTTTGCAAGTCCGTCCAAGCGCATCCGTTCAGACGTCCTGTTCCCGGGCCTATGCAATGATCGAGCCCAATAGACCTGCTTCGCTCCACATTCAGCATGGTTTCTCTAAAAAGAAAAACAGGCCAGCAACATTTCCTTTCCCCACCACTGCATGCATGCGATCCTTTCCCCCACCGCGGCCGCACGCAAGCGACCATCGCGAGCTCCTCCATCTACGACCGCCGCGGAAGCCTCCATCGCAGGGTCCGCTCGCCGCGGCTTTCTCCAACATGACAGCGCCACACCCGACCCCATCCCGCTCTGCTTCACGACCCGCGTCCCTTCCGTTGCTCCTGCCGCCCGCCCGCCTGCTCCTGCTCCGCCGTCGCTATCCTGGGTGTGTCTGTCTACTCTACCCTACATATGCTCAGTAACAACTTTGAAAACAAATGGCATAACAAGCTATTGAACAAAGGTAGCTGAATACCCAGCTAGCAACTATTTTACTAGTTGGACCAAACTAACTAGCTAACAACAGCTAATATTAGCTAGCTAACTATTAGCAGCTAATGGATCCAAACAGGGCCTAAGTCCTTGAACTCTAAATAAAAAGGCCAACGATCCATCTATATAGATTTTTGAATCCTATGTCTTGGCAAGATTCCGATGCTTTCATACAGTTCATTCTTTCTGGTGCAGAAAACGTAAAACTTCATCAGTATGTCCAACTACTAGGCACTCCAATCTTCACTCCTTCCTAATATATCTACAAAGGCCACCGTACAGCTCAAAACTCCAATTCGGTCTATAGAGGCTCTGAGATTTTAGAATCTTATGTGTGTTCAGCTAGAGCTGTTCATTGACCGTGGAGCACATTCTCTGGCTTCTTCCAGGCATATTTGGTCAGGTGGTGGTGGGTTCCCCATATCCCTAGTCTTGTGAAGCAGAAAAGTCCCTGCGACAATGGTCACAAACCCACATAGCTGTGTTGCGATCTGTGTTGCAGTTTGCGAGGCCCAGTCCTAGGATGGAAAACCATGACAAACAAGTATCAGTTTTATACAGGATAATATGCCTGGAACCCTGTAGCAATGGAAGACCAAATGGAAGAAGGCATGCTGATAAATAGTTTTGGTTGGAATTTCTCTGAAAATAAGTTTTTTCCCTCCCTTTGCTTGCATGTCTAGTGGTTGCAGAAAATGGAACTTTTAGAAACATATTAGAGCATCTCCAAGAGTTTGGCAATTTTCATTTGGCAAATTTTGTGTTTTGCCAAGTTGTAAAAAGATATGCCAAGTAAAAAAACAGTCTCTCTCCAAGAGTTTGGTATAATTCACTTGCCAAACCCAGATCTAACTTACATCAGGAACCCTGAGGGAGAAACAAAATTATGTTTATGCCCTTCCACCTCTTAAAAACTTATATCAGGAACCCTGAGAGAGAAACAAAATTATTTTTGTGCCCTTCCACCTCTCTCGTATATACGGATGCCAAGTCCGCTCCGCGCGCGCATATTTGCGCGTGCGAGGCCGGTGGATGGCAAGTTGCCAAGAATGCCAACCTCATTTGCCAAGCTGTTGGAACCCAAATTTTCTCATTTTGCCAAAATTGAAAGGATGCCAATCTCATTTGGCAAACTCTTGGAGATGCTCTTAGCAGTTTATGGTCATATAGTTTGCAAGCTAAAAGAGAATATCAGACATCTAGTTTCATACACAGTTTCACTTTAAGATCCAAATTATCTATCTAGAGCAATAAACCATAACAGTAGAATAACATCAAACTAGTAGTCCACTAGTCCTCTATCAGCCAATACATTTTTGAAGGAAAAGGCAGGAGCTCTGCCGTACTTGCTATGGCAGCGAGCAGTAAATAGCAAAAAAAAAAAATGATGACCAATATACCATGCAAAAAATATGCGCAAGTGGACAATGAAATCACCTTGTACATGATCATGTTCGCAACAATGGTAAGAATGGTGAACATCACGTAGTATACAGGAGAAACCACAGCCGTGTTGAACGAATCCAGAGCCTACAAAGTAACAAGAGGATGAAAAGAAAACACAATTAAGAGTTGCAAGACGAGTTTAACATAGATTTCTCTTTGCATGTTATGTCATCCTGGCTATTAACTTCAATACTATATTTTTTTTTCCATCTTCAAAAATGAATCGTGGGTTATTTATGATTCAATGGCCAACTAGCAAGGGTTACAAGAAAGTCGCATTATTTCCAGATGTTGACAAAAATTTTCTGAAGGGATTTCATCTTAACCAATGCCATGCTTAAAAATATATATTTGTTTTTCACAAAAAAAATATATATATTTGTTTTAGTGTGTGTGCTTGCTCAGAATATCAGTTTAAATATACTCAAGGAAGAAATAAGTCTGGAAGCTGAGACCTAGATCAGGAAATATGCAAAAATAAGATGTTACAGGGTGATTATTTGATCGCATAGTGGAATGAAATTAGACAAGTAAACCAAATCTAAATGATGCAAAATATATATCGATGTCGTAAGGCATGATCGAGAATAGCAATGAAATAAATTGATCAAACTCATGCATAGCTTAGAATGACATTATTGGAGAATTGCAACAAGTCCAGATAACAAATTTCAAGAATGTATCCATACACCAGAACACTTCGATACCTTGTTTAAGTAGTTTAACTGCACCAAGCAGCAAATAGTGACTACTACTATGAAGAACCATGTCTGAACGTAGATGAATTGATTTGATCCACTAAATGATAGCTTTAAAGCAATGGCAACTGCTTTTACACTGATAACCTGCCCAATCATAAAATTATGTTAATAAAAGATAAATGAGCGATTTTTTAAATAATCTACTAATATTAATGTGATGTAATTTTCATGTACCGTAAGAGATCCCATTAATGAACAGATTGCTATGTAAACAAGCATCAATCTGTGTCCAGAGCGTTCAACAACCCGGAATATCAAAAAAAGAACGCAGGCCACCGCCACGCATGAATAAACAATAAAACCTGCAAGTCAGAAATGATGTGTACACATAAACATAGAGTCCAGTAAACCAGAACAAAGGCAGACAATAAAAAGGTCGGCAAAGTTTTTCTAGTATTGAATTCCATAGTGACAGGAGATCAGTTAGCTACCTGGCTGTGTTGCAAGATGCCATATTTCCTTCATAGAATCAATTTTTCTCTCCTTTGGGGCATGCAAAACTATACCAACGGAACCAACAACGCATAGTATGCAACCAACAATGCCAAACATGTGCAAATTTTCTTTCAGAATGAAGTGTGCGAGCACTGCACTGCATGAGCAAAACATTAAACAGGAACACAACACTAGATGTAAGGAAATTTATGAAGATGGCAAAGTTCTACCTAAATATGATGCTTAGAGCTCCTAGAGGAGTAACAAGTACGGCAGGGGCAAAGGCATATGCTGCAAAATTGGCTATCTCGCCTAGAATCACTGCAAGGTAAAACAAAATGATTAGTACGAGTGAGCTTCTGATTCATCATTACATACTGTTCACTGGTATTATAGCAGTATCACTGTCTTATACTTCACTGGTATTATAGCAGTAGTGTCCTACCCTTCAAATTGACAAGAAAAATAAAGGGAAATTGATCAATAAATCACTTTGATGCTCCAGATTTATTTCAAGTGATTCTTCATCAGATGATATAGACATGCCCTTATTGCTCCAAATACTGGCAATGCAAGTCAGTAGACTCTTAACAAACCTTTTGGATTTCTATCATTCATAAAACTAAAAGTGCCATGACAGTATTCAAACAGCAAGGTTAGTTGGAACCCATGTATATTTAGAACTAAGGCATGAGAGGTTTCCAAAAAAGATATCAAGTTAAAAAATATGCATGCTGCTCTGTTCATTCGAATAGAACATAGCCAATATGGTTTCCTATTACTAGTGTGTGTCTCGTACTTAAGAATACAGTATCAAATATGTGGAGTGCTCTACATTTTACTACAATTAGAAAAAAAAACGATGCAGATCTCTTGGATAATCTGGCATTTATGTCGAAGACGCAAAACACTAGAAGCATGGAGCGATCCAAGTGCTAATCTAGTCAAAGTAGGTATTTGCATGTTGGAACTTTAGTTAAGACACAAACCCAATTTTACTGCTCCATGATCATACAGGGCAGGTGCACAAGTGGAGAATGAATAACTACAATCAACTGTGACTTACTCGAGTTGTGTCGCACAATTCAGGAAATCATGAAACCAATCATCTTAAAAGGCATATCAATAAGATATACATCAACAACAGAACTTAATAAGAAATGGAACTGCAATGAGCTATAGATATAGCAGTACAGGTGTACTACTAACCAGAAGTACTATATAGAAAGTATGATGTAATTGCTAATTCCCTTCAAAACATGATTTCAATTGACACTTACTAGTTATCATTCCCAACCACCATAACGGCTCATATAGATATGAGAAACCTCCAGAAGCTGCAGTGCATCAGCACAACAGAGGAAATGAGAATTATCCACAGGATATACATAAAAGCCCAAAAGACAAATATATCATTAAGCAAGCATTAAGAGTTATGTTCATGTGAAGCTCAGCTTGAACAACACTATACATTATCAATGGTTTGTCCTAATTAAATAGCTTTTATGATACCTCAATAAAACAAAGCTTAGAAGAGGCACAACCTGCACGCCTTCCATTATCCCCAGCCTTCTTCAATCCAACTTTCTTGATCACAAAGCTTGAACCAATGAATGCACTAGATGACATGGCCAAAGTCAAGCCCCTCACATTGTCTAAAGACGCCACCATGTCTGGAAGAGATTTTTCTGTCAAGTACTATAAAAGAACCAATTCCTACAATCCAAGGGATAAGAATAAGTAAAAAAATAAATTCGGAAGAAAGCCATCCAGATAACTATTAAAGAACCACACAACTCATTGTCCCAATGTTCCTTATGAGAAAAAAGGAATATTTGATTACAACAAACATTTTTTTATTCATTCATCTGAAGATGCCATAAATGAAATAACCAACCTAAGATTTCTTGGAGTTTCAGTTTTCTGGTTTAAATCCACGACAGAAAACAAAAAAACTGCTTGGAATCACGACGAACACTTTGAATATGATACTCTTACTTCACGTCCGTGCTAATACCGAACAGATAGTAAACTTCAGACCTTCCCAACTCATAGCCTACATGCAGGAGAAAAGAAAGCCCTTAGAGAAAAAGATTATACTTGCATAAAGAGCAATGATCAGGGATATGACAACAGATGCCACAAGAAAAGGCCCAAGGATTACTTAACTTCTGACACTGAATACCCAAAAGTAAAGCAAAGTGGACTTTACTAAACTTGAGTTTTCTGATTGAAAAAACTAAGTACAGTGGTTTTCATGAAACGGGGAGAAGAGCAAGAGGCCGAGAAAATAGTATTTATTCACGTTTTACAGGTTTTTATTTGTTTTGGGTAAAAAAGCACATGGGACTGTTTTTTTATCCAACTGAAGGGAAATTGAGTATAAAGCCCCAAAGTTGGATCGCTTCTAACGCCTGGCCTCTGCACCAAACTTACCACACCTCAAACTTAAATTTCTTTCTATGAGGTTCAATGAAGATATTGATTTATTAAATTGCACGTATGGGGCATTTATACCCATGAACACGCATAAGGCGTCATTCATCACCAAGAATGGAGGCATACCAAAAGAGCAGAAACAAATAATCCCATATCAAATCAAATCCAAAGAAGCATATGCATCCTGTCAGCTGCTTCATAGAACATGACTGAAAAAAGAACTGAACAAGGAAATACAAACGAAAATAACCGAAAAAAGAATATACTACCCAATCTAAAATCCGGACCTCCAAGTTGAGGAAGAATGATTCTCCCATTTCCCCACAAGATGAACAGAGATATGCAGACGAAAAAGGTACCCGATTCGCAACCTGCAAGGGATGCATTAATCTTGCCAGCACATTTTGGGCCTTGACTCGTGAAAGAAAAGGAAACTTTTGAACACGCCACAGAAAGGAGAAGAAAGCCTCAAATATACGCCAGGAACCTACACCAGAAACAGGAGAGAGAGAAAAAAGGAAAGTATGTATGGAACAGTGAACCAGAACAACGGATATCTAGCAATATAACAGTTGTTTATCCTACTGTAGTATCGAAAAAAATTAGGGGAGTAGTGAATCCAAGAAAAGAGAATCTTCGTACTTTCTTCGACGACTCAGTTGTAGAGGGATGGCGGAAACAGAGCCAGAATGCGATCTCAGAGCGAAAAACCGACGTTGGAACGCTGGTCACCGAACTGCCCGCGAAGCGCGGGCGCAAACCGCGTGGAGCCAAACTAACGCGACGGGAACCGAGACAGCGAAACCCAATCTCGCGGCCCCAGAAAATCGAGGGAATTTCAGAAATTCCACTCCCCCGAAAAGAAAACCAAAACGAAAACGAAAATGAAAAAAAAAACAAAGAAGGGCACCGGCATGTTCTTGAATACGCCCGCCGCCTAAACCGAACCAAAGAGGAATGGAAAAAGCGCCGCGCCGAGACGCAATGGCGTGCCCGGCCGATCGGCGCGAGACAGACGATCGATCGAGAGAAAGGCGCCGGTTACCTTGCCTCCGTGGTGGACCGAGCGGGCGGCCCGGGGGGCCCTGGCCTCCGCGGGCGGGCGGGCAGCGGGAGGCCGAGCTGGGCGACGCCGCCGGCGAACGAGCGGGCGAGCGAGGTGAACGTGACGGGCACCAGGGAGGGAGGGAGGGGAGGAGGCGAGGCAACGGCGTTTCGTTTTCTCTCTCTGTGATCTTTTGAGAGGGAGCCCAGCACGAGACGAGGGGGTAACGGCTTTTGCGTGGGTGTACACGTGGCAGTGTGGCACGGGTCGTGGTGGTGTAAGTGGGGTCCGACTTGGCACGGCCTTAACGTGGGCTGCTCAACGCTTTCCGACCGGGGGAGACGTGGCTGCCAATACACCCCGATTTCGTGGGCCTCTTCTCCCCCCCCCCCCCCCCCACCCCCACCATGGAGGGAGGGCGCGGGCTCAAAGCACTGCCCGGCCGGGGAGGGTAGCCCGCCCGAGTTCATTTCTTTTTTTGATGGTTCAGCCCAAGCCCGTCAAAGTTACTATCTGCTTCCTCAAACACAAAGCCACAAAGGCATAGGGATTTGATCTTGAGTTCTTGACCTTTGTCACATCTGTTTTTAAGGATCAAATGTGCGTCAGGATCGATTTCACATACATATAACGATATCAATAATGACAACTCAAAAGTAGTGTATACATCGTATGGCAAAATTTATATTACAAAAATGACTCAAGTCTTAATGAAAAGAAATGATGTAGCAGCGTCCACCAGCTCCCAAGGAAGGTCAATGATAGAACACTGAAAGGATTTTTAGACGCCTAGAGGGGGATGAACAGTACCACTAAAAATTCTGTCAACCACGAACACTACCCGATCAAACTATTTCACTTAGGATCCGGCCTGGTTGGCAAACAAGTTAGGACAAAAGAAGGCCCTAATGAGACTATCTCTAGCTGTATCTTGCAAGCCTAAGAGGATCAACTCCTACACAATTCAGTATCAATATTGAGCTTCACATGATGGTGCATGTCGAATCCAGATTCACCACCCAAAATGAGTTTCACACGTCACATCAACAAACCTCACTTAGATCAGTGTTTGGATGCGACCGTAATCATCCTGTCGTTCTTACTGTTGGACGAGTCTCAACTGATAGTCCCCTACTTCTTGGACAAACAGTCCATCAGAATATAGTGAACCACACTATTTTTGACTATTTTGTCGGACAGTCCATCTTTCCATGTCGACACACCGTCCTCACACTACAAAACCAACATATGCATGCATGATCTTGTAAAATTTATAAAAATATTATTTTTAACTCCAAAAATTTGAGATAAATTTTGTTGATTTTTCTTATAAAATTCACTATCACAAAAAAATTACTTTACATCCAAAACTGTATTTATTATAATTTCAACTAGAATTACGAATGCATTTTAGCTTGGCATAAATGTGTCTCTAGAGCTTTAAAAATCGAAAACCAAATTTTATTAGCTTGTGCTTTCCAAAAAATCATGTTTTGTGCATAATCTCCTTGCACATATGTACATGGCATCTCTTTTAAGCATCACAGGTTAAACCAACACTAGAAACCTTCCATTTGTGCATGCACTTTAGATGTACTCCCAAGAACCCTAGGAGCACCCTTGCACAAGTTGTTTGATGTTCATGAACCCAACCCACACTTGGCACCTGAAAGGTTCTTGTTTGGTTTTGGTAATTGAGTGACAATCTTAGGTGGACTAATTGTGTTTATGTGAGATACACATATGATTAGTCCACAGGTACATGTGTGTGAGCAACATATGCTATGAAGGTGGAAATGGCTTAGAGATGTTGCAAAGCTTGAACATGTGATGATAGAGGAGCTAATTGCATATGAGACATGGCATGGAGTCATGTGATCAAGGTGGAGAAGACCAAGATATGACTTGGCTCGACGGACCGGTTGCAAGTGTGAAGGGCAAGTCGAAGGCTTTGAAGCGAGGGACCACGTGTGACGGTGAAGCTTGAGTAAGACTTGGTGCCGATGGGCTGAGGCAACGGTGAAGAGCAAGTGAGGTCAAGATCGATGAACCAATACGGTTACGTGATGATATGAAGTGGATCATATCATTTGGTGATTGGTTGGTGCATGTGTTGTATCAACATCGGAGGAGATGGAATGGAATGCGCAAGGCAAAGGTATAACCTAGGGCATTTCTATTTCACCGGTCATAGGTGTGTAGAGAAGTTTATGACTAGGTTTAGAATAGATGGCCGCACTATCAAGAGGGGCAAACTTGTTTGCATATCGGTCATCTAGTGCCACTTGAGTGATCTAACTTTGCATCGTTGCTAGAATCAAGTGGCGTGGCAAGTTGAGTGACTAACTCCTTTGAAGAAAATGCTTGTGAAAATGCTAACACATGTGCACAAAGTGGTGAACACTTGTTGGTGTTGGCACATTTGCAAAGGAGGTAGAGTTTGAGCGGTAGAGATGGGTTTGGGACCCTCGGGATTCAGGCGTTTTCGTAGAGATGAAACGCTTATTTTCCATTGCGCCGAAGGATGGAACTGAAGGCGAAGTCACGGAGGTGATCGTCACCGTTTTCCGAGCGACAGACACTAGGTGTGGTGGCGTTAGACGCTGGTGCCGTGTCTGGTGCTTTGCCCTAGGTGGCGCGCGTTATTCTCTGTGCGACGGACGCTGACCTTAGGAGCATCAGACGCTGGCGTCAGCATCTGATGGCTAACCCTAAGTGACGACCGCTAAGGAAGCAGCGTCGGAAGCGCTGGTGCAGCTACGACAGATATAGTGCGTCAGCGTCCACTACAGTCGACGTCAGTGGCCTCAGTGACCTTAGCTGGGACAGACGCGGAGCGCGTCTGATGCCCACTCGACGGACGCGTCTGTTGCACGATCAAGCGGTTTCGGACCTTACTGGACCGCGTCTGGTGTGGCGTCGAACGCGCGGTCTCTGAGCGTCAGACGCGTCTGGTGGTATGGAATCGATCGTTGGCGTTCGAACGGCTAGTGACACGTGGCGCCATCCTGAGCATCGGACGCTAGTAACTGCGTCTGTTGCCCCCAAAAAAACGCCCAATGAAGGGGCATCAACTATATTTATTTATGGGGCTATAAATAGAAGTGGTGGCTGGCCTTGGCTGGTGCTTGGCATCCTTGAGACTTAGTGTCCATACTTTGGGAGTGCTAGGAGAGCCTCTAACTCACTTGTGCTTGCAAGAGTGTGAATCGATTGCAAGTGAGTATGATTCTAGTGCGTTGCATCGTGAGATTGCATCGAGTGGCACTAGGTGTTCGTGTTGTAAGCCGGTGGTGCTTGTTACTCTTGTAGGTTGCCACCTTCTAGATGGCTTGGCCGCCGAACCACGAAGTATTGGTCGACACTGAAAGGATCAAGATGCCCAAGAGGGGGGGTGAATTGGGCTTTTCTAAAAATTAATTGCAAGAATTAAATCCTACAAGCCGGAATTCACCCCTAGTGCCTACTTGTGTTCCTAGAGAGTCTACCGATAAAAGTTTTGCACCCTAGTTTCCAATCCTAGTCTAGCATGGCAATTCTAGGAAAGTAAATCAAGCAATGAAAGTAAATATGAGAATGTAAATGCTTGAATGTAAAGGGCAAGGAACACTGCGATGTTTTTCCGAGGTATCGGAGAGTCGCCACTCCCCACTAGTCCTCGTTGGAGCACCCGCGCAAGGGTGTCGCTCCCCCTTGATCCGCGCAAGGATCAAGTGCTCTCTACGGGTTGATTCTTCGACACTCCGTCGCGGTGAATCACCCAAAACCGCTCACAACATGAGTTGGGTCATCCACAAGCTCCGCCGGATGATCACCAAACTCCCAATCACCACCAAGCCGTCTAGGTGATGGCGATCACCAAGAGTAACAAGCTAGAACTCTCACTTGACCACAACGAGCCCAAATGAGGAGATGGATGCACACTTGCTACTCTCTAATCACTAGTGAGGAACTCTCAAACTTTGATTCTCAAATCTCTATCCTCACTAGAGCTCTTGCACTCCCTTGCACTCTAAAGGGTTTTCTCAAATGTTTGAATGAGCAAGAGACCTCTAAAAGAGGTGGAGGGGTTGTATTTATACACCCCTCAAAGAAAACGAACCGTTATGTTCTGACACGGGCTGATCGGACGCGCCGGTCGAACTGACCGGACGCGCCGGTCGCCCGTTGTAAGGTCCTAGATGGCTAGAGGGGGGGTGAATAGCCTATTAAAAAATCTACAAGTACCACTAAGCAAACTTGTTAGAATAACAAACGGCGTAAAGCGAGTTTTGCTTAGCCAAAGGTTGTGATGCAAGCCTCCTATCCACAAGTCTTGTAGATTATGATCTCTAGTTCACACAAGAGCTATGTCACTAAAGAAACACTAGTGAACAAGCTAATAACACTACTAGCAAAGCTACTACTAGAGCTACACAAGATAATCTAGTGAAAGTAAATGCAAGAGAGAGGATTGTGATTATTATACCGACGGTGAAGTGAAGATGTTGCCAAACACCAAGATGATATATAATCAATCAATATTGATAACAACACAAAATGAAGACCAATCACCGGGAGACAAGAGACACAATATTTGTTCACCCGGTGTTCACTTGTGCACCGACAAGCTACGTCACCGGTTGTGTCGACCAACACCTAGATGGTTCCCCGGTGTGACCCTCAAGTCACTTGCCCCTCAAGGCACGCCCCGCAAGGCACCGCAAGACGCCACTCTCAAGCGAGGTAACTCAATGACACGCGGATTCCACTAGAGTTGCTTTTGGCGTCCCGCCAAGGAAAGCACAAGAACCTCTCACAATCAACTGGAGGTGGCCAAGAACAATCACCTTCTCTTGCCAACGCCTCCAACAATCTCCAAGCCGGCTAGGAGCGGTACTCTCCAAGAGTAACAAGAAATCCACTGGCTAAACCACCCACAAGTGCCACTAGATGCCCTCAAGCTATGCAATGCACTTTGGGATCACTCAATCTCACTTTTGATTTGCAATCAAGCAAGAGAGATGAGTGGGAGGAGTAGCTCTAGCTCAAAGGATGCACAAGTGTGTTAGAAATGCCAAGCTACCTCCCCAAGGGCCGGCCAACAAGTATTTATAAGCATCCCATCCAAATAGAGCCGTTACAACTCCACTCACGTTTTTCGCGGGACCACCGGACGCGCCGGTCGTAACTGACCGGACGCGCTCCACCGCGTCCGGTGGCCCTGCGACGTCCACGTGTCCTCCGATTTCAAAATCGTCCGTTAGATCCTCCAACGGTCACTGCGCGCCAACGGTCAAACGAGCGACCGGACGCGCTGCTGCGAACCACCGGACGCGCCGGTGCGCACAGTACCCGCTCGCGCGAAGACATCACCGGACGCGCTGCTCGCAACCACCGGACGCCACAGTACCCGCGTCCGGTGGGAGTCCAGTAAGCTCCCTGGACCACCGGACGCGTCCGATGGTGTGTGACCGGACGCGCACCGCGTCCGATCGTCCTCGGTTCCCTCAGGGCGCATGACCGGACGCGCCGGTCCCGTGGGTCACCGGACGCGCCGGTGTCAAACCCTAGCTCGCGCGCCTGACGCCCGCGCTGCACTGACCGGACGCGCCGGTCGAAACTGACCGCGTCCGGTGCAGCGTCCGGTGCAGCGTCCGGTCACCTCTGTGACCGCGTTCGCCTCCGTTTCTTTTCCGACTTCCGGCGCAATGGAAAATAGGCATTTCATTTCCCCGAAATCGCCTGAATCCCGCGCTCGCACGCTCGGCGGGAGGGAGAGAGGAACCCAAACCCCTCTCTTCCCGCAGACCACAGCGCGACCAACGCCACCTTTGCAAATGTGCCAACACCAACAAGTGTACACTCCATGTGCTTGTGTGTTAGCTTTTTCTCGATCATTTTCAAAGGTTTTCCAGTTAGCTCACTAGGCCCTACATGCAATGCACTTCATGAATTCACCTAGTGGCACCCATGCGTCGAATAACCGATAAGACTTCCCCTCTTAATAGTTCGGCTATCGACCCTAAACCACTCACACCCTCTATGGTGTCTTGAGTGTAAAACAAAATGGCCCTATGGTTATACCTTTGCCTTGAGCCCATTTTGTTTCTCCAAAGGATATGATCCACTTCATATCATCACATGACCATCTCGATCCATCGACCTTGACTTCACTTGCTCTTCACCGTTGCATCGGTCCGTCGGCGCCAAGTCTTGCTCAAGCTTCACCATCGCATGGTCCTTCGCTTCGAAGCCTCGACTTGCCCTTCACCTTCACAACCGGTCCATCGAGCCAAGCCTCATCTTGGTCTTCACCATCTTGGTCACATGAGTCAATGTCATGTCTCATATTCAACGACCACCTTTATCTAAATCATCCACTTAGATACAAAGGTTAGTCCTTGGTTTCATCAATTAGCCAAAACCAAACTAGGGACTTTCAATCTCCCCCTTTTTGGTAATTGATGACAACCCTCACAAAGATGATTTTGATAATAAAAGTTTTGAACTTGTCATACTTGTCCAATCATTTTGCTCATAAGTAAAGTTTGGACAATTATCACAAGCTCGGTTTTGGTAGCATTAGCTCCCCCCACATATGTGCATAGAGTTTGGATTGAAAGCTTTGCACATATGCATGGATAGAAATGTTGGGAGAGTAATTCTACCAAAAGGATGCTAAGGTGTAAGAAATGGACCTTTGAAGCGTGATACCAATCGGAGTTGCCTTTTACACCATCCTTAGCATCATGAAGTAACTAGACAACCATCAAAACTCAAGAACCCCGTGAGATCAACATTATATGTAAAGGTTCTTGGACCACTTGTAAAACTTTAGGTAAGTCTAGATACCACATGTAAAACTATTCCTATGCATGCTAGTAGATCATTTCATCATCCAAGTTCTATACTAGCATTGCACCACACAAGCATGTATATTGAATTTAAATACATGTGCAATGAGCAAGTCATATGAAAATGCACAAACAAATGCAACAACTTTGTTTATGAGCTTGCTCCCCCTACTTGTGTGCATCAAAAATTTTATTTACCCCTTTATCATATTGAATCATCTTTTTCTCTCATCTTTTTCTCTCCCCCTTTGTCAACAACTTACCCAAAAATGGGATCAAATTGTGGAGAGAAGAAAAATGTTCGATGGAGTAGGTTAAATTTATCAAATTTGGTTCAACCTAGAACACTTACCAAAGATATTTAATTCGATTTGAACCAAAGACAAGCTTCTTCACACCTCATAATAAGGGTTATCTTGCCTATGTTGAATTAAACACTTATAGCAAATCTTCTAGATTCAACACTAGGTTTGCAAGCTCACAAACATGTCATATGCCACCACTAGATCAAAACAATCAAAGAAGCAATAGTGGTAACATATATCCATCAAATTCATTTGATTTATCATGAATGCTCATGCATATCACTTATTATGTCTACATGCTCTAGCAAGTCCTTAGCATAGAATGAATGACATGTCAATCAACTTTTACCTTGCAATGTCGAAGGAGAGGCATGTCAATAAGTGAGTGGGGTGCATTCAACTCATGTTTGAGAAATCAAGAATGTTCAATTCATTCCTTAGCTTGCAAAACCTCTTTTCATCAAGTGGCTTAGTGAGAATATCGGCAAGTTGATCATCGGTGCCAACACTTTCAATGGCAATATCTCCCTTTTGTTGATGATCTCTAATGAAATGATGCCTTATGTCAATATGCTTTGTTCTTCCATGTTGAACCGGGTTTTGTATCATCTTGATTGCACTCTCATTATCACATAGCAATGGCACATTCTTGAAGTTGAGTCCATAATCCTTCAAAGTTGATTTCATCCATAGCAATTGTGCACAACAACTCCCCGCACTCACATATTCGGCTTCGGCGGTAGAGATTGCCACACTATTTTGTTTCTTTGAGGACCATGACACAAGTGATCTTCCAAGTAATTGACATGTGCCACTTGTGCTCTTTCTATTGATCTTGCAACCCCCATAGTCGGAGTCCGAATATCCAATCAATTCAAACTTTGACCCCTTGGGATACCATAGTCCAACATCTCTTGTTTGCTTCAAGTACCTCAATATTCTCTTTGCGGCCGTGAGATGACTCTCTCTAGGTGAGGCTTGATATCTAGCACACATGCAAACACTAAACATGACATCCGGCCTTGATGCGGTGACATAGAGTAGACTTCCAATCAAAGACCGATATTCCTTTTGATTCACCATATTGCCATCAAGATCACTATCCAAATTGCCATTTGTACCCATTGGAGTTGAAATTGGCTTTGCATCTTGCATTCCAAACTTCTTCAACATGTCCCTTATGTATTTCCCTTGACTCACAAATGTCCCATTCTTCAATTGCTTTACTTGAAGACCAAGGAAGTAGCTAAGTTCACCAATCATAGACATTTCAAACTCTTTGGCCATCATAGCACCAAATTCTTCACAATAAGCTTGATTGGTTGATCCAAAGATGATGTCATCAACATATATTTGCACTATGAATAGATCATTTCCAATCTTCTTGGTGAATAGAGTTGTATCAACCTTGCCCATCTTGAATCACTTAGAGAGAAGGAAATCCCTTAGCCTCTCATACCATGCTCTAGGTGCTTGCTTTAAGCCATATAAAGCCTTCTTCAATTTGTACACATGGTTGGGTTTCTTGTCATCTTCAAATCCGGGCGGTTGCTCAACGAAGACTAACTCATTGATGATCCCATTGAGAAATGCACTTTTGACATCCATTTGATATAGTTTGATGTTGTGTGCACAAGCATAAGCCAATAGAATCCTTATTGCCTCCAATCTTGCCACGGGAGCATATGTTTCATCATAGTCAAGACCTTCAACTTGAGTGTAACCTTGTGCAACTAGTCTTGCTTTGTTTCTTACTACAATGCCATCTTGATCTTGCTTGTTTTTGAACACCCACTTGGTTCCAATCACATTGTAGTCATTTGGCCTTTCTACCAACTCCCAAACATCATTTCTTGTGAAATTGTTAAGCTCGTCTTGCATAGCCATGATCCAATCGGCATCTCTCAAAGCTTCTTCTATCTTCTTTGGTTCTATGGTTGACACAAATGATGCATGCTCACAAAACATAGCCAATCTTGATCTTGTTTGCACACCACTTCTAATATCACCAATAACACTATCAATGGGGTGATCTCTTGCAATATGTTGTGGTTGGAGTACTTGCACTCGATTGCTTGAGCTTGGTTGATCACTAGATGTATCTTGAGGAGAAGAGCTAGCACCTTGATCTTGCACTTCAGAGTCACTAACTTGCTTGAATGGTGAATTGAGCACTTGATCTTTATCATCATCTTGAATATCAATTACTTGCTTTGCTCTAATGTCTCCAATGTCCATGTTCTTCATTGCTTCCACTAATAGAGTTCCACCAATATCATCTAGATTTTCTTCTTCATCTTGTGACCCATTGGTTTCATCAAATTGCACATCATGGACTTCTTCTAGAGTGCCACTTGAGTTGTTCCAAACTCTATAAGCTTTGCTTGTAGTTGAATAACCAAGTAGGAACCCCTCATCACATCTCTTGTCAAACTTTCCCAATCTAGTGCCTTTCTTCAAGATATAGCATTTGCAACCAAAAACCCTAAAATAAGAAATGTTGGGCTTTCTTCCATGAAGTAGCTCATATGGGGTCTTCTCTAGCAATGGATGACAATATAGTCTATTGATGTAGTAGCAAGCGGTATTGATTGCTTCATCCCAAAATGATTGACTCACATTGTACTCATGAAGCATTGATCTAGCCATATCAAGCAATGTTCTATTCTTCCTCTCAACTAGACCATTTGATTGTGGAGTGTACTTGGCCGAGAATTGATGTCCAATACCATAATGATCACAAAGTTCTTCAATTCTTGTATTCTTAAACTCACTTCCATTATCACTTCTCACTTTCTTGATTCTAATCTCAAACTCATTGTGAACTCTAGTGAGGAATGTCTTGAAGGTGTCAAACACTTCACTTTTGTCACTAAGAAAGAATACCCATGTGAATCTTGTGAAGTCATCCACTATGACAAAGCCATACTTGTTGCCGCCTATGCTTGTATATGTTGTTGGTCCAAATAGATCCATGTGCATCAACTCAAATGCTTTGCATGTGCTCATTGTACTCTTCTTTGGATGTGAGCTTCCAACTTGCTTCCCGGCTTGACATGCACTACAAAGCTTATTCTTCTCAAATTCAACATCTTTCAAACCATTGACAAGATTGCGAGTTGTAAGCTTCTTCAATTGTTTCATGCCAACATGACCAAGCCTTCTATGCCAAAGCCAACCCATGCTTGATTTGGAGACTAAGCAAGTTGTCAAAGAAGTTTCTCTAGCATTGAAGTCAACTAGGTAGAGATTCTCATATCTAAAGCCCTTGAATGCCACATTTGAACCATCCACACTAATAACTTCCACATCATCAACCCCAAAGATGCATTTGTAGCCTAGATCACATATTTGTGCCACGGATAGAAGATTGAAATCCAAGCTTTCAACTAGTAACACATTGGAGATACTCATGTCATTTGATATTGCAATCTTGCCCAAACCAATAACCTTGCCTTTCTTGTTATTGCCAAAAGTAATAGAATCAACACCACTATCATTGTCAATGATTGAGTCAAACATCCTTGATGTACCGGTCATGTGTTGAGTGCACCCACTATCAATAATCCAATGCCTTCCTCCGGCTTTGTAATTGACCTACAAGCAAATCAATGAAGTTTAGGTACCCACTTTTGTTTGGGTCCTTGTAGGTTAGTAACTAAGCTCTTTGGTACCCAAATAGCCTTCTTCTTTGGGCCCACAATTGGTGTACCAACAAACTTAGCTTGCACACCCTTCACACCCTTGGTAAGCACATAGCAAGAATCAAAAGGTATAGCATTAACAAGGTTCTTGCTTTGGTTCTTTTTATTGCAATTATGCTCTAGGTGCCCAACTTGCTTGCATCTATTGCAAAACCGACCATTGCCCTTCACAAAGCTAGGCTTTGGAGTTGCAAAGGCCGACTTGCCTTTCTTGGGGGTGTAGCCCAATCCCTCTTTGTTAAGAGAGAACCTTTGGCTACCCAAGCACTTAAGCAAGCGGGCCTCACCACCATAGGCTTTGCCTAGGGCGTGAGTGAGCTCATCCACCTCTCTCTTGAGAGTCTCATTCTCAACCATTAGTGAGGCATCACAAGTGAAACCATCACTAGTAGTGGAGGTAGAGTTAGTGGTGGTGGATGAAGAGCTACAAGAAGGGTTAGTATTTGACATGATGATAGGTTCATTAAAGGATTCATTAATTATATCACATGTAACACCTATATCACATGATACAACAACCTCCTTCTTAGCTTGTTGCTCAAGTAGCAATGAGTGAGCTTTTTCAAGCTTGGAATGAGCCTTATCAAGATCCTCATGGTCTTCCACTAGACTCTCATGAGTGGTCTTAAGCTCACTAAGGACTTTCTCAAGTATTGCTACTTTCATTGAAAGCTTCTTGCACTCTTTGTCCTTGGCAATAGCTATGTCTCTAGTTTGTTCCATCAAGTCATATAGTTGTTCTTTAGTTGGTTCATCATCATCATTTTCATTATCATTATCATTATCACTATCATGAGCATATTCCATTTCACTTTCATCATCACTCTCATCATATAATACCTTAGCTTCTTTAGCCATGAAGCATGAAGAGGATGAATCAAATAGTGATGGCTTCTTGTTGATAGCAATGGAAGCAAAAGCCTTGTTGGATGATTCTTCTTCTTCTTCTTCATTATCTTCACTTTCCCAAGTGATCACATAGGCACCATTTTTGCCTTTCTTGAATGTCATCTTGGCCTCTCTCTTCTTCTTCTCAAACTTGTCCTTTTTGTTCTTCTTTTTATCATAAGGACATTCCGCTTGAAGGTGCTCGGTGCTATCACAATTGAAGCACTTTCTTTGTTGCTCATTTCTTTTGAAGTTGTCATTTCTCCTTTTAAGGCCTCTTCTCTTGATGAACATGTGACCCATCTTCTTGACTACAAGAGCAAGTGCCTCATCATCAATTTCAAATTCCCCATCTTCATTGTCATCTTCTTCTTCTTCAATGATGGTAGCTTTGCCCTTGGAGGAGGTGGCTTTGAATGCTACGGTCTTCTTTTTCTTCTCATCTTCCACCTTCTCCTTGTCATCAACATCTTGATCATATTTGTCATAGGTCAATACTTCACCAAGCAAATCATTTGGCTTCATTGCTTCAAGCCCATCTCTTTGCAACATCATGATCAACATCTTGAATCTTCTAGGTAAGCTCAATAAGAACTTGTGACAAAAATCTTGATCTTGAGTCTTGTGCCCTAAACTCTTGAGATCATTGACTATCACTTGCAATCTATGAAACATTTCAATGATTGTTTCATCATCCTTTTTCTTGAAGTTCTCAAACTCACTCTTGAGCCCATAGAGCTTGGCACTCTTCACAACCTTAGTGCCCTCATATGTTTCACTCAACCTTGTCCACACTTCATTTGCCAAATCTAAATCCTTGATGCCCTCAAATACTTTTGTGTCAATACCATTGTAAAGTGTATTGAGAGCCATTCTATTGCATGTTCTATTTGCTTTATCTTCATCGGTGAGATGATCGGGATCAATGATAGCAAAATCATTCTCGGTGACTTGCAATACTCTCTCATGAATAGAGCCAAGGTACATTGTCATTTTTCTCTTCCAATGAGCAAAAGAACTAACACCATCAAAGAACGGTGGCTTGCCCCCAACATGATTGAACACAATTTGAGCCATTTTTCACACCGAAGGATGTTAAGCCTTGAATAAAACGGTGACCACGGCTCCGATACCACTTGTAAGGTCCTAGATGGCTAGAGGGGGGGTGAATAGCCTATTAAAAAATCTACAAGTACCACTAAGCAAACTTGTTAGAATAACAAACGGCGTAAAGCGAGTTTTGCTTAGCCAAAGGTTGTGATGCAAGCCTCCTATCCACAAGTCTTGTAGATTATGATCTCTAGTTCACACAAGAGCTATGTCACTAAAGAAACACTAGTGAACAAGCTAATAACACTACTAGCAAAGCTACTACTAGAGCTACACAAGATAATCTAGTGAAAGTAAATGCAAGAGAGAGGATTGTGATTATTATACCGACGGTGAAGTGAAGATGTTGCCAAACACCAAGATGATATATAATCAATCAATATTGATAACAACACAAAATGAAGACCAATCACCGGGAGACAAGAGACACAATATTTGTTCACCCGGTGTTCACTTGTGCACCGACAAGCTACGTCACCGGTTGTGTCGACCAACACCTAGATGGTTCCCCGGTGTGACCCTCAAGTCACTTGCCCCTCAAGGCACGCCCCGCAAGGCACCGCAAGACGCCACTCTCAAGCGAGGTAACTCAATGACACGCGGATTCCACTAGAGTTGCTTTTGGCGTCCCGCCAAGGAAAGCACAAGAACCTCTCACAATCAACTGGAGGTGGCCAAGAACAATCACCTTCTCTTGCCAACGCCTCCAACAATCTCCAAGCCGGCTAGGAGCGGTACTCTCCAAGAGTAACAAGAAATCCACCGGCTAAACCACCCACAAGTGCCACTAGATGCCCTCAAGCTATGCAATGCACTTTGGGATCACTCAATCTCACTTTTGATTTGCAATCAAGCAAGAGAGATGAGTGGGAGGAGTAGCTCTAGCTCAAAGGATGCACAAGTGTGTTAGAAATGCCAAGCTACCTCCCCAAGGGCCGGCCAACAAGTATTTATAAGCATCCCATCCAAATAGAGCCGTTACAACTCCACTCACGTTTTTCGCGGGACCACCGGACGCGCCGGTCGTAACTGACCGGACGCGCTCCACCGCGTCCGGTGGCCCTGCGACGTCCACGTGTCCTCCGATTTCAAAATCGTCCGTTAGATCCTCCAACGGTCACTGCGCGCCAACGGTCAAACGAGCGACCGGACGCGCTGCTGCGAACCACCGGACGCGCCGGTGCGCACAGTACCCGCTCGCGCGAAGACATCACCGGACGCGCTGCTCGCAACCACCGGACGCCACAGTACCCGCGTCCGGTGGGAGTCCAGTAAGCTCCCTGGACCACCGGACGCGTCCGATGGTGTGTGACCGGACGCGCACCGCGTCCGATCGTCCTCGGTTCCCTCAGGGCGCATGACCGGACGCGCCGGTCCCGTGGGTCACCGGACGCGCCGGTGTCAAACCCTAGCTCGCGCGCCTGACGCCCGCGCTGCACTGACCGGACGCGCCGGTCGAAACTGACCGCGTCCGGTGCAGCGTCCGGTGCAGCGTCCGGTCACCTCTGTGACCGCGTTCGCCTCCGTTTCTTTTCCGACTTCCGGCGCAATGGAAAATAGGCATTTCATTTCCCCGAAATCGCCTGAATCCCGCGCTCGCACGCTCGGCGGGAGGGAGAGAGGAACCCAAACCCCTCTCTTCCCGCAGACCACAGCGCGACCAACGCCACCTTTGCAAATGTGCCAACACCAACAAGTGTACACTCCATGTGCTTGTGTGTTAGCTTTTTCTCGATCATTTTCAAAGGTTTTCCAGTTAGCTCACTAGGCCCTACATGCAATGCACTTCATGAATTCACCTAGTGGCACCCATGCGTCGAATAACCGATAAGACTTCCCCTCTTAATAGTTCGGCTATCGACCCTAAACCACTCACACCCTCTATGGTGTCTTGAGTGTAAAACAAAATGGCCCTATGGTTATACCTTTGCCTTGAGCCCATTTTGTTTCTCCAAAGGATATGATCCACTTCATATCATCACATGACCATCTCGATCCATCGACCTTGACTTCACTTGCTCTTCACCGTTGCATCGGTCCGTCGGCGCCAAGTCTTGCTCAAGCTTCACCATCGCATGGTCCTTCGCTTCGAAGCCTCGACTTGCCCTTCACCTTCACAACCGGTCCATCGAGCCAAGCCTCATCTTGGTCTTCACCATCTTGGTCACATGAGTCAATGTCATGTCTCATATTCAACGACCACCTTTATCTAAATCATCCACTTAGATACAAAGGTTAGTCCTTGGTTTCATCAATTAGCCAAAACCAAACTAGGGACTTTCAATCTCCCCCTTTTTGGTAATTGATGACAACCCTCACAAAGATGATTTTGATAATAAAAGTTTTGAACTTGTCATACTTGTCCAATCATTTTGCTCATAAGTAAAGTTTGGACAATTATCACAAGCTCGGTTTTGGTAGCATTAGCTCCCCCCACATATGTGCATAGAGTTTGGATTGAAAGCTTTGCACATATGCATGGATAGAAATGTTGGGAGAGTAATTCTACCAAAAGGATGCTAAGGTGTAAGAAATGGACCTTTGAAGCGTGATACCAATCGGAGTTGCCTTTTACACCATCCTTAGCATCATGAAGTAACTAGACAACCATCAAAACTCAAGAACCCCGTGAGATCAACATTATATGTAAAGGTTCTTGGACCACTTGTAAAACTTTAGGTAAGTCTAGATACCACATGTAAAACTATTCCTATGCATGCTAGTAGATCATTTCATCATCCAAGTTCTATACTAGCATTGCACCACACAAGCATGTATATTGAATTTAAATACATGTGCAATGAGCAAGTCATATGAAAATGCACAAACAAATGCAACAACTTTGTTTATGAGCTTGCTCCCCCTACTTGTGTGCATCAAAAATTTTATTTACCCCTTTATCATATTGAATCATCTTTTTCTCTCATCTTTTTCTCTCCCCCTTTGTCAACAACTTACCCAAAAATGGGATCAAATTGTGGAGAGAAGAAAAATGTTCGATGGAGTAGGTTAAATTTATCAAATTTGGTTCAACCTAGAACACTTACCAAAGATATTTAATTCGATTTGAACCAAAGACAAGCTTCTTCACACCTCATAATAAGGGTTATCTTGCCTATGTTGAATTAAACACTTATAGCAAATCTTCTAGATTCAACACTAGGTTTGCAAGCTCACAAACATGTCATATGCCACCACTAGATCAAAACAATCAAAGAAGCAATAGTGGTAACATATATCCATCAAATTCATTTGATTTATCATGAATGCTCATGCATATCACTTATTATGTCTACATGCTCTAGCAAGTCCTTAGCATAGAATGAATGACATGTCAATCAACTTTTACCTTGCAATGTCGAAGGAGAGGCATGTCAATAAGTGAGTGGGGTGCATTCAACTCATGTTTGAGAAATCAAGAATGTTCAATTCATTCCTTAGCTTGCAAAACCTCTTTTCATCAAGTGGCTTAGTGAGAATATCGGCAAGTTGATCATCGGTGCCAACACTTTCAATGGCAATATCTCCCTTTTGTTGATGATCTCTAATGAAATGATGCCTTATGTCAATATGCTTTGTTCTTCCATGTTGAACCGGGTTTTGTATCATCTTGATTGCACTCTCATTATCACATAGCAATGGCACATTCTTGAAGTTGAGTCCATAATCCTTCAAAGTTGATTTCATCCATAGCAATTGTGCACAACAACTCCCCGCACTCACATATTCGGCTTCGGCGGTAGAGATTGCCACACTATTTTGTTTCTTTGAGGACCATGACACAAGTGATCTTCCAAGTAATTGACATGTGCCACTTGTGCTCTTTCTATTGATCTTGCAACCCCCATAGTCGGAGTCCGAATATCCAATCAATTCAAACTTTGACCCCTTGGGATACCATAGTCCAACATCTCTTGTTTGCTTCAAGTACCTCAATATTCTCTTTGCGGCCGTGAGATGACTCTCTCTAGGTGAGGCTTGATATCTAGCACACATGCAAACACTAAACATGACATCCGGCCTTGATGCGGTGACATAGAGTAGACTTCCAATCAAAGACCGATATTCCTTTTGATTCACCATATTGCCATCAAGATCACTATCCAAATTGCCATTTGTACCCATTGGAGTTGAAATTGGCTTTGCATCTTGCATTCCAAACTTCTTCAACATGTCCCTTATGTATTTCCCTTGACTCACAAATGTCCCATTCTTCAATTGCTTTACTTGAAGACCAAGGAAGTAGCTAAGTTCACCAATCATAGACATTTCAAACTCTTTGGCCATCATAGCACCAAATTCTTCACAATAAGCTTGATTGGTTGATCCAAAGATGATGTCATCAACATATATTTGCACTATGAATAGATCATTTCCAATCTTCTTGGTGAATAGAGTTGTATCAACCTTGCCCATCTTGAATCACTTAGAGAGAAGGAAATCCCTTAGCCTCTCATACTGTGGCGTCCGGTGGCCCTGCGACGTCCACGTGTCCTCCGATTTCAAAATCGTCCGTTAGATCCTCCAACGGTCACTGCGCGCCAACGGTCAAACGAGCGACCGGACGCGCTGCTGCGAACCACCGGACGCGCCGGTGCGCACAGTACCCGCTCGCGCGAAGACATCACCGGACGCGCTGCTCGCAACCACCGGACGCCACAGTACCCGCGTCCGGTGGGAGTCCAGTAAGCTCCCTGGACCACCGGACGCGTCCGATGGTGTGTGACCGGACGCGCACCGCGTCCGATCGTCCTCGGTTCCCTCAGGGCGCATGACCGGACGCGCCGGTCCCGTGGGTCACCGGACGCGCCGGTGTCAAACCCTAGCTCGCGCGCCTGACGCCCGCGCTGCACTGACCGGACGCGCCGGTCGAAACTGACCGCGTCCGGTGCAGCGTCCGGTGCAGCGTCCGGTCACCTCTGTGACCGCGTTCGCCTCCGTTTCTTTTCCGACTTCCGGCGCAATGGAAAATAGGCATTTCATTTCCCCGAAATCGCCTGAATCCCGCGCTCGCACGCTCGGCGGGAGGGAGAGAGGAACCCAAACCCCTCTCTTCCCGCAGACCACAGCGCGACCAACGCCACCTTTGCAAATGTGCCAACACCAACAAGTGTACACTCCATGTGCTTGTGTGTTAGCTTTTTCTCGATCATTTTCAAAGGTTTTCCAGTTAGCTCACTAGGCCCTACATGCAATGCACTTCATGAATTCACCTAGTGGCACCCATGCGTCGAATAACCGATAAGACTTCCCCTCTTAATAGTTCGGCTATCGACCCTAAACCACTCACACCCTCTATGGTGTCTTGAGTGTAAAACAAAATGGCCCTATGGTTATACCTTTGCCTTGAGCCCATTTTGTTTCTCCAAAGGATATGATCCACTTCATATCATCACATGACCATCTCGATCCATCGACCTTGACTTCACTTGCTCTTCACCGTTGCATCGGTCCGTCGGCGCCAAGTCTTGCTCAAGCTTCACCATCGCATGGTCCTTCGCTTCGAAGCCTCGACTTGCCCTTCACCTTCACAACCGGTCCATCGAGCCAAGCCTCATCTTGGTCTTCACCATCTTGGTCACATGAGTCAATGTCATGTCTCATATTCAACGACCACCTTTATCTAAATCATCCACTTAGATACAAAGGTTAGTCCTTGGTTTCATCAATTAGCCAAAACCAAACTAGGGACTTTCACCCGTAACGGTCAAAACACGATTTTCAACTGAATGACCGGACGCGCCGGTCAGGGGTGACCGAACGCGTCCGATCGTGCAAAGGAGCTTACAGTACTCGCACCGGACGCGAGGCCGCGTCCGATCGGTGATGACCGGACGCGTCCGGTCCTCTCTGGACCTTACTGGACTGTGACCGGACGCGCCGATCACACCCAGGTCGCGTCCGACGGGTGTTTCCCTCAAGTGACACGTGTCAGCCACTGACCACCGCGTCCGGTCCTCGCGAGGACCGTGTCCGGTGGTCAGGGCCGAAACCCTAACCGCGGTAACGTACTGACCGGACGCGTCCGGTCATGCCGAAGACCGCGTCCGGTCAGTGGGAAACAGCCCGAAACTTTCCGAAACGCGTCGCAACTTCAACCAAGTTGCTTCCAACTGAACTTTGAGCTATTCTAGGGTTGCCTAGCGCCAAGTTTAACAAGTGTGCACCACACCTAAACATAGGACTCGCCTAGGTCAAGCTACCCGTTCATGCCCCCCTTTATAGTACGGCCAAAAGAGAAAAACGAAGATCCTAACGACTATTCCGAATGCGTCTCGACACCTCGACATTCGGAATTAACCGTCCTTAATCTTGATGTCACTCTTTTGAAAACCGAAACGATTTCCATCAAGGGACACGAATACCATGGTGCCCAAAGCAGTTATAACCTCCATGACCTAACTTACCAATGTTTCTGCAAAACACACGTTAGTCATGGTAATAAAGCGTTGTCATCAATTGCCGAAACCAAACTTTGGGGCCTAGATGCTTTCAATCTCCCCCTTTTTGGTGATTGACGACAACACTAAGGTTCAAAAGATTAGAGTTGAGGTTTTCGAGCATGCTTGGTTCTCATAAGCAAAAAGCAATAAGCACAAAGGGTTAGGAATTGCTTATGTGCCCCAAGCCAAAAGAGTGTACTCATAAGATAAGACAAAAAGTGTTAGTACACATAAAGATTATAGCTCATAAGAAATCGGAGTAAGGCACGGAAGCACAACCTTAGAGCTATAAAACTAAAACGGTGACATTTATTAAAACTGTGACGAGAATAACACATTAAGACTCAAAGTTTACGACTCGACGACAATGTCACACGAATGCAATGCTGAAAAGTAAACATGATATGCATGAATGTAGCACACAAAGAACGAAAACCCACTAAAAACTCCCCCTGAAACTACTCTCTCTCCCCCTTTGGCATCAAGCGCCAAAAAACTAATCTAATGATCTGACGGGGGGACAGACGGAGTCGTGTCGGGTGCCGAGGTGCGTGGAGTAATCACGAAGTGTAGCGAATCACCCTCGGAGTCTGAGCTATCTGGCTGACCCTCTGAAGAAGCACATGGCTGCGAAGCGGTCTGGGTCTGAGCAGGAACAGGTACTGACTGTGTAGCAACAAGTGGATCTGTCTGAGTGACCTGAGCCTGTAGTGAGCCAATAGCTGGGGGATCTGTCTAGGCAACTGAAGAAGAGATGGTCTCTGTAGTCCCAGTCCCTGTCACTGGAGGAATGGCTGCCTCGGGAGCTGACAACCCTGACGAAGTATGAAACGTAGTAGTGTGCGAGGGTGTCGGCTGACCAGTCAACTCGCTGTAGGTGGCACTGAAATCACCAATAGGTGTGCCTGTCAGGAGGTGCGGGCGAGGCTAGTCTGACGGTGTAAACCCCGTATGAATAGGAGTGAAGCTCGGGGACTGAAAAGACTGGGGAACCTGCGCTGTGGAGATGTAAACTGGAAGCTCGGCTGTCCCTGACTCGACGGACCACTGGAATACAAAGCCTGAGTCATGACAGAAGCAGGCGGAGGAACCCCGACTGTGACAAGGTGGCGCAGGAGATCCATGTACTGCTGCTGACTCTGTCGCTGCATCTCAACTTGCTGCCTCTGGATCTCAAGCTGCTGTCGCTGAAACTCGTCCTGACGAGCCTGAATCTGTGCAAGTGTTGCAGCTGTGTCCTGTGCCTGTCGCTGAATCTGCTGTTGTTGCTGCTCCTGAGCCTGGGTCAACCTCTCAAGAATAGCCACCATGGCTGGGTCTGAGCGGGAGGCTGAGCCAGAGCCACCGGCCTCATGGTCGTGAGACCGAGGAGACCGGTACCTGGGGATGGGCTGGTAGTCCTCATCTGTGCTGTCTGAAGTCACATCCTCAGGTATGTCAGCAGTCTGAGCCTCAAGGTCTACAAGCTCTGCCTCAGCAAGCTCGTCAACTCTGGCATCCTGCTCAGCTGCTGTCTCAGGAACGTCTGGGCGCTCACGCTGTCCTGGCACTGGGGCCTGATCTCTAGTAACCGAGGCCCAAAGCTGACAGATATCATAATCAGGGAACGCAGTAGTAGTGTCAGATATCTCCGCCCTGATCTCTGGTGGCATCTGAATAGAAGATCTAATGATAAAGCAAATCCAATGTGAATAGGGTAGCTGACGATTACCCTTGAAGCCCTCAGCAATGGTGTCCTCCATCTCACTAAGAATAAGATCCCAGATGTCAAACTGTCTCTGTGAGAGGAGGTGGTGAACAACCCAAAGCTGCATACGTGTCAGTCCCTCTCTGTAGCCAAGTCTGGGAAGTAGAGTACGTCTGAGAATAGCATCCAAGACCCTGGCAAGTGGCGTCAGGCTAGCAGGCGTACGACGAGACCCTTCGCCAAAAGGCTCACGAAAGCAGGGTCGAACTAGGTCTGTAGGTGGCACTGCTCCGCCGTGAGGGCGTCTGGGAGGAGGAGTCTGTCCATAACACAACTGATGGATCCTCGTGTCAGAAGCTGGTAGTCTGAGGATCTCTCGAGCTCTAGAGCTGTAAAGTCTGTGATCGCGGCCTCTGAATGCAAAGTGAATGAACTCATGGGCAGGATCAATCCAAAGTGAAGCATAGAACTCCCTGACCCATGTGCCGCAGTATGCACCTGTCCGTCCAAGAAGATCCGACAACCCAGGCATATAGGACAGGTGCGGACGAAGCTGCTCTCCCACAACAGCAACTAGTGCCTCTAGCCGACACACCCTCTGAGGTCTGAAAGCAATACCACTGTCAACTAAGGCTCTGTAGAAATCCTCCTGAAGTGGGGTGTAGAAACCCTCTGAAGCTCTGTGATCTCTGACAGGTGGAAACCAACGGCTCACCTCCACGAACCTCAACCCCTGCACCTGACGTGCTGAAGCACCCCTCAGGTCAAAGTGCTCGACCGGGGGTGAACCTCTAGCTCTGGGAGGAGGACGTGCTCCACGACGCTGGCCCTCTGGCCTAGGTGTCACCTGAGTACGAGCACGTGTGGAGCGGCGACGTGGTGGAGACTAAGCTGGCTGCTCCTCTGTATCCTCTGTAGCCTGTGGAGCCTCGGTAGCCTGTGTAGCCTCTGTAGCCTCTATTGGCTCTGTGGGTGGATCTACTGACATCTGCTCGGAAGGTCCAGTATCCTCGGTACCCTCAGTGGCCTCAGTGCCGAGCTGTCGACCTTCAAGGTGAAAGCGACGCTCGCCTATGTGTATGCCACTGTGTCTGCCACCTCTCTCTGCCTGCTCTGCAGCATCTGCCACGGCCTGAGCAACCTCTGCCTCTGTAAGCGTCTTCTTCTTCTTCCTGGCCATCATCTTGATGCGCTTACCACGCGCAATCTCAGCACGACGGGGAGGACTGTCGTCCCCGTCACCAGGAGCACCACCGACGTTCTTGCAACGCACCATGCTGATCAACTGACTGAGAACCTCTGTAAGATGATGAACTGACACTCGAGAGGCTTGGCCTCAATCCGTATCCACAGGCTTGGCCTCGGATTTAGCGAACAGATCTGACCCTAACACACTGACTGACTCGCTGCACCGATGGAATAGAAAGATATACTATAAGCACATACGTAACTAAAAGGTGCGAAACCCTAGAGATAGCAAGCATATTAGATACGAAGTGAAACGTGACGCGAAGCTACCTCGGATCGACGAGACGACGGTGAGTAGAAGTGGTGACCTAGGTCGCGAGAATCCCCGAATTCGACGATCGAGCTCTGAAAGGACCGAGTTGAGATAGTCAATGGATGAATACGGTCAAGGTTAGCCCTAGCAACGACACAAAACGAAATTGAATCGAGGACGATCGATCTCGTTACCTGGAGAACGGTTTAGGGCAAACCCTAGGTTAGGGTTTGGGCTAAACCCTAGATGGCTCGGCCGAGGATGGAGAAGACAAGGAGCTCGGGCATGAGGGGCTAGGCTGCACGTGGTGGCTGCTGCGGTGAAGCCTACGGCGGCGGTGAGCTTGCCGGCGGTGAGGAGGAAGTGGCAGAGGCGGCGGCGCGGCGAAGGGCGCGGGTGCGGCGAGCGCGTGCGCGGCAAGGGGCGAGGTGGAGTGGCTGGAGCACGGCAGGGGAGTCACCGGCGGTGAGCGGGACGGCGAGGACGCGGCGGAGGACGGCGAGACGGCAAAACGGCGAGCGGCGGCGGCGGATTGCGTTGGGTTAAAAAAAATAGATCGAGAACGAACGGTTTTATGAGGGGCTCAGATCCGCTCGACGCGCGATGACCGGACGCGGTGGTCGTTATGACCGGACGCGGTGGATCAGCGTCCGGTCACACTCCAGTAAGCTCCTGGAGTGACCGGACGCGTCCGGTGCGGACTGACCGGACGCGGTCAGAGTCCGGTCGTTGGGAGCTCGGGAAATCATCGCGGATGACCGGACGCGGTGGTGGTAGCCGGGACCGGACGCGGTGGTCAACACAGGCGCGTCCGGTGCAGCGTCCGGTCACTAGGTCTGGAGTTGGTCTTCTGGATGACCGGACGCGCTGGTGGACGCCGGGACCGGACGCGGTGGTGAAGCATCACTGCGTCCGGTGCAGCGTCCGGTCTAGCGTCCGGTCGCTGTTCTTCGCCCTTCTTCGTTCAAACTCCGACGCGACTTCTCCCAAATAAGTTCCAATTCAAAGAAACACAAATAAACACCAATTGGAACCTGATATGAGTGACCTCACTCAAACCCTCAAATTTTTCAAAATATTTTGCCTTAGGCTAGTATTATTTTTAGGAAAATAGGCAATAAACACCCGAGGAGCAACGTATGGCCATGCAATAGAGTTTTTGGACCTTTAGGAGCATCAAAAAGCTCTCTCTACCCATGGACGAACATAGAGGTTGCTCAAAGCTAAACCGAAAAGAAACGACAAACAAACAACCATGCATATGCAATGCAATACAAGTAAGTAAAGCTAGGTTGCTTGTCAAGTTTGATCCACGGTTAGGCTTCTTCACTCCTCCAAAGGAGGGTTATCGTAACCGTGTTAGCCAAGCCCTAAGTGCATTGCGATAAAATAAACGTGACAAAATACAATGCAATGCAAGGGACAACACACGCTTATCTTTTAAAGTTACTTGAATCAAGCACATTAAGTTCACTTCTTAGCCTACAAAAGGTAGCCTCGTCCAAAGGTTTAGTGAAGATATCCGCTAATTGATTTTCACTTCGTACACCTTCTAGTGATATGTCATTTTTAGCAACGTGATCTCTTAGAAAGTGATGGCGGATATCAATGTGCTTGGTGCGAGAGTGTTGTACCGGATTGTTAGCAATTTTAACGGCACTTTCATTGTCACATAAAAGTGGCACCTTTTCAAGAACAATTCCATAGTCTAGGAGGGTTTGTTTCATATATAGAATTTGTGCACAACAAGCCCCCGCGGCAATGTATTCCGCCTCGGCGGTGGACAAAGCCACACTATTTTGCTTTTTGGATGACCAAGATACTAAGGATCTCCCAAGCAAATGGCACCCTCCGGATGTGTTCTTTCTATCAATTTTGCACTCGGCATAATCCGAATCGGAATAGCCAATTAGTTGGAATCTAGCTCCTTTGGGATACCAAAGACCAATGCTTGGGGTGTGCTTAAGATATCTTAGGATTCTTTTTACGGCACTTAAGTGAGGTTCTTTAGGGCATGCTTGAAAGCGAGCACACATGCACACACTAAACATGATATCGGGCCTAGATGCGGTAAGGTACAACAAGCTACCAATCATATAACGGTAGAGAGTTTGATCAACTGGTTTACCTCCCTCATCTAGGTCGAGATGTCCATTTGATGGCATTGGGGTCTTGATTGGTTTGCATTCTTCCATCTTGAATCTTTTGAGAAGATCCTTGGTATACTTTTCTTGAGAGATGAAAATCCCTTCTCTCATTTGCTTGACTTGAAAACCAAGGAAGAATGTGAGCTCACCAATCATTGACATCTCGAACTCCTTCGACATCAATTCACCAAATTTCTTGCAATAATCTTCATTTGTTGACCCGAAGATGATATCATCAACATACACTTGACAAATGAAGATCTCCCCATTAAGCTTCTTGGTGAATAGTGTGGTGTCGACCTTCCCAATGGTGAAGCCCTTCTCAATGAGGAAGTCTCGGAGGCGCTCATACCACGCTCTAGGGGTTTGCTTGAGCCCATATAGCGCCTTGGACAACCTATAAACATGATTAGGATATCTAGGGTCTTCAAACCCAGGAGGTTGATTGACATAGACTAGTTCATTTATAAAGCCATTTAAGAATGCACTTTTCACATCCATTTGATATAGTTTCATATCATGATGTGATGCATATGCAAGGAGGATACGAATGGCTTCAAGTCTTGCAACGGGTGCAAAGGTCTCTCCAAAATCAAGGCCTTCAACTTGAGAGAACCCCTTTGCAACTAGTCTTGCCTTGTTCCTCACTACTATGCCTTGGTCATCTTGCTTGTTTCGGAACACCCACTTGGTTCCAATGACTCTTGCACCTTTAGGATGCTCTTCAAGTGTCCATACTTGATTGCGGGTGAAGTTGTTCAATTCTTCATGCATGGCATTCACCCAATCCGGATCTTGAAGAGCTTCTTCTACATTTTTAGGTTCAACACAAGAGACAAAAGAGTGATGTTCAACAAAGGAAGCAAGCTTTTGAGATCGAGTCATCACTCCCTTAGTAGGACTCTCTATGATGAGTTCTTGTGGATGTGCTTGAAGTAGAGGTGAGTTTCTTCTATCAACCACTTGAGGAGGTGGAGGAGGAGCATCAACATCTTGAGCTTGTGCCTCGGCTTGTTCATGAGAGATATAGGTGTCTTCATTTTCAACTCTCTCATTCTTGTCATCATTTTGAGGCACACGTGATGAAGATGGCGGATCAATGATTTGCACATCGTCTTCATCATCTTTTGGCTTGATGTCTCCCACGGGCATGTTCTTCATGGCCTCCCTCAAAGGTTCATCACCTACATCATCACAATTCTCAATTGCTCCTTGGGAGCCGTTAAATTCATCAAATTCCACATCATATGTTTCTTCAACCAAACCGGTGGTATGGTTAAATACTCTATATGCTTTGGACTTTGATGAGTAACCAACAAGAAAACCAATATCACAACGTCTTTGAAACTTCCCTAGGTGTTGACGCTTCTTGTAGATGTAGCATTTGCAACCAAACACCCGGAAGAATGAGACGTCCGGCTTCTTCCCATTTAGCAACTCATAGGGGGTCTTGCCAAGAAACTTTTGGAGGAAGAGGCGATTTGAAGCATAACATGCGGTGTTGATTGCCTCGGCCCTAAACTTTTCCGGAGTGTTGTACTCATCTAGCATTGTTCTTGCAAGGGTGATCAAAGTCCGGTTCTTTCTCTCAACTACACCATTTTGTTGAGGAGTGTAGGTTGAAGAGACCTCATGCTTGATTCCAATTTCATCACAATAAGCTTCAATGTTGGTGTTGTCAAACTCTTTGCCATTGTCACTTCTAATTTTCTTTATCTTGACTTCAAATTCATTTTGAGCTCTCTTTGCAAACTTCTTGAAGCAACTTGCCACTTCGGATTTGTCATGAAGGAAGAAAGTCCATGTATATCTTGAGTAGTCATCCACTATCATAAGACAATAGAGATTACCACCCAAGCTCTTGTATGTTGTAGGCCCAAACAAATCCATGTGTAGAAGTTCTAGCACTCTTGAGGTTGACATGAAAGCTTTGGTTGGATGAGTGTTTGCAACTTGTTTGCCCGCTTGACATGCACTACAAGGTTTGTCCTTTTCAAACTTCACATCCTTCAATCCTCTCACTAGTTCTTTCTTCAATAGCTTGTTGAGAGTGCTCATTCCAACATGTGCAAGCCTCCTATGCCAAAGCCAACCAAGTGAGGTCTTGGTGAACAAACATGTCATCAAATTTGCATCTTCGGAGGTGAAGTCAACAAGATAAAGATTGTTGTATCTAAAGCCTTTGAATATCACTTGCTTGTCATCTATCTTTGAAACTTCCACTTCATTTGGTGTGAACAAGCATTGGAAGCCAAGGTCACAAAGTTGCCCGACGGATAATAGGTTGAAACTCAATGAAGCAACATAGAGCATATTTGAGAGTGAGTGATCATTTGATATTGCAATCTTGCCTATACCCTTGACTTAGCTCTTTGAATTATCCCCAAATGTGATCTTCTCTTGACATATCCCATTCTCTTCAATGAAGGTGAACATACGAGGATCACCGGTCATATGTTGAGTGCAACCACTATCAATAACCCAATGAGATCCACCGGTCTTGTAGTTCACCTACACACAAGAGATCAAGCTTTTTGTTTAGGGACCCAAACTTGAGAGGGGCCCTTGACTTTCTCAACTAGTGACTTGGCAACCCATATTTTCTTTGGCCTATTCTTGTTAGGGGGACCCAAGAACATGACTTTCATCTTTCCATTTGAATCTTTTCTTAGCATGTAATGAGCATTGAAGGCAAAGGGTCTAGCATGCTTGGGCAAGGGTTGTGGTGGTAGAGTTTTGCATTCATGAGCAAAGTGACCTTCTTGACCACACTCAACACATCTCTTTGGCTTGGGCTTTGACTTGCTTTGTTGTTGAGCTTTTGCCTTCTTCTCTTGATTTGCCAAGTACCCAATACCACTTCTATCCATCTTCATTACGGTGTTCATGAGGAGCTCACTTTGCAAATATTGGCCTCTTGTGAACTTGCTTAGACCGGTCTTAAGATGCTCTTTTTCTTGCTTGAGCTTCTTGTTCTCTTCAATGAGTGACTCATTTGTTGTTTGCTTCTCAAGAGCCATCAAACCTTTAAGCTTCTTGTTCTCATTTGCAAGCTTCTCATTCTCACACTTGATCTTGGCATAATCATCATAGTTGTTTGACTCAACCACACTCTTGCCTTTGCTACTAGAACCTTGCTCAATGCTTTCAATGATCAAATCATCACATGATGTAGCTATATCACACTTAACAACATTGTTAGTAGCATCATGTGTCTCAAGAGCAAGTTCATTAGCAACCACAAGACTATCATAGTCAATTTTTAATGTGGTGTATTTGTCTTTCAAAGAGTTATGTCTAGTGATGAGCTCATCATGCTTCTTCTCAAGTTTATCATGTTGATCTTTAAGCTCTTTGTTTGAGGTTTTGAGCTCCTTGAGAGTGGAAGACATAACTTCATTTTGATCTCTAAGCTCACCACTAGTCTTTTGAGCATTTTCAAGCTTTGATGAGAGTGATTCATTTTCATTTTGAAGCTCATCATTTTCATTTCTTGTCCTTCTTATGATTTTAGTGTATTTATTTAGCAATTTTACAAGTTCATCATAAGAAGGTGTGTCATATTCATCATCACTATCACTATCATCATCATCATCACTATCATGGTTTTGTACCTTTCGTTCACCCTTGGCCATAAGGCATAGGTGAGTAGTGGACGATGATGGTGAAGAAGGCGGTGAAGGTGGTGGTGAAGATGTCGGTGAAGATGATGGCCCCATCACAAAAGCGGCAACCTTCTCTTTCTCATCATTGCTCTCATCTTCGGAGGAATCACAAGATGATTCAATGTCGGTGAGCCAATCACCAACAATGTATGCCTTTCCTCCCTTCTTCTTCTTATAGAACTCCTTCTTCTTGCCATCCTTCTTCTTGTATGGCTTGTTCTTTTTCTTCTCATCTTCTTCATCACTTGAATCATTTTTCTTGCCCTTGTTCTTGTTCTTGAACTTGTCTTTTGGTGGTCTAGGGCATTGATGAGCTAGGTGACCAAGTTCACCACAATTGTAGCAATCCATCTCCGAGATGGGCTTTCTCTTGCTACTTGTGAAGAATTTCTTTTTCTTGCCATCGAACTTGATGCCACTCTTGTTGAGCTTCTTTAGCATCTTGGTGGTCTTTCTCACCATGAGTGCAAGTGATTCATCATCGACATCACTTTCACTTGAGCTTTCTTGCACTATCATGGCTTGGCCCTTCTTCTTCTTCTTGTCATGGCTAGCTTTGAAGGCCAAGTCTTTCTTCTTGGAAGATGATGAGCCCTCTTCCGGAGTGATGTGCATGTACATCTCATGAGCATTGATCTTCCCCAATACTTGTGTCGGAGTTGCGGTGGAGAGATCACTTTGATGAAGCACGGTGACAATGTGACCATACTTCTCAACGGGAAGAACACTCAAGATCCTCCTTACAACATCCGATTGGCTCATTTGAGTAAGCCCAAGAGCATTGAGGTCGTTTACAAGAACATTCAAGCGAGTGTACATGTCGTTAGCACTTTCTTTGGGAAGCATCTCAAAAGAATTAATTTTTTTTAAAGCAATATAATAGCGTTCCTCACGCTCACTCTTAGTTCCCTCATGGAGAGCACAAAGATTTTCCCACAAATCATGAGCGTTCTTTGCATTACGCACACGATTGAAGATATCTTTGCCTAATCCCCGGTAGAGTGCATTTTTGGCCTTTGCATTCCACCGGTCGTACTTCTCCTCGTCACCAATGGGGTTTGCGGGATCCTTGATAGCGGGAAGCCCTTGGGTTGCGGCTCTAAGGCACCCGACATCTAGGGCTTCGAGATACGCCTCCATGCGGATTTTCCAATATGGAAAATCATCCCCCTCAAAGGTGGGAGGTGGTCCTTCCCCGTTAGACATCTTGCTCTAGGCGGTAAAGCCTAAATTAGGAGCAACACGGCTCCGATACCAATTGAAAGGATCAAGATGCCCAAGAGGGGGGGGTGAATTGGGCTTTTCTAAAAATTAATTGCAAGAATTAAATCCTACAAGCCGGAATTCCCCACTAGTGCCTACTTGTGTTCCTAGAGAGTCTACCGATAAAAGTTTTGCACCCTAGTTTCCAATCCTAGTCTAGCATGGTAATTCTAGGAAAGTAAATCAAGCAATGAAAGTAAATACGAGAATGTAAATGCTTGAATGTAAAGGGCAAGGAACACGGCGATGTTTTTCTGAGGTATCGGAGAGTCGCCACTCCCCACTAGTCCTCGTTGGAGCACCCGCGCAAGGGTGTCGCTCCCCCTTGATCCGCGCAAGGATCAAGTGCTCTCTACGGGTTGATTCTTCGACACTCCGTCGCGGTGAATCACCCAAAACCGCTCACAACATGAGTTGGGTCATCCACAAGCTCCGCCGGATGATCACCAAACTCCCAATCACCACCAAGCCGTCTAGGTGATGGCGATCACCAAGAGTAACAAGCTAGAACTCTCACTTGACCACAACGAGCCCAAATGAGGAGATGGATGCACACTTGCTACTCTCTAATCACTAGTGAGGAACTCTCAAACTTTGATTCTCAAATCTCTATCCTCACTAGAGCTCTTGCACTCCCTTGCACTCCCTTGCACTCTAAAGGGTTTTCTCAGATGTTTGAATGAGCAAGAGACCTCTAAAAGAGGTGGAGGGGTTGTATTTATACACCCCTCAAAGAAAACGAACCGTTATGTTCTGACACGGGCTGACCGGACGCGCCGGTCGAACTGACCGGACGCGCCGGTCGAACTGACCGGACGCGCCGGTCGCCCGTAACAGTCAAAACGTGATTTTCAACTGAATGACCGGACGCGCCGGTCAGGGGTGACCGGACGCGTCCGATCGTGCAAAGGAGCTTACTGTACTCGCACCGGACGCGAGGCCGCGTCCGATCGGTGATGACCGGACGCGTCCGGTCCTCTCTGGACCTTACTGGACTGTGACCGGACGCGCCGATCACACCCAGGTCGCGTCCGACGGGTGTTTCCCTCAAGTGACACGTGTCAGCCACTGACCACCGCGTCCGGTCCTCGCGAGGACCGCGTCCGGTGGTCAGGGCAGAAACCCTAACCGCGGTAACGTACTGACCGGACGCGTCCGGTCATGCCGAAGACCGCGTCCGGTCAGTGGGAAACAGCCCGAAACTTTCCGAAACGCGTCGCAACTTCAACCAAGTTGCTTCCAACTGAACTTTGAGCTATTCTAGGGTTGCCTAGCGCCAAGTTTAACAAGTGTGCACCACACCTAAACATAGAACTCGCCTAGGTCAAGCTACCCGTTCATGCCCCCCTTTATAGTACGGCCAAAAGAGAAAAACGAAGATCCTAACGACTATTCTGAATGCGTCTCGACACCTCGACATTCGGAACTAACCGTCCTTAATCTTGACGTCACTCTTTTGAAAACCGAAACGATTTCCATCAAGGGACACGAATACCATGGTGCTTAAAACAGTTATAACCTCCATGACCTAACTTACCAATGTTTCTGCAAAACACACGTTAGTCATGGTAATAAAGCGTTGTCATCAATTGCCGAAACCAAACTTTGGGGCCTAGATGCTTTCAGACACAACGGGGATGTAGCTGTAACGCCCCTGGTGTTATAGGCTCGCTTAGCACCGCGGTTGAGATCTAAGAGAAAGTAAGTCAGCAAGTTCTCGGGTTTAAAATTTTTTACTTCACATAAATGATAACCGGACGATGTCGCTTATTTGTTTCTGCGTAAGGTCATGCTAATGATATTTAAGTTGTTGGAATTAATGAACATGAAAAACAATTTTTTTAAAATAAAAATAAAGTGACGTGCGCGTACGCTTAAGCAAAAATTTGACGAGCAAGTCATGTAGATGGAAAATGCAACTTTTGTTTTGGAAAACAACTATTGTTAAATAGTATTTCTGCAAGCTCAAAAATCGAATTCGAAAGTTCATTCTACCTAAACTCTAGATTGCGTCTTTGACCTATTGAATTAATGGCAATGCCATTTTGGCAATTAATTTCCAACCAAAATGCCTAAGCACTTCCACCGCGGTATTGCACGATTGGTTGCTTCTAACGTAGCTCTTGGGCAAGGTGTAGGTTGTTGTTGAGTGGGTGCGGCGTTGACCTTTTAGAAAATTGCGTAAACTCTGCTAGAACGCACTGCGAACCGGGTGTCGGCGTTCTGGGCGTGAACTGGCTTTCCCGCGACGAACCAACGTTGGTATTGCTCTTTTTTCCCCTTCCAGTTGCCCTCGAGTGTTAGCGACTGCGGCGGTAGGAAGTTGGTGCCGCTGGCTTTAGGACGAGGGAGTTGGTCGAACCCCAGTTGTGGTGTTTAACCATCTTCGGTTCGCTTTAAAAAGTATGCGCGTTACCGATCCTGTTCGTTCGGCCTGTGGTCGCGATCACCGCGCGTGCACAGCGTTGTAGGCGCCGAGCTCGGGCCGGGACGGTCTGTTGCTGCTGGCCAGCTCGCGCGTTGGGTGGCCCGCGCAGCGTTTCTGCTTGGCGTTGGCTGACCTCGGCCGACCGCGGGCCGGTTCCCGCTGCCTCGTGCATGCCACGCCGGGAGGGCTGGCGATGTGCGCGTGCTCGGGTCGTGCACTGGTTTGAGTCGTAGGCTTTGGACGGGATCATCTTGCCGACGTGGTGCCATTCCACCCTTCCGATCCGCTTACCGCACCGGTCACTAGACATACACCACTACCGCCGCGCTTGGCAGTTGACCCGGCCACAGGGGGTGGGACACCTCCCCTGCCTCGCCTGTCCCCGCCAGCGGACGCCGGTGAGCCCCGCTCGGCCCCGGTCATGCCAGCTCAAGCGTGTCGCGTTCGGTCTCGGTTATCGCGTCAGCTATGCATATGCTTGCGTTGCCGCTATCGAACGTAGCCACCCGTTTTAATCCAATCACCTCACTCGCGCGACCTCCTCTCATTCTTCCCAAGCGCAGAGTCACCGCCCTTCCTTCCCTTCCTTTGCGCTAAGTTCATCTCTGCAGTGAAATCCCTCTTGCCGGGGGTGGCATAGGAAGCCAGCTAGTTGGTTTTCCTTTTCCCAAGCCCGCCCTGGCGCTCCTGACCGTCTATGGGGTGAATTGCTCGCCGCTGGTCAAAAACGCCCAGTGCTCGAGAAGTTGGGGGTAAGGTCCGTAGCTCGGTTAACTTCCAATTGCTTGTGCCCGCGAACTCACCTCGACCTTCCCTTTCCGGTGCTCGTTTCCTTTTGGCCAGGGCGTGCGGCATTGACGTGCTGACGCAGCCACGTCAACCTCGAAACACCGCCAACCACGCCGCGCGCACGTGGCCGTGCCACCTCGGCAACCCCCCACCCCAACCGGCGCCTTGGCAAGTACAGTGGTGAGCCCCTGTTGCTTCCCCACCGTCTCTCCCTCCCCGTCCGCGCATAGGGTCGTCAGAACGGAGGCGCCACCGTGATGGGTAGCCCGTCAGCGTGAGCAGTGTAATCGGAGTCACGGAGTAGTTTGCAATCGCCACCTTGGGGTGCGCGCTTTGCGGTAGATGGAGGTCGGCCTGTTACCCTCGTCGTAGCAAGCTTTGTGGGCCTAGAGCAGCCGACCTTGCCGCTGGTCACTGTGCCGGCGAGCGCGGGGTGAAGCAAGGGTCTCCCCGTGGTGAAGACGACATTTTACAGGGTTCTTAGTGCATAGCTTGTCTCTAGTCTAATAGTGTTTGGTCTGGCCGCGCGATAACCTACGAAGCTGTGGACCTTTCTGCAATAGGTGCGGGTCCGCGCGGGCTCCCTGCTTGGGCCGTTTGCCGGGCCGACCGGCTGTGCGTGAGGGGCGCGTTTCGCGCGGGCCGCAGGTGGCTGTGGGCTGAAAGGGTAGCCGTCGGCCCTTTCCTTTTTTTGAATGTTTTTCTAATGTAGGTTTTCGGTTTAACTTGAAAATCCTATGGAAGTTTGTATAGTTGACCAAAAATTGTGAAATTAATTTTGTTAGGCTCATAAAATCATGATCTATCTAAGGGTGTAATTGGTGCGCGTAGTTTCATGATATTTTTTTAGGATTGCTCGAAGTATTTTGAGACGCTTAAAATTATTAAGCATGGACGTGTAGGAATTATTATGATTTAGATCGTGATAGTTTTGGTTCTAGAATTTGTACAGTGGCTTTATAATAGGATTCTCTACTTACTGTAGTTGACAGCTCCATAATAATAAATGTGTTAGGGTAGCCAGTGAACTCTAATTTGAATACATGCGTTTAAGCGGTAAAATGCCAAAGCAACAACTTGGGTTTCATAACTAACATGGTTGTCGGAAAATAGCGCGTTGCGGATAGGAAGGATACGTGGTTTAGTACGTGAGTCTCTACGCTAGTCTGTTAGCTTGAGAGGCGAAATCATATTCTAAAGTGCGACTGTCGTGTTTATTTACGTCTCTGCATTGCATCCACGAATGTCATAATAGGAGTGTTGATGGATTGCGGAGTCGTCTAGAGCAGCAGAAAAGATGGCGCCTTGAGGATCGTGTCATCGTGATGGAATGCTAACTTTTGGTTAGATCTTTATCCAGGCAAGCCCCGGTGCATAACCCCTATTATTCTACACTTTATTTTATGCTTGTGCATTAAGTTTAAAGGAGTTGAATGAAACCCACTTGCATATAAATATCCTGATCCCATGAGTCTTACTAGTATGTTAGGATCGTGTAGATTGCTATGCTACAGGACTCCGGTAGAAGTCGAGTGATTTCCTGTCACTCGCGAGAGATAGGAATTATAATATTGTTACTATTATCATGTTACTACCACATGAAATACAAATGTATATGGATAATTGGAGACCGGGCGGAACGGGTTGGATGGACTTGGATCTGGTTGAGCAACAGAGCGGGGCCCTGGCTGCATTTGTTCCGCCGGTGTCAATTAAGGACCGTTCGTTGCATGGACCCTGGTCAAGTCACAGATTTATTGTCCCGAGCATATACTTGTTTATGGGAGCGGGAAGACTTGTTTCTCTCTTGTCATGGCTTCCGGCTCTTTTTGGACCGGCTTTTTAGGGTGATTATATATATTGGGTTGAGGAGGTCTAAGCATCATACTGAGGCCGGGCCTGTAGTGTTGGGGGCTTAGAGTCCGAGCTTGGACGGGGACCTAGACCCCTTGACAGGAGTGGAACGGGTTGGTCTTGCTTGTGCCCGGGGTACAAGCAAAGCGTGTGTTTTCGGGGCACCCAGCTGGGCACATTGATTCGCGAATCGCCGTTTCTGCGTGACGGTACGACTTGACTACGCTCTGGCATCGTAGTAAGAACTGGCAGTTGAAAGATGAAGAAATGGTTCTGTTTGCTCAACCCTGCTTGATTAAAGACTAGGTGCTTACATAGAAGGTTGGATAAGAAATAAAATGCGGCTATTAAACATGAGAAATTAAGGACACACTCTTAGTGCTGCTTCTCGCAAACAAGAAACCCACAAGCCAAAAAGCCTTGTATACTCCTTGGAGTCTTTTTCTTCCTCCTGACGGGTAAGTCTTGCAGAGTACAATTGAGTACTCAGGGTGTGTTCTACCCTGTTGCAGGTGGCAGGTGCTGTTAAGCTGACCCTTGTGTGTGAAAACCTCCTGGTGGGCTCAGTGAGGATTTCCTTTTCGATGCGGAGTAGAGTTTATTTATTAAAAACTCTCACCACAAGTTTTACACGGAAAATATTATTAATCTGTTATCATTCATGCATTTAAGCGTTCTTCATGTTATTGTTAACTTGTCATTAAATGATTTCATTTCCGCTGAACTCTGATAATGTTTTATATTCCGCTGTTATAACTACATAATGAATTACTCCGATGTTGTACTAAAAGTGATGTAAGAAAGGGTAAGGATGTTGTAAGATTTACCCTCTCATTTGTGATCCTGTTGTAAAAATGTGGATCTTCGAGTTCTCCCTTGCGGTGTGCTCGACGGAATCACATAGTTTAGTGTTCTCCCCGGAGTACTTAGTGTCTAATGGAAGACAAGTACTCCTGAGAGGGCATTAGATTAGGCGATTCTGCCACAGTAGCTTGGTGGCAACCAAGTGAACCTCAGGAGGAAATCACCGTGTTAACATTGTCCACTCTTCTTGGTGGTTTGCCTTCGTGTATCACAAGCTTGTATTTACCTTCATATATACCTTGTATAGTGTTGCTCTTGTATCTTCTTGCTTGTGTAGCTAGAAGTATCTCCTTTACGTGGCTAATTTGGTTTGTGTAACCTTGTTAGTCATATTGCTTAGTTTATGTAGCTAAGTAATTTACGCTATCTAATTTGGCATTGGTTGCCTTGGTATTGTGCATTGCTAGTGAGCCTAGGAGCTTTTGTGCTTTTGCTTAATAGAATTGTGTAGGAGCTCTCCGGTGCTTGAAGTACTAGTTGCATAGGTTTGTGTGACCTTACAAGTTATAATTGCTTAGGTGGACTCTTACTAGGAAGACACCTTATTTGCTTGATTAGGATTTTTTTTGTAAGGTACTAGAGTTATAGATAGAGGGGTGTAGTCTTGGCTAGACCAATAGATTTAATTCCGCACTTGTTTCGGTTAGCCAACACAATTAAGTTTTGGAAAGGACTATTCACCCTCCCTCTAGTCTACCACCTCCCTCTAGTCTGCCATCTCGATCCTTCAACACCTACAGACTTAGTTTTCCCATGTTCACCATACTTGGATGGACAGTCCATCTGCGTCGAGTCAGACACTTAACCACATTTTCTTAGGAACAGAACCACTTGTCGGATGATCCATCCAACCTTGTTGGACAGTCTGTCTAGCCTTCTCTCTCTAATCCAGTGAGTATGCTTTCTGGTATAGCACAGATGGACAGTCCATCAGCACATGTTGGACAGTCCGTCAGCACACGTTGGACAGTCCATAGATACAGTTGACCATCTATATGTGTAGGGCAAAAGTAGTGTTACACTTAGGGGCAGATTCAAGGGGGTCTGCTGTCGAGGATGCAACACCCCCGTGGGCCCCCGTGTGATGACGCTCATAGGTGCATTGTTTTTTTCATGATCGTTGGCTGCAACGGTTTTTGTGTGATGAATGAGAAAGAAACAAATCAGCCATCTTGATCACAGGAGATAACCGAGTGGTAAAATCTAGGAAAATATTCTGTAATATATATCTTCTCTCCCTGACTCAATGATTTTTGGGAGAGAATCTGTTGACATTTGCTCTGTAATTTTGTGAAAGTTCATGATTTTGAGCACTAGGAGAGTCATGGATCGCAACGGCATGTAGTGGTGAAAACCTTTGTGGACAAAAACTTTTACAACTTTTTAGTTGTAGACAGAAGAGAAAAGAAGAGATACATTTGACAATTGCATTGGCCAATCAAGAGGTGGTAGGATGTGGGGAACAATATGAAACATGACATGCAGGATATGGTTTGCACTGTAAATGTACAAGAGAGAAAGAAAATATAAAAGTGGGCAAGGTGATATAGAAATAGTTTAGTATTTCTGATCTGAAATTGTCTTATATGTTTTATGAGATCTTTTTTAAAATGTTGCATGAACCTAACAAATGTGCTCTCAAATTTTTTAAGTCACTTGAAAACCTCATTGATTTATCAGTTATTTTTTGGGAACTATCGAAGATGTTCTTAGTAGCTAAGGATCCATCTACTACTGTCCTGTTTAAATACATTAGTAATAGCTAGCTAGCTAACTATTAGTTGCTATTAGCTACCTAACTATTAGCTACTATTAGTTGGTTTGGCCCAACTAGTAAAATCCTCTCTCCGTCCTGAGAGGGTCCAACTCTTAGCTGTTAGTTAGGAATTAGCTAACAATTAGCTAGACTATTAATTGTACCTTTAAATTTAAAAGAGCTAATTATTAACAGCCAACTGTTAGCTTAATGGATTGCTTAATACATTGCTAATAAGTTGGTGGCACTATTTGCACCTATTGACACTCTAAACCTACTAGTGAGACTAATAGTTAGCGGTCTCTAGCAAATAGTTAGTCTATATTAACATGTTTGTTTGAATCCACTAATATTATTTTTAGCTACTAACTATTAAGAGCAGCGCTAATAGATTCTTTATATATTTTTATATATTTTCTAATATATAGGAATAAATATTTTGGTAAAAAATACCCTCCAACAACCTTTTTTACTGGATCTCGAAATATAGACCCTCTATTCCGGATTTCTCGCTGGCTAAAGATGGAGAACGAAGATGGCTCTCTAGAGTATACATATAATATAAGATATAGAAAAGTTGTTGAAGGATTTAAAAAATATATAAAAAATGATTTTACTCAAATGACTCTCCAAATGATGATTTAGAAAATAAAGTTTAGAAAGACTCTCGGAAGTGCTCTAACATTGCTCGATCCAAAGTTCCAAACATGCCAACTCCCTCTGACGTAAAAAAAATACAATTGTAAAATCTGTGCCAGTCAAATAAATTTAAATTTGACCAAATTTATAGTGAATAATATTAAAATTTATGTCTGTAGATAAGTTTATTATAAAGATATATTTTGTAATTACTAATGATACTTATTTTGTATTATAAATGTTAATATTTTTATAATTTTAATTAAAGTTCAAATTATTTAACTCTTCGGAAAATGATTCGTTTGGGACGGAGGAAGTATTGCAGCGTTCGTCAGCGGTACTTTTCAATGAAGGAACAATGTTTTTAGCTAAGTAGTAGCATAAGATAAATTTCAGCGAAACGAACAGGGTGGTCGTTTTTTAGATTAATAGCCTCATTGGTTTGTAACCAAATTTTGCCATGCCAAATATCTAGCAGCCAAAAGTTGAGAAAAGGATTGTCATAGATTTTGCAATCCAAATATGAGAGACTGGCAAGTTTTAGTAGCAAACAAAATACTAGCCAAAATTTTAGCTTACCAAATCTTTAGTCACAAACCAATCAATCCAACCAGAGCTGGAACTTGGAAACGCTTGCCGTGTACAGTACCTTGTTGGTGGCTACGTGGGTTGTGCCAATTTTTTATGGTGAATCAGGCGTCCAGCAGCAAATTTTTTTATTTTAACCTTTCTTAAAACAAATTTCAAATATAACATCGTTGTTTTTTATTTTTAAATCTAACACTTTTAGCTGCGCCAAAGTACGTGGCATGACCAAAACACGCTGCCGCGTCATATACATCGGTGCGGCACATTCTGCCATGTCGGACAACGATTTCCACGTAGAAATCCTTACCGCACCACTGTTGAGCAATGTAGTGCCGCGTCATCCAGTCTGGCGCAATAAGGCACAATTTTAGAAAAATTGTATTTTTATATGATCTTGGATGAAGATGATCTTTATATGAAAATTATAGCTCTCAACGAGATCTACAACTTTCTAGTTTTGAGTTTTTTATTTGTGGTCGTTAAGATACTAAAAAAAATTAAACAAAGTTTCGGTAGTATATTAATCGCGTATAAGTGCTTGTCGTCTTGGCAAAATCATATTGTTCTTATAAGTGTCAAATGGAGATACTTTCTATATGAAAGTTGTAGCCCTAAATGGGATCTACAAATTTGTAGTTTTAAGTTTTTGCCTTTGAGATCCTTAAGATGCTCAATAAAAATAATATATAGTTTCAGTACCATATTAATCGCGTATATGTACTCGTTGTCTTGAAAAAATCATATATTTCTTATATGATGTTAAAGGGAGAAATTTTCTATATGAAAGTTATAGCTCTGGGTGGGATCTACAAATTTATAGTTTTAGATTTTTTTTTCATTTGAGACCATTAAAATGCTTAAAAAAAATAATATAAAGTTTCAGCATCATATTAATCGCGTACATGCACTTCTCGTCTTGGAAAAATCATATCTTTCTTATACGGTGTCAAATGGAGATACTTTCTATATGAAAGTTATCGCTCTCGGTGGGATCTACAAATTTATAGTTTTGGGTTTTTGCATTTGAGATCATTAAGATGCTTAAAAATAATATAAAGTTTCAGCATCATATTAATCGCGTACAGACACTTGCCGTCTTCGAAAAATCATATCTTTCTTATATGGTGTCAAATGGAGATACTTTCTACATAAAATTTGCAGCTCTTAATGAGATCTACAACTTTATGTAGTTTTAAGTTTTTTTATTTGAGGTCGTTATTTTGGACGCGCGACATGACTAGGCATGTTTAAAATAAATTTGAACAAGTGTTATATTCCCACGCGGCACTACCGCGGTACGTGTCAATCTCGAGTTTACAATTCAAATTGTACCTAAAAATTTATATCAAAAAATTTATTGAGCTTCCTGGGACAGAGTTGAGGCTAGTTCACCACCTGAAAGTTCGATAAGATCTACAATTTTATAGTTTGAGTTTTCCATTCGAAGTCATTAAGATGCTAAACAATAATATAAAGTTTTAGTAGTATATTAATTATGTACTTGAGCTTAATGTGTCATAAAAATCTTTTCTGGTGCGTGCCACACATGCTTGACCATTAGTTAAAGAGAAAAGTACCCTTTTTAGGTAGAAGAAAATATGACGAGAGAATACGGTTACACTAAGCGATAAAAAGAATATGTTAAAATCATAGTTTAATTTCTAAGTTTCTTAGATCTCGCCAATTTTACAATTAACTATGCTTATTGTAGCGTAACTTTTTTCACTATCTTTACATAAAACATTTATGCAAAGCGATCACGAAAGTATAGTAAGATAGTAATAGTGTGTGACAAAACTATCTACCATCAGGCTTACAAATTAATCATCTTCATCTATTTTTTGGTAGTACTTGAACTATTGAGTCGACTTTCGATTAGTAATCAGTCACATCACGTGCCTAAGATAATGACCTCAAATGCAAAACTCAAAACTATAAATTTGTAGACACTATTGAGGGCTATAACTTTCATATAGAAAGTATCCCCATTTAACACTATATAAGAAAGATATGATTTTTTCAAGACGACAGACGCTTGTACGTGATTAATACGATCATGAAACTTTATATTATTTTTAAAGCATCTTAATGATTTCAAATACAAAAACCCAAACTATAATCCCACCGAGAACTATAACTTTTACATAAAAAATATCTCCATTTGACACTATATAAAGAAAGATATGATTTTTCCAAGACGACAAGTGCATGCATGCGATTAATATGATGCTGAAACTTTATATTTTTTTGAGTATCTTAATGACCTCAAATGCAAAAACTTAAAACTATAATTTGTAGATCCCATCTAGGGCTACAACTTTCATAGAAAAAGTATCTTCATTTGACACCATATAAGAATGATATGATTTTTCGAAGACGTTGAACGCTTGTACGTGATTAATATATTGTTGAAATTTTGTTTAATTTTTTGAGCATCTTAACGATCTCAAATGAGCAAACTTAAAACTAAAAAGTTGTAGATCTCGTCGAGGGCTATAATTTTTATATAAAGATCATCTTCATTCGAGATCGTATGAAAAATATACAATTTTTCTAAGGTTACGCCCTGCCGCGTCAGCCCGGATGGCGTGGCGCTACAGTGCCTCACACCAACGGCAGTGGCACGACAATGATTTCCATGTGGAAATCGTTGTCCGACGTGGCAGATCGTGCCGCACCGATACATATGACGTGACAGTGTATTTTGGCCGCGTTACGAACTTTGGCGCGGGCAAAATGTTAGGTTTGAAAATAAAAAAGCAATGGTGTTAGGGCCTTGTTTAGATTGAGCAAAAAGTTGAAATTTTTTTCACTCTCTCCATCACATCAATCTTTGCACACATGCATGAAATATTAAATATAGATAAAACAAATACTAATTGTATAATTTAGTTATAAATCACGAGACGAATCTTTTGAGCCTAGTTAGTCTATAATTGGACACTAATTATCAAATACAAACGAAAATGCTATAGTTAGAAAAATTCTAACTTCTCGCGATCTGAGTATCTCCAAGTGTTTGCCATATCAACTTGGCATCCATCTATTTTTGGCAAAACAGGAAAAATTGTGCTCCAACAGTTTGGCATCAACTTGGCAAATTTTGGCAACTTGGCAAATCTTCCCCCTCCATGCGCATATTTGCGCGCTGAGCGCGAGCGCGCATCGCTCCCGCATCCGGCTTCACGTGCATATTTAAGCGGGGCTCTTCGTTCGCTTAGCGGGACTCTTCTTTTTTTACCAAGTCCAAATAGCAAACTCTTGGAGAGAGTATATTTTTTCACTTGTCATATATCTTAGCAAGTTGTCAAATCACGATATTTGCCAAATAAATTTTAGCAAACTCTTGAAGATGCTCTAAACAGACCTAGACTTAGAATTTGTTTTAGAAAAAGGTTAAAAATAAATAAAAAAAATCTCAGCTGCTAGCGTGCTATTCACATTTCACAGCACGGCTCACACACGTGAGAGACCATCAGATCACGGCTCCAGATCCGCCGTACGCATAAGCCCCAGCAGCACCAGCTTCCCCTGCTCACTCGCCTTCTCGCCTCATAGGAGTACACCTCTCCCTCCCTCCGCCTCCATCTCCTTCGCCACCAGACACCAAGCGCTGCCCCACACGCCGCCGCACGGGACTCGGGAGCCGCGCGCCGCACCCGCCGCCGCGCCTCCCCAAAACCCTAGGTCTCCCCCCTCCCCCGATCCAGCGCCCCCATGGCCGCGCCGCAGGCTGTCGCCCCCGCCCCCGAGGCGCCGTCTGCGCAAGTGGTAAGCAGCCTCGCCGCTCTCAGGCCGAGATTTCAGCGGGATTCTCGCCGTGTTCCGGAAGCTGATCTAGTGTCTCTGCGAGCGCAGGTGGGCAACGCGTTCGTGCAGCAGTACTACCTCGTGCTGCACCAGTCGCCGGATCTGGTGTACCGCTTCTACCAGGACGCTAGCCGCCTCGCCCGCCCCGCATCCGCCGCCGGAGCCGCCGGCATGGACTCCGTTACCACCATGGAGGTGAGCCACCGCCCCCGCGCACCCAGATCTGGCGCTTTAGTTTCATTTCGATCGCGATGCTGAGGGGTTTTGGGAGCCTGGTGCGGCTACGCAGGCGATCAGCGAGAAGATAATGGAGATGGACGTGTCGAAAGCGGAGATCAGGACGGTGGACTCGCAGGAGTCGCTAGGTGGCGGCGTCACTGTGCTTGTCACAGGCCACCTCACCGGCCGTGACGGAGTGCGCCGCGAGTTCTCGCAGTCCTTCTTCCTCGCGCCACAGGAGAAGGGCTACTTCGTGCTCAACGACATCTTCCGCTTCGTCGGGGACATCCCTGCCCCTACCGCCGTTGAGGCGCAGCCAGAGGCGGATGCTGTAGTCCCGCCTGTGGCTGCTCCTCTTGCCAACGGCACAGCTACTCCTGCTGTGGTGCCTGCCATTCCTGATGATCATGGTGTGTAAAGCAGAGCCTGCAGTTCAGTCATATTTTTCACGAGGCAGATGATAACAACACTCTTCTTTCACTCTTTGTAGATGCCGTGCCACAGCAGGAGCATCATGTTGTGGACCGATCACCGCCTCAACCTGAGGAGGAGGACGAGGCTGAGGTTTACAATCCGCCGCCAGAGGAAGTAGTGGATGAGGAACAACCTGTTCCTGAAGTGATAAATGAAGTTCCAAACAATGTGGCACCTGTGGTGGCAACTACAGTTGCCCCAGTGTTGCAGGAGGAGGCACCAAAGAAGTCATATGCCTCAATTGTAGGTTTTCAAAAGCAACTCCCTCATGTTTTAAACTCATTTGCTGCTTATGCGTTTACGCCTGTTCATGGATGATGCAGTTTTAGCCATCTTGTTTATAACTTTATCCTATATGCTGTGCAATTTTTCTTTGCATGTCCACGGTTTAAAGATAAATGCTAGTCAATTCCAATATCTGTTGTTACATATGAACTTGGCTAATCTGGAACTGGAAGCATGATCTTGGACTCTGACCACTCTGGAAGATAGTTCATGTGATGTGCATGAGCACGATGTATGTCTTTAGTATCATGTAATTTCAGAGTCTGACAAGGAAACTGTAGTGCAAAAATTGTTATGCTTGTGGAGATGGTATTTATTTACTTTGAAATAACTGAATAGCCTGTTGCCTGTTTGGTAGAAGGCGATTTATTTCCTCAACTGATGTTCCACTTTTTCCGCATTGTTTATTAACCAAATATTACAATTTCTCCTCGCTGTAGGTCAAAGTCATGAAAGAAGTTCCATTGCCTGCTCCTGCACCTCCTACTAGGCCTGCACCGCCCAAACCAGAGAAGCAGTCTCCTCCTGCTTCTACTCCTACTCCTGTCACAGATGTACCGCCTTTCAGTTCTAACCCTGACAACAGCAATATCCAAGAGCCTGAAGGTGTTTCTTAAATCTAAGATTTCAGTTCGACCTTACCATTGCACTAGCCTATTGTAACTTTGTTTTTTTTTTAAGTTGATGCTCATGCAATATATGTGAGGAGTTTACCTTTAAATGCCACTGAAATTCAACTGGAGGATGAGTTCAAGAAGTTTGGTACCATTAAGCAAAATGGCATTCAAGTCAGAAGCAATAAGGTACCTTTTTTTCCCCCTTGTACTGGCCTTGGAGATTGTTTTTGCTTTTATAACTTCAAAGTTTGACATCAATTTTTTCTCATATTTAAATGTAGATTCAAGGGTTCTGTTACGGATTCGTTGAATTTGAGGATTCTACTTCTGTCCAGAGTGCTATAGAGGTAATTTTGTTAAAGCAACCAACTCATTTTTTTTGTGTGCTGTTAGCTTGTTCATTTTATTTCTAACTGCAATACAACAGTATGGACATTATCTGGTGTACTAGTGCCATTAGTGTTCTTGTAGATTAATTAAAGCCCTTCTTATTTCACATCATTTTGGGAACATCACATCATGCATTCATTCTCTAGGATATTGATTTCTGTATTGTGTTGATTTGGGTGAATATAAGTGTGAACTGTCTTGTGAGTAACCATTATTGTTGTGTTGGTTATTCTGGACATTGACCCTTTTTTAATGCCTTACAGACAGTCAAATTGATTTTAAGTAAAAAAGAATTCCTTTTAACATTGTTAGATAAGTTGCTTGGACCTGGTTTTGAATTCAACACCTTTATAGGAAATGGCAAAGTCCTTTGTGGAAGTATTTTGTGCAGAATTTTCTGGGTTACAGACAGGCAAATATATGTAGATGGATAAACCCTTGTTCGGTTGCCTGTGGTTTACACATTGATTGATCATGTTTGAACCTGAAAATTGCTTCTCATATAGGATTCACTTGGTTTGTGCCCAAAGTCCCAATGGATATTGTTGGAAATCTATTCTCTATTGATTGGGCTAACCCTAGAAGGGTAGCTATATAGTGTAGCATACATGGGCCTCATGGGCCTAGCCACATGGGCCACAGACATACTCCAACACCCCCTCGCAGTCTGAACTACCGACGCAGCGGAGTCAGACTGTACACCAGGAAAAGAAAATACATACGAGCCCCCCCACAGACGCAACTAGCCACGGGTGATGTTGAGGCTGGAGCGGAAGGCGGTGAAGGTGGACGACGGGAGGCCCTTGGTGAAGATGTCTGCGAACTGGGACGTCGTAGGGACATGTAGGACCCGCACCTCGCCGATGGCCACCCGATCACGGACGAAGTGAAGATCGATCTCCACATGCTTGGTCCGCTGGTGCTGCACGGGGTTGGTGGAGAGGTAGACCGCACTGACGTTGTCGCAGTAGACAAGCGTGCTCCGGAGTAGAGGGTTATGGAGCTCGGCCAGGAGCTGGCGGAGCCATGAAACCTCGGCCACGCCATTGGCCACGGCGCGGTACTCCGCCTCGGCACTGGAGCGGGAGGCCACCTGCTGACGCTTGGACGACCAGGACACCAGGTTGCCGCCCAAGAAAACAGCGTAGCCGGAGGTGGAACGCCGAGTGTCCGGACAGCCAGCCCAGTCAGCGTCAGTGTAGACAACCATCTCGGTGGAGGAGGACCGCCGGTGAAGGAGCAGGCCGTAGCCCACCGTGCCTCGGAGGTAGCGGAGGAGGCGCTTGAGGGCAGTGAGATGGGGCTCCCGCGGATCATGCATATGGAGGCACAGCTGCTGAACCGCATACGTGATGTCCGGGCGAGTGAAGGTGAGGTACTGGAGAGCACCAGCAAGACTCCGGTACGCGGTGGGATCAGACACCGGGTTCCCCTCGGCCTCAGACAGCTTGCCCTGTGTGTCAACTGGAGTGGAGCAGGGGTTGCAGTCAGTCATCCCGGCGCGCTCAAGGATATCAAGAGTGTACTGCCGCTGGTGTAGGAGAAGGCCAGCAGGGTGAGGCGCAACAGTAACCCCAAGGAAGTGATGTAGCACACCCAAATCCTTCATCGCAAACTCCTGCTGGAGAGAGGTGATAATCCGGCGAAGGAGTAACTCACTGGAGGCGGTGAGGACAATGTCATCAACATAGAGCAGTAGATATGCAGTCTCAGCTCCATGGTGGAAGATGAACAGTGACGTATCGGACTTGGCCTCCACAAATCCCAGTGAGCGCAGAAAGGTAGCAAAGCGATGGTTCCATGCCCTGGGAGCCTGTTTGAGGCCGTAGAGAGATCTGTTGAGCCGGCAAACCATGTCAGGACACGAGGAGTCAACAAACCCGGCCGGCTGACTGCAGTAAACTGTCTCAGTGAGAAGACCATGCAGGAAGGCATTCTTGACATCCAGCTGATGCACGGGCCAGGAGCGAGTGAGGGCGAGAGAGAGCACCGTGCGCACTGTAGCCGGCTTCACCACTGGACTGAAAGTCTCATCATAGTCAACACCAGGCCGCTGAGTGAAACCCCTGAGAACCCAACGAGCCTTGTACCGCTCAAGAGTGCCGTCAGCCCGGCGCTTGTGTGTCTAGATCCACTTGCCGGTGATGACATTGGAGCCGGGTGGACGAGGCACCAGATCTCAGGTCCGATTGGCGAGGAGAGCCGCGTACTCCTCTTCCATCGCGCGACGCCAGTGAGGGTCCAACAAGGCCTCACGGACAGAAGAGGGTACCGGAGAGGCCTGCGAGTCCACGGGCGTCGCCGCGAGAGCCGGTGGCGGCAGGGTCCCCGCCGCGTGGCGCGTCACCATAGGGTGAACATGACGCGGGTGTCGGTGAAGCAGCGGGGGGTGGTACACCGGCGTCGCGACACGGGCATCCGGGAACCGCGGCGGCGGTGTCGGTGTCGCCAGCGGAGAAGAAGCAGTCGGGCACACCGGCGAAGGAGCCACCGGTGTAGACGTAGGCGGCGGCTCCGGGCGTGCACGTCGCTGGTAGACGAGCACCGGCTGGGCGAAGCGCGCAGGTGGTGCCGGAGTCGACGACTCGGACCCCACGTCCGGCGTAGGAATGGGGGCCGACCCGGAAGGCGCACGGCGCTGGTAGACGAGCGCCGGCAAGGGAGCCACCAGGATCGACGGTGGGCGCAGCAGCCAGAGGAGCGGCTGCGCCCGCGCCTGGGGCAGGGGCGGCTTCAACTGATGGCTGGGGGAAGGGAGGAGGGAGGATGTGGGCCTAGGAGGTAGATGGGAGAGAGGGGAAGGCAGGGAAGAAGGAAGGTGGGGGAGGAGGGGGTGGCCGGCCGGCCATGGGTGGCGGCGGCGCCTGCCTGGAGGCCGGCGGCTTGGAGGGAGAGAGAGGATTAGGCTGATACCATGTTGGAAATCTATTCTCTATTGATTGGGCTAACCCTAGAAGGGTAGCTATATAGTGTAGCATACATGGACCTCATGGGCCTAGCCACATGGGCCACAGACATACTCCAACAGATATATCAGAGAAATGTTTTTTTTGTTTGATTGTGAATTCTGTCATTTGCTCTCTGTTCCCTGAGGTATATATTTATGCTATGTCTAGATGCTGATAATTTTCAGTTCACCTGTTCATATTGCTTGCACCATGATTTACTTTATATTCCTTAGCTATTCAAATATATGTTGAGATCTAGTCCAGTACTGATAAGTTCTAAATGTAATATGTGCAATGAATGAAATGTCCAGTCTTGTTCTGTTACTTGGTATCATTATGTAGTGCCTATCAGATCGAGGTGGATTTCTAAAAGTACTTTTGGTGATTGATTATCCAAGTTTAACTGCTTATGGTTTTGATTTACAGGCTTCCCCTGTAACAATTGGCGGTCGTCAATGTTACGTTGAGGAAAAGAGGACACCAGGTTCACGAGGTCAGTTTATATACAAATTATACTTAATATTTATACTTATGCAGTGTCTATGCCAGTTGTATCATTGAGTCATATGAATCTGATGACTCATCCCGGTACCAGTACGACTAACATTAAATGACTGATGATCCTGCTTTTTAGCATATGGATTATAGAATGGAGATGGGTGAACTAAACAGAATTCTGGTTATCTCTAGATCCATGATTAGAGTAGAGAATTGCTCGAATTCTCTCTTATTATATAACACAAAAATATATTTGATCCACTGGAGTAAGCAAACTTAAGTCCACTTTTGGGTGCTACCTTGTTAACAAGGGCATGTCTGCATGGAGCTAGATTTTGTTGGGTATAACATGGGAGCATAATTTGTGAGTACTTGATTCTTGAATAAGCTGCAAAAATTTGTTTGAAGGATCTCACTCTAGTACACCCAAATTTTCTCCCTTTAAATCTCATTGAGTGGTTAATATGGCAATTTATTCAGGTGGTTGGTATCTATTTCTTATACATGCTACTTGATTAACTCTTATTAAATGCCTCTTCCATTTCAATTCACATATTTCCTCCTTTCCTTTAGCCTCCGGCAGAGGTGGCAGGTTTGCACCAGGCAGGGGCAACAACTTCAGAAATGAAGGTACCAGAGGCCGTGGTAACTACGGTGGAGGAAGGGGCTACGGGAGGGGTGAGTTCAGTTACAGGTCAGATTACGGGGGCAGAAGTGGTGGCAGAGGTGGCTCAGCACGTGGAGCTGATGTCGGTTACCAGAGGGTTGACCATGCTGGATATGCTGGTGGTCGTGGTGGCCGCACAGCAGCTGCTGGTGCACCTGCAAAATGAGGGACAACATAGTTGTTGAACGTCTCTTCAGAGTGTCGTTCGGTGGCCCTCAGATTGTTTTGAAGTTGGCATAGAGCTTCATCAATTGGTTGAGTTCAGGATTACCAGAAAAGACTGGATACAAATTATGAGGGTTCCTGTCCTTGATCATTATTTTTGCAGGCAACAAAAGCGAAAAAAAAAGTGATTACTAATTGAGTAATTGTAGATTAGACACCTATTCAGATGTAGTTCTAGTTTTGGTTGTCGGCTGATGTGCCTTTTTGTCATTTTTGCAACGCATCATCTAGGTTTTGTTTCTGCTAGTATTCATTTATTGTGTCGGTTTGAGTTAATAGGCTTTTTTTTGGACTGTTGGAATAAGTGACATTTTAGAGTAGTTAATAGTAGCTAGGGGAGGATTTACATGTTTATTTACAATATGTCGACTTCAAATGACTCTCTTAGTCTTTATACTGATATTGGTCATTTTCAGAATTCGCTACTCACTGGTTGTTCCATTGTTGATCTGGTGATTCTTTTCTTGAGTCACGCTTTTGATGGATCGTTTTCATTTAAAGATGGAACAGATGCATTTTACAAGTTCTTGCTTACATGGTCCTGACTAGCAGACTTGCTATAATTTCATATAGTTTAACAAGATAGAATTATTATTCTGAAAATATTTCTTGTGACAAGTACGAATCTGAGACATGCTGCTCAAGAAGATCAGTGCTTCTAGGTCCATTTTCACGCACACAATTGTTTCACATGATCAAAACACTGATTTGCATTTTGGATGCATATGTATTTATCTTAATCTACATGTGTTAAGTGAAATTCGTGGAATTCTATTTCAATTCACTTCAACACGTGGATTGAAGTGGATATATATCCATTTAAAAAGGCCTCCTTGGGTTGGAAACTTTTTTCTACCGAAGCAACGCACGACACATTGCATAGCATGATGATGTATAAATAGTGGAAGAGTTAGTCCTTGAAGTCTCTCTTCCCTGGCTAGACCTCCCTGGCTGTGGCCAGCGTACTCATCTCCTTCCTCTATTTTATTTTTGGTAATCTTTGTTCCCGATTGGTATAGCTCACAACAACTTCATTCATGAGTGAAAGTGTTTTTTTCCTCTCATCAAGACATGAGTCAGAATAAATCTAAAAAAATAGTTTATCCTAGCTCTCTCTCTCATTCATGCATGAAGCTGTTGGTGAAGTTTTTTTTCAAAATAGTCCAGCTTCAACTAGAAAGTTGCTCATTAAGCTGTTTTCTAAAAAAACAGCTTTAGTAGTGAAGCCATATCAAACGGGACCTTTATTTTATATGCAAGGACACTAAAATGAAGATTTAATATTTTATTTTTGGTTTTTAGACCAGTCTAATTTGGACTATCTTTGAATATAACTCATAACTTTGTTTTTCATGCATATTTTGTTGTATTACTAGTTGAGTGCCAGTGCGTTAGCTACGGGTATACAATTTGTATATGCATGCATGACAGAGGTGATGAGTCAACACAACCAATAATTTATATCCCCATATAAAATAAGATGAGTTTAGAAAATTTTCTAAGCAGTTGCTAGGCGTGTCATGGGAGCTGCCAAAGTAAGATGTAGACAAGTACCACGGTGTCTAAACCGTAAAAAAAAGCGTTTGCCCCTAATTTCAGAGACCTCTGTTGTAAAGATTTGCAAATAAAAAATCTAGGATGTAATGTGATATGCCTAAGACTAGCCGCAGTGGGTACTCTAAAACGATACTCTAAAGCTTTAGAGTATGAATATAGAGTAAAAACTGCTGCACTGGGTACTTTAAAACGATACTCTATCCTTTCTCTCACTCTATATTTAGAGTAGTACTGTGCTTACTCTATACTCTATAGTGACGGGCTCCACTGGCTAAACAAAAGAAAAAAATGTTATAACTCACAAACCAAAAATCCAAATTAAATTTCGATTTCACCATTAAATTCGTCTCAATAAATCCTTCAAAACTAGATCACACATGGGTATATTTAGATAAAGTGACAAGTGGATCCCACAGTGGATAGAGTGGATAGAGGATGATATAGAGGATATATGGGTGCGGGAGAATTGAGTATAGAGGAGAGAATCTTGCTGACTAGGATGTATGGAGGATGAATATAGAGGTCCATGAGTGCAGGTAGTCTAAGACAAAGGAAGAGAGTTCACTTGACAATCAGATCTTCTAGACCAATCAAATTGAATAATAGTACATAAGATTGTATAAAGTCTAGTACATGATAAACAAGATTCATCATGATTTTAACACATGATGTTTGGCCTTCTCATGTGCTAAATGTTTACATCGATCTAACTATTTCAATATCTAAAACTTTGGTCATTATATCAACTACAAAGAAAAGCATGTCGAAATGCTTTGCTGAAGTGTAGATCTGCAGGTTGGCTTTTCAAAATTCTCTGTGATCATGTTGATCAGCCATTTCCGTGAAGAAAAGAGAAGTTGATAGGAGTCATCAGTTTTTTCATATTATTTACATATGCCATTATAGAATGCGCTCGTACCAGAAATGGTGTTTGCGCTAACTCAATTAGTTCTTGTTCTTGCTGTCACTGGTGGCCTGATCACGTTACACAATCACAGCAGCAACTGTAGATCCATCAGTCTTGCTTCTCAATTCAGTGATCTTGACCCCTTAAGAGTAGACCTGCACATACAGAATCACCAAATTAGCATGCTTACCAAACTACTATCACAACATTAGCCATGCACATACAGAATCACCATCAGTCTTGCTTCCCAATTCAGTTCACCATCAGTCTTTCCCAATTCAGTGATCTTGTTTACCAAACTACTATCACAAACCAAATTAGCATGCTGATTACGCACATGAATGGAGCAACAAGTACATACTGAATGTAGGGGAAGCCCTTATGGGCTTCTGCCTAAACTTGTTCCGTGTCCACAAGTCAGAGGGCAGAGGCCCTCAATGTTGGCCACACTGGGGTGTTCCAAGCACTCGTTGGAGGCATCAACACAACTCACTTCTCCTGGGGAGGGAGGATACTTTTGTAAGACTCTAACCAAATCCATCTAAAAAAGATAACAAAACGGAGTAGCTTATAGTCATCAAATATCACAGAAGGCCAACTCCACATCCAATCGAGAGCCTTCGAATTTCAAGCCACCATAAATTCTGTGGGACAACACATGGAGAATTGCACTGTAGGATTGAGTGAACTCAGGATTTTTTTCTTAAAAATAGATTAGATGCATATTAGATCGAGGACCTTCTTATTATAACTTATAACATTTTGTCAGAGTTCCAAGGCTTAATTTAATCTGGTGTTCAGGCAAAAAAAATCGAATGCATAGAATCACTCGACTTACAATGGAATGTACTGTGAACAAAAGCTATAGCATCAGATGTTTCTCTGTTGCCCATGCATGACACATTTTCAAGGACCTCACCGGTTGCTGGATTCTGCACTTACGAGAAATAAATGATATTTTAGTATTCCACAAGTAAGATAAAAAAGAAAATGACCCAACACCGTCACAACCTAGAGTCATACAAGTAATGAATTCACCAAAACGAAGTGGAAACTTCACTCAAACCCCAACTCCTAAATCACCCTATTTCACTTGAAATAATTCTCTCTGCTCTCCACTGATCTAGAATCAATGCAGCTGCCAAAAAAGCCCACAAAACACGTCAAGCCATGACATGATAGGAGCCAACCAACACACTGCATTCCCAGATAATTTCCAACTCAACATGAGGTGCGCATGCCGGCAAAGCAGGGTTAACTCAGGAAAGTGGCACGTATCTCAACCCAGTATGCAGTGATGAGCCCATACATACTGTCAATCATTTTAGAAGGCACTCACATTCTCACAAAGGTGTACATGCAATGAAAAAAATACTCTCAAAAGTAGTACAATTATTCGTCATGATGCTTACTTAGTACCTCTCAATCATTTTAAAAGGCAAGACAATTATATTTGTGAAAATAATGACTTATATAATTATGTTGGATTAACACTTGCAATAGCTAACAATTTCTCAGTAGATTGGCCGAGGTTCTCTCTTATTCAAATAGCAAATGATGGACCATGCCAATTCCAATAATCACTTTTTTCACGACCGATTTCAGAGGAGATCACTGAATTGTGTCAATTTTGATAACATAGTTCAGTGTGAAAACAGAGATTGAGATCACCTAATGTCCTCAAATAAGTGTGGAAAAAATGGTAATGCTTCTGGAATGTAATGACCGAACATATATACAGACTTGCGCAATTCAAAAAAAAGTTAAACATATATATCCACTTGAGAGCATATCATTGCGTGTATAGAGAAAATGTTGGTAGCACTATTGCTGAAAAAAGACAAAAGTTGTTTCCATCTGTAATAAAAAAAATCTCAAACTAAGAAATCAATTTATGATGGCTAATCAATTTACCACACATCAAAGTGGAAAAGAAGTATCAAGAGTATCTGATATGGTAACACATAGGAAAAGGGAACACAGGGAGAAGGAAACATCAAATTACCTGATCTTATTTCCTGAGCATTTTTATCAGACACCAAGGATCCGGTGGATAAGGAAAGGCATACATATCATACGTGGATTAGTATAATTTAGGATACTACTCTATTTTTATGATTATACCACCCTCATCTTAACTTCCTATTCGACTCTTATATAACATGTAGTGTTTCAAATCAAACACCTTGTAAGTGTTGTTTCTGGATTCACAGAAGATTCAATTTCATTTAGCTATTACCAAAGTCAGTGACTCAGCTTACCTATCACCTTGCGCTGATATAACAAGCAAGCCTGAAATTTGAATTCCCTTAAGTTAACATAATCACAACACTATGACTGATAATTGTCAGACTCAACTACTCAAGACAGTCAGACACATCACATATTCACATGACACTACACTTTTAGAAGCAAGCAACAGGGTATTGCAAAGAAGCAAAGCAACAGGGTATTGCAATTTCTATTTCTGTGTTATGCCACAAATAGAAAAGGTACTGAATTGAATAATTAGAAGCATGACTTCTTAATACCTGTAGGTCGCAACTACTAATTTCTATGCCTAGCCCGATGCTGTCTTGCTCTGGCAGTGGTAGATCGTAACCCCAGTGCCCAATCATCGACGGTCAGGTGAGGACATGAGGCACTGTTGGGTGTATCACGAAGCAAACGGATTTTGACAGCCAAAATTAAATGGGGAACTCTTCTCAGTATATACTAATGAGCCCATTCCATCAAGTTAGACCTAAATTAGTTTTTAAAGGGAAAAAAATAGGAACCTAAATTAGTTTTAATCAGCATTTCAACTGTCAATAACTCAATCTTGCACTCTATTTTCACAGGTCGCAGATTTCAGCTGAAATTCATACCTCGTCTTCTAACTAGACATCACCTATCATCTATTGTCCAACCAGAGAAGCTAAGCAGGGGCATTGCAACTAGAGGGAGAATAATGCATTGACTAGGGAAAAAAGTAAGAAGAAGATCTGGCGAGGGCAGGGATGAGGTGACAGAAGGCGAGTTGGGTCGGTGGCCTGACCTTGCCGGGTTCCCGCAGGGTTGCAGCCGCTCCTCACCAATCGGCTGGAGGGAGCCGTGGTCTCCTGGCAGCGGAGAGGCCGGACGAGGCGAGGGCAGGATGGGGCGGCAGTGTTGTTGTTGCTCACAGGGCGCCGGAGCGAGCGAGCTGTGCTGGGCTCCCTTGCCACAGTGACGGCATCGTCTTCCGGCGAGGAGGCAGGACAAGAAGGAGTCGCCTGCTGTGCCCACCGCAGCAAGACATGGTCGGACGCCCTTTCCGGGACAGTCGGCTTCCGCTGCACTACGGGTGCAGTTGGGCTGGCGGCGCGGCGGGGCTCAGACGCCGCTCGCTTCGACGCCAGCGACGATGAACGCCGGACGGAGCGGTCCCAGGAGCAGACGCTGTAGGAGGCAGCGGCGGCGCGGTAGAGGAGGAAAGGAGCTAGGAGAGTCGATCCGAAGGAGCTGCAGTTGTGCGGGTGGGAGAGAAGGACCTGCGTCGTGCGGGCGAGCTTCGAGTTGTGCACGTGCGGTGGTTGCACACAGAGGGAGCGGGCCAGAGGATTAGCGCGGGGGCGGGGAATTAGTGCGGAGCAGGCGATTAGTTTACCATTTGTCTCTTTTTAGTTGCAGAGATAATTTGTTTTTGTCTCCCGTTGAAAAAATCCACCCGCGCCCATTACCCTCTCGATGCCGGGCCGGCGATGCGACGACGCCCGCGGATCTGCCGGCCTGCCGCGGTAGCCTTCTGTCTATGGGCTCATCAGCTTCTCTCGATGTCTTATTGGGCCGTCTATGGGCCGGGCGCACGACGATATTGGCCCCTTCTTTTTCAGCTCGTTCAATATCGCTGAATCCGAATCGGCAGAGTACCTCAGAAATCCCGTACAAAACCCTAAACCCCACGAAGACGCCAAAAACCAAGAACGCGATTTCTTTCTCCATCCACCCCCCCTCTGTCCAATCGGTCTCCAATCTGCTATGCATGGATGAGCGTAATCAATAGATGTGGCTAGGGAGATAGCATCCGCAATCTAGATTTGGTGCAATCGCTCCGGCGCGGACCGGAGGAGGAGCGCAAGTCGGGGAGGAAGGGAGGCACCTGGGGCTTGCGGGGCAAGATGAGCACCGTGGATAAGATGCTGATCAAGGGGATTCGGAGCTTCGATCCGGACAATAAGAACGTCATCACCTTCTTCAAGCCGCTCACCCTCATCGTTGGCCCCAACGGAGCTGGCAAGACCGTATGTGTTTTGATTACACACCTCTAAATCCCAGCTCCTGCACCCGGCAGATTAGTCGTTCCCGGATTGATTTTTGTGTGTTATATTCTGTTTCTTTTGTAGACGATCATCGAGTGCCTGAAGCTTTCTTGCACCGGCGAGCTGCCCCCCAACTCCCGCTCTGGCCACACCTTCGTCCACGACCCCAAGGTGATATGCTCGGTTTTCATACCCATTAGTCATGAACTCTCTATATCACGGTCTTGGGTTCTCTCGCGTGGCCAGCAAAGAAGGGGGGCTTTGCTTTATCTTGGGTTTTGGGGTGCAGGCGTTTCAGAATTTGAGAACTGTGGTTAATGTGGGTGTAACTGCAACTCTGTAATCTGTTTTGAGGATTTATTGTCCTGTACAATGCAGGTGGCTGGTGAGACGGAAACAAAAGGACAGATTAAGCTGCGGTTTAAGACTGCAGCAGGAAAGGATGTGGTGTGCATCCGGTCCTTCCAGCTTACCCAAAAGGCATCAAAGATGGAGTTTAAGGCAATTGAAAGCGTCCTCCAGACTATAAATCCACACACAGGGGAGGTCTGCACATTTTCCTTTTTTTCTTCAATTTAGTTCGTTGGTGCCCATTTGATCTTTTCATTTTTAGTTTATAAAATCTACTGTGGCATATAATAGTTATAAGAGAGAGCGACATTTACAGTGCATTGTTTTGAAAACCCCAGGGTACCAAATAGCTGAACAACTCTTCATGAAACAGCAACATGTTGCAATGCAGGGGTGGAGCAAGGACTGGTGCTGCTGGGGGGTTGCTGCACTGGCCTTGCCGGTAGAATCCCTAAGAGAATCATAAGCCTAAAAATCACCCCTAAGAGGAAAATTAAGCCTCAAATCAAATTTAATCCATTTTCAATCAATCCAGCACCTCTTGTCTAGTCTAGGACCCCCTGTCCAGCTTGTCTGGCAGACTGGTACTCTTGCTCCACCATCGTTGTGATGTGTACTGTCTACCTTACTTTATTGCGTCATGGAAATAACTGCATTTTTCTTATGACACTAAATTAACCAAATAGGAATCTATTGCATCAATTTCTGTTCCCAGCTACAGTCTCATGATAATATTCTAAGTTACGAGAGGTATGTATCACATCATGCCAGCCCCCATATGCTTTATATAGATCACACTTGCTGCTAGGAATAGTGTTAGGTAAAGTGTTCGATCTCAATTCGTTCTCTGTCAAAACATAATGAAATACTATTTTTCTCCTGTCATGTTGATGCACATAAAAGATTCCTACGTGTTCGAGAAAAAATGCATGTAAAAGGTATTTAATTGATGAAATAATGAAAATATCTTGCGAATCATGTAAAATTTCCAGTATCTAAAGGTAAATATAGTATCTTTCATTTCTTTGGTCTTTGGTCATATAAAAATAACTTCATCTAGCACGCTTCTCTGCCTTTTGTATCTTTGTATTCACATAGCGGTGATTTGGTTGCACAAATAAATTATGAAATCCTTGTCTTCAGGCAATGGAATTTTGACACTTGTTGTTTGGGACTGTTGTTGATTGTAACTTTTAGTAAGTTCTATGGAACAACATTTGTTTTTCGCTAACACTGTACTAGTGTTTACTTTTTCGGCGTCAAATGTTCAGTTTATTCATTGACACATCAATTTTACAATTGGTTATATTTTAGTACAGAAGGTCTGCCTCAGCTACAGATGTGCAGACATGGATAGAGAGATTCCTGCCTTAATGGGTGTTTCTAAGGCTGTACTGGAGAATGTTATATTTGTTCACCAAGATGAATCCAATTGGCCATTGCAGGACCCGTCAACACTTAAGAAGAAGTTTGATGACATCTTCTCTGCCACCCGGTACTTGAGAGAACTACTACTCCCATTCCAAATTATAGTTCACTTTAGCTTTGTCCCAGGTCAAACTTTACTGAGCAAGTTTTTAGAAAAATATATTAGCATCTACGATACCAAATAAAATATACTATGAAGACATATTTCATGGTAGATTTACTGAAATTAATTTGATGTTGATGATGTTTGTGCATTTTTTCTGCTATAAACCTGGTCAAAGTTAGAGAAGTTTGACTTAGTGCAAAGCCAAAGAACTATAATTTGAACGGAGAGAATACTGTTTAGTATACTTAAGAAGCTTTGAGCAACACCAAATTATTTCTTAGTTGAAACTATCGCCACCTGTTTGAAATATGCACTGTAGCAGAGCCGAGGGAGCTCAAAAATATTGGCTTCGGCGGCTCTTGCTGTCAGCCAGTTGATTGTGAGTGGAGCCAGAGCTGCTGCACAGTACTGCACAGTGCAGAAAAGTAACAGGTGTTGAAGAGCCAGAGCTTGGCCAATCGAGCCCTAAATAATGCTTGCTCATGGTCAATGACTTGATGCCATTTTTCATAACTATGATCTGATTCCTTATTTTCCAAATTCAAGTACAGCTATACCAAAGCTCTTGAAGTCATAAAGAAACTTCACAAGGATCAAATGCAAGAGATCAAGACTTTTAGGTTAAAGCTAGAGAACCTTCAGACTGTAAAAGACCAAGCACATAAGGTACTGTTTTTTCACTAGATGTTATGATCCTTAGATCATTTGGGGGTAACCATTGCTATGAAGATGGCCGGCAAAGTCGGCATGGAGGGAGACTAAAGTAATTTGGGGGAATTGGATTAATTCTTCTTCATTGCCTGATTGAAAGGAGATACGATCCCATCCTTATATGGATGAGAGGAGACTTGATCCCTAAGAAATTAATCTGATCTAATCTAATCTCTTTCCTAATCCTTATCCCTTGCCATGAGAGGCAGGTGGGCTGTCCCTCCGGCCACCCATGACACCAGTCTAGAACTCTAGATTGCCACTTCTCCTCCTCCTCCTCTCTCTCTCTCTCTCTCTCTCTCTCTCTCTCCCCCCCCCCCCCCTCTTTTCTTCTATGTTTTGCTTATGCATGTTACGAAATCAATCTTGACTGATGTTTTTTGCCACTTTATCATGTTCATATTCCACCACACTAGCATCTAATTGTGCCATTGTAATTTCTCCTTTTGTTATATGTAAACTTTGCTATTCTGTTAGGATTGGTCTTGTGATTCTTTGATACAACATATAATAATAACATTTCTTTGAAGATGAATTGTTAAGGGCAATAAAGGGTCACATGACTTGTGCCTCTGGACCAAAAATGTTTGAGATATTTTAGCCTGTAGGTTTTACCCTTGGAATCTTAATCAAAATTTATTTAATTTATGAGTACTTTTAGCAGATTCTAAATTATTCTGAATATTTGATAATTTTTAAACAATTTGCATATTTGACAATGGACAAATTAAAACAAATTTGTGAATATGTTTGACAGAAAAATAGCAAAATCTTATTTCTTAACTTGTGGGAATTAGTTTGATGGCAAACTGATTCAATTCTACATTATTTGCAGTTTTGCACATGTAAGTTAGCTCTGCATCCTTCCATATTTCCGTTTTCTGTTTCCTATTCTAAATTGTAGAGACCGACATAGTGTTGTACTGATGGTTACTGTTGTTATTGAGTTATCTCTTCTGTTAATCCACTTGTTCTTACTCCTATTTCTTTCAGCTCAGTTCCATTTCAAGGTAGTTCTTTTGAAAAAAATGGTGTTTGTTTAACAACAGATTTCTTACAGCAAAGCTGAACACATTTTACACATATGTGGAGTTTAGTTTAGAGGTAGAACTGTTCCATTCATTCCAATTACTTTTGCAGCTGCGGGAAAATATTGCTCAAGATCAAGAAAAGTCAGATGCCTCAAAATCTCAGATGGAGCAACTGAAGGAAAAGATCCGTGGTATTGAGAGCGAAATCCTGCAAATGGAAACACGTTTGGATGAATTGAGAAGACTTCAGGGGCAAATTAACACCAAGGCAACGGAGAGAAGTACATTATTTACGCTTCAGCAGCAACAGTATGCTGCACTTTCTGAGGAAAATGAAGGTAAAGTTCAACCACTAGTATTCCCTTGTTCCCAATAGTTTTCCCCAACATGATAACAGCTGAATATTGTTTTGTTTAGATACTGATGAGGAACTAATGGAATGGCAAACAAAATTTGAAGAAAGGATCGCATTACTAGAAACAAAAATCAGTAAACTTGGAAGAGATATGGAAGATGAAGCATCAAATAGCTCCTGTCTGTCCAAACAATATTCTGAATTAACACATGAAATAGGAAAGCTCCAGGCAGAAGCTGATGTAATCCTTTCTTCTATGTTTACCTGCCGCCATTTCTCTTTCTTTTGTTCACTATATTGGAGTTTAATTCGTGTTTATTGTTTTCAGGCTCACCAGAATATGAAGGATGAACGAGATATGGACATAAAAAATATATTCACTAAACATAATCTTGGGCCGGTTCCTGAATCTCCCTTTACGAATGATGTTGCTATGGACCTTACAAACAGGATTAAAGCGAGACTCTCAAATCTCGAGAATGATTTGCAGGAGAAGAAGGTTTCCTCTCTTCTTTTTGGAATTGCTTCTGATGTATACTTTTACCAAACCATTCTAAAAATGAAATTTCTATTGAGTTATCCACATTGCACACCTGCTTTATTCTGCACCCTTCTCGTTTGCAGTTGAGTTCTCTTTTTCGCTTGTCTTCTCAGTGATTGGATGCACAATTCATGTGTGAAGTGATTTTTAATGAGGAAGGGTGCTACTTTATCTCATTATTAAAAGCATCTGTCCCTGTACATTCAGGTTTCATTATTAAAAAGTACTTACTAATTATGGCTGTTCTCTTTTCTTGAGCAGAAATCCAATGAAGATCAGTTAGATGTTTTGTGGAAACACTATCTTAAAATAAATGCTCGGTACTCTGAAGTTGATGGTCAGATACAATCTAAGACCGAATCCATGGTTAGTGATGGAAAGAACATTGGACTTCCCTACACCAATAGGCTCTTCCATAACTTATATTTTAGGCACCATTTCCTAATATATTGAGTAATTTTCAGTCAGGCATTTTAAGACGGAGAAAAGATAAAGAGAAAGAACGTGATGCTGCAGAAGTGGAGCTTTCAAAACTTAATCTGCCCCGTATTGATGAGAGGGAGAGACATATGGTATTTGTTTTACCTGTCAGATATGCCTGGCTGTTTTGAAAAGTTCATTTGTTTGCTTCCAATTCTATACAAAAATATTGGAAGTCTGACAGCATAATCTCAGATCAGTTTCTTAGCTCTGGTTTCTAGTATTCTGTCTGAGTGGTTTTGATTTGTGCTGTTAATATGCGAATGAATCTGGTTGGTTTGCATCCAGTTCCTACCTGGGATGGCTTGTGTGAAGTCAGTACCATTTTGAATCACTGTTTTGTAAATTTGATTTGATTTGAGAAATTGGGTGTTCTGAGGCCGATCCCTCTGAGAAACTCGGCTGGCAGCAGTAACTGGCCAGTTACCATTGCGATTTGATCTTTTGAAACCTTCAGTTTTATCACAACTGCTTAGAGACGTGGCGTTTAATGGATCTTGCATACTTGGCACCTGCATTCCTTTACATTCTCTACTTTCTCTTTGGAGTATGGAGTTTTCTTAATTTTGTAAGTAATTTGTTTTATTTTCTTTCCAAATAGCAAATTGAAGTTGAGAGGAAGACACTTGCCCTTGGAGAAAGAGACTATGATTCAATTATAAATCAGAAACGAACAGAAATGTTTAGTTTGGATCAGAAAATAAAAGTACTTCAGCGGGAGAAAGATACAATAAATAGAAATGCTGATGAAAGAGTAAAACTGGGTTTGAAGAAGGATGCTTTGGAAAGCAGCAAGGACAAGCTCAATGAGATGCATGTTTCGTTCCTTTCTCTTTTTGTTTTATGTATTATCAATTTTATATGTATGTTGTTACTCATTCCCTCTTCATATTATTAAAAAAACCATTTAACTTTTGGATTGTAAAATGCAGAGTTAATGAGCATAAGGACAAAATCAGAAGGGTTCTTAGGGGGAGGCTTCCTTCTGAGAAGGATATGAAGAAGGAGATCAATCAAGCCTTTTGGTTTGTCATAGTTACTCTTGTTAATTATATTCAATGTGCAACTTCACTTTCAAGAGCATAATAACTTAATAAGTCCTACAATTCTGTACTCATGTTATTAATTGTAATAACAGGTTTTGCATAGACAACTGGATGGGTAGCACTAGCATCCTCATTTGTGTTCACTTCCATTAATTCTGTATCTTGAATACAAACTCAATACATATACAAGT